>QJPP01000524.1:227500-928503 GCA_003996215.1 Jaltomata sinuosa
GAAATAAATCAAGAAAAAATTAAAAAAAAAATTCACTTTATCTTTATTTCGACTATAAAAAAGTCACTTTATAATATTAGTAAGAAAAATTCACATTTTTTTATTTATTTATCCTACTTGTCACAAGCATATGTATTTTACAAATTATCACAAACCCAAATTATTAATTTGTCTAAATTTAGATCTGTTCTTCAATATAACAGAACGTCTTTTTTCCTTAAGACTAAAATAAAGGACTATTTTAGAACACTAGGAATATTTCACTCTGAAGTAAAACATAAGAAACTTCAGAGTTATAGAATCAATCAATGGAAAAACTGGTTAAGACGGCATTATCAATACGATTTAGCTCAGATTAGATGGTCTAGATTAATGCCAAAAAAATGGCGAACTAGGGTTAATCAAAGTTGTATGGCTCAAAATAAAAATAGCAACTTAAACAAATGGAATTCATATGAAAAAGACCAATTAATTCATTACAAAAAAGAAAATGCTTCTGAACTCTATTCATTATCAAACCAAAAAGATAATTTTAAAAAATGTTATAGATATGATCTTTTATCATATAAATCGATTAATTATGAAAATAAAAGTGACTCATTTATTTCTAGATTACCCTTTCAAGTAAATAAGAACTTAGAAATTTCGTATAATTCCAACACGTCCATACACAATTTTTTTTGATATGCCCGGCAATCTTCATATCAATAATTATCTAAGAAAAGGCAATAATATTCTAGATATAGAAAGAAATCTCGATCGAAAATATTTTGATTTGAAAATTAGCCATTTTTTTCTTACACAAAAAGGAGATATTGAGGCCTGGGTTAAGATCGATACCAACAGTAATCCAAATACTAAAATTGGTATTAATAATTATCAAATAATTGAGAAAATTGATTAAAAAGGCCTTTTTTATCTTACAACTCATCAAAATCCAGAAAAAAATCGAAAAAAGTCTTTTTTGATTGGATGGGAATGAATGAAAAAATATTTAATCATCCCATATTGAATCTGGAATTTTGGTTCTTCCCAGAATTTGTACTACTTTATAATGTATATAAAATAAAACCGTGGATTATACCAAGCAAATTCCTTCTTTTAAATTTGAATATAAATGAAAATGTTAGTCAAAATAAAAACATCAATAAAAACCAAAAACAAAACTTTTTTTTACCATCAAATAAAAAAATAAAGAATCGAATTCAAGAAGCAAAAGAACCCGCAAGTCAAGGAAAAAGAGAGCGTGGATCAGATATAGAAAACAAAGGAAATCTGGGGGGAAAAGACATCAAAATCACCCTAAACTATACTCGAAAAGTCGAAGACACATCTAAACTATCGAAATGGCCTAATACACAACTATTCTTATTAAAAGTGAATTTAATACCACCCAAAAGCTGACGTGGAAATAAAATTAAAGAAAAATGAAAAAAGGGCGCGTTTGGATTGAAAATAAAGCCAAAAAATACTTTTACCCCCCCCCCCCCACTCTATTCTCCTGCAGGTCCTCTTCGTTTCTTCTTCTTCATGTTCTTCATGCCACCATATCTTCTTCTTCTTCATTTTTTTTTCTTATCACTCCTTTCTTGCTATGGCTGATGGAAAAATAATTTCTTCATTGTAATTTTCTGAGAGAAAAAAAAAATAAGACTAAAGGGTGGATTTCACAACAAAGATTTGACAAAGTTGTCTAATAAAATATGGAGAGATCGAAAAAAATTCTGGTGAAACTTCTGAAATTGAACAATCCTTATTGCTCCCATTATTAAACCCATCAAGTCGAGCACCGATTATTCAATTTGTTTCTATCTTTTTTGTTGATTGTGAGCACATAAAATAAAAAAAATCTAGCTTTTTCCTTTTCTCTATACAAAGTTTCTGGGTTTTGCATAAAAAATTATTTTTTTTACTGTATTTTTCGTAGATCTATCTTCTCCGTGTCGGGTGGTGAAATTGATAGTTAGGTATAGTGATTTTTGGTGATGGTATGTGATATTTGATGATGGGTAGCGTAATTAGGTGGTGATGGTGTTGCAAATTTTTGATGGTGGTGATAACAAAGAAGATTAAATTAGATGAAGTTATTACTTGGTTGTGCTGATTTTATATCAAGAATGGAGGAAGAAGAAGATGAAATTAATGGTGGTTATTTAGGTGGAAAAAAGGGGAGAAGATAGAGGCAAAAATATTTTGAAAAAAAAAGTGAAAAAATATAAAAAATACACGTGTAAGCTTGAATTGATTTGGTAGGCGCGTGAAAATCACGCAGGTTTGTGTGACTGGTTTTATCCGTTTAAGGGGGATATTAAATTCACTTTCAATAAGAATAAGTGTTTAATAGGTCACTTCGATAGTTTAGGTGTGTCTTCGACTTTTCGGGTATAGTTTAGGGTGATTTTGATGTCTTTTCCCAAATCTGGGCCCTGTTTTCTCAAAACATCAAAACGATCTTGGAAAAGATTACGCGGAATCAGACACAAAGAAGGTTAAAAATAAAAAATAATACAAAAGCAACACGGAAGAAGAACTAGGTTTGTTCTTGAAACTTATTTGCTTTTTCAATTGAGATGGAACGATGCTTTGAATCAAAGAATGATCAAAAATATCAAGGTATATTGTCTCCTGCTTCGACTGATAAATCCAACCAAAATTACTATATCGTCAATTCAAAGGAGAGAAATGAGTTTGGATATAATGTTGATTCAGGCGAATTTATCTCTTACAGAATTAATGAAGACGGGGATATTGATAATCGAGCCTATTCGGTTGTCTGTAAAAAATAATGGACAATTTATTATGTATCAAACCATAGGTATTTCATTGGTTCATAAAATTAAACACCAAACTAATCAAAGATATCGAGAACAAAGATACGTTGATAAAAAGAATTTTGATGAATTCATTCTGCAACCTCAAACTCAAAGAATAAATACAGATAAAAATCATTTTGATTTGCTTGTTCCTGAAACTATTTTATGGTCTAGACGTCGTAGAGAATTGAGAATTCGAAGTTTTTTTAATTCTTTGAATTGGAATGGAGTCGATAGAAATTCAGTATTTTGCAACGAAACCAATGTAAAAAACTGGAGTCAATTTTTGGATGAAAGGAAACCTCTTTATAAAGAGAAAAATGAATTAATTAAATTTAAGTTCTTTCTTTGGCCTAATTATCGATTAGAAGATTTAGCTTGTATGAATCGTTATTGGTTTGATACCAATAATGGTAGTCGTTTCAGTATCTTAAGGATACATATGTATCCACGATTGAAAATTAATTGATAGTACTATATACCCTGTCTCGTATAGAGTATCTGAAAGCAAACAAATGCACACATGCCTTGTCTTACATCTCATTTGAATCTAATTCGAGTAGACGATACTAAATAAATAAAATAAGGTATCGATTAGATCTAGAAATGAATCAACATAATCTTCTTCATTTTAGGTTGAAATTATTCGCTTTTGGGAATGGAAAAAACGTACCTACCACCTTTTTGGATTCCTATCTGAATCAAATTTAAAATTTGATTAATTTATTGGAATTGATAAAATTAGGGGTTCATAAAGAAATTAAGTCTATATACCACGTTCAAATTACTGGCATTATTATTACTGATCGATAAAATTTGATAAAATCCATATCTGTAAAATAAAGAAAAAAATAAAGAAAGGGGAAATTCATTTATGGTAAAAAATTCTGTCATTTCAGTTATTTCTCAAGAAGAAAAGAGAGGATTTGTTGAATTTCAAGCATTCAATTTCACCAATAAGATACGGAGACTTACTTCACATTTAGAATTGCACAAAAAAGACTATTTATCTCAGAGAGGTTTGAAGAAAATTTTGGGAAAACGTTAACGACTGCTAACTTATTTGGCAAAAAAAAATAGAGTACGTTATAAAGAATTAATTAATCAGTTGGACATTCGAGAGACAAAAACTCGTTAATTTGATTAATTTGAAGAGTCATTTCATTTTCACTTATATGTTTCGATTAAATTTTGATGAACTTCTTTTCCCTTTCAGTAATTCATGGAAGAATGAATCGGTAAAAAACTTATGACTGCACCAACTACAAGAAAAGACCTTATGATAGTCAATATGGGGCCTCAGCACCCATCAATGCACGGTGTTCTTCGACTCATCGTTACTCTAGATGGTGAAGATGTTGTCGACTGCGAACCAATATTGGGTTATTTACATAGAGGGATGGAGAAAATTGCGGAAAACCGAACAATTATACAATATTTGCCTTATGTAACACGTTGGGATTATTTAGCTACTATGTTCACAGAAGCAATAACCATAAATGGACCCGAACAATTAGGCAATATTCAAGTACCTAAAAGGGCTAGCTATATCAGAGTCATTATGTTGGAGTTGAGTCGGATAGCTTCTCATTTGTTATGGCTCGGTCTTTTATGGCAGATAATGGTGCGCAGACCCCTTTCTTCTATATTTTTCGAGAAAGAGAATTGATATATGACCTATTTGAAGCTGCCACCGGTATGCGAATGATGCATAATTATTTTCGTATTGGAGGAGTGGCTGCCGATCTACCCTATGGCTGGATAGATAAATGTTTGGATTTTTGCGATTATTTTTTAACAGGGGTTGCTGAGTATCAAAAACTTATTACCCGGAATCCTATTTTTTTAGAACGGGTTGAAGGCGTAGGCATTATTAGGGGAGACGAGGCATTAAATTGGGGTTTATCGGGACCAATGCTACGAGCTTCCGGAATAGAATGGGATCTTCGTAAAGTTGATCATTATGAGTCTTACGACGAATTTGATTGGCAGGTTCAATGGCAACTAGAAGGGGATTCATTAGCTCGTTATTTAGTACGAATCGGTGAAATGACAGAATCCATAAAGATTATTCAACAGGCTCTGGAAGGAATTCCAGGAGGGCCTTATGAAAATTTAGAAAGCTGACGTTTTGATAGATTAAAAGATCTTGAATGGAATGATTTTGAATATCAGTTTATTAGTAAAAAAACCTTCTCCAACTTTTGAATTGTCGAAACAAGAACTTTATGTGAGAGTTGAAGCCCCAAAAGGAGAATTGGGAATTTTTCTGATAGAAGATCAGAGCGTTTTTCCTTGGAGATGGAAAATCTGCCCACCAGGTTTTATCAATTTGCAAATTCTTCCTCATTTAGTTAAAAGAATGAAATTGATTGATATTATGACAATACTAGGTAGCATAGATATCATTATGGGAGAAGTTGATCGTTGAAATGATAATTGATACAACAGAAATAGAGACTATCAATTCTTTTTCCAAATTAGAATCCTTAAAAGAAGTCTATGGGATCATATGGATGCTTGTCCCTATTTTGACTCTTGTATTAGGAATCACAATAGGTGTACTAGTAATTGTTTGGTTAGAAAGAGAAATATTTGCAGGAATACAACAACGTATAGGACCTGAATATGCCGGCCCTTTAGGAATTCTTCAAGCTCTAGCAGATGGGCCAAAACTACTTTTGAAAGAGAACCTTATTCCATCTACAGGAGATACTCATTTATTCAGTATCGGACCATCCATAGCAGTAATATCTATCTTTCTAAGTTATTCAGTAATTCCTTTTGGTGATCACCTTGTTCTAGCCGATCTTAGTATTGGTGTTTTTTATGGATTGCCATTTCAAGTATTGCTCCCGTTGGACTTCTTATGTCGGGATATGGATCAAATAATAAATATTCCTTTTTAGGTGGTCTACGGGCAGCTGCCCAATCAATTAGTTATGAAATACCATTAGCTCTATGTGTGTTATTAATATCTCTACGTGTGATTCGGTGAAACCTAAAATTTCTCCAAATTCTTTTCTTTCTAGAAACAAGGATAAAAAGATTTGATTAACTATATATATATTTTCATTTTTATTCAGTATTTGAGTTGATGAACTAAATCAGATAGTTGTATGAGTGAAAGAAAACGGCTTCTAAATTTGCAGTAAAAAAGTTGAGTCTCATTTCCTATGTACAAGAATCAAATGGTGAAAAAAGTAAACATAAGCAATAGAGATTGTTTACCCCAAGATTGGTGAATTGTCATGATAGCTTGAAGCGGGTTAAAAAGATCAACTGTATGGAGTTTTTACTGTCTATTACCATAGATGAATTTCCACAACGGGAGGTTTTTGAAAGCAAAAATGAGTGGATGGTTAGGAATACCAAGATACACAAAGGATTAGTAATTGAGATTATGTAAGTTATCCAAGAGGATATTTCTGTACATAAAAGGAATTCGAACTGGGGATTTACGTTCGTAGAAATGATCAAGAAGTACTCCCCATGATTCTGATCTAGAGTATGTTCCTATCCACTGAGTAAGTAAATAACTATCAAGAACGAAGTAATCTTTTACTTTGGTTAAAGGCCCTTTTTCTGAGAAAGGAGAATAGGAATGAAATAAAATAAATCGAAATAGAAAGAAAAGAATCTAATTGCAAAAGAAAAAAGGGGGGATATCTTTTTTTTTCTTCCTTTTTTCTTTTTTTGTTTTTATTCTTTCTTTCCTATAATTCAATTTTGATTTCGATTTAGAGAGATAAAATTTTTGTCATGATTCATGAACTAATGGACTCTCTAATTTTTTCGTAATTGAAAATTCGAGGTTGAAATGTATATGTGATATTGCTATAAAGCGCATTTTCTTTATTTTATTTAATGATAAGGTTATTAATCAACAAAGAAAAATTAAAATTCTTAAAAGATGAGATCAATTCAGAAGCACTTATTTATTAGTTTTAAATATAGCACACAGAATTCCATTAGTCTAATTTGGGACCTTAGGATAGATTTTGACTCTATCTGACAAACATATCAAGATAAAGAATAGGAAAGGCCCTTAGATTTATTTGTGACCTCTGAGGAGCCGTATGAGGTGAAAATCTCACGTACGGTTCTGTAACAGCGATGGGCACAGTAATGTTATCATCGACTATGATTATCTAACAGTTCAAGTACAGTTGATATAGTGGAAGCGCAGTCAAAATATGGTTTTTGGGGGTGGAATTTGTGGCGTCAACCCATCGGGTTTATCATTTTTCTAATTTATTCTCTATCCGGGTGTGAAAGATTACCTTTTGATTTACCAGAAGCAGAAGAAGAATTAGTAGCAGGGTATCAAACCGAATATTCAGGTATCAAATTTGGTTTATTTTACATTGCTTCATATCTGAATCTACTAGTTTCTTCATTATTTGTAACAGTTCTTTACTTGGGAGGTTGGAATCTTTCTATTCCGTACATATTTGTTCCTGAGCTATTTGGCATAAATAAAAGGGGTAAAGTCTTTGGAACACTAATTGGTATCTTTATCATATTAGCCAAAACTTGTTTGTTTTTGTTCATTCCTATTGCAACAAGATGGACTTTACCGAGGCTGAGAATGGACCAACTATTAAATCTTGGGTGGAAATTTCTTTTACCTATTTCTTTAGGTAATCTATCATTGACAACCTCGTCTCAACTTCTTTCACCGTAAAAGACCACAATATTCTAGATTCACGACTTATTTCAAACAAGTGAAAGAAACAAACATAAAATCTTTTTTATAGATATTCAAAATATGCTCCCTATGATAACTGAATTCATAAATTATGGTCAACAAACAATACGAGCCGCCAGATACATCGGCCAAGGTTTCATGATTACCCTGTCCCACGCAAATCGTTTACCTGTAACTATTCAATACCCCTATGAAAAATTGATCACATCGGAACGTTTTCGAGGCCGAATACACTTTGAATTTGATAAATGCATTGCTTGTGAAGTATGTGTGCGTGTATGTCCTATAGATTTACCCATTGTTGATTGGAAGTTGGAAACTAATATTCGAAAGAAACGGTTGCTTAATTACAGTATTGATTTTGGAATCTGTATATTTTGTGGTAATTGCGTTGAGTATTGCCCAACAAATTGTTTATCAATGACCGAAGAATATGAACTTTCTACTTATGATCGTCACGAATTGAATTATAATCAAATCTCTTTGGGTCACTTACCAATGTCAGTAATTGATGATTACACAATTCGAACAATTTCGAATTTACCTCAAATAAACAATGAATAAAACCTTAATTCGATTCAAAAAAAATTACGAATTACGAAGGCTTAGTTCGGATCTAAAAGAATGATATTTTTGCTTGGTCAATTCAAACTAGTGGTTGCTTAATGAGACTCCTAGCTTAATTTAGATTCAAAACAAAATCGATTTCTATATTATAATAGTAATGGTTTCAAAGTAGATAAATGATATCAAAAATAGATAGGTTTAAACTACTCTTTCGACGAATAAAGAATTGATAGTGGTCCAATAAAATAACAGCATCTACGTCAATTCATACCCATTACAATTTCATTCAATTAACAATTTAAAAGTATCATAAAAAATAGAAAAACTTCTTTTTTCCTGGTCAGGTCAATAAAGTCATGAAAATCTTTGTTTTTGATTTTTTATAAAAAATGAATTTATCTGAACCAATACATGATTTTCTTTTAGTCTTTCTAGGATCGGGTCTTATATTAGGGGGTCTAGGGGTGGTATTACTTCCCAATCCAATTTATTCTGCCTTTTCCTTGGGATTGGTTCTTGTTTGTACATCGTTATTCTATATTCTATCTAACTCCTATTTTGTAGTTGCTGCGCAGCTACGTATTTACGTAGGAGCTATAAATGTTTTAATCATTTTTGCTGTGATGTTCATGAACGGTTCAGAATATTACAAAGATTTTCATCTTTGGACCGTAGGTGATGGAATTACTTCGATGGTTTGTATAAGTCTTTTTATTTCACTAATTACTACTATTTCAGATACATCATGGTACGGGATTATTTGGACTACAAGATCAAACCAGATTATAGAGCAAGATTTTCTAAGTAATAGTCAACAAATTGGAATTCATTTATCAACAAATTTTTTTCTTCCATTTGAACTTATTTCAATAATCCTTTTAGTTGCTTTAATAGGTGCAATTGTTGTAGCTCGTCAATAAAAAAATTCTATTAAAACTTGGAATTTAAATAGAATTGAAGGAAAATGAATGTGATAAGACAGAACAAAATTCTATTTGAATTCCAGCTGTATAAATAGAAAGACTTTAGGTCAATCTAGTACCAATATATTTCTTTGTTCCATACTTGTTATATACTAGTCAATTAAATTGGTTGAATTGTTGTTCATATTGAAAGGAGTCGAGATTGATAAGGAGTTGTTTAATGATTCTCGAACATGTACTTGTTTTGAGTGCCTATTTATTTTCCAATCCCGAAATGATTCGTGTATATATTTCACAGAAACGTGAAATCAAAGTAGGCGATAAAGTAGCTGGAAGACACGAAAATAAAGGTATCATTTCCAAAATTTTGCCTAGACAAGATATGCCTTATTTACAAGATGGAAGATCCGTTGATATGGTCTTTAACTCATTAGGAGTACCTTCACGAATGAATGTAGGACAAATACTTGAATGTTCACTAGGGTTAGCAGGGAGTCTGCTAGATAGACATTATCGAATAGCACCTTTTGATGAGAGATATGAACAAGAAGCTTTGAGAAAACTAGTGTTTTCTGAATTATATGAAGCCAGTAAGCAAACAGCGAATCCATGGGTATTTGAACCCGAATATCCAGGAAAAAACAGAATATTTGATGGAAGGACGGGGATCCTTTTGAACAACCCGTTATAATAGGAAAGCCTTATATCTTGAAATTAATTCATCAAGTTGATGATAAAATCCATGGGCGTTCCAGTGGACATTATGCGTTTGTTACACAACAACCCCTTAGAGGAAGAGCCAAACAAGGGGTACAGCGGGAAGGAGAAATGGAGGTTTGGGCTCTAGAAGGGTTTGGGGTTGCTCATATTTTACAAGAGATGCTTACTTATAAATCGGATCATATTAGAGCTCGCCAGGAAGTACTTGGTACTACGATCATTGGGGGAACAATACCTAATCTCGAAGATGCTCCAGAATCTTTTCGATTGCTCGTTCGATAACTACGATCTTTAGCTCTGGAACTGAATCATTTCCTTGTATCTGAGAAGAACTTCCAGATTAATAGGAAGAAAGCTTAATCGGAATGAATAATAATTTTTCTTCTATGATCGATCGATATAAACATCAACAGCTCCGAATTGGATCAGTTTCTCCTCAACAAATAAGTGCATGGGCCACAAAAATCCTGCCTAATGGAGAGATAGTTGGAGAGGTAACAAAACCCTATACTTTTCATTACAAAACTAATAAACCGGAAAAAGATGGATTATTTTGTGAAGAATTTTTGGTCCTATAAAAAGCGGAATTTGTGCTTGTGAAAATTATCGAGTAATCGAAGATGAAAAAGAAGACCCAAAATTTTGTGAACAATGCGGAGTCGAATTTGTTGATTCTCGAATACGAAGGTATCAAATGGGCTATATCAAACTCGCATGCCCAGTAACCCATGTGTGGTATTTAAAACGTCTTCCTAGTTATATTGCGAATCTTTTAGATAAACCTCTTAAAGAATTAGAAGGCCTAATATACTGTGATGTGTGATTTGATCGAAATTCTGATTTTACAGACTCGGAAGGAGAAACTGGCATCCCAGTCAATCCAATTGGGATGCCCTGGACCTGACATGTCACTTGGAAAGAGTAACATGAAGCTCAGAATTGGGGTGTAGTCAATACTCCCAAATAAAAAGGGAATTGATCTATGGTCGATTTCGTAACAAATCAAATAGAGAGGAATTTTTATTTGTACCTCGTAAAAAAAGCTTTTTATTTTGTGGAATGAACCATTTCCTTTCTTTTCGTGGAAAGAAATTATGTTCAAGTAAGCAAATATGTCATGGTTCCAGGAGTCTATCTATCGTGTATAGACTTTAAGGGCGTGGTGGCCTAACCATCGAGGTGAAGTCGGGACCTAAAAGATCGAATGGAACAATATATAGACAAGTAAATCTCTTATGGGTTCCAAGGTATTCCTTTAATTATTAAGAATTAAGGGATTTATCATTCAAAGGGAAGTAGACTACTCAAGAATTTTCGATTTTATTTGTTGGAATTGAATTTGAATAAAGAATTAATAGAAGACGGAATCACTGAAATCTTGTTTCGTCTTCACTGGGAACTTGAGTAAGGAGTAGACCTTTTTATTTTGGGATTTTCTAGAGTTTGAAAACTAGAACTCCTTTCCTTATTTGGTGTACCTACTTGAGCCGGATGAAAGGAAATTTTCACGTCCGAATTTGAAGGGGGAGAGATCCTATAGAATCCTATCCCAATTTTTCTTTTGCTAGGCCCATAACTAAAAAGCCCACTTTCTTACGATTACGAGGTTTATTCGAATATGAAATCCAATCTTGGAAATACAGCATCCCGCTTTTTATTACTACCCAAGGTTTCGATACATTTCGCAATCGAGAAATCTCTACTGGCGCAAGTGCTATCCGATAACAATTAGCCGATCTAGATTTACGAATTATTATAGAGAATTCGTTGGTAGAATGGGAAGAATTGGGGGAAGAAGGGCACACAGGGAATGAATGGGAAGATCGAAAGGTTGGAAGAAGAAAGGACTTTTTGGTTAGACGCGTGGAATTGACTAAGCATTTTATTCGAACAAATATAGAGCCAGAATGGATCGTTCATCTGTGAACGTCTTTTATATATATAAAAAAAATTACACTAAAAACGTTCACAACTGAACATTTTCAAAAAAAAAATTAAAATTAACATACACTCAAATCGTTCATGCATGAACGTGTTTTAAAAAGGAAAAAGGTTTCCTCCAAAATCATTAACATGAAAATATTTTTAAAAAAAATTTGCAGGTACAAAACATTCACGTATGAACGTTTTCTTAAAAATAAACAGTACCCTTGGCTCACATACATGACAAAACGTTCACATGTAAACGTTTTGTCCATTTTAATCTAACCGGAGAGGGAGTTGCCCTTTTGGCATTTTTGATCCAAAAAATGGTCATTTTGGTTCTGAACTCTACAATGTGAGGCAAAATTGTACCAAATTTATTTTGGGTCATTTTTACTTTTGTCCCTATTTCATATTGGTTTTAAATTTTTACCCTCAGGGCAAATAACTTTTTTCGCGAGACATAAGTTTATATTTTTTCATCATGATATCGCACAAGTTATGCCCCGTGCCCTTAAAGAATTTATGCACATAAGTTCAATTTCTAGGGGGGGGGGGGGGGGGGGGGAGGGAATTAAAGATCAGCCCATTTGAAGAGCAAACCGGGCAATTATTTGAACTTTTATTAATCCTTCGATGCATGCAGTCCCGTCTGGATCTCCAGATGATGCCGATGATATCCCAACAGATTTGTTACAATAGTTCAATTAGAGAATAGCAAGCACATTTCAGTCAAACAAATGATGAAGGGGAGAGGACGTGATCGTGCAAACGATCATGATTTTTAGAGCATATCATGCTATTAAGAGGAAGCGGAATGGGGATGACCGTTATGGCATGGATGGTGGGGATGGTATTACCCTTAGACTGAAAGATGGGCTAAAAGCATAAGGATTGTTGCACACGTTGATGATTATATATATGTAACTAATAATTTGTATAGTTTAAAGTAGCCAAACCTAAAGTGCATGAAATTATCGCGTTTTTAGGTAGAACCCCCCCCCCCCTCCCAAACCCACCCCCATCCCCAAAGGAAAAAAAAAACAAA
This sequence comes from Jaltomata sinuosa, assembly GCA_003996215.1. Classification (NCBI taxonomy): domain Eukaryota; kingdom Viridiplantae; phylum Streptophyta; class Magnoliopsida; order Solanales; family Solanaceae; genus Jaltomata; species Jaltomata sinuosa. Next base: position 240,206 of record QJPP01000524.1, read on the forward strand.
TTGTAGCAACAGGGTTTCTAGAGGCCAGCTGCAAATTGCTCATATGTTCTCCAGATTTAGCACAGATGATCTTCAGCAAGAATAAGCAGCCAAATTTGGCACATGAATAAGTCACAATATCACCACTGGCACTTTTACAGAAGACTTTTGGAACAATATGTCAAAAATGAGTTTTCTTACCGTTCCTTTTCCACCAATAAGCTAATGGAATCATTTCGGCGAGAAAAACAGATCATCCTGTGTTAATTCAGACTTGGAACGATTACCTTCAACTGACGGAGGTTTTCAAACATGTCTGATATCAGCAATTCAGCATATGTTACGGAAATTCCCGAAGACTGAGCCTTTTTGTGTTCTCCGATTTTCTTGCCTTCAATACCAACATGTAAAATCCATCAAACAATAGGCACACATCATAAGTATAACGATAGATACACTTTGACGAACACCGCCATATGCTATGATGGATGACAAACAACTGCATTGCAGGATAAATCACTATCCACAACCCACATAGCAAACTCTTCAAGTTGTTTCTGTATCCGTTCTGAACCCATCTCAGGTGACCAAAAGGCAAACTTCTTTCCATTCCTTGAAGAAGTTTGGTTAGCATCCATAAAACTGATGTTCAAACTAAAATCAGTTTCATCAACCCTGTTAAACGTAGTTTTCTTTTGTTCCAATAACTTCTCAACTAGATTTACGAAATTTCCTTCTGTGGCAATTGAACCTCTTGTCTTCAAAGTGGCAACCGAGGCAACAACTTTATCCAAAACATTGTCAACCCAAATTTTCAAAGCGGATGCTGAATTTCGTATGAAAACAAGTTTAAAGTTCTTTCCTAAGATAAAGTCATTAACCGGATCATACGAATCAAGATATGAATCACTGCTGAGAGGAATCACGTCACTATCCACAATCCATGTGCTGTATTTCAGTTCCAAAGACTTTCTAACTACATGGGCCTTCACAACAATCTCTTTGCCCAATTTTTCATGTGATTTTTCAAAGTTGATCGAGTTTGGTAACCTAATACTGTCAAAAAATTGGTTTGTGTCAATGACAGGATAACCCCTTCTTGCAAGATCAAGTAGGAAATAGGACTGGGGACCTAATAAGACATAGTTTTGGATATTCAATCTTTCAAAGTGGCAGAGAAGATTCCTAATGATGGACTCTGACACCTGTTGAAGGTTCACAAATATTATAGTCTTCAATTTCTGAACCGAGTGAAGAACAGACACTAGATCATCAGAACTGCGTACAATTCTACCAGGAGAAACTTCCTTAAAACAAAAATTGTACCACTTCAGACTCTGCAAAGATTGCAGCTTCAAAAGGTTAAAATCAAAAGACTTCTCATCCACTAAAGAAGAATCTGGCCCAACTGATTTCCCATAGTTAACACCAGCATCGCGATGAGACACACTAAAAGCTCGCTCATGCAAAAGGTTGGTATAAATATTAAAGTAACCACGGGCATGGATGAATTTAATGAACCAAGGTGTCCAGATTCTTTCCCCCATTTTTTTGTACCATCCTGTTGTCACCTACAAGCAAATTATGTTTTATAGAAAAAGTAATAGTTAATTTTAATAGGCTTGTCACTACCTTCACTAATATATGCAAGGAAAAGAGAAAATTCAGGTGATACACTACCATCCCATCAAGAAATGGCTTCAATCCCTTGGCCTTGTGTGTGTCATACCATATGCGGAATTCTTTCCAAGGTCTTGGAAAGAGAAGCTGACCCCAGGTGCCAACCAACTGGTACAAGAAAAGTTGAGTTCCATCATCAATCTGCATCTTGTTTCCATGTTTACCTGTTAGCCAAAAGTAACTTATATCATCCGGATACGAGTAGCACACGGCTGTTAGAGATTGTTATAGAGGATGTTAAGAATGATAAAATTTCCAGAGGACAGAACAGAAGTACTCCAATATCCAAGCAACACATAAACCTTCAAACAACAATGATGGGCATGTATTCTTCAGTGAAAACAAAAAGGGTAATCTTCAGTGAAAACAAAATGTAACTTAAAGTAGGTTTTAGGATATTCGAAGTTTTATGAAGAATACTGGATGGATCATGGAAATTTACGCTATTCGGGAAGGGCCCCTATACACCAAAATATGGAACTTTAGAAGTATAGAAGGGCTAATCACAAGCAACTAGCAATTGATCTATGAATTCTATTATACGTATACTTTCAAATACCAAATTGGAAAAGCATGGCACACATTTATTTTAAGTTTTCAACATGAGTGTTTCAGCAACGTAACAACAGACAAACATTCAAAAATCTCCTGACTTTATGAATATAGAAGCACGTTAACAATACCAGCAGGGTAGCCCAAATAAGATTGATTTGAATTTTGATGAATATTATTACGAACAAAGTCAATATATCTCCAACAGAGTTACAAAAAAGATATTAATTAGCTCAAGGGACGCAAATCTTGTTTGATAATTAAGGGAATGGATATTTAAGTTTTCTCCAAATAGAAAAAACCAAGAAGGAACTAATAGCTAATATTTTGGACGTCAGCATCTTCATCTATAAATTCACTTTGAACATATGAGTTATGCCTTAGGAACCCCGAGCACGGGAAGACCGTACTCAATAGCCACTACTCCTGTCTGCGGCTATCTTCTCCTATTGATTAACCATACAAAGGGATGCTGGAAAATAAGCTTCAAAGCTTGAACTTCCACTTTTAATAGTCATTAGAAGAGGGGACAGCACCAGTCCTGATTGATTGTTTTGAATTGAAGGGCTTTGGCCTGCTAATGAGTACAGATATACGGTCTTAGAATTAGAAAAAGAATTACGAGGGATATGTGCGAAGTCTTCAATGAATACCAAGGAATGCCAAGTATTATTTCACTTCCGCTTAGTTCATGCTATTCCTTAGCGATTATTCATCATCCCCCAACCCAAGGCCTCCCAAAAGAAGGCATTCTTTTGCATTGCACTTCTTCATGTCTTAGTTCACCATCTTTCTAAATAAGTCAGATAGTTGATCTTTCTTGACTGTCTCTAGTCCAGTAGGTTGGTTGCCCTCTAGCCAGTGACGAGCCCAACTATGGAGCTAAGTTTTAGACTGCCACGTCGAGACTCTCTCTCGAAAGTGAAATACCGGCTTTCCATAAATAAATACAGACACTAATTCTTCAATTATGTTCGTTCTTCATTGATTTTATCTTTCATTCTTTTTAATAGTGAATGCCAAATAGTCTTTGATTTGTTATACTTTCCCGAGGATGTTCTTTCTTCTATTAAATTGAAGAGATCCCCCAAAAAGAAGGTCTTGAAAGTTCATTCAAAAAGTGTTCAGAAAGAAGGTCTCGAAAGTTTCATTCACAAAGGGTTCAGAATTAAGGTATTGAAAGTTTCATTTGAAAACAGTTCATTAAAACACAACTCCAGAGATGTGTCTGTATCTATGGAAAGATATATTTTGTACAACATTTCACTTTATGCATGAGTAATCCATAAAGTCAAATATGATACTAGAAACCATAAGAAAGCGCCCAACACAAATTGATGTCTCACTACAAACCAATGAGTAGCTGTCAACTCAACTATGCACTTTGTCTTCTTCCTCGGTTATGATATATATTACTAACACTATTTTGCCGATTCTCATAAATCAATATCTTAAAACCATGCTCTTATCCAAGGAAAAAATTAAGATCTCAAAATCATGTCGCGATTGTTGTGTCAAAGAGAGATAGCAAGACCTTATGTGGAGATTGTTGTGTCAAAGAGAAATTAGCAATATAGAAACGAATTAACGCCTACAGTTGTATCAATCCTAAGCTTCTTCTCTGCGGCCATTTAGACCGAACATGAGATCCTATCATACTAACCACTAATAGACACAATGAATTTCACCAAAGAAGAAGCTGCGGTACATAATTACATGTGATTAGTTAGGATTTAGAAGATGATAGCTGCAGAGAGCCCTATTTCATTTCTTTCCGCGAAGACAAGTGCATTTGTCCAAGAACAAAACTTCATATCAGAAAGACTTATTTCACTACCATGTACCCTCAGATGATCCCTCCCAACATACCTGATAATAGATTGGTTAGATTCATTGAACAGGAACCAATTGGCACTTTTTTTCTTAACCTAAAACACAATTCTCTTGGAGTATACATCAAGATACTTACAACTTTGATTATAACATCACAATGCTGACGTTAAGTATAATTCGAAACTAAGAAAATTGATTAGACTTAATGACAAAAGGTCCACTCAGTTGTAAAAGACAACGATAACAATATAGATTGCAAAATTCTTTTATCTGGAATGACAAAATGCTGCAATAACTCGGGTGCCTCTTAATTATTTGCAAAAAACATACCTAGCACTAGATTACCAATAAAACATCTAGTGGAGTGTGGACTAACAATATGGATGAAAAAAGGAAAAAAGAAAAATGAGAGACAAAAGTAAAACAACTCAGTTGTCGAAATCAAATCCAAAAAATGCACGAGTAAGTGCAGTTGTCTGAAAACCTTAAGAAGGAACCAACAGCTGAGGTACCAGAAGTTCACAGAAATATAATTACAGATTACCGTAAAAAATATCACTTCTCCCACAAAAGTTGAGCAACACTAAGATCCCTAATGTTTCACAATAACAAAAAGAAGGCAGAAAGAAACAGCAATGAAAAGAAACTGAACAAACTAAGTACCTGGTACAAACCTTGGCCTCTGCAAGGAAGCCCCATAAATCATAGGACTAAAGTTTGAGTCATTATAATAATAATTGTCAATCAAACTCTTCAAGAACCGAAAATAGAGAGGTGACAACTCAAGATCATCCTCCACAACAAAGGCAAACTCATCTTCCGAGCTAGGCCACCAAGCCTCCAACCACTGAGCCTGAAGGCCAGCATTAGAAGTCCTATAATGGACCAACTTTTCCCCATATTTCCAAGAAAACCCATCAACAAAATCAAGAATTCTTTTCGAAAGATTCAATTTTTGGTCGATTTCCACATACCCATTTGGGGAATCTTGGAAGTGATCAATGTAGATATGGAGGTGAACAACATGGTTATCATAGTGTGCTTTGGAAAGTGAATTGAGACACCTAGAGAGGGACTCAATGCGATTAAAGGTTAGAACTTTGATGATAAAAGTGAAGTTTTGGTGGGTTTGAGGGTTTGAGGGGATAAAGGAGAAAGATTTGGCAGTATTTAAGTTTGAAGGGTGGTAAGAGAAGAGGAAAAGAGCAGAAAGAGAGAGAAGAATGAAAAGAGGGATCAAATTTTTAAGGGTTTTCTTAGGTTGTGCCATATGATTGTTTTGTTTGATCAGTTATCTCATCTTTGTTTTTTGTTTTTTTAAGGATTTTCTTGAATTTACTCATAGAGCAGAGCAACTTTCATGTTGGATCTCAATAGACTGGAAGAAGGGAGAAGAGGAGTGTGAATGCTGAAGTTCAGGGGAAATCTTACATTGCCCCCCAGGATTTTGTCATAATTGCAATCTTACTCCCTTGAGTCTGTTTTTGAGCTCAGGATGGTACCTGATCTAATACAAATTTGCAATCTAGTCTAGTTTAAAGTGAAGAAATATCTCTTATGGGGTTAATTCCTTGCACAGTCACTCAAACTTATAGAAATATCTTATTAAAGCTTTTTTTTTCACGATAACAAGATCACTTAACTCAGATAGCGGTAATCCGCACTGCATAAGAACTGAAATATACAAGAATTTTCATATAGCTTTTCAGACTGTATGGTAAAACTTTTACCTGAGCAAAGGGTCTGTCAGGAACCACAGTACATACTCTTACTAATCTCTTGTCCAACGGTTCTAACCCAGTAGCGGTTCTAACCGGACCAAGAGGCGCCCTTTTCAACACATATCTCGGATTGAGGAGGTCGTGGCTTGCTACAGGCTTGCCAGACAAAGATAATAAGAGTAGTACCGGGTCCGACTGTACCACCATCTCAGAACCAAGTTGAGAGACCATAACAAAAATTTCTTTATATTTTAATAAAGTTTAGATCTGTTCATGGTGCATATAGGAGAGAAGCTAGGTAAGAGACATAGATATGGAAGCCTTTTAGCCGGAGATAGTCCGGGATAGGAGACTTGAACTAAAATAAACTAAACAAAAATAAAGAAAGTACCTTGAAGGACGGCCAAGATCCAAAGGTTTGTTTGCAAATCTGATCCAAAATATTATTAACAAAGCCGGAACAGGGGCAAACGTTTTCTGTTTTTCTTTACAAAGCTAAGAGAGAGAAGAGAGAGATTACAAAATTTTCTCGGTGCCCCTACTTAACAAAAATGAGCACTTATATAGAAAAGAAAAAAAAACATAAAAAATCTATGTACAGTAAGGAGGGTCCCATGTGGGTCCCTAAACAGTGTATCTACTATTTAAACAGTGTATATATTGTTAGATAGTGACAGCCTATCTTCTGTACACCGTTACCTTTAGACTTTCTCTTTGCCACATTTTTTCTCCATGGCTTTTAATGATAGCAACAAATCTTCTGCTTCTTGTAGGTCTTCTGTAGACAGTATAATGTCTTCTTCATTGCGTTGTGCTTCCTCGTTGTTGGTTTCGCTCCGCATTGAAGTATCAGATTTATCAATCTGAGTAATGTTCTGAAGTAAATTTCTTTTCACTTCTTCGAGATACTCGTTAATCATAGCTTCCTTATCTCCGTCTTGAGTGGAGATTTTTTCGGGCACTATGTCTGACTGAGGGATTATCAATGCTAATTCCTTTTTGGGGAAGCTCTTTATAAGTATTAATGGTGTCCATAATCGTGTCAATAAGTTCTTGTCCAATTAATTACTTGGACCTAGGACCGCTTCTTAATAATTTTTTCCAGAAGTTGTTATAACACACTCGGTATAGGCAAGGAATATTTTCCTCTGTGAATCCTACTTCAGGAACCCATTTATGGATCCAGGGTATTGAGAACTCTATAAAAAAATATATTTGATCAATCTTTTCTAACCAGCAGATATGATCTGCGCGATATAACTCGTTGAGAAAAGGAGATACCTTTGTCCATTCCTTGTATAACTGAAGGAATTTTTCTGGTAGAATCTGGATCGTAGGACCGTGGTATGACCACCAATCAATGAACCAATTTGGGATTGGTTCTGCAAATATTTTTGCACAAATTTTTATAAACCATGTATGTTTGTGTTTATCATTATTATAAAAAAATACTTTACTAAAGGCTTGGATATAATCCCAATAAGTAAAGTTCATAGCAATAGACTTGAGGCTTATCTGCCTTTCTTTCATGGCCGACATCCCCCAATCTTCAGCAGATATAATCTTCTTGATCACAATTTTTGAGAAGTGATAAACATTCTCTTTAGGGCCATAACCAACACTTGAAAAATGCTGAATTTTCGCACTTCCAGTATTTATCAATATTGTTTCATAGTATGACCAGGTTTTGTACGACTCTCCAGGGTAATATAATCCTTTGATTAAGTACCTCTGGAATATTTTCCATAGTTCATTTTTTCTCTGAATATTAGAGTTTTCTAAAAGAAATATAATCTCTTTTATCTGAAGTTTCTCATGGGATATGATATTATCATTATCCTCTTTGGTGATTGAATCAAAAGTATATTTTTGCTTTTGTGCATGTAGAAATGCCTGCATATGCTCGTATAACTGGCTATCCTTTGGAATATCTCCCAAATTAATGATTTGATCAGGGGCAGTAGATGAAGATTCACCTTCATAAGAAATCTTCTTATTGATCAAGTTTTTATTACCCATCTGTATAACCGGGTAATTGGATCGATATGACGATCCCTGAGAACTGGAATGGGAAGAAGATCTTCCCGGGGCGGATCTTCCCCTTCCTCTTCCTCGAACCTGTTTCCAGGGTGGGTCCATCCTGCAAAAGTATCAGATTGATCATTCTGAATAATAATCTGTTAAATCTTCTCGGACTACTTCAGAGTAGTCATGAATTGAGAAATCTTCTTCAATTAAATTATTAACAATGATTTTAACAATGATTTCTTTAAGATCTTTAGGTAATATAATCACCTTTGGAATGGAAATCAAGGTTTTTTCTTCACGAATATATTCCCTGGAAAGGAAGTCTGGTAAGGAATTATCAACTCCCTTCTTATAATGAATATCAAAATCAAATGGGGCTAGTTGAGCCTGTCATCTTACAAATATAAGTTTAGAGGCATCATGCTTAAAATCTTTGTCAAACATATATTTGACCTATTGAGCATCCGTTTTTATTAAAAACTTTTGATTATATAAATCATCTTGAAACTTGAGAACACACTTAACAATAGTAAGCATTTCATGAGCCACAGTTGTATATTTTTTCTGGGCTTCCGTCCATTTTCCTGAATGAAACCTTATGAGATACTCATTTTTGTCACTGGGGTTAATCTGTTTGAGAATCCCCTCGTAGCCAATATTGGAAGCATCTGTTTCAATAATCTTTTGCCAAGCAAGGTTAGCAAGAGTTAAACAAGGTAAAGACTGAACCCGAAGTTTGATGTTCTTTACCAGAGTGGTGTGACTATTAGTCCAAGGAGATTTGTAATCCTTTTTTAACCTGTCATATAATGGAGCTAAATCACGAGAAAGATTCCTATAAAAAGGGGAGATATAATTCAAACTACCCAAAAATCTTTGAAGCTGAGTCTTATGAGTTATTATATCAGGGAACTTTGATGCAAAGTCGATAGCCCTCTGAATAGGAGTGACTCTTCCCTGACAAATTAATTGAGTACTAAAAGTACTAGACTCGAGGAGGTAGATATACCTCAAAATCTTGACTTGTTAAACAAGTGGACGATTCCTAAAGTTCCGATTAAGACCATTTATGATTATGGCTGGTTTGATAAACTTTCTACAAAGCAGTTGATTAAAACAACTGAGCAATCTTTAGCATTAAATTCTTCTGAACAGACTATTCGTTTATTAAATAAACGCGATATTGATCTTTATAAAAATCAGTATAATTATATGCATATTGGCATGGTTCAAATTGCTTTTAAACCTCTTACCCTTGAAAGGTTACCTGAGACTTTCCTAGCCGCTCTCATAGATGCTAGAAATCTAAATTTTCGACAGTCTCTTATGGGTTCTATTGAATCAACCGTGGCCTATGGTCCCGTTTACTTTAATACGCAGCCTAATTTGCAGTTATCTTTATCTGATGTCAATATTCTTGATGCCTTAACATTAAATGTTAAAACTCATGGTTATAATTATGTGCCATGTTCAGAACTTATCAGTTTATCATATAGAATTTATTTCAAGTTATTATCAACCTTGAATCCAAGATGTAAGTTATACGATACATCCGATCAAACTATTTTGATGGAAACTAATTTTGCAAAATCTAAGGTCACCACCAGGCGACCGATTAAGTGGGAGGAAATTAACTTCCCAACAACTTGGATTCTAGACTCGGTTATATCCCCTAATCAGTTAACTAATACAATCACGAATTCTGAGTATTCTCACATCTCGCAAAATCCCGACGGAAGAATTTGCATCCAATTCACAGAAAACAGTTATGCTCCTCACAGGCAGTCTCTGTCTAACAGTAGGCTTATGCCTCCGGTAAGTTCTATTCATAATAGACGATCTCTTAGTCACAGATTTTTTTCTGATATTCAGCATATTTCTCCTATTGAATCAATTTATGGTCCAGCACGAAATCGCGCTGCTTCTCTACACACTATTGAATCTGATTGTAATTCAAAAGTAGAAAAGGTTAAAATAGACCCCCGTACTAATATTGTTCAGGTTAATGATGTCAATGATGATAATTCTGATAAGGACTTCCTTACTGCTTATGATATGGAGTTTGATTTAAACGAAACTTAATGATTCCACACCAAATAGATTTTAGCCCAGGTTCTCTGGCAAGAAAACTAATTCAAAAAGATTTTTTTGATGTAAAGTGGAACAAGTTTAAAACTTGGTTTTTTGACTCTTATAGTCAAGAAGATATGAATAATATTTCTCAAGAATTCTACGAAGCTTGTGCCTTGCATAATAAAATTATGCACTTCATTCCTTGGTTTATAACCACCTATTTGCCTTTATATGTGAATATTATTGAAAGGACTTATCGCGATGGAAATGTTAATCTTACAACAGTCGTTTACCCTCCACAGACCGCTTTTGTTTTGCCTAACAATACATGTATTACCTTTAGCGCATTTCAAAAATTCATTGATGAAGATATTGCTTCTATAAGCATTTCTGAGATTAATAAACTCATTTCTCAAAATAATTTTTTGGGATTATATGTCAAAGTTTTAGGAGAATAGATTAACTCTCTTGATAAAAAACTTGACGAGCTAACTATTCTTCTAAAAGGTATAAAAGCTGATATAGCAAAAACCAACGTTGCTTCTACTTCTGAAAATAAAACAGAGGTTGTTCCTACTTATATTCAAAGGCCTCCTGAGATTCAGGATTTTAAGTTTAAATCATTAAATGATTTAGAAGAACTTCTAGATAAAAAATTTTCTGGTTTAAAAATAAAACTTATTGATTTATCACAAGAATTTTCTAAAAAAATGGATCAAACCGGTGATTATAAAAATTATGTTTTGTCAGAACTTAATAAGCTTAAGGGTTAACCCCGAAAGATTAGTGGTTATGCTACTAAACCAACGATGAATACATTCTATTATCCTCGTTCTACTCCTCAAGATGTTTTGATAGAGGAACGAGATTGGAATCAGACAAATACGTCTTACAACGGTTCCGAGATTTACGAATGGAACCTCGATGGGTTAACGGATAGACAATTGACCATCCTTGTTCATAGAATGCTCATGTATTCAACTATTTGCAAAAGCATTAAAAATAATGATAGAAGTATCTGCAAGATGATCGTTGCAGGTTTCACAGGTCAGCTGAGAGGCTGGTGGGATAACTACTTGAATATAGAGGAAAAAGCCTCTATTATTAATGCAGTTGCCGAAAATGAAGGTATTGATAACCTAGGCATGGCTTTTGTTAAAAACAGAGAAGATGCAGTTTACACTCTTGTTCTAACAATATTAGAATATTTTAATGGTAGATTTACCAATCAACATGAAACGATTCGTACTTTACTCAATGGTCTTAAGTGCCCTACGTTAACCAAATGGAGATGGTACAAAGATACCTTTCTTAGTCAGGTTATGGAGTTACCCGAAAACAAATACGATTTTTGGAAAGCCAAATTTATAGACGGCCTTCCTTCGCTATTTGCAGAGAGGGTTAGGAAAACCCTTAGAGGAAACCACGTTGAGATCCCTTATAAGGATTACACTTATGGGAAGCTAATAGGAGTTTGCATTCAAGAAGGATTAAACTTGTGCAACGAACTTCTCATGTCTAGACAGCTTAAGATAAATAAGCACAAAGAAAGATCTCAGCTTGGAGACTTTTGCACACAGTTCGGTCTACCTGAACCAGCAGCCTATGGCAGCAAAAAAGAGTATTACCACTCCCCTAGAACTGAAGGTTCTAATAGGAGACGAAGATCCAGAAGAAGGTCCAAGGAAGAAAGAGAAGCTAAAAAAAGCTCTCGTAAGTCTAACAGATTTACCAAAGATCGGTCAGGAAAAGACCTTTCTAAAATCCAGTGTTACAAGTGTGGAAAGAGAGGGTATATTGCTCCAAATTGCAAGTTGAATAAACTTAAAACCTTAGAACTTGATGCAGAACTGCATGATAAGGTTTATAGTTTGTTATACACTTCAGGTTCCGATGATGACTATGAATCATATTCGGAAGCAGGTTCAGATATTGATCTTATTGATTTGTCTGACCATGAAGAACAGAATGAAATCCCATTCACCACTTGCAAAGGTAATACATGCAATTGTGAAGGAGATGAAATCTACAAACTACAATCGCAATTTCAAGATTTCAATCTTAAAACATTCACTTTTGATAATGTTATTGAATTATTAAAAGAAGTTACGGATGACAAACTTTGAGAAAATATTATTAATCTTGCCACTACTAATGATAATAATTCTGGTGCCTCAAAACCCCTTATTGATAATAAGAAAAATGATTTTGAATATTTTGCTCCTTATTCGTTAAAAGAGGTTGATAACCGTTTAATGATAAAAAATAAGAACGCTTTTGTTGAAAAGGATGCTTCTTTTAATGATCTAAAAGAAGAGGTTGAAAATCTCAAGAGAGAAATAAAAGCTCTCAAACATAATCAGGCTATTTGCGACCAAAGGATTTCTCAGATTGAGAACAATAATCCTGTTTATATCAGTCCAATTCAAGCCAGTTCTTCAAAAGGTAAAGAGGTCTACCATGATGAGTCTACCATAAATGGCCCTGAAAATAACATGTTTTTAGGAATGATGCAGGTTGTCACTGCCCACAAATGGTATGTTAAATGCACCATTTTAATTGATAATAGCTTCTCTATTACTAACGTTGCTATGATAGACAATGGTGCAGAAGTCAGCTACATTCAGGAGGGTCTTGTCCCCTCAAAATATTTTCAAAAAACTACGCATATGGTCAAATCCGCATCAGGACATGCTTTAGATATAAAGTATAAACTTTCTAATACGAAAATCTGCCAGAATAAGGTTTGCATTCCTCATTTATTCTTTCTGGTAAAAAATCAGTTGCATCCTCCAATTATATTTGGAACGCCTTTTATAAATGCAATCTATCCTTTTACTCATATTGATTCAAAAGGATTTTCAGCTTCGTACAAAGACGATAAAATAAGTTATACTTTTATCACTGACCCTGTAACAAGAGACATAAATGCTATAATTGACATGACGCAAAAGATGTTAATTCATTAAAGCTTGAGTTATTTAGCATGAATATATTTGAGTCTCTCAAATCTGCTAAAATAAAAGAAAAAAATAAAATAATTTCTGAACAGATCGCCATTGATATTTGTGCAGATCACCCCAGTGCCTTTTGGAATCGTAAAAAGCATATTGTAACTCTTCCATATGAGGAAAATTTCTCTGGGGATAATATCCCGACCATGTCTCATTCTTGTCAGATGAATGCCGAATTGGTTGAATTCTGGAAAAAGGAAATTGATAGCTTGTTACAAAAGGATTTGATAAAACCCTCCAAATCTCCTTGGTCTTGCACTGCATTCTATGTCAATAATGCCGCAGAGAAAGAGTGTGGAGCTCCCAGGTTGGTAATAAATTACAAACCTTTAAACAAAAATTTGAAATGGGTAAGGTATCCTATTCCCAATAAAAGAGATTTATTGTCCAGGTTATATGACGCCAACATATTTTCAAAGTTTGATTTAAAATCAGGTTATTGGCAAATTCAGATATTCAAAGAGCATACCTATAGAACTGCTTTTAATGTCCCTTTTGGGCAATATGAATGGAACGTTATGCCATTCTTGTTAAAAAACGCCCCGTCAGAATTTCAAAAAATCATGAATGACATATTTAATCCCTATTTGGATTTCATCATTGTGTACATTGACGATATTTTGGTATTTTCCAAAACTCTGGATATGCATATTAAGCATCTCGACATTTTTAAGAAGATTGTTATACAAAATGGTTTGGTTATCTCTAAACCAAAAATGAGTTTGTTCCAGACTGAAGTTCATTTTTTGGGACACCTAATTTGTCAGGGAAGAGTCACTCCTATTCAGAGGGCTATCGACTTTGCATCAAAGTTCCCTGATATAATCACTGATAAGACTCAGCTTCAAATATTTTTGGGTAGTTTGAATTATATCTCCCCTTTTTACAGGAATTTTTCTCGTGATTTAGCCCCATTATATGATAGGTTAAAAAAGGATTATAAATCTCCTTGGACTAATAGTCACACCACTCTGGTAAAGAACATCAAACTTCGGGTTCAGTCTTTACCTTGTTTAACTCTTGCTAACCCTGCTTAGCAAAAGATTATTGAAACAGATGCTTTCAATATTGGCTACGGGGGGATTCTCAAACAGATTAACCCCAGTGACAAAAATGAGTATCTCATAAGGTTTCATTCAGGTAAATGGACGGAAGCCCAGAAAAAATATGCAATTGTGGCTCATGAAATTCTTACTATTGTTAAGTGTGTTCTCAAGTTTCAAGATGATTTATATAATCAAAAGTTTTTAATAGAAACGGATGCTCAATCGGTCAAATATATGTTTGACAAATATTTTAAGCATGATGCCTCTAAACTTATAGTTGCAAGATGGCAGGCTCAACTAGCCCTATTTGATTTTGATATTCATTATAAGAAGGGAGTTGATAATTCCTTACCAGACTTCCTTTCCAGGGAATATATTCAATAAAATGTTTTACGAATCTTTTTTTGAAGAAAAAACCTTGATTTCCATTCTAAAGGTGATTATATTACCTAAAGATCTTAAAGAAATCATTGTTAATAATTTAATTGAAGAAGATTTCTCAATTTATGACTACTCTGAAGTAGTCCGAGAAGATTTAATAGATTATTATTCAGAATGATTAATCTAATACTTTTGCAGGATGGACCCACCCTGGAAACAGGTTCGAGGAAGAGGAAGGGGAAGATCCACCCCGAGAAGATCTTCTTCCCATTCCAGTTCTCAGGGATTGTCATATCGATCCAATTACCCGATTATACAGATGAGTAATAAAAACTTGATCAATAAGAAGATTTCTTATGAAGGTGAATCTTCATCTACTGCCCCTGAGCAAATCATTAATTTGGGAGGTATTCCAAAGGATAGCCAGTAATACGAGCATATGCAGGCATTTCTACATGCACAAAAGCAAAAATATACTTTTGCTTCAATCACCAAAGAGGATAATGATAATATCATATCCCATGAGAAACTTCAGATAAAAGAGATTATATTTCTTTTAGAAAACTCTAATATTCAGAGAAAAAATGAACCATGGAAAATATTCCAGAGGTACTTAATCAAAGGATTATATTACCCTGGAGAGTCATACAAAACCTGGTCATACTATGAAACAATATTGATAAATACTGGAAGTGCGGAAATTCAGCATTTTTCAAGTGTTGGTTATGGCCCTAAAGAGAATGTTTATCACTTCTCAAAAATTGTGATCAAGAAGATTATATCTGCTGAAGATTGGGGGATGTCGGCCATGAAAGAAAGGCAGATAAGCCTCAAGTCTATTGCTATGAACTTTACTTATTGGGATTATATCCAAGCCTTTAGTAAAGTGTTTTTTTATAATAATGATAAGCACAAACATACATGGTTTATAAAAATTTGTGCAAAAATATTTGCAGAACCAATCCCAAATTGGTTCATTGATTGGTGGTCATACCACGGTCCTATAATCCAGATTCTATATTTGCTGGTAAGAAAAGATTGATCAAATATATTTTTTTTATAGAGTTCTCAATACCCTGGATCCATAAATGGGTTCCTGAAGTAGGATTCACAGAGGAAAATATTCCTTGCCTATACCGAGTGTGTTATAACAACTTATGGGAAAAATTATTAAGAAGCGATCCCAGGTCCAAGCAATTAATTGGACAAGAACTTATTGACACGATTATGGACACCATTAATACTTATAAAGAGCTTCCCCAAAAAGAAATTAGCATTGATAATCCCTCAGTCAGGCATATTACCCAAAAAATCTCCACTCAAGATGGAAATAAGGAAGTTATGATTAACGAGTATCTCGAAGAAGTGAAAAGAAATTTACTTCAGAATATTACTCAGATTGATAAATCTGATACTTCAATACGGAGCGAAACCAGCAACGAGGAAGCAGAACGCAATGAAGAAGTCATTATACTGTCTACAGAAGGCCTACAAGAAGCAGAAGATTTGCTGCTATCATTAAAAGCCATGAAAAAAAAAATGTGGCAAAGAGAAAGTCTAAAGGTAACGGTGTACAGAAGATAGGCTGTCACTATCTAATAGTATATACACTGTTTAAACAGTAGATACACTGTTTAGGGACCCACATGGGACCCCTCCTTACTGTACATAGATTCTTTATGTTTTTTTTTCTTTTCTATATAAGTGCTCATTTTTGTTAAGTAGGGGCACCGAGAAAATTTTGTAATCTCTCTCTTCTCTCTGTAAAGAAAAACAGAAAACGTTTGCGCCTGTTCCGGCTTTGTTAATAATATTTTGGATCAGATTTGCAAACAAACCTTTGGATCTTCGCCGTCCTTCAAGGTACTTTCTTTATTTTTGTTTAGTTTATTTTAGTTCAAGTCTCCTATCCCGGACTATGTCCGGCTAAAAGGCTTCCATATCTATGTCTCTTACCTAGCTTCTCTCCTATATGCACCATGAACGGATCTAAGCTTTATTAAAATATAAAGGAATTTTTGTTATGGTTTCTCAACTTGGTTCTGAGATGGTGGTACAGTCGGACCCGATACTACTCTTATTATCTTTGTTTGGCAAGCCTGTAGCAAGCCACGACCTCCTCAGCCCGAGATATGTGTTGAAAAGGGCGCCTCTTGATCCGGTTAGAACCGCTACTGGGTTAGAACCGTTGGACAAGAGATTAGTAAGAGTATGTACTGTGGTTCTTGACAGACCCTTTCCTCAGGTAAAAGTTTTACCATACAGTCTGAAAAGCTATATAAAAATTCTTGTATATTTCAGTTCTTATGCAGTGCAGATTACCGCTAGCTAAAGGGTGTTGAATTGCTTCAAGATCACTTAACTTATATGAATATCTTATTAAAGTTACTTTTACTTTTTTAAGATAGCAAAGTCATTTAATTATTATCTTTTGACTTAAAAAATAAGAGGCACATATTTAACATATTATACATATTAAAACCTAATTTTTAGTAATAAAAATTATTTAAATCATAATTATTTTCTTTTAACACCTTGTGTTGACTTTGAAAACTTTTTTGTAGTACTCATTTATTTTTTATCGTGAAATCAAATAACTATTAATTTAAAAAATGAATGCTTTCAGTTATCAATTAAAAGTGAATTGAATTCAAGACACTTTGTCAATCTAAAAATTACTAGAGATCTCATATTGTATGTAATTGTTTCTGCTTACAGATAAAGAGAAAAGACATCATTTTCACCCTAAAATATTTCTGAAAAGTCGATTTCACACTTTAATTATTGATGTAACCTAATACACACCTATACTATATGAAAGTGAATTTATTTACCCTTTCCTCGATCCAGATCCAGGTTTAATGAATTATGTGTATACAACTCGCCCCCTCGTGATGCCATGTAGTAAATCAATAACTAGTTAATTTATTTACCTCCAACCCGAATTATTTGATCCTAACCCGACCTAAACCCTATACTTTTCACCCAAACCCATTTTATTTACCCTAACCCATTTTATTTTCACCCAAATATCTGGGGAAGATTAAAAGACCCATCAGATCCTAATCAAATTGATGAAAACACTTCAAATCTTGTTCGATTAGATAGAAATTCTCCAGTAAATCTCTTCTTTTACACCTGTAATAGAAGATTTTGCTTTATTTAAAAAATCTGCTGGTTTGGGGTTACAATCGTGAAGTCAAGTTCAGACGATTTTGTGGAGAATCGTGCAAGTTTGTGTGCGATTTTGTGAAGAATCAGTGTTACTCATATCCATTGTTAAAAGGTAATCCCCATAACTGATTAAATATATATTTTTCATGTGATTTGAACTAGGATATTTTATCCGTTTCTTAAATTTGTTTCGATTTTTCACTGTATATGCTTGGGTAAAGACTTCAACATGTAACAAACTAAGTTTTCACACTAAAGATTATAGCATAGTATGAGTTTTTCATGCAATTTGATCTAGGATTTTGTAAATCATACTTAATTTTTACACTGTAAATGATTGGTTAAAGACTTCAATATATGAAAAAACTAAGTTGTTACACTAATAATTGTAGCATAGTTGACTTTGGTGTTGTGGCATGTATTGTTATTTTGATTGGGGTAAAGGGTCCAAAATTAATTTATTTACACTATTTTCAGGTGGTTAAAATGTCTTTGTTTGATCTGATTAGTTTGAGATTTTATAATGGTGAGGTTTTAAAAACAGATAAAGGGTATAAACCAGAACCTTATGAAGGTGATCAAGTAACTGAGTTTTTGGATGCTGATATAGATAGATTGTCTTATTTTAAAATATTGGATTATGTGAAAGAGTTAGGGTATGACCCTCGACGTTGCATAGTGTATATGAGATTGCCTAGTAGTGCAATTTTTATAGAAATTAAATCAGACATGGATACTATGGGAATTTGTGAATGTTTGAATAATAGCGATGTTTTGGATGCTTTTCTATATCACATAATTGAAGAGCCTCTGGTGGTCCCACTTTTATTGGAATATGAGAACCATGTGGAGGGGGAAATTGATGATAAAAGGACTGGTCAAGACAATGGGAGTGTTGAGGGACCATCTTTTGATGCTCAAAATAATGTCCCATCTTTTGAGGCTCCAACCTCTCCTTCTGTCCAGCCTACAACTTTTCCAAATACTCCTCTTTCTTTTCAGCCTTACATTGCTCCTATCCCTTCCTTTGTCCAGCCTTCCACTACTCCTACTACTGCTGAATCTTCACAAACTAGGACAGATGCTGATATGAATCTGATCCTGATTCAAATATAGAATCATTTGTTGGAGGAGTAGATGTTGGTAGTGATGTGGATGAAGAGCTAAGAGGTTTTAGGGAGGAAAGAAAGAATAAGAAGAAGAGAAGGAAGAAGGGAGAGAGAGACCACCTTTGCCTCCTGAACATGTGAAGTTAGGAACAGGAAGAAATAGGCCAGATGCTGGCTATGATGAGTCTGTAAGTGGTAATAGAAATAGCTTGGATGGTAAGCTAGCTGGTGATGAGCCATTCTATCCCTCAGATGAAGCTGCCAGCTTTGAAACAGATACATATGACTATACTGATGATGAAGGTGAGGTTGTTGAACAGAGAGTTAAACCAAGAAGAAGGAAGAAGGTAAACAGGGTTGTATTTGATGCAAGCTGCCAGAAAATAGTGTGGGAGTTAGGTCTTGTATTTCGAAAGTGTTAATAAATTTAGAACTGTTGTTACCAAATATGTTGTTGCTGGGCATTTTGCTATTGAAAAATATATTAATGAACCTACAAGGGTAAGGGTTAGGTGTACAAGTGGTTGTCCTTAGCTTCTATATGCTAGCTTTGATTCTAGGACCAATAACTTTATTGTGAAGACCTACAAACCAATTCACAATGTGATCCTACTAATAGGAACAAACTCTGCAATACCAAGTTCTTATCCAGTCACTACAATGAGAGATAAAGGAACAACCAAATATCAGAATCTTTGAGTTTCAACTGCTCATTAAGAAGGAATTGGATCTATATGTTGGAAAAAAAGTTTGTAGGAGAGCAAGAAACAAAGTATTGGCTGAGCTAATGGGTGATTATAATCTTGAGTTTGGGAGAATTTTAGATTATAGAGATGAGATGTTAAGATCTAATTCAGGTAGTACATGTGTAGTGAAGCTTCATGATGAAACATTTGAAGGTGGTAGAAAGATGTTTCCAGGCTTCTACATCTGTTTTGATGCAATCAAGAAGTTCTACTTGGCTGGTTGTAGGAAATGTATTGGTTTGGATGGGTGTTTTCTGAAGGGGGGTGACAAAAGGCCAATTGTTGGTTGCTGTTTGTAAAGATGACAACAATCAGATGCTTCCACTAGCATGGGAAGTAGTTGAGATTGAAAATCAATTTACTTGGAGTTGGTTCATCAAGCTTATAATGGAAGATCTTCAGTTGGGAGATGGGACAGATGTGACAGTGATAACAGATATGCAAAAGGTTAGAATATTTTATTGAATTCACTTGATATAATTGTTTAACTATATTGTGTGTTCTTTATTTCTTATGTGTTAATTATTATTTTTTAGGGTCTTGAAAATGCTGTAAAGGAGTATCTGCCTAGAGTTGAACACATGATGTGTGCTAGGCATGTCTTTGCTAACTGGTCTAAGTCATTTAGAGGTATTAAGAAAAAAAATTGTTTTTGGAGGTGTGCAAGGTCAACTTTTGAGGCTGAATTGAGGGATCGTATGAATTATATGAAACAATTGGGAGGGGAAAAGTTAATTGATAAGTTGTTGTATTATAATCAAGAAAGATGGAGTAAAGCTTACTTCAAATTTATCACTAAGTGTGACAGTGTAGACAACAACATGAAAGAATATTTTAATGCATGGATATTAGCAGCAAGGCACAAGACTATAATCACCATGCTTGAAGAAATAAGGATGAAAATGATGAAGAGAATAGCGCAAATGAGAGAGTTTTGTGAGAATTGGATCAGTGATATTTCCCATGGCCATGAAAGTTCTGGCAAAGAACACAGCTAAATCTATGAAGTGTAGCATTGAGTGGAATTCCGATACAGGGTATGAGGTGCTTCATGGAGGATACAGACATATTATGGATTTTCCCAGCCAAACTTGTAGCTGCAGAGCATGGATGCTGAAAGATATACCATGTCCTCATGCAATAGATGCTCTTCACCATAACAAGTTGGACTCAGTTAATTACATCTCTCACTGGTATAATAGAGACACATACATGAAGACATACAACTACTTCATTCAGCCGGTTCTGAATATGAAGATGTGGCCAGAATCATAAAACATCTCTGTTAAACCACCTCCTATTAAGAAGATACCAGGCAGAACTAGCAAAGTTAGGAGGAAAGAACAAGGTAAAACCATTAACAAAACTGGAAAACTATCAAAAAGGGGAATTGAGATGACATGCAACACTTGTCATAACAAAGGTCATAATAAAAGAAAGTGTCCTAGGGGTGCACCTGCTGCTGGCCTAAGTTCAACCTATGTTGCTGGGCCAAGTGTAAGCTCAAGTACTGGCCCAAATCCATCAACTGCTGTAGGCTCTAGTTCTGTCCCAACTTCAACATTTGTTGTTGTTCCAAGAGCACCTACTGCTGGAAGAGGAAGGGATAGAACAAATGATTCAGCTAGAAGAGAAAGAGATAGAACAAATGGTTCAAATAGTGCTGCTCCAACTGGAAGAGAAAGGGGTAGACCAAAAGGTTCAACATAAAAGGTAATGTAGTTTGACTTCTTTTATATGTTGTAAATAAATTGTTTTAGCTAATATTTTCTTCACTTTTTTTAGGGTGGTGCTACTAGCAGCAGATCAAAAATGGTTGAAATGGGTGTACTTCATACAGAAAGTAGATTTTCTATTATTAATGTAAGTTGCATTTACTACAATGTGATTTAATTATTTTTTAATTAACTACAATATAACACTAACTATCTTTATTTGAGCAGCCTGAAATGCGCAGTGAAAGATTTCAAAATGTGACATCTTCGGCAGTTGTCACTGGAGATCTTGGACATACACCAAAAAATGGTGTGAAATGGAAGGAAAAAAGATGCTATGATGCTATGACCTCTAGGCAACTTGAAGAAATGAGGAGAAAAAAAGCAAATGCATACAAGGTCCAAGACTACATATTTGAATCAAGAAAGTTCCAATGCTCAAACATCTAATATAATTTACAATATAAATGTTAGTGTTGACTAGTTAGTTCATAGTACTGATTTGGCAGTTGTGACTGCATTTAAGATAATATTTTGGTATCTGAATTGAATTGGCAGTTGTAACTGCATTTAAGATAATATTTTGATAGCTGAATTGACTACAATGAATTGGCAGCTGTGACTGCATATTATTATTAGTTAATGTTGATTTTATGTAACTATTTTGGCAGCTATAACTGCACTTCTTTTGGTTAATGATATGCAGTTTTGACTATCACTTTATTTAATATTTTGTGTGTTTTGGTCGGTAGCTATGACTACTTATGTGACTGCATTAGTGCAGTAGTTATGTGTCTACTTAGTGTTGTAATGTGTCTACTTAATGCAGTAGTTGTGTCTACTTAGTGCAGTAGTTATGTGTCTACCTAACGCACTTATAACTATACTAAATGTGCAAATGTGCATTAATTGTGACTGCTTGTGCTACTTATTATATTGTGACTAAACTGGAGTGCATTTTATGCACCAAACCTGTTGTGACTTACACTAAATGTGTAGTTTATGCAGCAACCAAAAGAAAGAGAGACAACACTAAATGTAATTGATTACAACTAACAACAAAGAGAGACAAATGAACCAAAAGATTACCAATTTATTGCACAAAACCTTCAATTCCAATCCCTTACAAAATGTAAAAAGCAATTACACTAAGAGCTTATGGCAACCTCCATAAATTTCCTTTCAAGTACATGCTTTGAAATACAAGACTTAAACCTAAAATACAAACACACAAGAGAGTAATCCAGAGTTGTTTCTCCCTTTTCTTGGACTTAGCCAACTTGTTCTTTCATTTCTTTTCATTTACTTTCATCTTCTTCAAATCATCTTCGAAATTGTCTAGCTGCATCTCTATTTTGTTCATATTTATTTTGCTTTCCACTGAATTGGTTGTCCTAGTATGCTTGTCATTAACCTTTTCAGAAGCTTCAATTCTTTGCTCAAGCTCACCAATTTTTTCCAATAATTTAGGAATCACAAACTTGGATCTTGGATCAATATAGTCATTTTTCCAAAATCAAAAATCGCATGATCTAGCATTTTAAAATGAATAAAAGCAAGAACAAAATGAATTAGTATGAGATTTCTTCAAGAACATCCATTGAAAAAAAAAATCCACTTACACCATAGTATGGACAACCCCAATATCTTCTGTCAGGATTTCTTAGTGTCCAGGAAGTCATCAAAGGCAGAACAAATCCATGTTTGCATCGCACCTCTTCCAACTCATGATCTTCCTCTTCCTTACAAAGTCTACTCAAACTTGTTCTAGCCATTATAGCACCTTTGACTAACAAAAATTAAACATGAGAAAATTCTTGATTAACAAGAATTTTTGTGCAGTTCCATAAGAGAAAAATCAAAAATAAAATTCTTTGAGGAAAAAACAAGGAGAAGATAAAATTCTAAAGGAAGTGAAATTTTAGTTACCTTTGCTTTAAAAGAACGGATTGTAACTTCGATTTAGGAAGAGAAATTGGGTTCTTATGGAATTGAGATTTTGGATGAAGAAGTAGGGTTCTCGAGATTTTTAATTGAGAGGGTCGGGTAAAAAGAGGTGATTTGTTATAATATTACCGTTGGGTTGATATTTAATGAGTTTTAAATATATATTTTTCATTTTTAACGGTGTTGATGCGCTCAAAAACATTAAGCAAAATGCGCCTGGGTCTGGGTTGAGAAAGGGGTAAATAAATTCACTTTTATATTGTATAGGTGTATATTAGGTCGTATCAATAATTAAAGTGTGAAATCGACTTTTTAAAAATAATTTAGGGTGAAAATAATGTCTTTTCTCTACAGATAAATATAGTATCATTAAAGTTGTTGATTCATATATTCAATTTCAAGACAGCGCTAATAGCAGAAAGTGAGAGATTTTAAAAACTTGTCTTTATACTTCACTCTACTTAAATACCGATATTATATAAATGATTAATAACGATTAAGATGCAACATTTGCAATGAAATTAAATATGTTAGTTGGATGAGTAGGGTCATGGGTTAAATACAATATATTATTAAGAATATGTAATATATATAAATCTCTGAACTTGTTGCAAAATTTTATTTTGAACACTAATTGAAGCGAGTCTTGTTTGAACACAAAAATATAAGTCAACTTGCATCAGTTGAACACAATTTGTTAAGCTAGCATAGTGCGTGTGTTACACTATTTTTCAATACGACAGAGACTCTGAAAATTTACTTCTTTTCTTTTTTTCACATTCATTTACATTGTCATTATCACCTTGTTACTGGAAAAATAAAGATCATGGGAAACTTTTCAAAACTAACACTTCTTAACACTCAAAATATAATCTTTTTTTTTAAATTAAACTAATGGAGGGCACAAGGTCCTTTTTATAAAAGGGAAAAAAACATATATATACTAGATTAGATTGAGTATTATAAGTTATACCAATATTTTTTACTTTTCAATATATGCCAATAGATTTCTATCACAACATAACAAAATAATAAATGAGGAAAAATAAAATAGGTAATGTATCTTTTTACTCCAACTCATTCCTCAATTCACTCACATTACTGTCCATTCATGATTATTCTCCGGATCTTTCCCTTATTTATTTCTCCCATGTTCATCCATCATCATCATTATCATCAATTTCATATCTTTCAACACTACATTGTTCACTTTTTACATTGTCTTCTACAAATCTTCACTAAAATCCCCCGAATTAGAATTACCTGAGAATTTCACTATCTGATCGAAACCACTCTTTTCCAGTTCCGAAATAACCTTCCCAACAATAACCAAATGTATCCCATCGATTGTTTTCTTCTCAAAATCTGGATATACTTCCATGAATTTTTCACTCATTATCCAAATGAATCTTGACAAGTGTTCATCAATTATGGCATCGTCATCTTTCTCCTTGTTTTTCTCCCAAAAAAAATCAGAATCTAGTTTTCTTTTTTAATCAAAGTCATTAAAATATTGATTACCTTTTTTTCATTAAAATACTGATTATCTTTTTTTATTGCAATGAAAAGTTATTTGATATCAAACTGTAATGACTCTTCCGGTCATTTTTGCGTGTACGCTTTCTTTGTACTGTTAGAGCTTTCCTGTAGCGGTCCCAAGTCATTTATAGCTTGTTGGGACTGGTGGTTCGGTGCCCAGGCCGCTCGGTTGGTCTTTATGACCAGTTTTCTGTCTTAGAAGCTGAGTATCAAAATCGTGCGATGGTGATTTGTGATCATATGACCTTAACCTTCGTCCCGTAGCAAAGTCTTGCGAGCCTAAAATTGAGAATTTTATTAACACCGCGCGTAATTGAAAATATCTTATTTAGAAGTTGAATGTGGTAAAAAGTTATATTTTTTGCCTTCCTAAAATATTTTAAATGTCTATGAAAAATACTTTTGTTATGATATATTTGTGTATGTATTTATTTTATAAGGTTTTTCTACATTGTAATATTTTAACGGAGATAGTAAACTTAGTTATATTGAAAATTATTATTGTAATATAGTAGGTTTTATTTGAAATAATTTTCTATTAATTATGATATATTTGAAAAGTTATGTTTATTTTATCACTAACCTATGCACTATCCGAATATGTGGCGTGGAGCCACCTAATAGTTAATAGATAAGAAGAGATGGGGTGTTTGTTACACCACACCCATGTAGAATTAAAGGAAGGTGGGCTGCAACTATTGCATCCAATTGTTTCCAGCAATTTTACTTCTCACATAACATTGTAGTCCATTTAATGACATAGATAATAGCCTTCTTTTATGTTGGCAAGAATTCTTATAAGATCTTCTTGAATTTATTGGAAACGAATATATCACAAATTGTTATTAGACTCCAGCAGCCCTTCCTTGGTTTTATCTCAATTTGATTACAATAATATAGCCACTGCATATGTATCCGTACGTGTATGGTTACACCAAGTTATTTAATCCTGAATTCGAGTTTGATTTCATTTCAGAGCTTTTTTGGAGTGGTTCGAGCTTGGACATCGTTGTTCTAGCAGCTTATTATCGGACGACAGGTAGGTTACGGTCTAACTCCTCTAGACTCCACATATATAGGATAAAATTGTATTAATGGGCATCCTAGGGTTGGGTTTATTAGGTTGGTACCACATACCTTGACCGCTTTATTCATGTCCGCCTACTTTTGTTCCTCCGATGCTTGTAGTACTTGCCGATACGTTTTATTTACCCTTGTGGTCTTGTGAGGCCTTGTTGACTCTGAAACATAGAAGGTGGGTTATTGGGAATGTCCGCGAGTCCCGGGCATAGAAATATCCTTCTAGGCTGGTTATGCTTGCTGAGTAGTTGTGGGCCTGTGCAGGGCCGATAGGTTGGTTGTGAGCTGCTGGGTAGCTATTTGTGTTGATCATTCATTTCCATGCATATAAAGAGGATTTATCCATGTTTTACTACGGTTTTTGCTTCGGGCCTACTGAAATTATTTTCTAAATTTTGCATGGCCCCGGGGGCCCATTTTCGATACAAAATGAACTGAAAATGGTTTAATTTAACTTATGAATCTTCTTGGGGTAAAAGAAGGATAAATTATGATTTCTATCACCAGTTTTACTATTAACGCTAGACTCGGCAGGGTCAGGGTACTACTTGAGTTTCTTACTAAACTGGGATGATTTTAGTCTCGGTCGGACCGAGCATCTGAGATGACTTTCTACTGTTTAGACCCGATTACGCCCGGACACCCTTGGAGGGTTTTTTGAGATATTTTCCCACTACTTTAGTCCTAGACAGGTTCTGGGCATGCATATTCGAGACTAGGTCTCTAACTTGAATCTGAACTTGCTTCCGGATGACATGTCTTAATACTGAGTTTTAGTATGGGGTCCAGAACCTCCATGGACCTTGCCATCTGGGCCCGGGGCTTTGGGTTGCGTGTGCCAGAGGGAGGGTATATGGCGAAGTAGAGGTATACGGGCAGTGTCCTTCCATGGAACCTACCTGCTGGGCCCGATCGGCACCGGATGAGGTACATACATAGTTTCTATCCCACCCTGAGGTTATCATGCATCATATCATCCAGTGTTTGAGGTTCCACCCTTGTTTGCTGTTTGTTAATTGTACGCTCTGGTAGTATGGGATACCGGAGGGTTTGTTTTCACTTGATTGTGTTCCTCAGTTGCATGGGCGGCCGAGGGACTGTAGGTAGACTCTTGTTACTTTATCCTGATACTATCCCCTGTCACGATT
This sequence comes from Jaltomata sinuosa, assembly GCA_003996215.1. Lineage (NCBI taxonomy): Eukaryota > Viridiplantae > Streptophyta > Magnoliopsida > Solanales > Solanaceae > Jaltomata > Jaltomata sinuosa. The sequence goes on from QJPP01000524.1 coordinate 266,971, forward strand.
ATGATTTGAGATATTACTGCAGCGTTGTTAGTTCTGGTTTTGAGATTGACATGATTAGTTTGGTTATTGATTCCTGTTTTCCGAGCATGTCTATCTTTACTCTTCTCTCCTATCCCTTATACTTGAGGTTACCGATATACCGTCCACTTCTTAAGCCTATTATGTATATACTGTTATTGTGAGGGTCCCAGGTGCTTCATTTCTTACTTTCACCTATGCCTATTGTGTATATATTCTACTTGTTGGCCTTACATGTTGTTTCTGTTGTCTCCGCTGGGCTAGTTTCTGTGTACCTTTTTCGTTGATTTTCGTGACTACTTAGTTTTATTCTGTCTGTTACTAAGCTTTTATTTTTTATGTGCTCAGTCGGCCTATGATACCTACTGGGTACCTTATGCTTCGCATTTGGTGCTCATACTACACTCTGCATCTTCTGGTGCAGATCCTAGCGTGGGCCATCGCCGCTAGATCGTTGTGATTCGTGTTCGGAGATCTTTTGGGGACTACTTCAGACTGAGGGTGAGCTCTTGGCGATCGGAGCTTAGCTTTAATTTATCTTTTGCTTTATGTACTCTATTACCATTCGGAGACATATGTATATATTATTTTGGATCGTTTGTACTCCTTATATGTACTTCTGGCTCTATACTATGATACCAGGTTTTGGGGGTTTAGTTTAGCTTCCGCATATGTGTATATATTCCTGTTATCTATATTTTCATCTTGTTCCTTTGTTTCCGCTCGATTATATCATTTCTTCTGCTTAACTGTTAGCTAGTAGTCCATTACTAACCGTTCCGGACTACGAAGATTGGTTCGCCTACTGGGGGGTTGTAGATGCCATCATGACTGTGAAATCGGGTAGTGACACAAACCATTATCAATTAGTCTATTTTCAGTATGAAATGTGACAGTTTTCATTCAATACCCAATACATACACTAAAAGAGGTATGTAACATACAAAACTTAGTGAGCATCATTTTTCTTATCAATTATCACAATCATAAAACATATTTCATACAAATGTGACACATAAGAAAACTTTATCAATACCAATTTTAATATCAATTCCATACATTGAACACTCAAAAAAGAAAATCATTTATGTATGAAATGAGTATATAAACTAGCTTCAACGAAATTTATTAAAAAAACTAATTCATGAATATCATATTGTGTACCATTTTCATACACTAAAAATCAATCATAAGAGTACATCATTTGTATGTAGAATCTTATATATCAATTTCATGCATGAGACCGAAAAAAACTGAAAATTATTCAAAATATGGCTTTGTTATATATAAATTGATTTTAACTTGATTGGTTAAAATAATATATGGATAGCAGATTGTATATAATTTTTATAAACTAAAAGTAAGTTATTAACATATAATATTTATCGGACATCAGTTTTCATACGATAATTCTACCACTAATACTATTGAAAATTCAAAATTCATGAATTAAAAATTAAAAATATTGTAATAATCTGTAATTCTTGGAGAGAGATCGAGTAAGAAGGAACTATGGAGAAAGAGAAGGAGGATATTTGTTTTTCTTTTAAAAAATTGAATATAATTGAAGAGGGATGAAAAATCATGCTTATTAATGGGTTCCATAAATTTAGCTCATATAATTAGCTCTCTCCAAGATTTTAATAATTATGAAATTTGGTATGACTTGTAATTAAAATGATAATTTAATAATTAGAAAAAAACTAATATATTTACTGTAATAAAAAATCTTTAATCGATATCTAAGATGATTTTCTCTTTATAAAAAAATAAAAAGATATCTGTACATAAAGGCCAGACTCAAAAGTGGCGTGGCCCAATTCCTTAAAAGAGAAGGGGAAAAAACATTTCTAGCCAGTATTCACAAAATATTTACATAATAATAACAACATTAGTTAATTATCATTTCATGAAACTAAATATTAACACACGTAGCAACTTTCAAATAAAAATCCCTAAATTTTGGTTAGATCCCATTAGTCAATCCCAACTCTTCTTATTTTTTTGGACAGAATATTTAACTTTAATTTCTTTTTCCTCCTTTCCTTTTCTAAAGTCTTTGTTTCTTTTTTTATTTATACATATAATATTTCTTCATTTCATTCTCTGATTTAAAATTTTTAAATTTAAATATTAACATATTATTATGTGTATATATCTGATTATTCATATATATATATATATATATATATATATATATGCATAAATATACTTGTTATTTTCATAAAACTATATTTATACCATAGAATATTTTATATATTTATACCATAAATCAAATGGTATTTTTTTCAACTGAAAAATATTTTTAATTATAAAGGTCACAAAAGGTTAAATCAATATGCATAAAAGTCACAAAAGGTTAAATCAATATGCATAGTATATTATTTTAAAAAAATAAGTATACCAGATATAAAAAATATTATATGCATAAATATACTTGATATTTTTGGAAAAGTATATTTGTAATATACATGATATTTTCATAAAAAATTGTATTTATACCATAAATCAGATCATATTTTTTCAACTAAAAAATATTTTCCATCACAAAAGATTAAATTAATATGATATTTTAAAAATAATAATTATACAAGGTATATATAATTTATACCTTAATACCATTGTTATAATATACTATGTTGAATTATACTATGTATAATTTAAAGTCGGAGTGAGAATATGTTAACTCCTAAAAATTATTGTTGTCTCGAAATTTTTTCCGCCCAATTCATCAAATACTTTATTAAAAACACCATCAATTTTCATCTTAAAATATATAAAAGATAAAAAATTTGAGGGGAAGAGAAAGAGAATTTGATGGTGAAAGAGATTGTAGAAACTAGACACATTTGAATTCTGGAGTTATAGTGATGAGAGAGAAAGTATAATATTCATATTTAAGGATAAAAGTAATCCCTTTATTTATGATAGTGTTTATTTTTTAAATCTGTTATATTTGTAAATAAATTTATTATTTTAAGATAAAATAAGAATACGACTATATAGGCAAATAATTTTTATTAAGTGTGCTACCATGTAATTTTTTCTAAAGAGAACAACAAACAAAAGTAGAAAAAAAAGGATAAGTAAGCGAAAGGGACAAATCACAGTGACCAGCTGGAAGAAGAATCCAGAAGGTCAGCATCTTCGATCTCTCCTGTGCCCAACACAACCCGCTCCATCGAAGAGATCCGCGAAGATCTGAACTGAGAATGATGAAGACTGTCATTGATGAGCTACCGAATCTATCACCCTCTTAGCTATGTGACTAAGAAAGTTCTCTAATCTCAAGTGACACTCAAAATATGGTCATTACATATTCTTGTTGGATTTTTCTTTAAAGATTTAGCTTTAAAGAAAAAATATGTAATGTGAATTGAAAAGTGATGAAAAATAAAATGGAGGAAAAAATAAAATTTGAACATAGATCATTTTCTCTCAATGGTGAGAAAGAGGAGAATTATTGTGATTATATATAGAACCGTTGCTCTTAAAGAGTTAAGAAGAGAGTCTCTCCTCGACCTATCGTCGTCATCGCTCGACTTCAACTACAGTCAAATAATTTGATTGATAAATTTTTTGGACCAAATTTTATTTTTAATTTTCGGTATTTAATTTCTATTTCTAATATTAATGCACAAGAAATAATTTAAAATTCGCAACAACAAAAATTTAAAGTTTCACGAGATTTATTTAAAACTCGTAAAACTTTTATGAATTGAAAAGACATTGTCTTTCGTGAATAGGCATGTTCGCACCCCTTAGTTCTTGACTGTTTGGCTATCAATTTTTATAGGCTTCGCCTCATTTCACTCAGTGAAAATCTTTAATAGAGTTCTTCTTCTCTTTTTTTTTGCATCGTCTTAAAGATAAAAAGAAAAATGTTGTGTGATTTACTCTTTGTTGAGTTCACTGACATTTTGCAATTTCAATTGTCAGTAATATTGCAGAATACTATTTTGTTCTATCCAGGAAGGAATTTGACACAAAACTTTATTAATCTGTCATTATTTCACTTCAGTTTGTACATTCAATACAAGGATAACAAGCTTAAAGAATTTAACATATATTTTTTTGCTTCATCTAATATTCTTTTTTGGTTGGAGATTAAACTTCATCGAGTTAAGAAAAAAAATTTGTCCGTTCATTTGATTAATTTTATTTCTATATTTTCAAATAGAAATAGGAGAATCAATTGCTACTGTGATTGATTTTTGGTTCTGGGCAACAATTGTTGCTTCATCAAGTCATTCAATGTTCGCACCTACAATGAAAGCGGCAAAAAATCTCAACAAAATTTTTGATATTAACTTTAAACATTAGCAGCAAAAAAGATGTTCTTTTATCTGATCATCACCCTCAGTCTGCAAAGATTTATCACTGAGGATGTTTCAATTCCATCAGAAAAAACTCCTAACAACGAATATTTTGTGGTTATTGAGGCTTGAAAATATTCAGATTTCTTGTACAAAAATTATATACTGAATGATTTGGAAGATGATTTGTATAAAGTTTATGCTGTTTGCAAACTTTAAAAGAGTTGTGGAATGCTTTGACCAAGAAATACAATTAAGAATGTTGGACTAAAGAAATTTATGGCTGTCAAATTTTTAAAATTTAAGATGATTGACAATAAAACTATCATGTTTTAAGTTCAAAAATTACAAGTCATTATTCATGACTACTTGCTAAATGTATGATTGATAGAATGCTGATTTTGATGATATGACAAAAGGGACCTTGTTCGTGGACCTGGTGCACACATCATAGTTCTAGTTCATTGTTTGACTGTACAGTTGGAAACTGTACTATCCTGCCAGTCGTACAACAGAAGTAGCTGGACAGCAGCCAATAGCAGGTGCCTAGGTTTTATTTTGTCTTTTATATAAGAAGCAATCAAAAAAATAAAATCTAGTTTTTGCAAATCTAAAAAAAGTGTCATATTTAAAGCAAAAGTCGCCTTCTCATTAAGTGTCTCAACAACAGAGAACCTGATCCAAGAATGTTTGCTTGTATTAAGTGTTGTTGAGTTCTTGCAATAGTCTGAATTGAAAACCTACTCTTCTAAGTTAGAAGTTATGTGTAGGTGTGTTTTAAGTTCATGTTCTTCTCTTTGATGTCTAGACAGCTAGAGCTAGTTGTTAGACTTATTACAATAGAGTTACTGTAATGAACACATGACAAGAGCTTGTTGTGTAAGTTGAGGATTAAGAGTTTAATCCTAGAGTTATAAGAGTCTGTAATTCTAAAGTTTCTTGGTTAGTGGATTGGTTGGTAAAGCCTACGTGGTAGGTCGTGGTTTTTATTCCCTTGAGCAAGGAAGTTTCCACGTAACATCCTGTGTTGATTTACTTTGCACTTTAGTACTCTTGTTTGTGATTTCATTACTGTTCAGCTGTCGAGGACATGGTCCCTCAACTATTGTCAGTCCATCCAAACCTTCAATTGGTATTAGAGCAGGTATTTTCTAAATGGTTAACACCTAGGAAGGATCTTGCTTCAATGGAGGCTCCGCCTAGTTTGGAAGAAGGACATTCAAAAACAAGACCTCCTTATTTCAACGGTGAGTTTTATGGATGGTGGAAAACTCGTATGCATGACTTTATTATGGCAGAAGATAATGAGCTATGGGACGTCATTCTTGACGGACCCCATGTGCCAATGAAAGAACTCAAAGTGGGAGAAATTACCACCTCAGTGCCGAAGACGAGAAAAGAATATGACGAAGACGACAAAAAGAAAATTAAGAAGAGCTAACGAGCCAAGAAGTTGCTGGTATGTGGGATAGGACCTGATTAGTACAATAGGATCTCTGCATGTGAATCAGCTAAAGATATATGGGAATGCCTTCAGACTGCTCATGAAGGAACTAACCAGGTGAAGGAATCCAAAGTGGACATGCTCACTACTCAATATGAAACCTTCACCATGAAGGAAGGAGAAACCATTCAGAAAATGCATACCAGGTTCACTTCGATCACTAACGAGCTGTACTATCTTGGAGAAGTGATAAGTCCTAGTAAACAGGTTCGTAAAATTCTCAGCATCCTTCCCAAGGCATGGGAAACTATTACTGAGGCTCGTGACCTTAAGACACTCACCATGGACGAGTTGATCGGTAATCTTAAGACTCATGAACTGAAAAGACAACAAGATCCAAGAAGAAAGGAGCTTAAGAAGGAGAAAACACTGGCTCTCAAGGCTAGCAAAGGTGACTCCAGTGAAGAAGATGATGATGTGGCCTACATTACTAGAAAATTCCAAAAGGCCTTCAGAAAAAGTGAAGGATTTTCAAGGAGAGGAAACACCAGCAGGTCATCTGGTCCAAATGACTTATGTCACAAGTGTGGAAAACCAGGTCACTTCATCAGGGATTGTTCGCAGCATAAGGGAGAATCCGAATACTATGCTCGAAATGTAATTGATAAAGGAAAATGAAAGGACCGGGTCCCCGATAAGGCCAAAAGAAGAGCAGCCGCTGATCAGTTTGTCAATCAAGTTTTGGGCATATGGGGAGATTCCTCAAGCGACTCAGATATATCTGAACAACCTGAAGACACCTCAATGATGGTGATCGATGATGAAGAGTCGGTGTTTGACTATATTTTTTCTCTCATGGCTAAGTCGGAGGATGAAGATGATGAAGAGGTAACTTACTTAGACAATGAAGAAAATCTTCATGATTATTCACTAAAAGAACTAAAATCCCTTGCTACTATCTTGATTGATACATTCTGTGAGCTTACTAAAGAAAAGGATTCCCTTAAGAAAACTATTGATGACTCTGAAAGTGAGAAAATAGCCTTGTGTGTTCAAATAAGTTCCTTTGAAGAAAAATACAGTGCCCTGGTATCTAAAAATACTGATTTGCATAGAAATCTAAAAGAATCCTCACACATGGTATAAAACAAAAAGGTGAAGGCAGTAGTCTCCAGTTTGAACTTGAGGAAAAACTTAACAATGCTCAGCTTAGTCTCACTGCTTCTCTTGAGAAAAACTTTGCTCTTGAGCAGGACCTGGTCCGCGTAAATTACGAACTTGAAAGATCTCTCAAGTGGACAACTTCCTCACAAGTCTTAGCTCATTTAAGAAACCACAAGACTATTGGTGGTCATGTGCTTGGATACAAAAACTCCACTTCCTTTGGAAATAGCCATCACAAGTCCAACACTAGAGCTAACAACCTACTGTGCACTCACTATGGTAGAGATGGGAATGACAAGAATATGTGACAGTCTATATTTCTAGCTGAAAGAAAGTGTCATGTATACTTTCAAAACAGGGAACTTAAAGGAACACCTGGTCCTATATCTAAGAAAAACAAGTTGCCTTCCTGGACTAACAAAACCCTGATCTCTCCACTGTCTACCTACTGGGAACTCAAGCTGAAATGGGTTTCCAAATCTAACAAATGATATTCTTTCAGGATAAAGTGAGAGGAAGCAGCCAAGGATGGTTTATGGACAGTGGCTACTCAAAGCATATGACAAGAAGAACTGATGATTTTCTCTCACTTAAGGCAATCAATGGAGGAAGTGTTTCGTTTGGAGATAGAAAGAAGGGACACATTCTTGGCATTGGCAAGATTGGTAAATCCTTATCCCATGCAATAGAAAAGGTTTACTACGTGAAGGGGCTGAAATATAGTCTACTCAGTGTTTACCAAATTTGTGACAAGGGAAATGAAGTGAGGTTTCTCTCAAAATGTTGCACAGTTACAAGTATTAGAATTGGGGAAGTTCTTATAGTAGCCAGAAGGTGGAAGAATATCTATGTTGCTGATCTGGACTCAGTCTCCTGGTCTGATCTCACCTGCTTGAGTGCTCAAGATGATGAAGCTGAACTCTGGCACAGAAGACTAGGGCATGTAAGTCCATCTCTATTAAATAAGCTGATTACCAAGGACCTAGTCCGTGGACTCCCCAAAATGAAGCTTTCAGAGGGAAAGTTCTGTGGTGGATGTGCTAGAGGCAAGCAAGTCAAATCCAGCTTCAAACCCAAGAAACAAGTGAGCACTTCGAGAGTAATCAAACTTCTTCATATGGATCTCTGTAGTCCAGTGCGTGTTCCTAGCAGAGGTGGCAAAAGATACATCTTCGTGATCGTGTCCCGTATGAATACTGCGTCGAACATAAAACTTATGATTGGTAGTAAAACACTGATTCACTCGTTGAGACCTAATTCGATCTTCATAGAGTTCTCGAGATATTTTCTTACGAAGTTTTGTTATAGCATCTATAACCGCTTCCGGTTTAGGTGGGCAACCTGGCAAATATACATCTACAGGAATTAGCTTATCGACTCCCTGAACAGTACTATAAGAATCGGTACTGAACATCCCGCCTGTAATTGTACATGCTCCCATAGCAATAACATATTTTGGTTCAGGCATTTGCTCATATAATCTCACTAAAGAGGGGGCCATTTTCATTGTTACTGTTCCGGCTGTTAAAATTAGATCCGCTTGTCTAGGACTCGATCTTGGTACATTACACAATCTCCAAGATGATTTTTTTGAAAAAAAGAGAATAGATCATCCATTTTTCTACCGCATATCCTAGTTTGACACCAAGCAACGAAGCTCTTTCTCTAAAAGAATTTTCATAAATTCTTTTCTAATTCTAATAAGAGTTTGTCATTAACCAAATTTTTTATATACATAAGAGGAGCCTAATAAGGTCTTTCACTGGAAAGGAAAGCGCCAAAAAAGAAAGAAATAAGTTAAGTCGGATTTCTCGTGATGACTTTTCAAGATTCACCTGGACCTTTTTCCTCAAGACAAAAGACAAAACTCTTTCTTTCTTTGTCACTTTCGCTAAGCAGATTTAGGTAAAACTTCAGGGAACTATAAGAGGGATCAGATCTGATTATGGTAATGAATTTGAGAACTCTGGTTTTGATCAATATTGTGCTAAAAATGGTGTCAGTCACAACTTCTATGCTCCACAAACTCTGCAACAGAATGGAGTGGTAGAGAGAAAGAATTGAACTCTTGTGGAATGTGCAAGGACCATGTTAGTCGATCGCAATGTCTCTCAACAATTTTGGGTAGAAGCAGTAAACACTGCATGCTATGTGCTGAACAGATGTTTGATCAGGTCCCTGCTGGACAAAACTCCATATGCAGTGAAGTTTAATTGAAAGCCCAAATTGAGTTACTTTCGTACCTTTGGATGTAAATTCTTTATCCTCCACAATGGCAAAGAGACACTTGACAAGTTTGATCTAAAAAGTGATGAAGGAACCTTTCTTGGATACTCATCTACTAGCAACGCGTACAGAGTCTTTAACAAAAGGACTCAGTGCGTTGAAGAAAGTGTTCATGTGCTGTTTGACGAGTCTGGAGACCTGGCAAGAAACTCATCACTAAATGATGAGGAAATTGATGAGCTGCTTCAACTTCAAAAGGACGAGTCCTTGACATTAAAGTATGGAGAGTAGACGAGAGAGAACAACGTTCTTTATGACTCTCAAGCCAAAGAATCCTCACCTATAGAGGCAACTCAAGAATCAGCTGAGTCCCATCGTGATGAGACTCCATTTGAGAATACTTTCCCACCTGAAGTACCTGGTCCAGCTCAAGGAGAGCCATCTGTTACCAGACCCAACTAGAATCATCTAAGCTCACACTCTCTGGATAATCTCATCTCTCATCTAAATTTAGGTATGAACACTCATTCAATGTCGAGAAATTCTCTCGCCTTCTCTGCGTTCATCTCTCAGGTTGAACCAAAGAACATCAAAGAGGCTCTCAAAGATGCAGAATGGATCAATGTCATGTAAGAAGAACTCCATCAATTCAACAGGAATAAAGTGTGGCACATGGTCCCTAAACCATCTGACAGGACCATTATAGGAACAAAATGGGTTTTTTGAAATAAGAAGGATGAAGATGGTGTCACAACTAGAAACAAAGCCAGGCTGGTTGTTCAAGGATATAACTAGGAAGAAGGTATTGACTATGAGGAAACTTTTGCTCCTGTAGTTCATTTAGAGGCCATCAGAATTCTCATAGCCTTTGCAGCTCATATGGAGATCAAGCTATTTCAAATGGATGTCAAGAGTGCTTTTCAGAATAGATATCTGAAAGAGGAGGTGTATGTCAAGCAACATCCTGGGTTTGAAGATGTTGATTATACTTTTCATGTGTTCAAGTTAGACAAAACCATGTATGGATTGAAGCAAGCCCCACGAACATAGTATAAAAGGTTATCCAAATTCTTGTTGGAAAATGGCTTCAAGAGAGGGAAAATTGATAATACTCTCTTTCTGAAGGCCAAGGGCAAGAATATGCTCATAGTTCAAGTATATGTTGATGATATCATCTTTGGATCCACTCTGGACTCACTATGCAATAAGTTTGCCAAACTCATGAGTGAGGAATTCGAAATGAGCATAATAGGAGAATTAACCTTCTTTCTTGATCTACAGATAAAGCAATAGTCAAAGGGAATAATGATAAGCCAGCAGAAGTATATAAGGGATCTGCTAAAGAAATATAGCATGAAAGATGCTAAGCCTATTGATACTCCCATTGGTACCTCTTCCAAACTGGACAATGATGAACCTGGTCCCTGTGTGAATAAAACTATGTATAGGGGAATCATTGGATCTTTGTTGTACCTAACTACCAGTAGGCCTGACATTGTATTCAGTGTAGGAATGTGTGCTAGATTTCAATCTTGTCCCAAAGAGTCCCATCTCAAAGTTGCCAAAAGGATTCTCAGATATCTAAAAGGGACTCCAAACTTGGTCCTCTATTATCCCTCTGGTGACAACTTTGAATTCATTGGATATGCAGATACTGATTATATAGGGTACCTGGTCGACAGAAAAATCACGTCAGGCATGGCTCACTTTCTTGGTTCTTCACTGATCTCTTGGGGTACTAGGAAATAAAATTCAGTGGCTCTTTCCACAACTGAAGTAGAGTATGTAGCTACTACATCCTGCTGTGCTCAACTACTGTGGATCAAGAAACAACTTGAAGATTTTGGAATAAAAAATGATTGTGTGCCTATTATGTGTGACAACACAAGTGTTGTTAGCATGGCCAACAATCCGATTCAACACAAGCGAACCAAGCACATTGACGTTCGTCACCATTTCTTGAGAGATAATGTAGAGAAGGGAGCTATCTGTATGAAGTTCTGCAACACGGAGGATCAAATAGCAGACATTTTCACTAAGCCACTAATCAAGGACCAGTTTCACAAAAATTGCTTGCGTCTCGGTCTGATGAGACCCAACTAATCCTTACCTCTTTCACTATGATTTCTCTTATTGGCTAGAAAATTGGTTGCAGGTATCTGGGAACGAATATGTGTATTAGATCTAACTCAGTCTCATACCCTTGCAGGTATACACTCTTGGTGAAGAAAGGAGCTGGCAAAGAAGAAGGGAGGACAGGCAAAATATATTCATATATGGCTGCATATACAGGGACCCGATCTCTGTACAGGTTAGTCACACTCTCATTGTTGATTAAAGTTTTTGTCTAAAATTGAAACTTGCACTACCACGTCAGCTTCTAATTCCCCCCTCTTCCTAAAGGCAGTCTAATCAGAGACTCCAATCGTCACCTCTCTCCCAACTGACATGTAAGGTCCTTTCAATCACACCTTTTCATTCCTACTTAAGGGTTTTCTTTCCAAATGTGTTCCCTAGTTTGAATTTCTCTCTCAACCAAATCTCTTAAAACCTTAAATCCCCTAAATTTGTAAATCCTCTACCTCTCAAATATGTCTCAACCCAACACTCCCCTTCTCTCTCCTTCATCTCTCTCTTCGGCATCCACTGTTCGCGTCAAAACCACTCCGTTGATGGAGGACTTGAGAAATCCTCTGACAACTTCTCCCATGTCCGCTCCTTTATTTGACTCACCTGAACCTTCTCTGCCAAAGGGTTCTTTACCACCAAATGCCTCTCCTACTCTCTTAACGCCTTCAATCTCCATTCCAGATCTGGGATGTGACAAGTCACTCTTAGTAGATTCCTATCTTAATGATTCGGAGGATACATCTGCTTTGGCTAAAAATGAAACTCCTCTTCTAGGAAAGGATACTTCTCAAGGACCAGGTACCGTTGAGTCTCCATAAAAAATATCTTATGTTCATGTCTCAGTGAAAGATACAATACTTTTCAAAGCGGCAGTTGAGATGCTCTGTGAGGGTGGGTTGCCTCAGGAAAAGGGAAATTCGTCCAACATATTGGATACAAGTGCCCAATTAGTTGCTATGATGGAAGAAGGAGATGATGTCAGAGATCGCTCTGAGTTTGCAGATGATCCACATCAGGTCTCACAGATGATCGTACCATTTGAACATCCTCCTAAGTTTGATGGAACGCCTGTGTCCCACATTGTCAGTTCCCTCCGAGATGACTCTGAAACTGAGAGTGATGATCAACCCCTAAGTTTCAAAATCAAAATTCGGTTAGTATCTAAGGAGTGGGTCCCTAGTAAGCCTCGTACCGCCATGGGCACCAAAAACAGGATTATGGATGCAACCTTGAAGAAAAACAAGGCTCAGACAGTTCAGAAGAAGAGACTGCAAAACCAAGGCTGTTGTGAAAGAGGATGAGCCTCTTCATGTTATGAATGTTGATGAAGATGATGAAGCTGAGGAAGTAGATGTTGATGTATCTGCAAGCGTGTAAAAAAGGTGTGGGGAGGTTGTCTCTCCCCGTGCAAAAAAACCCAAACTTGCTGGAACAGAAAAGGGATGAAGTGAGGCTGAAGGACCTGGTCCTTCAAAAGAGTCTACAAAGTCAAAGAAAGTAAGCACACATCTGACCCTGTTGTAGCGGGACCAGGTACCTAGAGTCAAAGTCAATACAAAGGGAAATTTGCTGAGGTAACCACTCGGGCACAAGTTCAAGAAGCCTTAAAAAATCAATATGTTCTTCGGGGATGAGTGTTTGTTCCCGAAGTGGTTACACTACCTGGGATGGGAGACCTGGTCTCTATGATCAAGTTTCATAAATGGTTCCATCTCATGGATCAGCCTCTTCCCAGATTGCATGCTGCTGAGGTAATGGAATTCTTCACCGAAATGGAGTTTTCTTCTGACACCACTAGTTTGATCTCTAAAGTGAAAGGAGTGAACATCAAGTTGAATGAGTCATTTCTAGGCAAGATACTGGAGGTACCCACTGAAGGGATCCGGTCCTTGGAAACGGTATCTGCTTCTAGGAAATTTTTAGTTCTTGCTGGAAAATTAGAGAGTGACAAATCTGTGTGTCTATTGAAGAAACAGATGAAGAGTGACTACCAGTTGTTCTTTGAGTTTGTGAACAAGGTTCTGCTTTCACGCACAGAAATGAGAAATGGTGCATCAAAAGTCGATATGGATGCTATGTAAATTATCTCTTCCTTTCAGCCACTCAGTCTTCCTGCTATCATGCTGAGGCACATGGATAAGGTTGTCAATGAGAAGAAAGGGAAGCATGGACTTCCATATAGGTTTCTGCTAAACAAAGTGTTCGAGTACTTTAATGTTCCTCTTGGTGAAGGGATGCCAGGGTCCAAAAAACACATGTTTTCTGACACCACCCTGGAGGAATATGAGGTTATTCAATTGAAAGGTAGGGTACAAGTTGTGCAATATTCTATTATCTCTGATCTCATCCCTGCACAAGAACATGCCACTGATGAGGTAACAAATTTGACAGTCTTGCTGACACAAAGGGACACTGAGATAGCCCAACTGAAATCTGCCCTTCAACAGGCCTCTACTTCTACATCTACTGAGGGACCTGGTGTAGTTGAGGCACTGAAGACTGAAAATGCCCGCCTCACATCCAAAGTGGCTGACCTGATTGATCGCCTTCTCAAGGCTCATGATGAAGCAGACGAGCGTTTCACTCTTCTTCTCAAATCCATTACTAAACCTTCCTCCTAAACCAGTTGTCCTACATGTTCTTATATCCCCGTCCTCTCAGTTCTCTGACAATAGGCTTATGCATGTTTTAATTTTTATTTATAACTTTTTCTGCAATGGTGTATGACTATCTGTAACTAAATGCAACTATTTTGTCCACATTTTGCCTACTCCTTATTTTACTATATTCCTTCTCTTATTCAAGTTGTTGTTGCCCCAGTGGCCATGAGTTAATATGCTTACTCTGTTCTTACCTGGTTGACTGCTTAATCTTTTCAATGATGCCAAAATAGGAAAAATAGTGACAGGGGGAACAGGTACAGGGAACAGGTACAACATAGTGACAGGGGGAACAGGTACATGCATAGTGACAGGGGGAAGGTGGATAAAAATGAACCAGCGTTTGTCATCATCAAAAAGGGGGAAATTGATAGAATACTGATTTTGATGATATGACAAAAGGGACCTTGTTCATGGACATGGTGCACACATCATAGTTCTGGTTCATTGTTTGACTGTACAGCTGGAAATTGTACTATCCTGCCAGTCGTACAGCAGAAGCCACTGTACAGCAGCCAATAGAAGGCGCCTAGGTTTTGTTTTGTCTTCTATATAAGAATCAATCACAAAAACAAAATCTAGTTTTTTCAAATTCAAAAAAAGTGTCATCTTTAAAGCAAAAGCCGCCATCTCATTAAGTGTCTCAACAACAGAGGACTTGATCCAAGAATGTTTGCTTGTATTAAGTGTTGTTGAGTTCTTGTAATAGTCTGAATTGAAAACCTATTCTTCTAAGTTTGAAGTTATGTGTAGGTGTGTTTTAAGTTCATGTTCTTCTCTTTGATTGTCTAGACAACTAGAGCTAGTTGTTAGACTTATTACAATAGAGTTATTGTAATGAACACATGACAAGAGCTTGTTGTGTAGGTTAAGGATTATGAGTTTAATCCTAGAGTTACAAGAGTCTGTAATTCTAAAGTTGCTTGGTTAGTGGATTGGTTGGTAACGCCTACGTGGTAGGTCGTGGTTTTTATTCCCTTGAGCAAGGAAGTTTCCACGTAACATCCTGTGTTGATTTACTTTGCACTTTAGTACTCTTGTTTGTGATTTCATTACTGTTCAGCTGTCGAGGACATGGTCCCTCAACTATTGTCAGTCCATCCAAACCTTCAATGATCTACACCAATATTTTTGTCAAATGTATTGATTATATTCATAATTATAACTTGTAAGTCATAACCAGTGCACCAATGAACATAAATAATGAGACTGCATTAATGATCTTTCTCTTCTCACGATTCTGTTAATATTAGTTTAACCGCTTTTCTAGATATGCTCTGCCAGATCGAATCTGTGTTCATAGTCATTTAGAAATACACTAAGATAGCTACTTAAAACTAACTCTCACGTATCTGATTAGAGTTACTAAGGGCACAAATCTTGAGCCATCTTAAAAGTTATTGGTCTCACACAATAATAAGTTGAGAATGGACTTATGTTTAACCCAGTTAGTTAACATTATCATACATGATATGAAATATGTTCTATAATATTTTCTATTTTCCCGTGGAGCGTATGTCTTTGTCTCTAAAAAAATAATGTATAGATGATATTGAAATGCAAGTTAGTGAACTTGAAATATGTGTCTACACAAGGTAGTGAACGTGAAGATGATCTGTATAAAGTTTATAGTGTTTTCAAACTTTAAAAGAGTTGTGGAACGCTTTGAACAAGAAATACAATTAAGAATGTTGGATTGAAGAAATTTATGACTGTCAAATTTTTAAAATTTAAGATGATTGACAATAAGACTGTCATGTTTTAAGTTCAAGAATTACAAGTCATTATTCATGACTACTTGCTAAAGATATGATCAGCACCAATATTTTTATCAAATGTGTTGATTATGTTCACAATTATAACTTATAAGTCATAACCAGTTCACCAATAAACACAAACCAATGAGATTGTATTAATGATCTTTTTCTTCTCATGATTCTCTTAACATTAGTTTAACCGCTTTTCTAGATATGCTCTACCAGATCGAATCTGTGTTCATAGTCTTTTAGAAATACACTAAGATAGCTACATAAAACTAAGTCTCAAGTATCTGATTAGAATTACTAAAGGCAAAAATCTTGAGCCATATTAAAAGCTCTTAGTCCCACACAATAAAAGTTGAGAATGGACTTCTGTTTAATCCAGTAAGTTAACATTATCACACATGGTATGAAATATGTGCTATAATATTTTCTCCTTTCCTGTGGAGCGTATGTCTTTGTCTCTAAAAAAATAATGTATAGATGATATTTAGACACAAGGTAGTGAATGTGAAGATGATCTGTATAAAGTTTATAGTGTTTGTAAACTTTAAAAGAGTTGTGGAATGCTTTGAACAAGAAATACAATTAAGAATGTTGGACTAGAAAAATTTATGGCTGTCAAATTTTTAAAATTTAAGATGATTGATAATAAAACTATCATGTTTTAAGTTCAAGAATTACAAATTATTATTCATGACTACTTGCTAAAGGTATGATCTGCACCAATATTTTTATCAAATATATTGATTATGTTCACAATTATAACTTATAAGTCATAACCAGTGCACCAATGAACACAAACCAATGAGATTGCATTAATGATCTTTCTCTTCTCACGATTCTCTTAAGATTAGTTTAACCGCTTTTCTAGATATGCTTTGCCAGATCAAATCTGTGTTCATGGTTTTATAGAAATACACTAAGATAGCTACATCAAACTAAGTCTCAAGTATCTGATTAGAGTTACTAAGGGCATAAATCTTGAGCCATCTTAAAAGCTCTTGGTCTCACACAACAATAAGTTGAGAATAGACTTATGTTTAACCCAGTTAGTTAACATTATCACACATGATGAAACACGTGCTATAATATTTTCTCTTTTCCCGTGGAGCGTATGTTTTGTCTCTAAAAAAATAATGTATAAATGATATTTAGACACCATAAGTATTTAAATTTGAGTTCTTTGATCTACAATATTATTTTAACTCACATCTGGCTCACTAAGTAGACTAGGTAAATATTTTTTACCTTAACGATCTGATTTTAAGCTCATAGCTCTCAAAATTCAGTCTCATCTCCATTCATCACTAAGACAAGGAGTCGGTTACCTGTGTGAAAAGACTAACCTCTTATCTACTCGACATACTCATTAAAATGGATGAATAAAAAATGCACATAATATTTAACAATTAAAATATGTATATATGTAAATCAATTTTATTGATAATTAAAGAACATCAATCTTGTAAATATGGAAAAATAAAATAAAAAAATAAAGTATCTTAGAATCTACACAAGCCATAAGATCTTGTGTATCTCAGAAATGCATCTCTATATAAAGGCTTGACCAATGGATCTGCTAACATATCTTGTGTAGACACATACTTCACATTCACTACCTTGCATCTAATCATATCTCTCGGATACCTCAAAATTTAAACCAACATTTAGACTTAGAAATTAGGATAGATTCTGCAAAATTCAAGCTCAGGGGCGGTGGGAGATCCCATGGGCCGTCGGCCTTGCCGTGGAAGCTGACCCCAACTCCTCAGCCCCGACCGACAGTCACCACGACCATCACAAGTCTGACGGGCCATGAAAACCCGCTGTGAGATTCCACCAGTGGCTCAGTAGCCACCCCTCAGTCCCGATAGCAAGGCCATGCCCCATGGGAGCTACCACAGGCCGTGGGCCTTCACCGTGGGAATGGAACAGCAACCCAGCCTGACCTACCTCTTTTCGATAGTCAAAGCCTACAGGACATCACAGGTCCGACGGACATTGGACAAGCTCATCCGGCGAGAAATTTTTGTAGTTTCTAAAACTTTTTAGGGTTATTCTGGTCTTTTTCCACTCTTTTATGTCCTAAACCATGTCATTTTAGGCCTAATTAGAAGAGTATTATTCACCCTCGGGCAATTCTCTTCTCATTCGTATGCTCTAACTTTAAAATCAAGGAAAAAACACTTTCAGGCTCCAGGCTAGGGTTTTCTTCACCAAGCTTCAGACTTCAAATTTTCCCCAAATATTTCACCAAGGATTTTGCTTTCAGGTATGTGGCATTTCATCAATGGGTTTCTTTCACCCATTGAGTTTCAAAATTAACTCAATTTCTTAGTCTAGTTCGTTCTTCAGAGCCCAGGGTTTCATGAACATTATGAATTCCTTTGTTCTTCAGTTTCTTATCATGAATGAACCTTGAATACATGTTTTCCTTAAAGTTTAGCATCTTTGTCTACTTGGAATCCATGAATCCTCATCATACTAAACTTTTCATGGTTTTGAGCTTGTGTTAAGAGATTTCACACTTTATTCAGATTATAGCATTGTCAAGAGTAGTTGCATTCTTAAGAGATGGCGGGTTATGAACACCCGATGACTTAGGATTTCATGCATTGTTAGTCGAATAGTCAGTCCTTCAGAATTACATGATTTAGAATACTTTCAGATTAAGTATTTACCTTTCACTCTCAGAACCTCAGTATTATTGAGCTATCCAGTATGTCAACTTATATTCAGTTGGGAGTGGTACTTAGCACCGAGCGAACGTAGGGATGAAGGCTCATCCGTCAGTTAGGCTGATACCTTTAGTAGAAGTCACTAAGTCCAGAACTACGGCCCCACCATAGATTTTAAAGGGTCACACGTCAGACCAGGCTTGATACCTTAGTCCATTTAGACATCAGTTCCGTGTTTGTATCCTTGGTAAGGTATGGAACGCCTTTCCAGCTGGGGTTACATGTTGGATACCAGTTAGCTCAGATTGGAATATATCGGTTAACAGTAGCTCCCACAGTTTAAACTCAGTTATTGCATGACCTTGTAATCAGTTTATTCAACATATTATTGTTCAATTACACGTTTACTTATTTGGTCATTGCGTCAATTTTCATGCCCCAGTCCCATGTTTAGTTTATCCTTTCATGTTCAACATACTTAGAATAGTGCATATCTCACATGCTCAGTACATTCAAAGTACTGATCGAATACTTTCTTTGCACTATATTATTTTATAACATAAGTTCAAACGTTCAACATCCAGCTTGCGGTTAACACAATCTTCTATTATCTCAGCAGCAGATTTTCGTGAGTCCTCATATTTCGAGGATGAAACTTATGTTTATTATTTTTATTTAGTCATTTAGTTTTCAGACAGTTAGGGTTAGCTGGGGCTTTTCCCAATAACTTATCTTAGTAGAGGCTTTCAGATAAATAGTATATGTTCAACTTTATGTTATGTTAGGTGAACTCCATTTGGTTTTAGTATTGATATTTGGTTTTGATTATTCTATATCATTCAAATTTTAGCTTTTCACACAGTTGTACTATTCAGTTTTATGTAGTATTCTCAGTGTCATGCCAGGCCATGGGTTAGCTTGGGGTCACCTCATGACTCTAAGCACCATATCACGTCCAGGTATAGGCTCAGGGCATGACAAAATTTGTATCTGAGCATTAGGTTTAATGTGTCCTAGGGTGTCTAAAAGTCATGTTAAGTATAGTCTTTTTTCATGGGTGTGAAGTACGCCACACTTATGAGAGAGAGGCTACGAGATGTTTTTAGGAAAATATTTCCTTCCTTCATTTACATATCATGCAATAGAGTGTGAACTCTATTTAACCTCTTTCTAACTCGTGCTCTACGCATTTATAGAAAATGCCTCCCAGAAGAGCAACCGGATGGAGGAACGAAAATGGGAATGGAAACCAAGAAGCACCACCAGTCCCAATATACCCTTTGAACAAATAAGTCACTTACGTAGAGTTTAGGGATGCTTTCTAGGTGCTAGATTAGGCCATGACCGCACAAGTTAATCAGCAGGCTGTTGCACCATTCAACCCCCAGGGTAATACAACAGCATCTAGAGTCTAGAATTTCACTCAGATGAATCCTCCCGAGTTCCATGGTTTTAAGGCTGAGGAGGATCCGCAGGAGTTCCTTAATAATATTTAGAAGGTTAATGAGATCAGGGGTGTCACTCCAGTTGAGAGTGCAAATTTGGCTGCTTATTAGTTTAAAGGAGTGGCTCACACCTGATATAAGTAGCGAAAGAAAGCTAGGTGTGCAGAGGCCCAGTAAATTGGGATCAGTTCATGGTTGCATTTCTAGATAGGTTCTTCCCACTTGAATTAAGGGAAGCCAAGGTTCAGGAGTTTATTTACTTAAGGCAGGGTGACATGAGCGTGAAGGAGTATTCTCTTAAGTTTACTCAGCTTTTGAAGTATGCTCTGGCAATGGTGGCTGACTCCAGAACCTACATGAGTAAGTTTGTGTTTGGTGTTTCCGAGGACATGGTTAAAGAGTGTAGAACTTCTATGTTGGTTAAGGAGATGGACATCTCCAGGTTGATGACTCATGCCCAGCAGATTGAGGAGGAAAAGTTCAAGGAGAGGGAAAAGAGAGTAGGAAGGACAGAACTGGAAGCTTTAACTTTTCTCAACAGAGGTTAGATGGTGGTAATCATTCTCAGTTTCATCAAAAATCTTCAACTCTATCCCCATTCTCTGCTAGTTCCCCAGTACCCAAGTTCAAGCAAGATCATTGGGATAGGGCACCAGGCTCTAAGTCCCATGATAATTTCACCAATGGACGTGCTCATTCGATTTGCAAAAAGTATGGTAGGAACCACCAAGGTGAGTGTATGGTCAGCAGTGGTAATTGTTTTGGGTGTGGCAAGCCAAGACATAGGTTGAGGGAGTGTCTAGTGGCTTCACAGAGAGGCAGGGATGCACGCCAGCAGAATCGGACTAATTCTTCAGTAGCTCCAGCAGGTCGCCTGACTCAATAGGGTACCTTATCTAGTTCAAGTGGAGGTCAGCGCCCAAATAAACTTTATGCACTCCAGACTCAACAGGATCAGGAGGGTTCCCCTGATGTGGTCACTGATACATTGTGAGTCTTTCATATTGATGTGTATGCATTGTTAGATCCTGGAGCCACACTTTCTTTTGTGACCTCTTATATAGCAGTAGACTTCAATGTCAGTCCAGAAATGCTCTCAGAGCCTTTCTCAGTCTCTACTCATGTTGGTAATTCAGTCATATCCAGGCGGATATATAGAAATTACCCAATCACATATTCTCAAAAAGTCACCTCAGTTAGAGTCCGTTTGGATTGGCTTATTTTAATTACTTTGTAAGTTAAAATAACTTTTAAGTTGTTTTATAGTGTTTGGGTAAGGTAAAAAAGTGCTTCTGGACACTTAATTTTAGGGCAAAATAGCAAAAAAAAAGCTAAAAGTTAAAAGCTGAGATTTTCAACTTAAAAAAAGCAGCTTAAAATAAGCCAATCCAAATAGACTCTTAATCTTGTAGAGTTAGATTTGAATGACTTTGATGTTATTCTTGGTATGAATTGGCTACATTCTTGTTATACCTCAGTCAATTGTAGAACCAAAGTAGTTCAGTTTCAATTTCCAAATGAGCCAGTCCTAGAGTGGAAGGGTAGTACCTCAGTGCCTATGGGTCGATTTGTCTATTACCTTAAGGCCAGAAAAATGATTTCCAAAGGTTGTATCTACCATATTGTTCGGGTTAAGGATTCAAAGTTTGATACCCCAACTCTTCAGTTTGTCCCAGTAGTTAACAAATTCTCGGATTATTTCCTGAAGATCTTCCTAGAGTTTCTCCTGAGCGAGAAATTGACTTCAGAATAAATCTCTTTCTAGATACCCAGCCTATTTCAATTCTACCTTACAGAATGGATTTAGCCGAGCTTATGGAATTAAAGGAACAACTGAAAGACCTTCTAGATAAAGGTTTTATCAGGCCCAACATCTCTCCATAGGGGTGCTCTAGTTCTTTTCGTGCATAAGAAAGATGGTTCTCTCAGAATATGCATCGACTACTATCAGTTGAACAAGGTCATAATCAAGAATAAGTATCCCATCCCTAGGATTGATGACTTGTTCGACCAACTTTAAGGTGCTAGTTGCTTTTCTAAGATAGACTTCAGATCCGACTATCATCAGCTCAGAGTTAGAGAGCGTGACATTCCAAAGACAACCTTTAAAACTTGGTATGGTCACTATGAATTTGTAGTTATGTCTTTTGGACTAACGAATGCTCCTGCAACTTTTATGTATTTGATGAGCAGTGTCGAAGGAGTCCTTGGATATGTTCGCCATTATCTTTATAAATGACATTCTTGTATATTCTCGAAGTGAAGAGGAGCATGCAAACTATTTGAGGGTTGTGCTGCAAACTCCTAAGGATCGCCAGTTATTTGCCAAGTTCAGTAAGTGTAAATTCTGGTTGCCATCAGTTGCCTTTTTAGGACACGTGGTTTCTAAGAAGGGCATTCGAGTAGACTCACAAAAGATAAAGGAAGTCAGGAACTGGCCTAGAACCTTTTCTCCAACAGACATCAGAAGTTTTTTGGGTGTGGCTGGTTACTACAAAAGGTTTATTGAGGGGTTTTCATCCATAGTTTCCCCATTGACCAGGTTGACTCAGAAAAAGGTCAAGTTTCAGTGGTCAAATGAGTGTGAGAAGAACTTCCATGAACTGAAAGCTAGGTTAACCATGGCTTGTGATGCATCCAGAGTTGGCTTGGGTTATGTTTTAATGTAGCATGGTAAGGTCATTGCATATGCCTCTAGGCACCTTATGATTTATGAGAAGAATTACCTGACTCATGACCTTGAGCTTGCAGCGGTTCTTTTTGCCTTGAAGATTTGGAGACATTATATATATATATTGTGTCCATATGGATGTGTTTACCGACCATAAGAGCCTCCAGTATGTGTTCACTCAGAAAGAGGTAAATTTTTGTTAGAGAAGGTGGCTAGAGCTTCTCAAGGACTATGATATGAGTGTGCTTTACTATCCAGGTAAGGACAATGTGGTATCTGACATGCTTAGCAGATTATCTATGAGTAGTGTGGCACAGGTGGATGGAGAGAAGAGGGAATTGGCTAAGGATGTTCATAGGCTTGCTCCTCTAGGGGTAAGCCTTACAAACTCAACATATGGCGATGTTATAGTTCAGAATGGGTCAGAATATTCTTTGGTAGTTGAGGTAAAGGAGAAGCAAGGCAGTGACCCCATCATACTTCAGTTGAAAGGTGAAATCTATCAACAAAGAGTAGAGGTTTTCTCCCCAAGGATAGATGGTGTACTTTGCTATCATGGTCAGTTATGTGTTCCAAATGTGGATGAGTTGAGGCAGCAGATCTTCACAGAGGCTCACAGATCCAAATATTCTATCCATCCTGGTGCCACCAAGATGTACCGTGACCTACAAAAAGTCTATTGATGGAATGGCACAAAAAGGGACATTGCAAATTTCGTAGCCAAGTGTCCAAATTGCCAGCAAGTGAAGGTAGAGAACAAGAGACTGGGAGGTGTGACTCAGGATATTGACATTTCTACTTGGAAGTGGGAAGTGATCAATATGGACTTTATTACAAGGTTACCTCGTATTCGCCGATAGCATGACTCCATTTGGGTGATAGCAGACAGGATTACTAAGACAACCTACTTTTTGGCTATCAAGACTACTTATTACGCAGAGGATTATGACATGCTCTAAATCCATGAGATAGTTAGGATGCATAGAGTTCCCTTATCTATCATCTCAGATAGGAGTACTCAATTTATATCTCAATTTTAGAGATCCTTTCAGAAAGGTTTTGGTACTATGGTGAATCTCAACACAATATTTCACCCTCAGAAAGACGGATAGGCAGTGCGTACCATCTATACCTTAGAGGATATATTGATGGATTGTGTGATCAATTTCAAAGGTAGTTAGGATGAGCACTTACCTCTTATAGAGTTCAGCTATAATAATAGCTTCCATTCTAGCATTCAGATGGCCCCATATGAGGCACTTTATGGGCAGAGGTGTAGATCACCTGTTGGCTGGTTTGAGATAGGTGAAGCAGCCTTGATAGGGCCTGATTTCATTCATGAGACTATGGAGAAAGTTCAGCTTATATGGGAAGGTTGAAGGCAGCTCAGAGCCGTCAAAAATCCTATGCAGATGTGACAAGAAGAGACTTAGAGTTTGAGGTTGGTGATTAGGTATTTCTAAAGGTTTAACCCATGAAGGGTGTGATGAGATTTGGTAAGAAAGGGAAGCTTATTCCCCGGTATGTAAGTCCGTACAGGATTCTGAGGAGAGTTAGTAATATGGTTTATGAGTTAGAGTTGCCCACAGACTTAGCATCAGTGCACCCAGTCTTTCATGTATCCCTATTAAATAAGTACATTGGTGATCCATCCTTAGTTGTGCCATTAGAGAGTGTGGGTAGGAAAGATGGTCTCTCTTACAAAGAAGTCCCAATCCAGATTCTTAACCATCAGGTTTGTAGGTTGAGAAATAAGGAGGCCGCTTCGGTGAAAGTCCTTTGGAGGAACCAGTTGGTTGAAGGAGCTACTTGGGAAGCAGAAATAGCTATGATGAAAAAGTACCCTCACCTCTTTCCTTCTGATCTAGCTTTGGATTGAGGTAATAGTTTCTTCATCTGTTTTTCCATCTGTTTCATGTTCTCTCAGTGATTCTCGCATTTTTAGCATATATTCATGGCTCACGACTTTAGTTTAGTTATATTTCAGTTAGAATTCAGTCATTATCCCAGTATTTTATCTTTTAGAACTCATCTTGAGGGATTGTAGCTCCTTCCCTACTATTTCAGCCTAGTTAAGTCTTTATTCGAGGATGAATGATCCAAAGGGAGATAAATTGTAACACCTCAGAATTTGAACCAGTGGTTAGACTTAGAAATTAGGATGGTTTCTACAAGATTCAGGCCCCATGGGTCATGGGAGGTCCCACAGGCCATCGACCTTGCCATGGGAGCTGACTGGTAGACTCTTCGCGAATGCGGTGAACCTTACGCGTAGGCGAAGAAGAAAAGGGCAGTTGCATCGCATAAATGGAAATTTTCCCTTTTGGAAACCCTAATTCACATAAAAACTCTTCTCAGCCGATTGGAAAGGTATCTTTGGCTATTCTCACAACTTTTGGCAAGCTTGGAGAGCAAGTTCATCAACCAACACCATAAGAGTGAAGATTTGGATGCTCTTTATTGTAAAATCCTTAGTTTCTATTCTTCAACTCTTGTTCTTAATTGCTATTTTATTGGTGTAATTGTTGAATTGATATTTGGGTTTATATTAGAGATAATACTTGTTTGGGTATTGAATTTATATATAGATTTTGATCTTGTTTGATTATTTGGGTCTATTGAATCCTCTGTGCTTGAATTTATAGTCAATGGTTGCAAACATTGACTTAGCTTTCTAATTTGGGTTGTTGCTTGAGAGAGAATTACCCCAAATCTCCACTATTGAATCTTCCCGAATTTAGGGAAATTCTCTCTCAAGCAACAACCCAAATTAGAAAGCTAAGTCAATATTTGCAACCATTGACTATAAATTCAAGCATAGAGGATTCAATAGACCCAAATAATCAAACAAGAGCAAAATATGTATATGAATTCAATACCCCAAGCAAGTATTATCTTTAATACAAACCCAAATCTCAATTCAACAATTACACCAATAAAATAGCAATTAAGAACAAGAGTTGAAGAATGGAAACTAAGGATTTTACAATAAGAGCATCCAAATCTTCACTCCTATGGTGTTGGTTGACGAACTTGCTCTCCAAGCTTGCCAAAAGTTCTAAGAATAGCCAAATATACCTTCCCAATCGGCTGAGAAGACTTTTTATGTGAATTGGGGTTTCCAGAAGGGGAAATTTCCATTTTTCCCTGCAACTACCCTTTGCTTCTTCGCCTACGTATAAGGTTCACCGCGTTCGCGAAGGGTCTTTGTCTGGTTGACCTTTGCGTACGCGGGCGGTACGACGTGTTCGCATAGCTTCTGTTTGAGTAGCCTTCGCGTATGCAGCAGGATGCCACGTTCGCATAGGCCATTTAGCTGCCAGTTCCAAATTTCTCCGAATAGCTCCCTTTTGACTTGTTTTCATCCGAATTCTTTCCGAACACTTCTAAAACACAAAAACCTGCAAAATAGAAGTAATTTGTGTCAATTGCACTATTTTTCCACTTATTATTAGCAAAAACATAAGTTTAAGAGTTAAATAAGTAGGTAAAATACCAACTTACCAAACCCCCAAACTTTAACTATTGCTTGTCCTCAAGCGACTAAAAATTCTAACTCAAGAGGCACACAACTCAAGTGCAAATGACAATACCACAAGCAAAGGAAAACCCATTTCGAGCACCAAAAATGACTTCGGTTGGTACTAATGATTAGTCAATCACATGATACTTACTCTAAGCATCCCCCCTTGATTCAAACACAATTCAATGATGCAATGGCACAATAAGAACAAGTAAGTGACAACAACCAATCCTCAAGATGTGACTCAAACCACTAACTTAGCAAAATATGCTCATGTGATTCATTTTCCAGAGTTTATCAATGTCACCAACTATCCTAATTCGCATGCCCTCACAAGAATGAAAGTCCCAAAAACACATTATGTACAAAGACACTCACAAGGGACAAATACAAACACTCACACCCACAAGGAATTTCAAGCACCAATAAGTATCAACCATAGGCTTGCCCTTATTTTCATTTGCCACTAGCTTAATAACATTCGGTTGGAGATCTCCAAGGGCTTTTCTAAGCTTGCAATGTAGGCTCGGGGATGGGTAGGATACGCATTTGGATTCAAGTGACTACACCCTCCTCGAACTCTACACAACTTTTTAAATTCGAAACCAAGTCCATTCCTTTCATTTTCATTCAACACGAGGCACCATTTTACTTCTTTTTATTCGGGGCCCAAATCTTTATCATTCTATTCACCTTGGAGAATTCATTTCTTTTCTTTCCTTTCCTCTTTTCCTTTTATTTTGCTTTCTTTTTCAAATTCTTCCTTCTTTTGGTAATTCTTTTTAAGCAACAAACCATGATTTACTCATTAAGCACTCCTCCAAGGTACCTTTATCAACCTCCAAACTTAGGCTTTTAGCCTCGATTCACACTTGTGGAGTTCAAGGACGGACATGTTCAAGAGAGGGATTCATTGTCAAAATGGTTCAAGGCTTGTAACGAGGTTGCCAAAGAAAATGTATTAGGCTCAAGAGGGGTGACTAATGATTCAATTTAAGTGCAATGGGGGCTTTTAAGGCTAAGTAGGCTTCAATAATCACAAATAAGGCCTAAGATCATTTCTCCAACAAAGAGTAATCAAGACTAACATCAAAGACTAACCGGGAAAGTTCTAGTTAACACAAGCAAGTACAAGAATTATTCAACAAAACCTCACCACACATTGCATGCGAATCATTCAAGAAGGATCGATTTAAGCTTCCTAAACAAGAACAAAGAGGAGCCATTTTATATTATCACCGCTAATAAGCTAAGAGTCACAAAAAGAATAAAGGGTTGTCACAAGCATCATTCTTTGCCATGCACTTTTCACAAATTTTTTGAAAGGGTATGCCTATTTCACTTAACATGTAAGACTACTTCATTAGTACCAAACAAGTCAATCGCAACCAAAATCTCAAAAGACGACAATTTGCCCTTAAGAATGACGTCACTCAGTCTATCATTGGGCCAATTCATCTATCTACATTGGTATAGCTACACAAAGTGGATCAACACAATTATCACAATCTCTGGGCACATGCTATTCACACATGTCAAAGTGCAGGTCGCACGTACAAAGCACAGGCCAAACAGTAGGCATGTGCAAAACTTGTACGGTTCACACATCGACATATGTGATACAGGTATTCGCCAGCTCGGACAAGTTCCATCTAGCCTAATGGGTAGACTTCCCCTGGCCCACAACAACCAACACCTCAACTACAAAATAATAAAAGAATCTAAAAAGTAAAGAAAACTAATAAGCTAAACCATCAACTTCTTCCACACAACATCAAAACCCAACGAGGGTGTAAGTCCACAAAGCACACTCGACAAGGGCATAACAATATATAAAAAAACAAAACAAACCCGGCAAGGGCACAATAATATCCAAACGACAAAATAAGCCCGACGAGGGCACAATAATATGCATAAGTAAAGCAAGCTAAACTAGAAAGATAGAGTGTGGATCAACACGCCACCCCCAACTAAGATAGGGCAGTGCCCTCACTACATCAATGTAAGGTATAAGTTTGAGGGGGCTCCCTGAGGTGTATCAAACTGAGCTGGAGGAAGAGGGAAACTCAAGTCTCTCCTCATCATCATCCTCCAGTGTATCCGATCCACAAAAGGACTTCAATCTATCCATCATCTTGTTCAAGAACTTGCTCTTCTTCTTCTCGTGCTTGTTGAACTTCTTTTGGCGCTTTTCACTTTCCTTGCCTGCGACTCATGTGCTCCAAGAGGGTATTCATTGCACTCAGTAGCCCATTAATCAATTTCTTCTTATTGACCACTTTGGCAAGGGATGGGGGAGACTCAGAACCTGCTGGTGTGTTGGCTCCAGTTGAGCCAGTAGAAAACCCAGCCAACAACTGTTGAACATGTGCATCCACTCCCTGAATCTGACTAGAGAGGTGGCGCATGAGATAAGGCCCAGACTGTAGAGCTCCCATAGACTGAGATGATCCAGATGCAACAGTGGAAGGATTAGTGGGCTCAGTCGAAGACTCTAGAAATTGTCCGAAAAATGGAGAAGCTACATCAATCTTTCTCTTTTTCTGCTGTACTTCTGGGGGCCTCTTCAATAATGGGTGGATCATAGTTGCTGGCTTTTTTTTAATGTCAGTGGGATTCAGCAACACCCCAGCATCGTAGCATAACTGGGTCACCAATGAAGGGAAGAAAAGACTTTTAGACCTTCCACTATCCACCTCAGCCATCTGAGCCACAATATGGAGCCCAACATTCATATCTATGCCATCAATGAGGGCTTCCACCATCAATGCTCGGTCAGGGGTCACATTGGTGTCATGGGAGGATGGTATGATCCTCGCACAGATAATTGAAAGCCAAGACTTGGCTTCTGTAGTGAACTCATGTGAATCAACCCCCTTTTGCAAAATCAACCAATTTAGAGTCACCCCATCATGCAACTTGTCTACCAACCACTGGTGTCCTTCGGCTTTGGCTTTTGCAATGTAAACCTCAATGTCAGCATCTGGAAGGTTGTATATTGCATTGATGATCCCAGGGTTGAAACTCACTTGGACTCCCTGAACGGTAGTGAATAATGCGCCATTAAAATCAGTAATCGAAGCATTAGCATAGAACTCCATGACCACTGTATGGTTAGCCATGATAGGTGGAGGAGCAAAGCATATCCACCTCTGCTCCACCAACCTCTTGTAGAATTCCAGCATTTTTTGTTCAACTTTATCCATATTGATTCCTTTCTCCCTAACAAAGGGCTTGGACAAGAGCTTGTCATATCGGCACTCACATGATGCCGATAGGAACCTATCCTGATCGTAGTTCTCCTCCATTTCAACCTCCGGAACATTTTCAACTTCATTGTCCTACCGTTGGAGGCCATCTTTTTTTTATCAAAGTACCTACAAAACACACAAATATGTTAAAAGTTCTTAGGGACACTTAAAACAAGGTATTATAAAGCACTTAGGCCAAAGAAATAGCAGAAAGAAATTCTGAGGTAGGCTGTGCAGAGCTACTATTTTGGCACATCCAGGAATTCCTTCTTTGCGTTCGCAGCCAGGTGGCTGCGTTCGCGAAGAGGGATTTTATTTTTCAAAAAGTTTCTCCTTTGTGAATGAGGCCAGGTGACCGCGAATGCAAAAACCATCGTGT
Source organism: Jaltomata sinuosa (assembly GCA_003996215.1). NCBI lineage: Eukaryota > Viridiplantae > Streptophyta > Magnoliopsida > Solanales > Solanaceae > Jaltomata > Jaltomata sinuosa. The sequence goes on from QJPP01000524.1 coordinate 296,639, forward strand.
TTGCTCAGATCAGTGCCTCTTTGAGGAATTTTCTCAAACATTTGGCAGGCATAATTTCTTTAAACAATTTTATTCTCATTGTGCTCATGCTAATCACCACATTTTTGCACTCTTGCACACACTTTTCCCACTTTGATTTTCAATTACTCAACAGCGTTCTTATGAAGCTAAATTCCAACATCACCATTTTTGACCTTTGATAGCACAAAGAATGGAAAAGGAGTAGAATTTATGACAATAATTAGAACGGATGTGTTTCATACCTGATGGATTGCACTTGTGAAACAATGGATGGAAGAGCTTGATGGAATGATTGTGTTCCAAAGGAGAGGGAGTATTTTGTGTTGAGAAGAGAAAAACGTATGAACCCATCTTATTTTGAACATTTTAAACTTACCTGAACTTCCTGGAAGCATCGCGTTCGCGGGCAGTCTGGTGCGTTTGCAATGGCCTGTTATTTCACTTGCCTTCGCATTCGCGGCCGGTCCAGCGCATTTGTGAAGAAGGAGTGCTGGGATAGATTTTTCAATTTTTCTCCAGCTTACTGCTCACGATGTGCGACACCTGGTGTGACGGGCACATTGTGAAGTGCGAAATGCATCATGTTCACACATGCCAATGTTTTGGATCAGTTCACTATTTGCATGTGCGATGGCATGTGCGACGGGAACTCTTCCAGGTGTAGAAAGCACATTTTTCAGAGGTATTTTTGGTGCTTCTAAACACTTGGTTCCTCTTCTCATTCCTTTAGGCACCTAAAAAACACCAAAAAGTGAAGTAAAGCATAAAAATGATGGGTTGCCTCCCATCAAGCACACAATTTAACGTTGCGGTGCGATGCAAGATACCTCACCCTCGATATATCCACTTGGAAGAATTGAACCTTTGACCCAAATTTGAATCAAGATTTTGGTGAAAGTCCCGGGGTGAAGGTTTAAACATAAGAAGGCCATTCTCTTGATTTCGCATTTCGCTCTTTTTTGCCTTCAAGTGAGGAAGGACGCCTTGCCATCTTTCCACGACAAACTCAAAATCAGATAGACCTTCATCCACCCTCCTTCCAAGGTCTTTCAAAAACTTGATTACTTCAAATTTCATCCAGTCAATCAAACTTAAGGTCGAACAATGATTGAAGTGGGATTTGGGTGTCTCCACCTTTAAGCTTGCCTCATTCACAACATCCTCACTTTGAGATGATGTGACATCATGACTCACATATGGGGTAGTTGGTTGCCACACCCCTTTCGATTCATGATCATCCCTTGTGTATTCCTTTTCTTTAGCCCTTGCGTCCACAAAGCCTTGCTTTATGGATTGCACACTCTTCTCTTGGGTTTCTAGTGAGGCCAAGAGGGTTTAGAGCTTGACACATATGCCATCTTCGCTTGCTAAGTCATGGTTCCTGTTAAGGTTACAAACACCACTAGTAATATTGTTAGCACAAGAGGGGGGAGGAGGATGATCACCATTGGGGCATTCACTCCAATGTCCATCATGACCACCACACAAATAGTAATTACGCCCATCATAGGAGCAAGAAAGGGAGTACCTCCCTCTCCTAAGGCTAATTTTACACATTCGCCCAAGGTGGGGTCCTCCATAATAAACATAATAGTTGGGAATATAAATTGGGATGCAACCATCAACATTACTAGCATTCAGATATGTCATGATGCCATCAACAAAAGTAAACTCAAATTCTAAACTAACTCAATACGCCAAATTGTTCCTCGACAACGATGTCATTTTTGATAACGCTCAAATCGTTCTCCCCAAGTTGGAAGTCACAGCGATCGTCAGAGCAAAACACATTTATATTCCCAATTGATGTCAGGGTCATACCCACAGAGAATAATATAGTTGAGATCGAGCTAATAATGAATCCAAGCAACTTATGGGAGTTCAATTGACGAAAAGGGGAAAAGATATCAAAAAGGGGGGGGGGGATTTAGACTAAAACTAAAGATAAAAGAAAACCAAATAAAAGATATATTGATCAATGGCTTTCACCTTGCTTTCACCAAGCAAGGACAACAAGGAAGAATTGGAAATGGGAATTTAATTCACAAGACTTGCACCCGATTGACACATGGGTAGTCTTGGCTAAAGGTGCACTTAACCGTCTTTCGACCAATCAAGCAACAATCCTCATGGATTCTGTTGAACCACCACGAGTAAGCATTAACCAACAATTAACTTAAGTGAGTTGGATTATCTCTAACCCCAACTCTTAGATGGAAGTTTTTGACAACCAAACTATTTCTAGCCTTGGTCTAGAGTGGAAACTCCAAATCCCCACTATTGAATCTTCCCGAATTTAGAGAAATTCTCTCTCAAGCAACAACCCAAATTATAAAGCTAAGTCAATGTTTGCAACCATTGACTATAAATTCAAGTATGGAGGATTCAATAGACCCAAATAATCAAACAAGATCAAAATCTATATATCAATTCAATACCTAAACAAGTATTATCTCTAATACAAATCCAAATCTCAATTCAACAATTAAACCAATAAAATAACAATTAAGAACAAGAGTTGAAGAATGAAAACTAAGGATTTTACAATAAAGAGCATCCAAATCTTTACTCCTATGGTGTTGGTTGATGAACTTGCTCTCCAAGCTTGCCAAAAGTTGTGAGAATAGCCAAAGATACCTTCCCAATCGGCTGAGAAGAGTTTTTATGTGAATTGGGGTTTCCATAAGTGGAAATTTCCATTTCTGCCTCGCAACTGCCCTTTTCTTCTTCGCCTATGCATAAGGTTCTTCGCAAAGGGTCTATCTCTGGTTGACTTCATGTACGCGGGTTGTACGATGCATTCACGTAGCTTCTGTTTGAGTATCCTTGACGTACGTAGCAGGATACCGCGTTCGCATAGGCCATTTAGCTAGCAGTTCTAAATTTCTCTGAATAGCTCCCTTTTGACTTGTTTTCATCCGAATTCTTCCCGAACACTTCTAAAACACAAAAACCTAAAAAATAAAAGTAATCCATGTAAATTGCACTATTTTTCCACTTATTATTAGCAAAAACATAAGTTTAAGAGTTAAATAAGTAGGTAGAATACCAACTTATCACTGACCCAACTCCTCATCCCCAATGGGCAGATACCATGGTTGTTGCAAGTCTGACGAGCCATGAGAACCGACCGTGGGATTCCACTAGTGGCTCAGTAGCCACCCCTCAGCCCCCATAGCAAATCCATGCGCTGTGGAAGCTACCACGGGTTGTGGGCCTTCACTGTGGGAATGGACCAGTGACCTAGCCCAACCAGCCTCATTCCAATAGTAAGACCCGATGGGCCATTGCAGGTCCAAAGGCCATTGGACAAGCCTTTCCGGTGGGAAATTTATGTTGTTTCTAAAAAAATTTAGGTGTATTCTGATCTTTTTGCACTCTTTTATGTCCTAAACCATGTCATTTTAGGCCTAATTAGAAGGGTATTATTCACCCTTGAGCAATTCTCTTCTTATTCATATGCTCCAACTTCATAATCAAGGAAAAAGAAACACCTTCAGGCTCTAGGCTAGGGCTTTCTTCTTCAAGCTTCAGACTTCAAATTTTCTCCAAATATTCACCAAGGGTTTTTCTTTCAGGTATGTGGGATTTCATCAATGGGTTTCTTTCACCCATTGAGTCTTGAAATTAACTCAATTCCTCAGCTTAGTTCGTGCTTCAGAGCCTAGGGTTTCATGAACATTATGAATTCCTTTGTGCTTCAGTTTCTTATCATGAATGAACCGTGAATACATGTTTTCCTTAAAGTTTAGCATCTTTTATACGTGGAATCCATGGATCCTCAGCATATTGAACTATTCGTGGTTTTGAGCTTGTGTTAGGAGCTTTCACACTTTATTCAGATTATAGCATTATCATGAGTAGTTCCATTCTTCAGAGATAGCGGGCTATGAACACCCGATGACTTAGGATTTCATGCATTGTTAGTTGAATACTCTGTCCTTCAGAATTACATGATTTAGAATTATTTCCGATTAAGTATTTACCTTTCATTATTAGAAGAATGGAACTTATATTCAGTTAATTCTTCAGAGATAGCTTACATACTGAAGGACAGAGTATTCAACTAACAATGCACTGCTATCTCTGAAGAATTCTAATATAAGAATGGAACTTATATTCAGTTGGGAGTGATACTTAGCACTGAGGGAATGCGCGGATGAAGGCTCTTCCGTCAGTTAGGATGGGACCTTTAGTAAAAGTCCCTAAGTCCTAGAACTACAGCACCATCGTAGATTCTAAAAGGTCGTCCATCAGACCATGATTGATACCTTAGTCCATTTGGACATCAGTTTAGTGGATCCACGTCATTCAGTGTTCGTACCCTTGGCAAGGTATAGCACGCCTTTCCAACTGGGGTTACAGGTTGGACCTCGATTAGCTCAGATTAGGGTATGTCGATTAATAGTAGCTCCCATAGTTTAGACTTAGTTATTGCATGACCTTGTAATCAGTTTATTCAGCATATTATTATTCAATTACACGTTTACTTATTTGGTCATTGCATCAGTTTTCATGCCTCAGTCTCATGTTCAGTTTATCCTCTCATGTTCAGCATACTTAGAATGGTGCATATCCCTAAGGTAGACTTTTTCTCATCTAGATCTCCTCTATGATCAGCATCATTGCATCCAACTAATCGCAATTTTGTGTTATCTTAGTAACAAAGTGCATATCAGTTGTCCCTTTCATATATCTCATGATTCTCTTTACTGCTTGTCAATATTCTAAATCTGGGTCGGTTTGATATCTACTTACTAAGCCAACTGTTTGAAAAATATCAGGTCTAGTACACACCATAGTGTACATTAGATTTTCGACTGCGCTCCTATAAGAAACTCAACTCATTCTTTCTTTCTCTTCAGGAGTCTTAGGACACATTTGATTGGACTTTACTAATAGGAGTGTCAAGGGCTACTATTTTGCATATTAAATCATTCAACAACTTTTCTAATGTAATTCTCTTGGGAGAGATACAATAGTTTCTTTGGAAGATCTCTTGAAATCTTAACTCCAAGAATATATGTAGCTTCACCCATGTCTTTCATCTCAAATTGGGATGACAACCAAGACTTAATTTTTGTTGTGAACTTTTTATCATTTCCAGCTATAAGTATATCATCTACATACAATGTTAAAATTACAAGTTATTTTCTTGATCTTTTAGTATAAATGCAATGATCTTCATCCATCATGGTAACATCATTGGATATGGCTACATTCTGAAAATGTACATACCACTGCCTTGAAAATTGTTTGAGGCCATAAATAGACTTCAAAAGTCTATAAACCTTTTGTTCGTAGCCCTTTTCAATGAAACATTTAGGTCATTCTATATAAATTTCATCATTTAATTATCCATTAAGAAAGTCAACCTTAACATTCATCTGATGTAATTCAAGATCAAAGCTTGCAACTATAGCTAGAACCAAGCAAACATAAGTAAACTGTATGACATGCGAGAAAGTCTCTTCGTAGTCTATTCCTTTATGTTGTGCATACCCTTTTGCTATCATTCGAGATTTATATATGTCAACTTTTCCATCAGCCTTGATCTTGATTTTGAGAATCCATTTGCTCCCAATTGCTTTGCGTCCCTCAAGAAGGTAAACTAGTTCTTAGACTTTATTGACTCTCATAGACTCCAATTCATCTTCTATTTCTTTTGTCCATTTATCCTTAGGGGGGCATGAGAGAGTCTCTTTTACATTCTTAGGCTCGTTTTTATTTTGTAGGAGCATCATAAATAGTTCACCACCTTCAATATCAAATTGTAGATGGGAAGTCTTTTTACGAGAATCAAGTTTAGTCTGTATTCATTGTTGTTCCCATTTGAATCAACAATGCTCCCACTCAGATCAAGAACACTCATCCTGCTCCTATTTGGAACAAGATTAGTGACCATCTCGCTCCCACTCAGAACAAGATCCATTTGGTCACTCCCATTAAATATAGAAGGATTACTTTCATTCGCATCTGATGAAAGAGGCTGCTGATGAAAAACTAATTCATCATCTGCTAAAATACCCCCACTCGAATGAAGTGATCCTTGTATGTCATGATCCCTTATCTCAAACAAGAACATGTCATGACCTATCTCTCCCTTCTTGGGAAACTCATTCTCTAAAAATGTGACATCTCGTGATTCATATTTAGTTACACTTTCACTATTTTGGTTATCTATAAACACATAACCTTTAGAGGTTTTTGAGTACCTTAAACACTTTTCTTTTCTCTCGGATCCAATTTACCATATTTGTGAGAGAAATCATGCGTATAGGCAGCACAACCCCAAGATCTTAGTACACTCAAATTAGGATGTCTTCTAGTCCATAAATCATATGGAGTGGTTGCAACTAATTTTGTAGGCACTCAATTAAGTACATAGGTGGCAGTAAGCAAAGCATCACCCCAAAAATTAATTGAGAGGTTGACTTGTGTCATCATGGACCTAACTATCTCTAGGAGCCTTTTGTTTCTTCTCTCCATAACACTGTTGTCATAACCCAACTGGGCCGTGAGTGGTGCCCACACAAACTCTCTGGTGGGAGAACCAACTAACATGAACTCAAATCTTAAACTTAGCCAATTTTTAAAGAGATAGGTAAAATCAAATATTAAGTCATAAGAAGTCAATTCCACTATAAATGAAAACAATAATATACGGAAGTAGTTTAACATATCCCAAGGAACTGAAAGTCACCGTACAAGAACTCTAAATCAAAATATTATCTAAGATATCCAAAAGGTACTAAAAGCTATAAATCACAAGAGTCCCATTGTCCGAAAGAAGGACAACAACTTGCAGAGGATCCATAGCAGCCCAAAAAGTAGTGCTCACCCTTGAATCTGAAGTCAACTCCTCTACTCTAGCTGAGGTCGCGCCTCAGCCTCTAGAACACGGTCTGCACTTAACAAAAGAAGAGAAAAGGGTAATATCAGTATAAAATACTATGTATTGATAGGTATCATAGGCCGACCCAACTTATAACATGAATATAGCAAAACCACAAAACAAGTAAAAGGCATCTTAACATTTAGCATTTAAATCAATCAACAGATAATCATCTTTCAAATTCAGTTCAACAACAATATCAAGTTCATAGAATTTACTAAGTACCATCACAAAATATATGGATTCACTCTCAAGCCATATTACATGGAACCTTTGTCCATCTATTTCTCATCAATACGTCTAGTCTCTTTAGTCTCTTTCAACTCATAACATCAACTCACTATGACCAATCATAAAACAATGCAATGCTAAGCAAAAGAGTGTACACACATGCTAAAGAGACTTATTTCTGTCCAACTAGCCATGACCTGCAGGGGACCCTAGGTGTTCATGTACTATATCGGTGTGGTATCTGATCCATAATAACTGTATCAATATCAGTATCTATATAAGCAAGCTCTCAGACCTATTCCTCATGAATATACATAGTGCCCAATGCACAATTACACTTAGCCATTTCACTTCACTTATTATTTCCTGTTCATCTAGACTATTCATTCAAGCATAATAAGAAAAACACATATAATTCAACCATGTTCGAAGATCAATCACAAGTTACACAGTTCTACCACATAGCATGTAATGAAATGAGTCTCAACTCTAACTAAATTATAACCTACCTCGAGCGAAGAATACCACCCACAAGCTAACTCACAATAGCTTTGCCTTTCCTTAATTCTTCGGAATACTCAAGGTCTATAAATAAAAATTATATAAGATTAAATAGCTATCTACTCTTCATTTTAGGTCTTGAGGATTTAAGCCATCAATTCTACCCTTAAATGAAGTTTCTAGCATTCTACAAGGATTAATTAATCAATAATTATGCTTTTAGCATTCATAGAATCAATACTCAAAGGGTGTTCTAACCAGGTTCATCCCTTTTAGCCATTTTTATGGATAAAGGTTTCATCTTTATGGAACCCAAGGTTCCCCATTAGCCTTAATCATGCTAAAAACAATTAATTATATGCTAGAAGTCAAAAATATACATTCTAGGATTAATTCTAGGTGAAATTACACCTACCCATAGGGTTAATTCCCCAAGTTCATGCTTTTAGGGCTCAAATACAAGAATTCCACTATTATCCCCACCTTAAAGGTCTCACAAAGATTACTAATCAATAAATAAAGATATTTACAAATTACTTACCTCAAACAATGAAGAATGCCCTAGTTTCCTTAGTCGAACCTCTTCTTAAACTTTAGAACAAAGTTGAAGTTATGAGGAATTAACTCAAAAAAATAAACTAAGTGCAGGTATTCTACCCGATCACTCGTTGTGATGGACAGATTCTCATCGCGATGAAGATTGTCCCATCATAACGGCTCATCGTAAAGAAGCATCCCTTTGTTGTGATAAACATCAAATTCCAAAATATCAATTTCTTGTTCCAGACCCACATTTCACAATACACTTTATTTTAGGGATATCACAGATTAATTCAGACGCAACAACTATCGTATTTGGAGTTCTATGAACCTATATTCAGTCCCAAAACTTTCTACGAGATCCTATAACAGTCAACTATCCATAAAAGCAATTTCCACCATCATTCCATAAACCACAAGACCTCAACTATCTCTAAGACACCAAATACTATATTTTCGTCAAAGCTCACCCTAGCCTGAGATTTAACAACTCACAACCTAGGGACTTTTCTAGTCAAGTACTTGCGCCCTCACTTTACTATAATGAAGGAAGAGGTCATTACATCAGATACTAATTAAATAATCATTAATCCCTGAATGAAAATAGAAAAAAAATAGGAGGGAAACAAGGATTACCTTAATAAATGAACAAGTAAGGATACTTGTTCCGTATGTCTACGTTAGTCTCCCAAGTGGCCTCCTGTCATGACCCAGATCACCGTGAGTGGCACCCACCCAACCCCCGGATGAGCGAACCAATAGAACTTAACCCTTAGCATAGCCTAACAACTTAAAACCAAAATGCAAGAGATAAACTAGCAATTCAAAATAGTCTAAATCTTCTATAAATAACCTGTGGAAAATCCCTCCCTAGAATCTAAAAGTAATCGTACCAAAACGCTACCAAAATCTAGAGTACGGGGATGCAACCCTAAAATAAGCAATAGTCTAAGCCCAAAACAAGTGGGCTACAACCAATAAGAAAGAAACCAAGGCAGCTCGATCGAACAGCTCACCCTTGATGTCTTGAAGTGTCAGGCCTACAGGTGAGGTCGTGCGTCAACCACAGGAAGATTTCCTATACTCACAAAAGAAACGCAAGTGCAATATCAGTACACAACCACCGTGTACTGGTAGGATCATCAGCCAGTTCCAAATAAACAATATATCAATAGTACAATAATTAAGTAAGAGTACAGGAAACATGTAAACAAGACAACAGATATCTCTAGACTACAAGTCTCTCCCTAGCTTGTCCCCACATGTAATCCACTTTCACAACTATGATCAACAATCCACAATACGCAATAATTATACCGCATTATATATCCCAGACCCACCCTGGATCCCCTCTAGATAACACCTAAGTGTCAAACATATAATCCAGTCTACACCAAGACTAAACTCACAGATCAATATAACAACCCGGCCTCTCAAGGACCAAAATGCAATATCACAATTTATAAACATAGACTAGTCCACTCATGGAACAAAATCAAATGCATAATGCAATAAGTAAACCCGTACCAGTCGTGGTACCCGAACCAACCAGTTAGTATTTCCCATACCAGGCGTGGTACCCGAGCCAACCGTTAGTATATCTCGTACTAGGCGTGGTACCCAAGCCAACTGTTAGTATACCCATACCAGGAGTGGTACCCGAGCCAACCGTTAGTATACCTGTACCAGGCGTGGCACCCGAGCCAACCAAATGTCACATAAATCCAAAGTCACAAACAATGAACAATCAACACTTGTAAGCCAACAAGCAATAACACATAGTTCATTTGACAAGACTGAAAACAGGACTTTTGGACATTCCTAAATCATTCCCTAAGCAATGCAAACCATACAAATACTTAGACAAAGGTACACAAACATACAATGCATACAGGAATCAATAACCATCACCTACCTCGAATAATCAAGCTCTATAGTGCCAGAGATTTCCCTTTTTCAGGATCCCTTGTTTTTTCTTGGTCTAGAAACAAACACATAAACACTATAGTTAATTAACTGGCCTAAATTACCCGGATTATACAAAATCCTAATCCCCAGGCCAAACCATGATCATCCCAACCCTTTTCGGGATTTCCCGCCATTAATTCACCTAACATTATCATTTATACCGATACATTTAGAGAATTAAAGCTTGGTGATCATTACCCATTAACTATAAACAATACCCAAGAACTCTAGCACCCTAAAATCTCCCTTTTTCCCTGGATTCTACAATCCTAGGTTATCCCAAACCTTTCCTCAAGTCCACCCCTAGCAGTTCTATAGCATAGGAAAGATATTATAGAGTTTGGGGAGTAGAATCCTTACCTTTAGGATGAAAATGGTGAAAAATGGATGGAAATTGCCCAAAATCGCCCCCTTCTTCTCCCAAAACATTTCAAGAAAAAGTGAATTATTTTGAGGAAGTTTCTGCATGAAATCTCATCATGATCCGCTATAGCGGTCCGCTCTGCTATAGAGGTACCACAGTAGCGGAGTCATCCGCTATAGCAAAGGCTGACCGGCGTTGACTTCCGCTGTAGCAGTATTTTCTCTGCTATGATGGAGGTCGCTATAGCTGAGTGTCAACCGCTACGGTGGTTAACACGGGATATAAAGTTGTAAAGTCCCCAAAATTGGTCTATTTTATAACACACTTATTTTTTCGACGTCCTGGAATAACCCCTTCGCGTCAACCTCAATTTCGGGAGTTTTACTTACCCAAATTCAATTCCAAAAAGTCCTCCGGACTCCTTTATGTCTTAGCTAAATGGAAAACTAGCTCAAATCAAGACATTTAACCCAATCCTTACCCGGATTTCCCTAGACCCTACCTCTCTCTAAAACTGGTCAAAACTAGCCTAGCCCAGAATTTTAAACTCCCAAACCCAGAGTTTTCTAACTCTAAAAATTAGCACGAATGATTCACCGATAATGACGGACCCGATCGTTACAACAGATACCAATTTACCCATTGTTCATCCCCGAATGATCAAACCTGAAAATATGGAAAGTAAAAAGCGAAAAGAGTAGTACTTGTATCCTCAAATAGGTGAGGGTACTTGTCCCGCATGTCCTTCTCAGTTTCCCAAGTGGCCTCCTCAACCAGATGATGCTTCCATTGAACCTTTACAATACTGATCACCTTTGTCCTTAATTTTTGGACATCCTTATCAAGAATCAAAATCAATTCCTCTTCATAGCGAAGATCCTTATCAAATAACACCTCATTTCACTTGATGATGTAGTCCCCATCCCCATGGTATCGCTTCAGCGTGGATATATGGAATACCAGATGGACACCCGACAGACTGGGCGACAGTGCTTATCTATAAGCCACTGACCCTACGATCTCAAGAATTTCAAATGGTCTGATGAACTGAGGGCTGAGCTTGCCCATTTTACCAAAACGCATAACTCCCTTCATTGGTGACACTTTCAACAATACCTGCTCACTAATCCATGAAAATCCATATTCGCCTACTTTGAGGCATTCAAACCAGGTTGCGATCCGCATATTCTTTCTGCCTACTTTGGGTAGCTAGCAACCTGGTTTGAATGTCTCTTACCTTTTCTTGTGCTTCTCTTACCAAGTCTACGCCTAAAGTCTTTACATCGCCTTCCTCAAACCACCCTATAGGTGACCTACAACTCCTCCAATACAGAGCCTTGAATGGTGCCATATCAATACTAGAGTGGTAGCTATTGTTGAATGAGAATTCACACAATGGTAGAAACCGGTCCCAATGACCCCCGAAGTCAGTCACACATGCTCTCAGCATGTCCTCCAATACCTGAATCGTCCTCTCCGACTGACCATCAGTCTGAGGATAGAAGGTTGTACTAAAGGTGAGTTGAGTGTCCAATTCCTCATGCAACTTACCCCTAAACTTGGAGGTAAACTGCGTACCAGTGTCTGAAATGATGGACAGTGGCACCCCATGCAATCTCACAACCTCTTTCAGGTAGATCTTAGCCAATTGCTAATTATAGTCCACCCTGACAAAAATAAAGTGAGTTGACTTAGGCAGCCTATCAACAATTACCCATATAGAGTCATACTTCCCCAAAGTCTTGGGGAGACCCACCATAAAATCCATGGATATCCGCTCCTCCACTCTGCAATGGGCATTCTTTGAAGTAGTCCTACAGGCCTTTGGTGTTCATACTTGACCTGCTGACAATTATGACACTTGGACACAAAATCCTCTATGTCCATTTTCATCCCAGGCCACCAATAGAGTTGCCTCAAATTTCTGTACATCTTGGTTACATCCGGATGAATCGAATAACGCGAACCATGAGCCTCTGCCAACACCTTCTGAATCATGTCATCAACCCAAGGAACACAAATCCTTCCTCTGAAATTTAACACCCTACCAGAATCCAATGTGGCAAACTCGGACTCTTCGGATATTGCCTTGCTTCGAAGCATGCTCAACTGCGAATCTTTAAACTGTTTGACCTTTATCTCTCTATGAAAGTGGATTTGACCTCAATACTAGCCAATACCCCACCGTGTTCTAAAATACCCAAGTGCATGAACATAGATTTCAATGCCTGAATCTCCTTAGCAAGTGGTCGTTTGGACACCTCCAAATAGGCCAAACTGCTCATGCTAACTGTCTTCTGGCTCAATGCGTCTGCCACCATAGTAGCCTTACCCGAATGGTACTGAATGGTCACATCATAGTCTTTTAACAACTCCATCCACCTTCTCTGCCTCAGGTTCAAGTCTTTCTGAGTAAAGACATGTTGCAGACTGTGATGGTCGGTGAACACCTCACACTTGACACCATAAAGATAGTGTCTCCAAATCTTGAGTGCAAATACCACCGCTGCCAACTCCAAATCGTGAGTCGGATAGTTTCTCTCATGAGCCTTCAATTTCCTAGAAGCATATGCTTTACATTCCTATCCTGCATCAACACAGCACCCAAACCCGAATGTGAAGCATCACAATAAATAATAAAGTCCTTACCTTCAACCGGCAAAGACAAAATAGGAACCGTGGTCAGAAGAGTCTTGAGCTTTTGAAAGCTTTCCTCACACTTGTCGGACCATACAAATGGTACGTCTTTCTATGTCAGCCTTGTCAAGTGAGTAGCAATATATACAAAATCCTTGATGAAACTACGATAGTAACCTGCAAGTCCCACAAAACTTCTCACCTCCATAACCGAGCTAGGCTTGACCCAACTCTTGACTGCCTTAATCTTATGGGGATCTACTATCACCCCCTGTTCTGACACTACATTCCCCAAGAATGCAACCGAAGTCAGCCAAAACTCACACTTGGGGAACTTCGCATAAAGCTTTTGACGTCTCAAAATGTCCAACACTGTACAAAGATGTTCATCATGCTCCTCCCTACTCTTGGAGTAGATCAAAATATCATCAATAAAAATGATGACGAACGAATCCAAGTAAGGTTTAAACACCCCATTCATCAAACTCATAAATGTTGTTGGTCCATTAGTCAACCCAAACGACATCACTAAGAACTCGTAACGTCCATACCGAGTCCAAAAAGCAATCTTAGGGATGTCCTCAGGCCTAATCTTTAACTGATGATATCCTGACCTCAAGTCAATTTTCAAAAACACAGATGCACCCTGTAACTAGTCAAAAAGATCATCAATATGGGGTAAAGGGTACTTATTCCAGATGGTGACCTTGTTCAGTTGCCTGTAATCTATGCACATCCGCATACTACCATCCTTCTTTTTCACAAACAAGATCGGAGCACCCCAAGGCAAAGCCCTAGGACGGATAAATCTCTTATCTAGGAGTTCCTGAAGCTGAGACTTAAGCTCCCTTAAGTCTATCGGAGCCATACGATAAAGAGGGATGGAAATTGGGCGAGTGTCTGACTCTAAGTCAATAAAGAAATCGATATCCCTGTCCGGAGGCATACCAGGCAAATCCACTAGAAACACCTCTCGAAACTCTGAAACCACTAGAACTGACTCAATAGATGGGGAATCCACACTATCATCCTGGAGATTAGCCAAAAAGGCTAGACACCCCTTCCCCACTAGCTTTCCAGCCGAAACAAACGATATCACCTTGACCGGCTTAGCCCTGTACACTCCTTCCCACTCTAGCCTATCCTTACCCGGAATATCTAGAACCACAGACTTAGTGTTACAACTCAACACAGCATGATAAGGGGATAACCAGGTCATGCCTAAAATAACGTCGAAGTCTACCATATCTGGAATCACCAAATCTACCCAGGCATGCAACCCCACAAATACAACAGAACAATTTCGATAAATATGAGTCAGAATCACGAACTCTCCAACCGAGGTAGAAACATGGATAGGAGAATCAAGGATATCACATATCAAATCCAGACCCATATCAAATTTCACACACATATGAATATGTAGAACCTAGGTCAAAAAGTACCGAAGCCATCCTATCACAGACAAGAATAGTACCTGTGATCACTGTGTCTGATGCCTCAGCCTCGGACCTTACTAGAAACGCATAATAGTGAGCCAGATCATCAATTCGGGCAACTTTCTTGGCTGGATGCACCACACCCTTGCTCGTGCCACTGTTCCCACTATCTCCCCGGCCTCTCTAAAAGTTACCTCGCCTACCCTGTGGACGACCTCTAGCATGACCACCTCTACCTGCTGGGACCACAGCCTTAGACTACTGCTGAACCTGATTATCAGTCTTCCTGTAAGGGCACTCCCTCTTAAAGTGGCCCAGGTCACCATAATGGAAGCAACCACGATCAAGTACAGGTCTGCTGGGAGATGTGTAAGAGGCTCCCTGGCCTATAGGAGCTGAAAAATGCTGATTAGCTCCCGGACGACGACCTGTAGCAGCTGGCAGAGATGACTGAATAGGACAGGCTGAGTATATCTGCTGATTCTAGCCCCTGGAGTATGAACCACTTTAATTTCCCTCATTACAGGGCTTCTTGGCTAACACTTTAGCCTTTCCCGCTTGCTTGACCCCCTCAAGTTTCTTTACATAATCTGCCACTTCATTGAAGTCTTTCCCTGATGAAGTCATGTGCACAGAGTATACCTGAAGCTCAGTATTCAAACCCTTCACAAACAATCGAACTCGCTCCTCCTCGAAACCCAATAACTGTGTAGCAAAATGAGACAAAGCGTGAAACTTAGCCTCATAAGCAAAGATCGACATGCTACCCTATTCCAAGTTCAAGAACTCATCTTTTTTCCTATCTCGTAGAGTACGAGGTACATACTTCTCTAAGAAGAGAGCGTGAAACTGCTCCCAAGTCAGTGGGGGCAACACAGATAATCGACATTCCATATGAGATCTCCACTACTACTTGGCATCACCCTGTAGCTGAAATGTGACTAACTCAACCCCATGCTATTGCAAAAGGCCCAGCTTGTGAAGCCTCTCATCACAATCCAATATGAACTCATAAGCGTCTTCCCTATCAGTACCCTGAAATGTGGGAGGTTTCAACTTGAGAAACTTAGTCAGCATCTCATGTTCACTTTCTGTCATTACCGGACCTAGCATTGGCCTGAAGAAATCACCGGTGCCTGAAGTCGCATCCATCCTAAGAGCCGTAGTGACTGCTGGCTTAGTGCCTAGATCCTAATTTGCAACACCCGTGGGGGTGGCTCCGGCACCAACCAAGCCACTCAAGAAGTTCCAGGCCTGCTGAAATGCTTCGGGCGTCATAGAGGGAAGGCCTGCACCTCCAGGCGGTGCTGCCTCTGCTTGCGCACCATCATCCTCCACAACAACTTCCACATATTCAACAACCTGTTTATTAGGTGGGGGAGGGGTTTCTTCTCACGCCTCCTGCAGCAGCTTGAGCTCCACCCCTGGCGGGTGTGGCTCTACCTCGACCTCTGCCCCTACCTCTGACAGTCGGGCCCGCTGCTAGGACCACCACTCTAGCTCTGTTGTTCCTGGTGTTAACCATATGCAGAAAGAAGAGTGAAAGAGTCGGATACCAATTTGTATCACCAGATACCAATTGGAAAGATACAGCACAAAGGAGAAGTACAGACATCTTTGTACCATTTAGCAAGACTCTACTAGACATGTTTTGGTACGACGAGATCAACAAACCTAGGGCTCTGATACCATCTTTGTCAAGACCCAGACCACCGTGAGTGGCACCCACCTAACCCTCGGATGAGGGAACCAATAAAACTAAACCCTTAGCATAGCCTAACAGCTTAAAACCAGAATGCAAGAGATAAACTAGCAATTCAAAATAGTCTAAATCTTTTATAAATAACCTGCGAAAAATCCCTCCCTAGAATCTGAAAGTTATCTTACCAAAATGCTACCAAAATCTAGAGTACGAGGATGCAGCCCCAAAATAAGCAATAGTCTAAGCCTGAAACAAGTAGGCTACAACTAATAAGAAAGAAACCAAGGCAGCTCGATCGAACAGCTCACCCTTGATGTCTTGAAGTGTCAGGCCTACAGGTGAGGTCGTGCGTCAACCGCTAGAATATTTCCTATACTCACAAAAGAAATGCAAGTGCAGTATCAATACACAACCACCGTGTACTAGTAGGATCATCAGCTAGTTCCAAACATACAGTATATGAATAGCACAATAATCAAGTAAAAGTACAGGAAACATGTAAATAAGCCAACGGATATATCTCTAGACTACAAGTCTCTCCCTAGCTTGTCCTCACATGTAATCCACTTTCACAACTATGATCAACAATCCACAATAAACAATAATTATACTGCATTACATATCCCGGACCCACCCTGGATACCCTCTAGACAACACCTAAGTGTCAAACATACAACCCGGTCTACACCAAGACCAAACTCACAGATCAATATAACAACCCGGTCTCTCAAGGACCAAAATTCAATATCACAATTTATAAACACAGCTTGGTCCACTCATAGAACCAAATCAAATGCACAATGCAATAAGTAAACACATACCAGGCGTAGTACCCGAGCCAACCCATTAGTATTTCCCGTACCAAGCATGGTACCCAAGCCAACCATTAGTATATCCCGTACCAGGCGTGATACCCGAGCCAACCATTACTATACCCGTACCATGCGTGGTACCTGAGCCAACTGTTAATATACTTGTACCAGGCCTGGTACCCGAGCCAATCGAATGTCACATAGATCCATAGTCACAAACAATGAACAATCAACACTTGTAAAGCAACAAGCAATAACACCTAGTTCATTTCACAAGACTGAAAATAGGACTTTTGGACATTCCTCAATCATTCCCTAAGCAATGCAAACCAAACAAATACTTAGACAAAGGTACACAAACATACCATGTATACAGGAATCGATAACCATCACCTGCCTCGAATAATCAAGCTCTACAGTGCCGGAGCTTTCCCTTTTTTCAGGATCCCTTGCTTGTTCTTGGTCTAGAAACAAACATATAAACACTATAGTTAATTAACTGGCCCAAATTACTCGATTATACAAAAACCAAATCCCCAGGCCAAACCATGATCATCCCAACCCTTTTTGGGTTTTTTGACCATTAATTGACCTAATATTATCATTTATACCGATACATTTAGAGAATTAAAGTTTCGTGATCATTACCCATTAACTATAAACAATACCCAAGAACTCTAGCACCCTAGAATCCCCAATTTTCCCCTGATTCTACAATCCTAGGTTATCCAAACCTTTCCCCAAGTCCACCCCTAGCAGTTCTATAGCATAGGAAAGATATTATGGAGTTTGGGGAGTAGAATCCTTAACTTTAGGACGATAAATGGTGAAAATGGATGGAAATCGCCCAAAATCGCCCCCTTCTTCTCCCAAAACGTTTCAAAAAAAACTGAACTATTTTGGAGAAGTTTCTGCATTAAATCCTGTCATGCTATGCTATTGTGGTCCACTCCACTATAGTGGTACCGCCGTAGTAGAGTCATCCGCTATGGTGGAGGCTGACCGGCATTGCCTTCCGCTGTAGTGGTATTTTCTCCACGATGACAGAGGTCGCTATGGCAGAGTGTCAACCGCTATAGCGGTTGACATGAGATAGAAAGTCAGAAAGTCCTTTAAATTGGTCCATTTTACAACACACTTATTTTTCCAATGTTCTGGAACAAGCCTTTTGCGTCAACCTCAATTTTGGGATTTCTACTTACCCGAATTCGATTTCGAAAAGTCCTCTGAACCCCTTTATGTCTTAGCTAAATGGAAAACTATATCAAATCAAGACATTTAACCCAATCCTTACCCGGAGTGCCCTAGACCATACTTCGCTCCAAAACTGACCGAGACTAGCCTAGCCCAGAATTTCAAACTCCCAAACCCAGAGTTTTCTAACTCTAAAAATTGGCACGAATGGTTCACCCATAACGATGGAACCGGTTGTTACACCTCCTCAACAGGATGGTTCTTCTACTGGACCTTTATAAACGTAATCTCTTTAGTTCTCAACTTTTGGACATCCCGATCAAGAATATCAATAGCCTCATCTTCATAGGATAGGTTTTTTCCCAATAGGATTAAATCCCAGCGAATAATGTAGTCACCATCTCCATAGTACTTATTAAGCATTGAAACATGAAATATGGGATGAACTCCCGACAAATTAGGTGGCAAAGCCAACCTATAAGCCACTAGCCCCACTTTTTAAAGAATCTCGAAATGCCCAATGTATCTCAGACTCAGCTTTCCCCACTTTCCAAACCACATAACACCCTTCATAGGTGAAACCTTGAGCAAAACTTGCCACCTTCCATAAAGTGCATATCTCTTACCTTTTTGTCAGCATACTCTTTTTGTCGGCTTTGAGCCACTAAGAGCTTCTCTTGAATGAATTTCATCCTCTCTACAGAGGTTCTTAGAAAGTTCTATACCCTATGGGCTTACCTCAAATAAATCAAACCAACTAATGGGAGATCTACATATTCTCTCATATAGTGCTTCAAATGAATCCATATCTATACTCGAGTGATAATTGTTGTTATAGGAGAACTCATCCAATGACAGATACTGGTACTAATGTCCCCCAAAGTCCATCACATATGCATGAAGCATGTCTTCCAACACTTGAATCATATGCTAAGACTTCATGTCAGTATGAGGGTGAAAAGTTATACTCAGGTCCAACCTTGTACCCAACTCTTCGTGTATCTTCTGCTAGAAGTTAAAAGTGAATCGGGTGCCCCTATTAGAAATAATTGAGATGGGCACCCCATGAAACCAAATAATTTTCTTGAGATATATCTTGGCTAACTTAGCCACATTATAAGTCACTTGAACTAGGATGAAGTGCGCAGACTTCGTCAATCTATCAACCATAACCCATATCAAATCATAGTTTCCCTAAGTCTTGGGAAGGCCAACCATGAAATTTGTAGCTATTCTCTCCCACTTCCACTCAGGATTGGGAATCCTCTGAAGAGTGCCACTAGGCTTCTAGTGCTCATATTTAAATTGCTAATAATCCTGATACTTAGCCACGAAGTCAACTATATCTCTTTTTATTCCACATCTTGGTCATGCCAGGATGTATAGAATAGTTAAAACAGTGAGCTTCTGCTAAGATGGTGGGAATCAAGCCATTAATATAGGACACACAAACTCACCCCTTAATATGAAGAATGCCTTCAGTATCGATTGTGGCCTCCTTGGCCTCGCCCCGTAACACCTTATCATAGGTCTTACTCAATTTCACATTATCAAACTATTTACCTTTGAGCTAATAAAGAAAAGAGGACCTCCCCTTCATACATGACAACAAGACACCCGCTCAGACACCTCCAACCTTATAAAGATGAGTAAGGGCCTAAATGTATCTGGCCAATGTACGTCTAGTAGCTTTCAAGTAGGCCAAACTACCCATACTCTTAAGTCTTCCTGCTAAACACATCATCCACCATATTAGCTTTACTCGAATGGTACAAGATGGTGATGTCATATTCCTTGATTAACTCCATCTATCTTTGTTGCCTCAAGTTCAAGTCTTTCTGAGTGAAGACGTATTGTAAACTGCGATGGTCTGTGAACACTTCACAATGCATCCCATATAAGTAGTATCTCCAAATTTTGAGAACAAACATCACCACAACCAACTCCAAGTCATAAGTAGGATAGTTCTTCTCATGCACCCTGAGTTATCTTGAAGCATAAGCAATGACATTATATTCCTGCATCAATAAAACACCTAAACTAGACTGTGAGGCATCATAATACACAATAAAATCTTTACCTTCAATCAGAAGGCAAGAATAGTAGTTGTGGTCAACAAAGTCTTGAGATTTTGGAAGCTCTCCTCACATTCATCTGACCAAGCAAATGATACCTTATTCTGAGTCAGGCGGGTCAGATGAGTAGCAATGGAAGCAAAATATTTAATGAATATGCAGTAGTAACTAACCAATCCCACAAAGCTATGAACCTCAGTCACTAAAGTGGGCATGGCCCAGCTCTTAACTACCTCAATCTTTTGTGCGTCAACTATTACTCTTTCCTTCAAAACCACTTTCCATAAAAAGGACACAAAAGATAACCAAAACTCAAACTTTGAGAATTTTGCATACAATTCCTTCTCTTTCAACGATCGCAACACAATCCTAAGGTGATTCCCATGCTCCTTATCACTCTTAGAATATACCAGGATATCATCAATGAATACTATGATGAACGAGTCAAGATAAGGCTTAAATATCCTATTCATCAAGCTCATAAAAGCAGTCAGGGTATTAGTCAACCCAAATGATATCATAAGAAACTCGTAATGCACATATCGGGTCTACAACATGGTCTTAGGATATCAAAAGGTCAAATTTTCAACTGATAGTAATCATATTTTAAATGAATCTTAGAGAATACTGAATTCCCTTGTAACTAGTCAAAAGATCATAGATGTAAGGGAGAGGGTACTGGTTACAGATAGTAACCTTATTTAGTTATCGATAGTCTATGCATATATGTAAACTACATTTTTTTAATAAACAAAACTAGAGTACCCCAAGGGGAGGCACTCGGATGAATAAATACTTTACTTAGTGACTCCATGTAACTGAGCCCTAAGCTATCTCAACTCAGTCTATGCCATCTTATATAGGAGGAATAGAGATAGGATGCATATTTGGCTCTAAATTAATGTAGAAGTCAATATCTTGATCGGGTGGCATACCAGGCAAATCCATAGGGAATACCTCTTGGAACTCACACACCACAGAACTGACTTAAGAGCTGGGACCTCTGAACCAGTGTCCTGAAGATAGGCTAAGAAGTCCAAACATCTCCTTCTTATCATACTCGAAGCATGAAGAAAAGACACAAACTTTATTAGAGAAGGACTATGATTATTATCCCACTCTAGTCTATCCAACCCAGGCATAGCCAGAGTCATTGTCTTAGTATGACAGTCCAGAATAGCATGGTGCAGAGAAAACAACTTATCCCTGAGATGATATTGAAATCCACTATGTCGAGAATCATTAAATCTGCTAAAGTCTTTCTCCTCACAAATATAATAGGGAAACAACAAAAACCCCTATCCACAACCACATAATCCCCTACTTCTACTCTAACAGGAAATTCAAGGAAATCATATATCATATCAAAACTCTTAGCAAATCCAGCAGACACATATGAGAAAGTAGAACTAGGGTCAAATTAAATAGAAGCCATGTGGTCACAAACAAGAATAGTATATGTGATCACCACGCCGGATGCCTCCACCTCTGGTCTACCCATGAAAGCATAAAAATGGTTCTTATCACCTACATGTGCACTTCCCCTGTTGGGCTAATCACCTCCTCTACTATTTCCAAAACCTCGGTTGGACTGGATTCCACCTCTATCAGCTGTGTGACCATCTCGCCCACCCTACTGACGTTTTCTGTCAAAATAATTTCCTCTACCTACTGGAACCTGAGCTCGAGGAGCCTACTGCAGGACTACCTGATGGTCCCATCTTACCATACACATAAGATGCACAGTCAAAGTTAAGTCATTGTGCTGGATCCAACGAAGTAAGATACCCACCAAAATCTGATGATGGTTGACTAGTGCCTGATGGACCTCCAATAAAAACTTGCATTAATGACTGAATGGGGCGCATAGGGTATCCCCCAGAACTCTGACCCTTCAAAATTGACTATTATAGTTGCCCCAAGACCGGAGATTTTTCGTAGCTATCCTTGCTTGACTTTCTAGCTTTACCCCTTCAACATTCTTAACAAACTCAACCACCTCCTGAAAGGACCTGCTAGAAAATGCTACTTATAAGGATGAAATCTGTAACTCGGTGTTCAAACCCTTTATGAAACAACGGATATGTTCCTCCTTAGTACTGATCAGTAGTAAAGAATAATAAGCCAAGGCATGGAAACATGCCTCATAAGCAGCCACAGATAAACTCTCTTGCTCAATATTTGTGAATTCTCCTCTCTTCATGACCCTCGGAGTACGTGGGATATATTTCTCAAAGAACACTTGGTAGAATTGGATCCAAGTCATAGGAAGTGCCATAATAGGCCTGCATTCCATATAAGCTCTCCATCATATTTTGGCATCTCCTTGTAATTGAAATAAAACAAACTCAACCACATACCTTTTGACAACATCTATCATGTATAGCCTCTCATGACAGTCAATAATAAACTCATAGGCATTTGTAGACTCTAACCCATGGAACATTGGTGGTTTCATATTTACAAATTCATAAAATAGATCTGTAATGATCCTTCCTATCATAATGGGTAAGCTATTCATGTGAACAAATGGGTTAGAAAACTTCTAAGTTTGGGAGTTAAAAATTTTGGGCTAGGCTAGTCTCGGACGAATTTTAAGTGAAGTAAGGTCTAGGGAAATTTGGAAAAGTATTGGGTGAAATGTCTAAGGTTGAGCTAGTTTCTCTATTAGCTAAGATTTTAAAGAGTCCGTAGGATTTTTTGGAAATGAATTCGGTGTAAGTAGAACTCCTGATTTTGAACTTGACGTGAAAGGGCTGGTCTGGAATATGAAGGTTTAAAAGTGTGTTGTAAAATGGGAAAAATTAGGAGGATTCCCATGGTTCTATCCCAGGTCAGCCCCTATAGCAGGTGACATGCCACTAAAGCAATGATCACTATAACGGAGAAATTTCCGCTATAGCAGAAGTTAAGATGGTCAACCCCACTATAGCGGGAGACTTCTCCTACGGCGGTGCCTCTATAGCGAGATTGGACCTCTATAAAGGGATAAGTCATTGTAAATGTAGAAACTTCCCCAAAATTATTCAGAATTATTCCGAAATATTTTAGGGAAGGGCAGAGACAAAATAGGGCGAATCCTACTAATTTTCTACCAATAATCTTCGTAAATGTAAGTAATTTTTTCCCTAACTTAGTACTTCAATTCCTATACCTTAGAATCATTAATTACGAGCAGTGGGGAGGGTTTGGCTTGACCTAAGGTGGAAAAACTAGTGTAACAAGGATTGTGGGTATAGAAAATCTTGGGTTTTGTGTATAAAATGTCTAATTCATGATTTTAATGCCATAATTTGCTAATATAACCATGAAATTAGTAGTTTTAGGTGAATTATTAGTGAAAAATCCCTAGGTTGGGTGGAATGATCATGAGTTTGGCCTGGGGTTTGGGGTTAGTACTTAATCTGGGAATATTTAAGCCTTATGGGCTGATTTTTGTATT
Organism: Jaltomata sinuosa; assembly: GCA_003996215.1. Taxonomy (NCBI): domain Eukaryota; kingdom Viridiplantae; phylum Streptophyta; class Magnoliopsida; order Solanales; family Solanaceae; genus Jaltomata; species Jaltomata sinuosa. The sequence goes on from QJPP01000524.1 coordinate 320,460, forward strand.
TATGTGTTTGTTTTTAGACCAAGAAAAAGCTAAAACTTCACAAAAATGGAAAGCTCGGGTTTAGTAGAGCATTCGGGCGTAATTTAAGGCAGGTGATGGTTGATTTATTTCCCATTTACGTTATGTGTACATGTTAACTATTATATTAGTGTTGCTTGTACATTTTGTGTTTTAGGGAATAAGATAATGAATGTTACTGATATTTGGTTGTCAGTCTTGTGAAATGAACTTGTCTTTAATACTTGTTGGTTTTACAAGTATGGTACGTGTTCATTGTGATTCATTATTGTGTTATATATGCATTCGGTTGGCTCGGGCACCACACCTAGTACAATTTATTAATTGGCTCGGGTACCCGCCTGGTATAGGATATCTATCGATTGGCTCGGATACCATGCCTGGTATAGGTTCTAATATAGTTGGCTCGGGTACCACGCCTAGTACATGTTTGATTGTTTTTTGTGTTTGGTTCCATGAGTGGACCGGATTTGTCCTTGTGATGTAATTGTTGCATATTAGTCCATGAGCGATCAAGTGGTTGTGTTAAATGTTGGGTTTGGTTCTTGTGTAGATCGGGATTACGTGTTAAACACTGTAGGTGATGTCTTAGGGATCCTTAGATGGTCCAGGTTACTTGAATGGCATATAGAGTCGCATATATTATTGTTATTGTGGTTTTGGACATATCTCATGTAGTTGATAGGTCAGGTTGATGACTGAGAGTCTGTGTTATACTTGCTGACTTGTTTATACATGTCTTGTCTAGCTTTACTGAGTTTTAGTTAAGTGTTCATATTTTGTATATTAGCGTTGGCAAATGATCCTACCAGTACATTATTATTTTTGTATACTGATACTGCACTTGCTCTTCTGTTATTGAGTACATGGAATATTTTGGTGGTGGTTGCGCGACCTTAGTTGTGACACGAGCATATCCTGAATCTAAGGGCGAGCTACTTCTTTCAGGCTGCCATGGATTCGTCTATCTTTTCTAGTCCTTTGTTTAGACTCAGACTACTTTTATTTTGGGGTTGTATCCCCATATTCTAGACTATGTTAGAAGTTTTGGTACATGACTTTCTGATTCTAGGGTTTATTTCCACAGGGTTTCTTATTATTCACATTTAGCTATGATTTTTAGTTTTGATTAATGATAAATTGGTTTTGGCTTCTTAGTTTCATTAAGTGGTTACTTGGGTATTTGGTTCTCCCATCGGGGGTTTAGTATGGGTGCCACTCACAGCAGTTTAGGTCATGACAAAGATTGTATCAGAGCCCAAGGTTTATTGATCTCATAGTACAAAAATGGGTCTAGTAGAGTCTTGCAAAATGGTACGGAGACGTCTGTACTTTTCTGTTAGAGGCTACAGGACTTTAGGAAAACATCTTTTCATTATTCCTTCGTGCAATAACTTGATTCTAATTGGTATTTAGCAATCCAAATTGGTATCTGAGTTCTTTCATTCTTTTGTCCGCAGATGGTTGATATTAGGCAAAATGGAGCAAGGGCAGCAGCTCCAGTTGTGGAACCGGTAGTTCGAGGGTGAGGGAGAGGCAGGGGCAGAGGGAGAGCAACACCCACTAAGGGTGGATCTCAGGCGGCTGCTGAGAAGAGGGCGGCGACCCCTCCCCCTCCCCAAGATCATGTTGAGGAGGAGGTTGAGGTAGTACCAAGGATGGTGTGAAACTGGAGGTGGCAGCACTGCTTGGAGGTGTAGGTCTTCCCTCTATGTTTTCTGAGGTGATTCAGTAGGTGCTGGCATTCCTGAGTGGGTTGGCGGGTATTAGATCCACTCCCACTATGCCGGCTACTCAGGTTCTGGGTGTCCATACATTATTGCCACAACCCCCAGGATGGATGAAGCCTTGGGTATAGATGCCTTCTTCCATCTGGTACTAGGCCCTGTCATGACCGAGACCAAGCATGAGCAGTTAACCAAGCTCTTGAAGCTTAAACCTCTGTCAGTTCATGGTATAGAGAATGAGGATGCCTTCGATTTTATTCTGGATTGTTATGAAAGGTTGCATAAGTTGGGTATTGTACAGCAGCATGGGGTAGATTTTGTGACTTTTCAGCTACAGGGTCATGCCAAGCAGTGGTGGAGGGATCATGTAGAGTGTCGATCTTCAGCTTTTTCTCTGATGACTTCAGCTCAATTTCATGCCCAATTTCTAGAAAAGTATGTGCCCCGTACTCTCAGGGAATGCAAGAAGGATAAGTTTTTGGCCCTTAAACAGGGAAGCATGTCTGTTGCAGCTTATGAGTCTAAGTTTCATGCCTTGTCTTGTTATGCAACCCAACTATTAGGCACTGAGGAGGAGAAGATTCGTCTATATGTTAAGAGTATGAACACCGAGTTGCAGGTTCTTTCTGTTCACATGACTTCTACAGGGAAGAGTTTTAATTAGGTAACTGACTATGTAAAGAAACTGGAGGGGGTCAGGCAAGTTGGGCAAGCTAAGGTATTAGCTAACAAGTCCGGGAATGAAGGTAATTTTAGTGGTTGTTACTCTAGGGGTCCCATTTAGCAGGTCCATTTGGCTCTCCATATTCAGTCAGCCCTGCTAGCTTCTGCAGGGGTTCGTTCAGGGGCCGTTCAGCAGTTTTCAACTCCTAGAGGCTAGGGGGCCTCTTATACTTCTGCCAGCATGCCCTCTTTTGATCGGGGATGTTTTCATTATGGTGATACGGGTTATTTTAATAGGGAATGCCCTCTCAGACAGACAGGTAACCAGGTGCAGTAGCAAACTAAGGTTGTAGTTCTAGAAGAGAGAGGTGGCAAAGGCAGGGATCATCCATGGGGTGGGTGAGGGAATTTTCAAGGAGGCCATGGGAACAGAGGAAATGGTAACGCGGGAAAGGGGTGGTGCAACTATCTAGAGAGGTGGCTCGGATTGATGATAGGGCCCATTGTTATGCCTTCATGGGCAAGTCTAAGGCCGAGGCATCGTATGCTGTGATAACAGGTATTATTCTCATTTGTAACCAGATGGCTTCTATTTTATTTGATTCGGGTTCCACATATTCATATGTATCTGTTAAATTTTCCTTGGGTATGGACTTGATTTATGATGTGCTTGATTTCCCTATTCATGTTTCTACCCCAGTTGGGGAGTTTCTGGTAGTGACCCATGTGTATCGTACTTGATCTGTGGTGTTTGTGGATTTTTAGACTTGGGTAGACTTGGCTATTCTGGATATGCTGGACTTTGATATGATCTTGGGTATGACTTGGTTGTCTCCTTATCATGTTGTATTGAACTTTAATTCTAAGACAGTAACCCTAGAGATTCTGAGTAGGGATAGACTAGAGTGGGAAGGTGTGTACAGACCTAAGCCAACGAAGATCATATCCTTTGTTCAACCTAAGAAGCTAGTGGGGAAAGGTTTTTCAGCCTTCTTGGCTCATCTTTGGGATATTAGTGTGGAGTCCCCTTCTATTGAGTCAGTCCTAGTGGTTTCTGAATTTCAGGAGGAATTTTTGGCGAATTCACCTGGCATGCCTCTCGATAGGGACATTGACTGCTGTATAGATTTGGAGTCGCGCACTCGCCCAATCTCTGTTCCTCCGTATCATATGACTTGGGTAGAGTTGAGAGAACTTAAAACTCAGTTGTAGGATCTCCTAAATAAGGGATTCATTCATCCCAGTGCTTCTCCTTGGGGTGCCCTGGTCTTGTTTGTGAAAAAGAAGGATGGTAGTATGAGGATGTGTATAGACTACAGGCAACTGAACAATGTTACCATCTAAAATAAGTATCATTTACCCTGCATAGATGACCTTTTGACTAGTTGTAGGGTGTTTTAGTGTTTTCTAAGATTGATTTGAGGTCAGGGTATCACCAGCTGAAGATTAGGCCTGAGGATATACCTAAAATAACTTTCCAGACTCGGTATAGGCATTATGAGTTCCTGGTAATGTCATTTGGATTGACCAATGCACTGACAGCCTTTATGAGTTTGATGAATGGTGTTTTTAAGTCATTTTTGGACTCCTTTGTGATTGTGTTGTTTGATGAAATTTTGATTTACTCCAAGAGTAAAGAGGAACATGTAGAGCATCTTCATATTATGCTGGGAATTTTGAGGGGACAGAAATTGTATGCCAAGTTTTTTAAATGCAAATTTTGGTTGTCTTCGATTGCTTTCTTAGGGAATATACTGTTAGAAAAAAGGGTAATGGTGGATCCCCAAAAGATTGAGGTAGTTAAGATTTCAGTCTGGTCTAGCTCTGTGACTGAGGTTAGCAGTTTTGTGGGTGCTAGCTATTATTGCAAGTGATAACGCTCAAACTACACCTCCAATTAGGAAGCGTAAGCGATCGTAGTCAAATATAGAACCCAACAAAGGTTGGGGTCGAATCCCACAGAGAATATGGTGAAGATTAAGCCTTTAGTGAATTAAGTGACTAGTCGTCAATAGTTTCCGAAAAAAGGGGGGTTTGTGTAATCAATTTGTAAACAAAACAAACAATAAACGTATGTGAAATAATAGTAGGAGAATGAACTAGGGAAGTGTTTACCATGGCGTTGGTAACAATGTTGATCCTAGGCTTAATCGGGTTCTTTTTATATGCGTGTCACGATGTGATTGAAGCAATGGTATCGTCTAAACGTCTCTCGACCAAATGACCAAATTTCCTTTTCTATTCTCTCGACCTCGAAAAGATGTGCTTTTTAGATTTCAATCCTAAACATCAAGTAGATTAATCTAGTTACAGCATTAATCATTAGACGAAAGTTAGTAGTCTCGAATCCTTGTTGTTAATCAAGTTTCCCGGTTTTAATCTCTTTACTCAAGCAAATTAAACCTAGGCATGTTCTAATGTTTGCAACCACTAGAAAACGTTAAATAATGAATGATTAACAACGTGACAACATACATATTGAACCCGTCGCTACCCGGAATATATATCGTTACCTTAGCCATGGCTCCCACAACCCTAGTTGTGGGAGGTTTAGTTACTCATACTTGTAGAAGAATAAAAGAAAGTTATATGCATAATAAAGAAAAGAGATCCTTACAATGTAGTGAGAACAATCTTTAATTATTCCAAGAACAAGAAACCAACGATCCCAAGAACGAATCAAGAACAAGATTGAGGAGAAGGAAACCGTGTGTAGCGCGTTTCCTCTCTCAAAACTCGCTCAAAAACTCTCCTAAAATTATTGGAAAAACTTGGTTCAAAGCATAATAATGAAATAAACCTAACATAGGGTATTTATAGGAGTCTAGGAAACCAATCCCAAAAACGCTCGGATTCTGCGTCGCGGACTGCCTAAGTGTGACGGCCAGGGTGACGGACCGTCACAGGGTTGACAGACCGTCGCCTGGACCGTCACCCTTAGGCAGTGGTGCTGCCTTGGCTGCTGCCTTGGTGTGACGGTTTGGGTGACGGACCGTCACACCCTTGACGAACCGTCACCTGAACCGTCACTCTTATCCAGAATGTTCTTTTCCGCGTATTTCCGTCCATTTCCGTGTTTGTTTCCATTTCCTACAAATACAACATAAAAACATCAAAAACAACAATGGTTGCTTGAAAACGTACAATTGTTCTTAGTAAAAAGGAGTCGAAAGTGCCATAAATTAGCGGCACGTCAACACCCTCAACTTAAAACGTTCGCTTGTCCTCAAGCAACATAACATAAAACAATAAAATGACTCAACTAAGAACACGAACTCATGTCTCTAGCAACTCATGGTCATTCCACATCTTAATCCCTTAAATCAAGCTCCCTCGTAGCACACGAATGTATGAAACACTAACTTGCAAGGATCCAAACATGTCATTCCGATATGATAGAACATTCTACATTCACACGCGCAACTATCCTAACAATCAATAGACAATACAGACATCTTGGTGCCCTCACCACAAAGAAATCCCACACACAAGATTTGGGACTAGGTAAGCGCTCACACTCACAAACGATTTCAAACAATGCACATGCGATACCATAAGCTTGCCCTTACTATTCTATTTCAGTTCTTCAGAAAGCCGCTCAGGATCACTACAGGACTTGTTTTGGCTTGTAATGAGGCTTCAGGTGCAGGTAGGATACATTTAGGGGTTAGTGACTAAGCCCTCCTTGGAACTACCGACGTCTTATTACCACGTAACTTACTTTGTCCATCCTTATTCACCTTTTTATTTCCTTCTTTCTAGCTACAGGTGCGACCTCTTTATTTTGACAATTCTTTTTATTACTTTTTCGATCTTTTTCATCTCTTTTTTTTTCTTTTCTTTTCTTAGGCACACACCCGAATTTTCGTTCTATTCACAACCAATTTCCTCCATCCTCTTTTTCTTATCATTAACCTCTATAGTAGCCACCCTCAACTTAGGCTGATTGCCTGGGTTGAGGTGCACAATGTCCATGGAAGGACCAGGGACAAAACAGGGTTTACCTCTATAGTAGCCACCCTCAACTTAGGCTGATTGTCGGAGTTGAGGTGCACGATGTCCAAGGAAGGACCAGGGCCAAAATAGGGATTCAAAGTTAAACAGGAATGGTGACAGGTTATTGAAAGAACAAGGTCAATTATGGCTCAAACAGGGATCAAAGGGGTTATTTCTATTTGGACGGTCTTTTAGGTTAAGTGGACTGCACACAAAAAGGGCCTGTGATCCTTTCCTAAGCAACTAAACTTCAAACTTAACAAAATAGACCGGGCAAGTTCTAGATGCATGCATAGAGTAAGAATTTATAACAATAAGCTCACCCACTCTTGGCACCAAGAAACTATATCGCTACCAACTATCAAACAACCGCTCTTAAGCATACTCATTCTAATCATAATCACACAATGACATTCTAGAATCCAGACAGTCAATTGTTTCAACATAAGTACAAAACCAGAAAATTTTTCAGAAGGGGCTCCTTTTAGTCCACAAAAACGCCATTTATCACTATAGACACTAAAAAAAAAATTTAAACTAACAACCTAAACATGCCGGTTCTACTAGATAGCAGACCGGAGGAAAAAGAAACACGGCAACAAAAACCCTCGGTGGTGACTCACAGGTTTCCCCACACCCTCAACTTAGACTCATGCATTGTCCCCAATGCATCTATATGAAAGCTAAAAACTGTGAGAGAAAGGAATACCTGTGAAGTCGATATGACTCAGATTCTGGAATGATGTTGGAGACCGCCAGGGTCTCCAAAACAAGAGAACTTGATGGAGTGTGTGCACGCGACAACCTCATGTTGCGTTTCAGCTTCTTCCTTCATTGGCTCCGCAGCTAGTCGCGACAACTTCTTCGCTCTTTCTTTGCAGATTCTCTTGCGGTGTTTTTGTTTTCTTGATTTATTTTCACCGCTTTCTTTCACCTGCTCGTTCTTTTGCGATCGCGACTTTACTCTCATAACAGCTCGGGTTTCAACACAACCCTTCTCCTTAAAATACACATCCGCAGGGACTTCCTCAATAGTATTGATGACCGCGACCACCCTCATCTCACTTGGTTGCTTCATCAATTTGGACACATCAAACTTGACCACTTCATTGTTTAATCGGAAGGTCAGTTCATTTTTCTCCATGTCGACCAATTCTCTTGCTGTGGCTAGCAATGGTCGTCCCAAGATTATGGGAACTTCAAAATCCACTTCGCAATCCAAGATCACAAAGTCGGCCAGGAATATAAGCTTACCGATCTTTACTAGCACATCAGACAATATTCCCACAGGTCTCTTCACTGAGCGATCAGCCATCATCACTCTTATGGACGTTGGTTTAGGAGCTCCCAAACCCAGTTGTTTATAGACGGCTAGCGACATCAAGTTGATGCTAGCACCCAGATCACACAAGGCTTTCCCAAAGTTGAGCTTCCCAACAGTGCAGGGAACAGTAAACGCACCTGGGTCTTCCTTCTTTTCAACTAACGATCTAGAGGAAATAGCGCTGCAGTGGTGGAGGTTGTCTTCCGGTTCAAAACTTACCGACCTCTTCTTTGTAATCAACTCCTTCATGAACTTGGCATAACCGGGCATTTGTTCCAGCGCTTCCACCAATGGTATGTTTATTGAAATCTGCTTCAGCATGGTCATGAAGTATAGGAACTTACCATCGTCAGCTTTCTTCTTCAAACGCTGTGGGAAAGGAGGTGGTGGTCGAGGCATCATAGTTGGAAGCTTTTCAGCTTCCTTGCTTTTATCCGCGGGCTTTGGAGTTTCCTCCTCTACCGCCTCTTCATCATCCGCAGCATCACCTTGAGTCTGAATTACCGGATCTGATTTCGGTAATATTTTTCCGCTTCTTGTGGTGATCGCCATACAGCTAGCGTCATTCCTCGGATGAGTCGTGTCACTCGGCAAGGTACCTGTCTTCCTTTGGTTTAAAGATGCCGAGATCTGACCCACTTGCTGCTCCAATTGCTTGATTGCGGTGGAATGTGACTCTACTACCTGACTCAACGTTGATAACTCAGTCCTCATTTCCTTTACCCCAGAGTCAGTCGATTCCACCTTTAGCAGCATCTTCGCCATCATGTTCTCTAGCTTGGAAGTCCCTGCCTCATTGCCAGCTTTGTCCCGATTACCAGGTGGTACATACAACCCACCTCTATCGGTGTTATTCCTCCAGCTACCTTGATCGCGATCTCTGTAACCATCTTTCTCATAGTGGTTGTCTCTCTGGTAGTTCCGACCTTAGTTTCCCTGGCCATTGGCCTGAAAACCCCCCAAGTAATTCGCCTCCTCAGTCTCCATACCTTGGGAACCCACCGCTTGTACCTTCTCCAAACCTCCTGAGAACAAGTGCTTGGTCAGTAGGTCCAACTGCGTTTTCAGATGCGCCATGTCTTGGTCGCGCTCCTCCTCTTTCCTACGCTGCTCTGCTGACATACCAACGGTATAGGTGCTAGCTGCAACCTCTGAATCTCGTGTGTGCCAGGCCCTGTTGGTTTGGGTGAGCCTGTCCAAAGTAGTTGTGGCCTCAACAAAGGTAAGACCCATGAATGCACCACCTGCTGCGTTGTCTAACGTCGGCTTGGTAGCCGAATTCAGTGCCCGATAGAACGTCTGCATCAAAAAGTTATCGGTCAACTGATGGTTCGGGCATTGTGTTATCTTCTTTTTGAATCGCAACCAAGTCTCGTGCAGTGCTTCGTGCGGTTGCTGCCTAAAGTTGCTAATCTCGTCCCTCAACTGTATCATCCGAGAGGGAGGAAAGAACCTTTCTAGGAAAGCTCCTCTCAACTCTCCCCACGTTGCGATAGAGTCGGGGGTCAGCTCTGTCAACCACAATGCTGCCTCATCAGACAGAGACAACGAAAACAACCTGAGCCTGATCGCTGTCTGACTCACGCCCGGTAGTTCAAATGACTTGCATATGCCCACGAAATTCATTAGGTGCTGGTTTGGATCCTCCCCAGCGACACCTCAGAACACTCCTCTCAAGTTCAACAGCTGGATCATCGTGCTAGTGATGTTGAACTTGGCTCCGGGAGGTAGCGGTGGAACGATAATAGCGCCCGTAGCGCCAGCTCCATCTAAGTCGAGATCCTCATCATTCCTTGCGATCTCATCCTGCAGACCACCAGCATTCAGATTTTGTTGGGCCTGCAGTTCTGCAGCGATCCTCGCTGCCTCTAGTTGTGCGGCCATATTCCGCCTCAATGTTCTAGCAAGCTCGGGGTCGTAAGGTAAAATTTGTTCCCCCGAACTTCGGGTACTTGTCATGCAAAACTGTGTACCCTGTCAAAGACAAAAACAACAAATAAACGTAAAGCAGGAAAGTATGACTAAGAGTCAAATAAACACACTAGACTTAATTAACAACCGTATTCCCCGGCAGCGGCGCCATTTTTTGATAACGCTCAAACTACACCTCCAATTAGGAAGCGTAAGTGATCGTAGTCAAATATAGAACCCAACAAAGGTTGGGGTCGAATCCCACAGAGAATATGGTGAAGATTAAGCCTTTAGTGAATTATGTGACTAGTCGTCAATAGTTTCCAGAAAAAGGGGGGGTTTGTGTAATCAATTTGTAAACAAAACAAACAATAAACGTATGTGAAATAATAGTAGGAGAATGAACTAGGGAAGTGTTTACCATGGCGTTGGTAACAATGTCGATCCTAGGCTTAATCGGGTTCTTTTTATATGCGTGTCACGATGTGATTGAAGCAATGGTATCGTCTAAACGTCTCTCGACCAAATAAACAAATTTCCTTTTCTATTCTCTCGACCTCGAAAAGATGTGCTTTTTAGATTTCAATCCTAAACATCAAGTAGATTAATCTAGTTACAGCATTAATCATTAGACGAGAGTTAGTAGTCTCGAATCCTTGTTGTTAATCAAGTTTCCCGATTTTAATCTCTTTACTCAAGCAAATTAAACCTAGGCATATTCTAATGTTTGCAACCACTAGAAAACATTAAATAACGAATGATTAACAACGTGACAACATACATATTGAACCCGTCGCTACCCGGAATCTATATCGCTACCTTAGCCATGGCTCCCACAACCCTAGTTGTGGGAGGTTTAGTTACTCATACTTGTAGAAGAATAAAAGAAAGTCATATGCATAATAAATAAAAGAGATCCTTACAATGTAGTGAGAACAATCTTTAATTATTCCAAGAACAAGAAACCAACGATCCCAAGAACGAATCAAGAACAAGATTGAGGAGAAGGAAACCGTGTGTAGCGCGTTTCCTCTCTCAAAACTCGCTCAAAAACTCTCCTAAATTATTGGAAAAACTTGGTTCAAAGCATAATAATGAAATAAACCTAACATAGGGTATTTATAGGAGTCTAGGAAACCAATCCCAAAAACGCTAGGATTCCGCGTCGCGGACTGCCTAAGTGTGACGGCCAAGGTGACGAACCATCACAGGGTTGACGGACCATCGCCTGGACCGTCACCCTTAGGCAGTGGTGCTGCCTTGGCTGCTGCCTTGGTGTGACGGTTTGGGTGACGGACCGTCACACCCTTGACGGACCGTCACCTGAACTGTCACTCTTATCCAGAATGTTCTTTTTCGCGTATTTCCGTCCGTTTCCGTGTTTGTATCCATTTCCTACAAATACAACATAAAAACATCAAAAACAACAACGGTTGCTTGAAAACGTACGATTGTTCTTAGTAAAAAGGAGTCAAAAGTGCCGTAAATTAGCGGCACATCAGCAAGTCTTTCAAGAACTTTGCTTTCATTGCTACCCACTTGACAATACTGACCCAGAAGGACGTACCATTTGTGTGGTCTGAGAAGTGTAAGGAGAGCTTTCAAAAGCTCAAGACACTCCTGACTATAGCTCCTATCCTATCATTGTCAGTTGAAGGTAAGATTTCATTGTGCTTTGTAATGCTTCAAATTTGGGTTTTGGTATTGTGTTAATGCAGGACAAGAATGTTATAGCGTATGCTTCGAGACAATTGAAGCCTCACGAGAATAATTACATGACCCATGATTTGGAGTTAGTGGTGGTGGTATTTTTACTTAAGATCTGGAGACACTATTTCTATGGTGTCAAATGTGAAGTGTTCACAAACCATCACAAACTACAGTATGTGTTTACACAGAAGGATTTGAATCTGAGACAGAGGAGGTGGATGGAGTTATTGAAAGATTATGACGTGACCATCTAGTATCATTCAAGTAAGGCCAATATGGTGGCAGATACATTGAACCAGAAAGCGGTTAGCATGTGCAGTTTGGCTTGTTTGGGGGTATCTAAGCGACCCTTGGCTATAGATATTTGGACTCTAGAATCCAAGTTCATGCAGTTGGGAATTTTAAAAAAGGGTGGAGTGTTGACCAGTATTAAGGTTAAGCCCACATTTCTGTAGGAAAGCAAAGCCAAACAGTTTCAAAATAAGGAGTTGAACAAGCTCCTAAACAAGGTGGTGTCTGGGGAGGCCCCAGATACCACACTTGATGTGTATGGGGTGCTGTGTTTTAAAGAGCGGATATGAGTTCCTCGAGCTGATAACTTGGTTCAGAATGTGTTAGCTGAGGCTCATGGTTCGTGGTATTTGATTCATCTAGGTGCAATCAAAATGTACCAGGATTTGAGTTGACTTTGGTGGCCTAGGATGAAGAGAGACATAGTTGAATATGTGTCCAAGTGTTAAAATTATCAGCATGTGAAATATGAGCATCAAAAGCCTGCAGGATTTCTTCAAAGGATGCTTATTCCCGAGTGGAAGTGGTAAAGGATAGCCATATACTTCGTGGTGGGTCTTTCTAAGACCTTGGGAAAATATGATTCCATTTGGTTCAACGTGGAAAGGGCTGACCAAGTCAGCTCATTTCATTCCGGTCAGGGTGAATTAAAATTCCCAGCAGTAGGCCAAAATTTACATCAAAGAGATAGTGAAATTGCATGGGAATCCACTTTCCATCATTTCAGACAGAGGTATGCAGTTTACTTTTAAGTTTCGGGGGTAAGTTACATGAAGAGTTGGGCACCGAGCTCACTTTTAGCACAGCTTTTCATCCTCAGATAGATGGTCAGTCATAGAGGATGATTCACGTGCTGGAGGACATGCTGAGAGAATGTGTGATTGACCTTGGGGGCCATTGGGATCAGTTCTTACTGTTGTGTGAATTCTCATACAACAATAGTTATCGCTCCAATATTAACATGGCGCCATTCGAGGCACTTTATGGGAGGGGATGTAGATCATCCATAGGGTGATTTGAGGTAGGCAATGTGAAACATTTGGGCATTGACTTGGTGAAGGGAGCTCAGGAAAAGATGAGAGATATTCAGACTAAAGTTATTGGCAGCCCAAAGCAGGCAAAAGAATATGCGGATCTCAAGATAAGAGATATGTTTTTTCAGGTTAATGAACAGGTTCTGTTGAAGGTTTTAATATTGAAAGGGGTAATGAGGTTCGCTAAGATGGGTAAGCTTAGCCCTTGGTATATTAGTTCATTTGAGGTTCTTAAAAATATGGGGCCAGTAACTACAAGTTAGCATTTCCACCCAGTTTTTCCAGAGTTCATCAGTCTTCCATGTGTCCATGGTGAAAAGATACCATAGGGATGGAGAGTACATCATCAAATGGGATTCAGTCTTGCTAGATAAGGAACTTCAGTATGAGGAAGAGCCGGTTGCTATTCTTAATCGGGATGTCCAGAAGTTGAGTACAAAGGAAATTAGGTTGGTGAAGGTCTAATCGAAGCATCATCCGATTAAGAAAGCCACTTGGGAAATCGAGAAGGACATGCAGGACAAGTACCCTCACTTGTTTGAGGATTTAGGTACTATCTTTTTCTCTTTTTATCTTATCTTTTTTGTGTTTAATCATTCGAGGACAAACGTTAGGTAAACTGGTATTTGTTGTAATGACTCTTCCCATCGTTATGGGTGAGCTATTCGTACGAAGAAATGGGTTAGAAAACTTTTGGGTTTGGGAGTTAAAAATTTTAGGCTAGGCTAGTCTCCAACGAATTTTGAGTGAGGTAAGGTCTATGGCAATCCGGGAAAGGATTGGGTAAAATGTCTAAGATTGAGCTAGTTTTTCTATTAGCTAAGATGTTAAGGAGTTCGTAGGACTTTTCAGAAATAAAATTGGGTGAATAGAACTCTCGATATCGAACTTGATGTGAAAGGGTTGGTCTGGAACATCAAGGTTTGAAAGTGTATCATAAAATGGTCAAAACTGGGAGGATTTCTGAGGTTCTATCCCATGTCAGCTGCTATAGTGGGTAACACGCCACTACAACGATGACCGCTATAGCAGAGAAATTCCTGCTATAGCAGAAGTTAAGACGGTCAACCTCATTATAGCGGGCGAGTTTCGCTACGATGGCTCCGCAATAGCAGGATTGGGCTGCTATAGCAGGATAAGTCACTATAAATGCAAAAACTTCCCCAAAAATATTCAGAATTATTCAAGAAAGTTTTGGGGAAGGGCAGAGGCAAAAAAAGGTGAATCCTACTGATTTTCTACCAAGAATATTCGTAAAGGTAAGCAAATTATTTCCCTAACTTAGTACTTTGATTCATATACCTTAGACTCATACTTATGGGTAGTGGGAAGGGTTTGGCTTGACCTAAGGTGGAAAAACTGGTGTAACAAGGATTGTGGGTGTAGAAAACCTTGGGCTTTGTGTATAAGCTGTCTAATTCATGATTTTAATACCATAATTTGCTGATGTACCTATGAAATTGGTAGTTTTAGGCAAATTATTGGTGGAAAGGCCCTAAATTGGGTGGAACGATCATGAGTTTGGCCTAGGGTCTGGGATTAGGACTTAATCCGGGAATATTTAGGCCACATGGGTTGATTTTTGTGTTTATGTGTTTGTTTTTAGACCAAGAACAAGCTAAAGCTTCACAAAAAGGGAAAGCTCAGGTTTAGTAGAGCATTCGAGCGTAATTCGAGGTAGGTGATGGTTGATTTGTTTCCCATTTATGTTATGTGTGCATGTTAACTATTACATTAGTGTTGCCTGTATATTTCGTGTAGGGAATAAGATAATGAATGTTACTGATATCTGGTTGTCAATCTTGTGAAATAAACTTATCTTTAATACTTTTTGGTTTTACAAGTGTGGTGTGTGTTCATTGTGATTGATTGTCGTGTTGTCTGTGACATTCGGTTGGCTCGGGTACCATGCCTGGTATAATTCATTGATTGACTGAGGTACCATGCCTGGTATGGGATATCTATCAGTTGGCTCGAGTACCACACCTGGTACAGGATCTAATATGGTTGGTTCGGGTACCTCGCCTGGTACATGTTTGATTGTGATTGTGTGTTTGGTTCCATGAGTGGATCGGGTTTGTCCTTGTGATGTATTTGTTGCATATTGGTGTATGAGTGACCGGGTAGTTGTGATTAAATGATGGGTTGGTTCTTGTGTAGACCTGAATTGCATGTTAAATACTATAGGTGTTGTCTTAAGGATCCTGGGATGGTCCGGGTTACCTGAATGGCGTATGGAGTCGCATATATTGTTGTCGTTGTAGCTTTGGACATATCTCATGTAGTTGATAGGTCAGGTTGATGACTGAGAATTTGGGTTATATTTGCTGACTTGTTTATACAAATTTTGTCCTGCTTTAGTGAGCTTTAGATAAGTGTTCATATTTCGTATATTGAAGTTGGCCGATGATCCTACCAGTACACTGTTGTTTTTGTTTACTGATACTGCACTTGCTCTTCTTTTGTTTAGTACAGGGCAAGTTCTGGCGGTGGCTGCGCGACCTCATCTGTGATATGAGCATTTCCTGAATCTTAGGGTGAGCTATTTCTTTTGGGCTGCCATGGATTCGTCTATCTTTTTTAATCGATAGTTTAGACTCAGACTACTTTTATTTTGGGGTTGTGTCCCCGTATTTTAGACTATGTTAGAAGTTTTGGTACATGACTTTCAGATTCTAGGAGTTATTTCTGTAGGGTTTCTTATTATTCATATTTAGCTATGATTCTTGGTTTTGATTAATGATAAATTGGTTTTGGTTGCTTAGTTTCATTAAGTATTGACTTGGGTATCTGGTTCTCCCACCGGAGGTTTAGTGTGGGTACCACTCACGGCAGTTTAGGTCGTGACAAGATCATGATCACCACCTGTCATTACTGGGCCTATCACGATCATGGAAATATACCTGCCTCAGAAGAAGCTTCCATTCAAAGAGCCACCACTGCAGTATACTGAGCTACCGAATAGTGCACCGTGGACACTACAGGAGTAGCCCCGTTCACTGCCAATCCACTAAGGAAACTCAAGACTTGTTGGATCATATTAGATTACATAGGGACCTGTGCTACACCTCCTTGAGCTGGCATCGCCCCTGTCCCCTGGACTGGCACTGCCCCATCGTTCTCAATCTCAACATCTTCTTCTACCACAACATCAGGAATTTGTTCTTGCTGAGGGAGAGATGATGACCTTTCTCGCACTTGAGTTATGGCTCTCGCTCCACCCCTGGAGGTGCACTTCCGCTCAATCTTCTAGCTCTTCCTCTCACTCTACCTTTGCCACGCACTTAGCCTTGATGACTGGCTCAGGCGTTGCTGCTCTAGCCTCAGACGCACGTGTTCTCACCATCTACGAGAATAAGAGTGAAAGAGTTAGATACCAATTTGGATCGCCAGATACCAATTGGAATCAAGTAATAGTATGAGGAATAAAAGAAGTTGAGGTTTCCTAAATTCTTGTAGCCTCTTGCAGAAAAGTACAGATGTCTCCATACTATTCCGCAAGACTCTCCTAGACACACTCTTATACAACGAGATCAATAAACCCGAGGCTCTAATACCAACTTTGTCACAACCTAACTGGGTCGTGAGTGGCACCCACACAAACCCTCCAGTGAAGAACCAACTAACCCAAACTCAAATCGTAAACTTCGCCAATTTTAGAAGAGATAGGTAAAATCAAACGTTAAGTCATAAAAAGTCAATTCTTACTATAAATAAAAACAATAATATGCAGAAGTAGTTTAACATCCTCCAAGAAACTGAAAGTCACCGTACAAGAACTCTAAACCAAAACATCATCTAAGATATCCAAAAGGTACTAAAAGTAATAAATCACAAGAGTCTTGTTGTCTGAAAAAAGGACAATAACTCGCAGAGGATCCATGACAGCTTGAAAAGTAGTGCTCACCCTTGGATTGGAAGTCAACTCCTCTACTTTAGCCAAGATCAAGTCTCAGCCTCTAGAACACGGTCTACACTCAACAAAAGAATAGCACAGGATAGTATCAGTATAAAATACTATGTACTGGTAGGTATCATAGACCGACCTAAGTTATAATATGAATATAGCAAAACTACATAATAAGTAAAAGACATTTTAACACTTAGCATTTAAATCATTCAACAGATAATCATATCATTTAAATCATTCAACAGATAATCATCTTTCAAATTTAGTTCAACAACAATATCAAGTTCATAGAATTCACCACGTACCATCACAAAATATAGGGATTCACTCTCAAGTCACATTACATAGGAACTTCTGTCCATTTATTTCTCATCAATATGTATAGTATCTTTAGTCTCATTCAACATAACATCAACTCACTATGAACAACCATACAACAATGCAATGCTAAGCAAAAAAGTGTACACACATGCTAAAGAGACTTATTTCTGCCCAACTAGCCATGACCTGCAGGAGACCCTAGGTGTCCATATACCATACTGGCATGGTATCCGATCTATAATAACTATATTAACATCAAAATCTATATAAGCAGACTCTCAGACCTATTCCTCATGAATATACATAGTGCCCAAGGCACAATTACACTTAGCCATTTCATCTCACTTATTACTTCTTGTTCATCTAGCCTATTTATTTAAGCATAACAGGAAAAACACATATAATTCAATCTTGTTCAAAGATCAATCACAAGTTACAGAGTTCTATCACATAGCATGTAATAAATGAGTCTCAACTCCATTTAAACCATAACCTACCTTGAATGACGAATACCACTCGCAAGCTAACTCACAACCTTTCCTTAATTTTTTGGAATGCTCAAGGTCTATAAACAACAATTATACAAGAGTAATTAGTCATTTACTCTTTATTTTAGGTCTTGAAAATTTAACCCATCAATTCTACCCTTAAACGAAGTTCCTAGCGTTCCTCAAGGGTTAATTAATCAATAATTATGCTCTTAGCATTCATAGAATCAATACCCAAAGGGTGTTCTAACCAAGTTCATCCCTCTTTGCCATTTTTATGCCTAAAAGTTTAATCTTTATGGAACCCAAGGTTTTTCATTAGTCTTAATCATGCTAAAAATAATTAATTTCATGCTACTAGTCAAAAATATACATCATAGGATCAATTGTAGGTGAAATTACACCTACCCATAGGGTTCTTCTCCAAGTTCATGCTTCTAGGGCTCAAATACAAGAATTTCACCATTAATCTCCACCTTAAAGATCTCACAAAGATTACTAATCAATAAACGAAGAGGTTTATGAATTACTTACCACAAATGATGAAGAATGCCCTAGTTTTCTTGGGAGAACCACTTCTTAGAGATTTAGAATGAAGTTGAAGTTGTGAAGAATTAACCTAGAAAAATATACTAAGTACAGGTATTCTGCCTGATCCCTCATTATGATGGATGGGTTCTCATCGTGATGAGTCATTGCAATGAAGATCGATTCATTGTGATGGCTCACCGTGATAAAGCTTCCCTTCGTTGCGACGAAGGTCAAATTCTAGAATGTATGTTTCTCATTCCAGACCCTCATTTCACAACACACTTTATTTTAGAAATATCATGGATTAATCTCGACGTGGCAGCTATCGAATCTAGAGTTCTATACGCCAAATTCAGTCTCGAAACTTTCTATAGGATCCTATGACAATCAACTATACATAAAAGGACTTTCCACTATCATTCCACAAACCACGAGACCTCAACCATCTCTAAAATATCAAACACTATATTTCTGTCAAAGCTCACCATAGCTTGAGATTTTAACAACTCGTAACCTAGGGACTTTTTTAGCCGGGTACTTGCACCCTCACTTTATCATAACGATAAAACATGTCATTGCAACTGTATTATTATGGAGTATTTGAAATAGTTAACTGATGAAATATTCTCTTTTCATCATATAACCCATGAAATTAGGTCGATAAGTATTCCCGATCACGGTCAATTCAAAAAGCTTTTATCTTCTTGTCTAATTGATTTTTCACTAAGCTCATATATCATTTTAAACAACTAGTTGCTTCTGATTTATGAAAAAATAAATAGACATAATTAAAACGGATAAAATCATCAATAAATATAATAAAATTACTTGTTTCATGCCTAGCCCTAACATTCATAGAGCCACAAATTTTGAATGGACTAATTGCAAAGGATATTCATCTTTGGTCGCTTTACTGAAAGATTTTCTTGCAAATTTTTCAGCTAGACAATTTTCACAAGTGGACAATTCCACATGTGCAATATCGATAAGCAAAACTTATTTCACTAACAGTTGCATTCTTTGTTGACCAATATAACCAAGTCTAGCTTGTCATATGTTTACATCACAATTATATTTATTTGAAGAAGCAAATATTAAAAAACTGACATTATTATTAAATAAATTTAAATTTAAATTCATAATAATTAAACCTCCAGTCACATAACTAAAATCAAATAAAGTTGATCCAAAAGTCTACTTGATAAAACTATCATGAAAGAATAAATTATATCCTAACTAAAGCAAATCATAGACTAAAATAATATTTCGACGAATCATTGGTTCATAGTGGACATCATGTAGTATTAGGTCTCGACCGCTATGCCGGACTAACTTGCATGTGTTAATTCTTTCAACAACAACTCTATTGTTGTTGTCCACATATACCAACATTGATTCATATGAAATTCATGAAAATTCAACAAAGGCAGTACGCTCACATGCTATGGGTTTTGTTGCTCCTGAGTCTACAATTCACAAAGGATTAGATTCAGTTAGTAAAACAGAACTAGAAACATAAAATTCACTAATTCGAATTTTATGAAATACCTTTTTTGAAGGCTCAGAGCAATCTTTGACATAGTGATTCTTCTTGCCACAATTAAAGCATTTCACTTTTGCAACATTAACACATTTGGGATGCTTGTTCTTGCCTTTTTTAATCTTTGTTTTTTAGCAGGCTGAGGCTGAGATGGCCCTCTCTTCTTTCTCTAGTTCTTTCACTTTTGGATCACTTCTGAATTTAAAAGTTGATACCATGTGCACTTCAACTATTGGCTCTGCAGCCTTAAGTCATTCCTCCTCTACCTCAAGATGCTTTCAGACATCTTTTAGAGTTGTGATCAGTTAATTATGAGCTAAATGCATTTTCATATGATCCTAAGAATTAGATAAAGAGTGTATTATTGCTTGAATCTATTATTCATCGGTCAACACATGAATAAGTATTATCTTTCAACTGTCCGATCATTTTTGTCATTTACCTCAGATGTGTTCTCATTGAATATTCTGGGCGTTTCTTGTATGAATCAAATTTGATCATGAAGGATCTTAGCTTTTCAGCAGAACAAGTACTAAACTTGTTCTTCAAAGCATTTCAAAGTTCTATAGCCCTTTGGTGATCCTTGAACTCCCTTAGGATGTTAAGGTGTTAGCGAGCACTCGAGTCATTTTTCTTTCAAGCATAATAAGATTCATGATTACACATATGCTTGACCGTGTTTTCATTCTCAGGCTCATTCAGCACATGATTAATAGCTTTGAGAGCCTTTTGATTTGCTAGCACATACTGAACTTGTAAGCTCCAAGTCTCATAATTGTCACCGTTGAGTTTTGACTCTTTGTTGAGATCAGCAACAATATTTTTTGAAGTAGCAGTCATCCTTTAACAAAATAAAAATGCAATGAGAATTATATAAAAATAAATACAACGCAAGATTAGATGTTCAATATTCATACATATTGTGACACTATGCACCAATTGATTGGGATAATAAACACATATATTAATCATAAAATTGAGAGTTCACTATGTTTCCACTTATCATACAAGAATTAAAATAATATAAAGATTAACCTAGTCAATTCCTTAGCTAAGCGTCTTAATCATACTTAGGACAACATATTTATCCATTACGATTTTATGATCTCATATGAATCATTAGTTAAACAAATTAATCACATTATTCTATTTAAACTAAATAATGTTAAGCTAATTAATATTTATTTCATGCTAAATTGATATAAAAATATGTTAAACTAATTAACATTATTTCATGCATTTTGAACACATTAAAAAAATAAACAATGTTAAACTACCTAACATTTTAAGCATGCTAAATGAAATAGCAAATAATTTTACTGTTAAACTAATTAACATTTCATGCATGTTGATCACATCATCATAAAATTTAATGTTACATAACTTAATATTTTTAAGCATGCTAAACAAAATAGAAAATAATTTTAATGTTAAATTAATTAACATTTCATGCATGTTGAACAAATAAAAAAATCAATGTTAAGCAAATTAATATTTTAAACATGCTAATCAAAATAATAAATTTAAGCAGTTGGGATGATAAAATAATTATGACTTTTTTAAAAATATAAATACTAAATTTATATTCTAAAATTTAGGTCCATTTGACCAATTTTTATAATGTGATATTTATTTTTAAAAAATCACAAGCTTAATACTTAAGTCATAAGTCCAAAAAAAAAAAACTTCTGAAAGTAGGCCTTTTGCCCACTCTTGAAAATTTATCAATTTTTAAAGTGGGCCAAGGTCCACTTGTCATCTCTGCAGTTTTAAAAGAATTGAAATGAGCTCTAAGCCCAGATCTTCTAACAATTTTTAAAAATGAAGACTCATTTGAAGTCCATGCTCATTAAAAAAAAAATTAAAAAAATGAATAAGTTTGATCACATTAAATGTGGTACAGAAACATGGATCAAGTGAGCCTCTCATTCCTTTTTTTTTTGCTTATAAAAAATAAAATAATATATTTATCATTAATTGAAAGAGAAACCTAATTTTTCTTGTGAATCTGCACCGCCCAGCAAAAAATGCACCAACGTCTTCTTCTTCTTCTTCTTTTTTTTAACAGAATATGAATTTTTATAAGATAGAGAAAATAATTTTTTTCATCTTCTTCCTCTTTCATTCACTACCATCACCATCGATATTATTGGATCACCAAGCCCCAATTTTATTTTATTTAATTTTTGCCATTAAAGAAGGAAGATGGGAGATCGATTACTTTTTTTACCTCTTCTTCTCTAACAAGAGCAGGCATATCTGGTCTTGTCTTGGACGGAAATCTGCATTAGCAGTGGTGATTTTGGAGACAATGGAGCGAATTCTGATTTATAAAATAACAAAAAAATTCTCTTTTTTTTATCAGTTTCAGAATAAGAATCAATAATGAATCAGTCATCGTCCGTTTGACTGTAGCGTTGGTGAATTTCGACGGTGTTACATAGGACAGATTGAGCAAAAAAAAGAACTGATCCTTTTTTTAAGATTCTATATAAAAAACTTATTCAAAAAAATTAGATTAAAAAATAATAATTACTGATTCAAGAACTTTTTCTAAATTAGTGCCACTAAATTAATTTATTATACCTAATTATATAGTGTAAAAAATCAGAAATACAATTTTGTATTTATACACCAGAAAATCAACCTATGGCTCTGATACTAATGAAGGTATACATATCATGTTAATCTAAACTAATTAGATAATATATATAAATCACAAACGAGAACTTACTTATTTGTTACTCTTTTAAATGTTCCAAAGACTTGGACAACTTGTATCATTTTCTTAAAAAGAAACACCTTTTAACACCCTTTACATTTTCTTTAAAAGTGGAAAGCAAATCATTTTCGTTAACTTCGCACTTCTTTCAAAATGGGAAACAAACTATTTTTAAACTTCTTTTTTCATCTTATCTAAAGATTTTTAAGAGGGTCGATCATACAAGGTGAAATGAGGAAAGTAATATTGCATTAAGCCAATTTCTACCTTGCCGTCTTTTGATCCCGTAGTTTTCCTCCCGATATTCTATTTGCTACGCTTGAATCATATTATTTTCTACACTTGACTGCTATAGTTGGTAATTATACATGGCTATTGCGCTCTAATAAATTACTATATTTTGAGGCAGTTTATTGTCACACTTTAGCCAAATTGTAGTTATACTTGAGGCAAAAAGATTGCTACATTTTCAGTCACTGCTTTAGGCAAAACAACTGATATATTCGTCAAATAAGAATAGATGCTACACTCTATAAGAAATTATTGTTGCCTTGGGCTAGCTGCTGTTTTTCGAGAGGGCTAGCTGTCATGCTTTAATGCCCATTTTGAATGAAATTTGTTGCACTTGGGCAGATTGTTAAATGATATTTTGAGGTCATTTGTTGGTGTCTTTAAAGATAAATTTCTGCTATATTTTTATTTATTTATTTTTTTTTGGGGGGGGGGGGGGGGGGGGGGGTTTTAAGGCCAAATATCACTTTATTTTTTTAGGCAAAATGCAACTGCCTATGATGCTTTTTTTGGAATAAAATTATTGCATATTGGCCAAACTATCACTGTAATTTATTAGTAAATTTGAGTTCTTTATTGTTGTGTTCTTGAGATGGACTGTTGCTGCAGTTTAGGCCAAGTAACAACTGCATTTTTATGCATATTTATGCTAAAGTATTGCTATGTTTTTGAGAAAAACTGTCATAGCTCTTTGGGACAACTGTTGCTGCATTTTTACCATTAAAATTATTTTAAATAATTGTTATGATTTGATAAATTATTACTGCATTCTGTTGTTACTTTAGCGTACAAACATTGCACTTTTTTGTAAATGTTGCATTTTAAAATATATTTTACTTATTCAAATATGTTATTACATTAAGGTCGATAAAAATCAAATTGAGGTCACACTCCTTCGGAATAGTTGTCTCTCGATTTGGCCCCTTCGGTTTGAGGCAATGATGAATTTATATAACAGTAAGGCGAAAGAATTTGCAAACAGGTAACTTTGCAAGGCAACTAGGACGCAGATGAGCCACTAATTTGCAGCCGGTGGCATGACCAAAGTTACTTTTGTCAGAATACTAAATGAAGGTCTGAAACTTTAATCAGAACCGCATTATTTTGATATGAATCTGAAGAAGGTTTTTTTTTACTTGTGTTTATTCTTGTAGTGCTACACTTTGAGGTGATATGTATTTTTAACTACCTTATTTATTTTAATTTTTGCGAGGTACAATCAAACAACGAGAGTCCATGGAGAAAATTAGCCGACACCACATCTCCTCGACTCTAGTTTGAATCCCACTGTTTGCACCAAATTCCCTTTTCTCTTCTTTAGACAATTGCATTTTAACTCAAATTACATTATTACTAACTAACATTTCTTTCTTGTGTGATTGTATTGATTTTAATTGCCTTTGTACCTTAACCTTGTATGAATCGCTTAGGTAAAAGTTTTAATGAAATATACAATTTTTAATTTCAATAAATTATTTTGCCATCATTTTCACTTTGCTTTATTTAATTCTTTTCCTTCACTTCCCTTTGGAATAGGTAAAAATGAAGTAGATTATCCCCTCTAGTGTACTCTGACATAGTTTAAGGACTATCGTAGGATAGGTTCTGAGGGATATCTAACACCTTCCCCAAAAAAATAGATAAAACTCTTACCTAGAATCTCACTGGCTAGCAGACTAATACAGTTAGGCATTTGCAAAACGCATAGGTTTCCTAATAAATCCTTAAAATTAGGTGGCCACTCTGAAATCCTTTTTTTATATCAAAGGCAGAAGAACCATTAAGTTGTGAACTATTTCGGCCAGTTCGAAATAGGGTGCAATAATTATCATGGTGTGTCAGAGTAACTCCTATACCACCACAGAATAAAGTGTAGAAATTTTTTTCTTTCTATATTTGCAGTATCTGCTGTATATTTAATTACACACCATGTGTGTATTTATATAGAGAAATAATTAGGGTTAATTTAATTATCCTAATGGACTTTAAAGCACCCCTTGTGGGTGGGTTCAATTTTTTTACATACTCATAATAATTTTTTATTATTGAAGGAATGATCATTAATAAAGCATTTTAAGAAGCGACGTTTATTGAAAAGTTGTCTCCTTTGTGAAGGGACATTAAGAACTACTTGAAACATAAACGCAAGAAAATGAAGTTGGAGGATATAATTGTTCATCTTAAGATCGAAGAGGACAACAGATCTTCAAAAAAAAGGCTACTAAAAATTAACAATAATGAGAGCAAATATTATTGAAATTGATTCAACAAATTCAAAAAAAATGACCTTCTGGATCAAAAAAACTCCCAAGTAAGAAGAAGTTCAAGGAAAATTGCTACAACTGTGATAAGTTAGGTCACGTGTCTTTAAAATATCATACTCTAAAGAAATATAAAAAGAAGGGTCAAAAAAATATGACAGAAATAAATGGACATGAATAACTTATGTGTCATATTTTCAAAATGTAACTTGGTAGGTAATCCCAAGAAAAGGTGAATAAATTATAATGCCACATGTCATGTTTATGCTAATAAGAAATTATTTCCTTCTATGCTTTATCTAGATCTGATGAGATAATTTTTATGGCAAATTGTGCTACGGTAAATTTTAAAGAAACATGTAATATAGGTTTGAAATTAACTTTGGACAAGATTATGACTCTCAACAATGTCCTTCATGCTTTTAAAATGCGAAAAAAAATTGATCTCAACATCATTTCTAGTCAAGAATGGATGTAAATGTGTTTTTGTTTCTTATAAGATTGTCATTAACAAAATGATATGTACGTAGGAAAAAGTTACCTTACTGAGTTCCTTTTTAAACTCAATATAATTTCGTTGATATAAAAACTCAATATAATTTCGTTGATATAAAAAAAGTTTACTTCTTCTTATTTACTTGAGTCAAATAATTTATGACATACACGTTTGAGACATGTTAATTATAAGACCTTGCGAAAAATAATTAACTTAAAAATATTATCTAAATTTGAATGCAATAATTCAAAATGTAAAGTATGTGTGAAATGTAAGTATGCTAAGCATCTTTATAAGCCAATGAAAAGGAATTTTGATCCTTTAGACTTAGTTCATACAAATATTTGTAACACAAAGTCAATATCATCTTGTGGTGAAAAAAATAGTTCATAACTTATATTGACTATAGCACTCGATATTGCTATGTTTGCTTACTTAATAGAAAAGAAGAATCAATCAACGTGCTCTAGCAATACAAAAATAAAGTTACAACGCAATTAACAAAAAATTAAAATGATTAGAAGTGATAGAGATGTTGAATATGAATCCCCTTTTGAATAAATTTATTTGAAATATGACATTATTCATCAAACAACCACCCATACACTCCACAATCCAACATTGTGAAAAGAAAGAATAGAACATTAAAGGAGATGATAAATATCTTGCTGATAAATTTTGATTTATCATCGAACTTGTGGGGGAAAGATATCCTTTACGGCTTGCTGAATACTCAATCGAGTACGCCATAGAAAAATAAAGTCTATTCCATCTAAGAAATGAAAAGGAAAAAACTCAACTTAAAATATTTTAAAGTGTGAAGGTGTTTCGCTAAAGTGTAAGTTTCTAAAGTCAAACGTGTTAAAATAGGACAAAAAACTATTAATTGTATTTTATAAGATATGCATCCAATAGTAAAGCATATCATTTTCTAATTTATAAATCAGAAAATTTCGACATTCATATTAAATGATAATTAAAACAGATAATGTCATATTTTTTGAAAAATATTTATCCTTATAATAAGGAATGTGAGTCATTTAGTGAAATATCTTAATGTCCTTGGAAGGAAATAAAATAAAGTATGCCTAACAAGGAAAATCCAAGACGTAGAAAAAGTCAAAGGATATTTACTTTCTTTGGTCATGATTTTTTGACATTCTTAGTGGAGAATGAGCCTCAAACTTTTAAGGAAGCAACGTCTTCCTCAAAAGCACAATATTAAAAAGAGACAACCAATAGAAAATAAAATTCACATTAAACAACCAATCATACTTGGAAATTGGTTGATCTTCCTCCAAGAAACAAATCTTTGGGTTCAAAAGGAATTTTCAAAAGAAAACAGAAAGATGATGGAACTATTGACAAATATAACACAAGGCTTATTGTCAAAGGATCCAGATAATGATAAGGTATTGATTATTTTAACGCATACTCATCAGTAACAAAAATTACATATATTCGGGTGTTAATAGTGTTGTAATAACCCTTTCCTCATTATGGGTGAGCTATTCGTGCGAGAAAATGGGTTAGAAAACTTTCAGGTTAGGGAATTAAAAAATTTGGTCTAGGCTAGTCTCGGATGAAATCTGAGCGAGGTGAGGTCTAGGGTAATCTGAAAAAGAATTGGGTAAAATAACAAATTTTGAGCAGGTTTATCTATTAACTAAGGCATTAAGGAGTCCGTAGGACTTTTCAAAAATAAATTCGGATGAGTAAAACTCCTGATATTGAACTTGACGTAAATGAGTTGGTCTGGAATGTCAAGGTTTGAAGGTGTATTGTGAAATGGACTAAACTGAGAGGAATCTCGAGTTTCTATTCTGTGTCAACCGTTGTAGCAGGTGACACGCTGCTACGGCGACGCTGCTATAGTGGAGAAATTCCCACTATAGCGAGAGTCAAAGATGGTCAACCTCGTTATAGTGGGGGGCTTCCAATACAGCAGTGCCGCTATAGCGGGATTGGGCCACTATAGCGGGATAAGTCACTGTAAATGTAAAAACTTCTCCAAAACATTTTGGGGGAGGGCTGAGGCGACTTTGGGCGATTTCTATCAGTTTTTCACCATAATCCTTCGCTTAAAATAGTTTGTTCCTCTAATCTTGTACTTTGATTCTTGTGGCTTAAAATCGATTATTACGGGCCTAGGGAAGAGTTTAACTCAACCTAGGATGGATTTTTTAGCGAAAAAGGAGAATGTGGGGATGAACAACCTAGGTTTCTTGAATTAGGTTGATAATTAGTAATTCACTGGCATAACCATAGAATTGGTAGTAAATAGGTGAATTTAAGGTGGGAGGGTCCTAGGATGGATGGAATGATTATATAATTGGCCTGGGGTTTGAGATTAAGATGTAATCTGGAAATGTTTAAGTCATTTGGGTTAATTTAGTGTTTATGTTATTGTTTTTAGACCAAGATCAAGCTAGAGTTTTGAGAAACGGGAAGGCTCCAATCTGGTAGAGCATTCAGGCTTGATTTGAGATAGGTGATGATTGAATTGTGACTCAAATTATGTTATATGTGCATGTTACTATTTCATTAGTATTGCTTGTATAATGCAAGTTTAGGGAATAAGGAATGAATGCTAAATGATATCTTGTTGTCCATCTCATGCAATGAATTTGTCTTAAATGCTTGTTGGTTTTACAAGTATGAGTTGTATTCATTGAGTTATAATTGTTATGATATTTGTGATTCTCTGGTTAGCTCAAGTACCATGCCTGGTACAGAAAATCAATTGGCTCGAGTACCACGCCTGGTATAGGATATCTATCAGTTAGCTTGGGTACTATGCCTGGTACATATTCTATTATAGTTGGCTCGGGTGCCATGCCTATTACATATTTGATTGCTCTTTTGTGTGTTAGTTTCATGAGTGAATCGAGTTTATTCATTGTGATGTATTTATTAAATATTAGTCCATGAGTGACCGGATTGTTATATTTAAATGTTGGGATGATTCTTGTGTAGACCAAAATTGCATGTTAAACACCGTAGACTATGTCCTAGGAATCCTTGGGGGAATTTGGGTAACTTGAAAGATATGTTGAATCTTATATGGGTTGTTGTTGTGGCTCTTGGACATGTTTCATATGGTTGTTAAGTCAAGATTGATGACTGAGAGTCTTGTTTATATTCACTGACTTGGATTATACATGTTTGTCCTATTTTACTAAGTTATAGTTATATGTTCATATTTTGTATGTTCGGAGTTGGCCGATGATCTGACCAGTACACTATTGTTTTTGTATACTGATACTGCACTTGCTCTTCTTTTATTGAGTACAGTGCATATTTTGGCGGTGGCTAAGCGACCTCAGTTGTGATACAGACGCTTTCTGAATCTAAAGGTGAGCTGCTTCTTTCGAGCTGCCATGGATGCATCTACTTGTTCTATTCCATTGTTCGGACACAAATTCTCTTTGTTTTGAGGCTGCATCCCCATATTTTAGACTATCTTATATATTTTAGTACACGACTTTTATGTTCTAGGAGATATTTTTCACAAGGATTCTTATTACTTTCTTTTAGATGTGAATCTTGGCTTATTTAATGCAAACTGGTTTTTAACTGCTTAGTTTTGTTTAAGTATTTGCTTGGGTATTTGATTCTCTCATCGGGAGTTAAGGTAGGTGCCACTCGCGGCCATTTAGGTCGTGAAAAAGATGGTATCAGAATCTTAGGTTCGTTGATCTTGTCATACCAAAATGGGTCTAGTAGAGTCTTGCGGAATGGTATGGAGACGTCTGTACTTTTCTTCGAGAGGCTACATGACTTTGGGAAACTGTCTCTTTTTTCTTCTTTCGTGTTATAACTTGATTCTAATTTGTATATGGCAATCCCAAATTGGTATCTGACTTCCTTCATTCTTTTGTCCACATATGGTTAGTACCAGATGGAATAGAGCAAGGGCAGCAGCTGGACCGATGGCTCGAGGGCTAGGAAGGGGCAGGGGTAGAGGGAGAGTGACACCCGCTATGGGTGA
Source organism: Jaltomata sinuosa (assembly GCA_003996215.1). NCBI lineage: Eukaryota > Viridiplantae > Streptophyta > Magnoliopsida > Solanales > Solanaceae > Jaltomata > Jaltomata sinuosa. Next base: position 349,685 of record QJPP01000524.1, read on the forward strand.
ATCTCAGGCGGCTGCTGAGCAGAGGACGGTGACCCCTCCCCCACTAAGAGGATTATCAAGATATAATACATAGAAGCATGAAATACGGTTAAAATTCAAAGTATGATATCATAAAACTTCATAGCTTGAAAATAGTCATGTGGGAGTTTCTCATAACCGACATAAACTATGTTGAGCTACATGGAGTCCAGTGTCATGTACCCCGACTAAAAGGGCTATCCTAACTGGCCAAAGTTAGAACCATGTCGTACCAGGATCCTGTCATAATAAGCTACAGAGGGAAACCTACAGTGGCAACGTAGTTTTGGACTTGGGTTATCTGAACCCTCGTCTCTCGGTGCTAAATACTACTCCCAAAACATATAACATGTTCTCATATACATGTGGCAAATCTGATGCCAAATTTGATCATAACTTGTTCATAACTTATTCATATCCCAGATCATCATACTACTCATGAATTTTGGTTTAGAAATCGATTCATGAGTATTGATGGAACATCGGGTGTCTTGTCTTGCATAATACTTCATAACATGGAAAAGCTTGCATACTTTATGACTTGTAAAATTTTCATGGCTCTAGATCAATTTCATAATACATATATTTTCATAGAACATAGGAACTAGGCATGCACATGCTTGGAGATACATGAAAAATATACCATCAATTTCATGCATGTAGAAATTACCATGATTAGACTTCAAATCATGAAATAAGAGTTCGCATGTAAAAACTCATGCAAAATCATGCAATTTAGTAGTGATTTCATAATCAAATCATGAGAAGACAATATTTAACAAAACACATAAGAATCGGGTAAGAACCCTAATTTGAATATTCATGAAATCAAAATTTGATTTAGGGGTTTTGGGCATAAGGGTGAAAGGACCCCATTGTTGATTACCCACATACCTTGAGTGAAGCTAACCCACTTGAATTGAAAAGACTTAGGAAACTTGGACTTGGAGCTTGAGACTTGGAGCTTGGAGAAGAACTTTTCCTCTTTGGGAAAAGAATGAAGATTTGAGAAGGAACTTAGGCTAATGAGGGTGAAAACCCTACTTGAAATAGTCAAAACGACATCATTTAGGAGTTAAGAGAGTGGGTAATAACTAAAATACCCCTGGGATTTAATTATGAAAAAGCTGGAAAATGGGTCGGCTTCAGGAATCACGGGTCTGTTCTACGGGACATCGTTTGAACCACGACCTGTGGTTCCAACTCGTGGTTCCTGGTCAACTAATCAGGCTGCAGAATGTAATCTACGGGTCAACAGGACGGACCCATAGAATGAATGATGGGTCTTCAATTGGACTCGCCGTTGCTGGGGACCTAACTGGTCTCTGGATCGAACCATGACTCAGAAGAACGGTCTATCATTTGAACAATGGGTCGTAGAACTGACTCGTCATTTTCTGAGGGACTTGTCATGTCTCTGATCTGGTTTCACGAGTCGACAGGACGGACCCATGGTTTGAACTATGGTCGGTAGAACCAACTCGTGTTTCCAAACCAGAGGCTGAATCAACAGAAGGGAACCATGGTTCTATTCCACGACTCGTGGTTCAAACCACGGTCGGTGGTTTGGACCCATCATTCCTGGAAACATAAAATTTCTGAGTTTTAGACTTAGATAGCTGGTTCGATTTCTGAGGTGTTACACAGATTTGGGTAGATTTAGTCATATTGGATATGCTGATTTTGATATTATATTGGGTATGACTTGTCTATCTACTTATCACATTATGTTGAACTGTAATTCTAAGATAGTCACTCTAGAAATGCCGGGTATGGATAGACTAGAGTGGGAAAGTGTGTATAAGCCTAAGTCTGTGAAGATCATATCCTTTATTCGGGCTAGAAAGCTAGTGGAAAGGGGTTGTTCAGCCTTCCTGGCTCATCTTTAGGATGTTACTGTGGAGTCCCCTTCTATTGAGTCAGTCCCTGTGATTTCTAAATTTCAGGAGGTATTTTCTAGGGAAAATGCATGGTGTGCTTCCGGACAGGGATATGGACTTCTTTAAAGATTTGGAGTCGGTCACTCACCCAATCTCTATTCCTCCTTATTGCATGGCTCCGGAAGAGTTGAGGAAACTCAAAACTCAGCTTCAGGAACTCCTAGATAATGGATTTATTCATCCTATTGCTTCACTTTGGGGTGCTCCGGTCTTGTTTGTTAAGAAGAAGAATGGTAGCATGAGGATGTGTATAGATTACAGTCAATTGAACAAGGTTACCATCCAAAATAAGTATCCCTTACCCCGTATAGATGACCTTTTGACCAGTTGCAGGGTGCTTGGGTGTTTTCTAAAATTGACTTGAGGTCAGGGTATCATCAGTTGAAGATTAGGCCTGAGGATATACCTAAGACGGCTTTCCAGACTCTATATGGGCATTATGAGTTGCTAGTAATATCATTTGGGTTGACCAATGCACCGAAAACCTTTATGAGTTTGATGAATGGTGTTTTCAAGTCATTTATGGATTCCTTTGTGATTGTATTTATAGATGATATTTTGATTTACTCCAAGAGTAAGGTCCTGCATGCAGAACATCTTTGTATTGTTCTGGGGATTTTGAGGGGACAGAAATTATATGCTAAATTTTTTAAATACGAATTATGGTTGTCTTTGGTTGCTTTCTTAAGGCATGTGGTCTCAGAAAAAGGGGTGATGGTGGATCCCCAAAAGATTAAGGCAATTAAGAGTTGGGTCCGCCTCTGTGACTGAGGTTAGGAGTTTTATGGGTCTTACTAGCTATTATCGCAGGTTCATCAAGAATTTTGCGTCCATTGCTACTCACTTAACAAGATTGACTCAGAAGGAGGTACCATTTGTTTGGTCTAACAAGTGTGAGGAGAGCTTTCAAAAGCTTAAGACAATTTTGACTACAACTCTTATTCTATCACTGCCGGTGGAAGGTAAGGACTTTAATGTATTTTGCGATGCTTCATATTCGGGTTTAGGTGTCATGTTAATGCAGGACAGAAATGTCATAGCCTATGCTCCGAGGCAACTGAAGCCTCATGAGAAGAACTACCCAACACATGATTTGGAGTTGGCAGCGGTAGTATTTGCACTTAAGATCTAGAGGCACTATATCTATAGTGTCAAGTGTGAGGTATTCACAGACCATCAAAGTCTGCAACATGTGATTACAAAGAGGGATTTGAATCTGAGATAGAGGAGGTGGATGATGTGACCATCCAATATCATCCGGGTAAGGTCAATATGGTGGTAGATACATTGAGCCGGAAAGCAGTAAGCATGGGCAATTTGGCTTGTTTGAGGGTGTCTAAGCGACCCTTGGCTAGAGAGATTGAAACTCTAGCATCAAGGTTCATGCAATTGGGCATTTCAGAAAAAGGTGGAGTGTTGTCCAGTATTGAGGTTAAGTCCATATTTCTGGAAGAAATCAAGGCTAAATAGTTTCAAGATGTGCAATTGAACAAGCTCCGGAACAAGGTGGTGTCTGGTGAGACTTCGAATGCCACACTTGACTCATGTGGGGTGTTATGTTTTAAAGAGCGAATATGTGTTCCTTGGGTTGATGACTTGGTTTAGAATATGCTAGCTGAATCTCATGGTTCACGGTACTCGATTCATCCAGGCGTAACCAAAATGTACCGGGACTTGAGGCAACTTTATTGGTGGCCTGGGATAAAGAGGGACATAATTGAATATGTGTCCAAGTGTCAAAATTGTCAACAGGTGAAATATGAACATCAAAGGCCTCCAGGATTGCTTCAAAGGATGCCCATTCCTAAGTGGAAGTGGGAAAGGATAGTCATGGACTTCGTGGTGGGTCTTCCTAAGACCTTGGAAAAGTATGATTCAATTAGGGTCATCGTGGATAGGCTGACTAAATCAGCCCACTTAATTTTGGTCAGGGTGGATTACAACTCCCAGCAGTTGTCCAAAATTTACATCAAAGAGATAGTGAGGTTGCACGGGGTTCCCCTTTTCTTCATTTCAGACAGAGATATGCACTTTACTTCTAAGTTCTGGGGCAAGTTACATGAAGAGTTGGGAACCCAACTCACTTTTAGCATAGCCTTTCATCCTCAGATAGATGATCAGTTAGAATGGGTGATTGAGGTACTGGAGGATATGCTGAGAGCATGTGTAATTGATTTTGGGGGCCACTGGGATCAGTTCTTACCGTTGTGTAAATTCTCATACAACAATAGTTATCACTTCAGTATTGATGTGGCACCATTCGAGGCACTTTATGGGAGGGGATGTAGATCTCTCATAGGGTAGTTTGAGATAGGTGATGTGAAGCCTTTGGGCATTGATTTGATAAAGGAAGCTCAAGAGAATGTGAGAGGTGTCCAAACTAAGTTATTGGCAGCCCAGAGCAGGCAGAAGGAGTATGTTGATCGCAGGGTAAGGGACATGTCTTTTCAGGTTTATGAATAAGTTCTATTGAAGGTGTCATCGATGAAAGGGGTAATGAGGTTTGGCAAGAGGGGGTAAGCTTAGCCCTCGGTATGTCAGTCTATTTGAGGTTCTCAAAAGTATGGGGCCCATAACTTACAGGTTAGCATTGTAGCCCAGATTGTCCGGAGTCCATCCAGTTTTTGAAGTATCCATGTTGAAGAGATACCATAGGGATAGGGATTACATTATCAAATAGGATTTGGTCTTGTTAGATAAGGACCTTCAGTACGAGGGGGAGTCGATTGCTACTTTTATCCAGAAGTTTAGGACAAAGGAAATCAGATCGGTATAGGTTCAATGGAAGCATAATTCGGTTGAAGAATCCACTTAGATAATTGAGAAGGACATGCGGGACAAGTACTCTCATTTGTTTAAGGATTTAGGTACTACCGTCTTCTCGATTTAGCTCGTCTTTTTCTTGTTTGATCATTTGGGGATGAACGATGGGTAAATTGACATCTATTATAATGACCCTTCCCATCGTTATGGATGAGCTATTTGTGCGAGAAAATAGGTTAGAAAACTTCTGGGCTGGGGAGTTAAAAAATTTAGGCTAGGCTAGTCTCGGATAAAATCTGAGCGAGGTGAGGTCTAGGAAAATTTGGAAAAGGATTGGGTAAAATAACTAAGTTTGAGATGATTTATATATTAGCTAAGGCATTAAGGAGTCCGTAGGACTTTTTAGAAATGAATTTGGGTAAGTAGAACTCCCAATATCATACTTGACGTAAAGGAGTTAGTCTAGAATGTCAAGGTTTGAAGGTGTGTTACAAAATAGATAAAACTAGGAGGAATCCCAAGTTTTTATTCTGTGTCAACCACTATAATGGGTAACACGCTGCTATGGTGACGCAAATATAGCAGAGAAATTCCCGCTATAGCATGAGCCAAAGGTGGTCAACCTCGCTATAGCGGGCAGCTTCAGCTAAGGCAGTGGCGCTATAGCGGGATGGAGCCGCTATAGCTGAATAAATCACTATAAATGCAGAAACTTCCCTAACACATTCATTCTTTCTCAAGAATATTTTGGGGAAGGGCTTAGGCGACTTTAGGCGATTTCCATCAGTTTTCCACCATAATCCTTCACTAAGGTAAATATTTTGATCCCCTAATCTAGTACTTTGATTCTTGTGGCTTAGACTCGATAGTTACGGGCCTTGAGAAGGTTTTAACTCAACCTAGGATGGATTTCCTGGTAAAAGAGGAGAATATGGTGATGAACAACCTGGGTTTCTTGAATTAGGTTGTTGTTTAAAGATTTATTATCGTAATTCACTGGCATAATCATGGTATTGATAGTAAATAGATGAATTTAAAGTGGGAGGGACCTGGGATGGGTGGAATGATTATAAAATTGGCCTGGAGTTTGGGATTAAGATGTAATCCGGGAATATTTAGGTCATTTGCATTAATTTGGTGTTTATATTATTGTTTTTAGACCAAGATCAAGCTAGAGTTTTAGAAACGGGAAGGCTCAGGTCTAGTAGAGCATTTGGACTTGATTTGAGGTAGGTGATGGTTGAATTGTGACCCAAATTATGTTATATGTGCATGTTACTATTTCATTAGTATTGATTTTACAATGCATGTTTAGGGAATAAGGAATGACTGTTAAATGATATCATGTTGTCCATCTCATGCAATAAACTTGTCTTAAATGCTTGTTGGTTTTACAAGTGTGAGTTGTATTCATTCAGTTATGATTATTATGATATCTGTGATTCTCTGGTTAGCTCGGGTACCACGCTAGGTACATATTAATTGTTGGCTTGGGTACCACGCCTGGTATGGGATATCTATTGGTTAGCTCGAGTACCACGCCTGGTACAGGTTCTATTATGGTTGACTTGGGTACACACCTGGTACATGTTTGATTGCTCTTCTGTGTGTTGGTTCCATGAGTGAACCAGGTTTATTCATTATTTATTACATATTGGTCCATGAGTGGTCGGATTATTGTGTTTAAATATTGGGATGATTCTTGTGTAGACCAAAATCGCATGTTAAACACTGTAGACTATGTCCTAGGGATCCTTGGAGAAATTTGAGTTAATTGAAAGATATATTGAATCTTATATGGGTTGTTGTTGTGGCTCTTGGACATATTTCATGTGGTTGTTAAGTCAGTATTGATGACTGAGAGTCTTGTTTATATTCACTGACTTGGATTATTCATGTTTGTCCTGTTTTACTAAGTTATAGTTATATGTTCATATTTTGTATGTTTGGAGCTGGCCGATGATCCTACCAGTACATTGTTGTTCTTGTGTATTGATACTGCACTTGTTCTTTTTTTGTTGAGTAAAGGGCATATTTCGGCGGCGGCGGCACGACCTCAGTTGTGATACAGACGCTTTCTGAATCTAAGGGTGAGCTGCTTCTACTGGGCTGCCATGGATTCATCTGCTTGTTCTAGTCCATTATTCAGTCTCAAATTCTCTTTGTTTTGGGGTTGCATCCCCCTATTCTAGACTATCTTAAATGTTTTGGTACACGACTTTTAAGTTCTAGAAAATATTTGCCGCAGGGAATCTTATTACTTCCTTTAGATGTGAATCTTGGCTTATTTAATGCAAACTAATTTTTAGTTGCTTAGTTTTATTCAAGTGTTGGCTTGGGTATTTGGTTCTCTCACCGAGGGTTAGGGTGGGTGCCACTCGCGGCGATTAAGATCGTGACAAGTGTTTGCCATCATGTATGATCTGCAAATCTATCAAATAAATATGAATACATTCTTCTTAAATAGAAATTTGGAAGAAGATATTTACATAATCAACCTGAAGGGTTTGTAATTTCTGAAAAGTAAAACCAAGTGTATCGACTTGCTAAGTCATGGTATAGACTAAAGCAAGAACCTAAATAGTAGTATCCAAAATTTAATCAAACAATATTGACAAATGTATTTAAAATTAATGAGCATAGTAAATTTATTTACATTAAGAATGCACCAGATCACATAGTCATTGTTTATTTATATGTTGATAATGAGTAAAGACATTATCGACATAAATACTATACGTGTATGCTTGCTAGCAAGTTTGACATGAAAGACTTAGGATGTCACGACCTAAACTCACCGTGAATGACACCCACACTAACTCCCCCTTCCCCCGGGTGGAAGAACCAATTAACCTCATTAACCATCCAATACTTTGCCGAAAATAGAAAACTAAAACAATCTCATTAATAAAGTCAATAATCAATATCTTAAATGAAGAGTAAGAATAAGTATGCGGAAATAAACCATCCCTAGAACCTGAAAGTCATGGTACCAAAACTCTAATAATTATCAAAAAGAAGGGGGATGCAACCCCAAAACCAAAGTAATATCTAAGTCTGAAATAATGGACCAAAAAATAAGTGGAGAACTCACGGTAACCCAGAAGATGCAACTTACCCTTGAGTTTGAATACTGTTTGAATCACAGCTGAGGTCTCGAAACAGTAGACAAAATATGCTCTATACTCAACAAAAAGAAGAGCACGTATAGTATCAGTACACAAGAAATAAAAATGAACTGTTAGGGTCATCGGTCAACCCAAAATGAGAAATATGAACACATAACCATAACATAGTACAACAAGACAATCATGAACCCTATCATGCAACTCTACTCCAAGTTCATAACGACTAACCTTTTAACAAGTACAACATGAAGTTCAGTCAATATGAGTCAACAGGGATAATAAGTCAAATCAAACTATGATCACCAACAAGACTCCAAGTCAAAAACAATGACTCAACATTCATATAATTCATGTCCCAACTACACAAGTAATAGACAACACAGAATTATGTCACATCTTGCAATTAACCAGGATCACTCAAGGATCCCTAAGACAACAACTATGGTAATTAACATGCGTCCCGATTTACATAAAGAAACCAATATAATCAAGAAAATACATAATCCCTGGTTCACTCAAGTAACCATCACACTCACCAAATACTTATACACACATGCTAAGGGTCTTATGGTCGCCCACTAGCCATGACCTGCAGGGGACGGGCTCTTGTTCATGTACCAAATCCCAGACATCAAGTGTATGTCAACCTTATATCGACCAATCCCGTAGAGATATCCAAATAATGGTACATTCCACAATATTGATAGATATCAATACAATCACAACTACAATGATAACAGAAACAACACTTGTAAAAACCAACAAGCTTCCAATTAAACTCATTGCATGTGATTAACACTTAGATATCAAACACTCATTCACGTTTCCTTGAACATGCATTTTACAGGCAATACTATGGAATAATTATCATTCACACATAACACACAGATTTTAACTATATTTAAATCATTACCTACCTCAATCAAGGCCTGAGATGCTCTACTGAACTTGAGATTTCCCTTTTCTTGAAACCTCAGCTTGATTGTGGTCTAAAAATAGGAATATACACATATTATCAATCAAATAACCTATAATATCGAGGATTACAGCCTAATTTTGAACTCCAAGGCCAATTTCATGATCATCCCACCCATTCTAGGGGTTTTCCATCATAAATTCACCTTAAAACTATCAATTTCATGGTTACATTAGTGAATTATAGTCTTGAAAGAGTAAATAATCAATTTTTAACTAAAACCCAAAGGTTTTACACCTAATTTACCACTCGCGCACCAGAAATTACAGCTCCTCAAGTTAAACCCTCTCAAAGACCTAAAAATTAGTGATTTTAGGGTCAAGGAATCAAAAAATTAGTTAATGGGGATACATAACTTACCTTTACGAAGAATTCTGAACGAAAATAGGTGAAAATTGCCCTAAATCGCTTAAGCTCTCCCTAAAACATGTTTAGAAATAATAACCCATTTTTAGAAAAAATTCTGCATAAATAGCGATTTACCCCACTATAGCGGTATCGCTATAGCAGAAATCTGCCCTAGCGAGATTGACCACCTTTGACTCCCGCTATAGCAGAAATTTCTCTGCTATAGTGGCAGCCCTATAGCAGCCTGCCACCTACTATAATGGGTATGGCAAGGCCAAAACTCAGGATTGCTTTTAGTTTTGCCTTTTTTTGCAACGCACCATTAAACCATGGCATTCCGGACTAATCTCTTTATGTCAAGTTTGATATCGAGAGTTTTACTTACCCAAAATTACTTTCAAAAAGGTTTACGAATTTTTTATTGTCTTAGCTAACATATAGTCAAGATAAACTTTACTACATTTACCCAATCCATTCCCGGATTTCCCTAGACCATACCTCGCTCGAATTTCATCCAAGGCTAGCCTAGCGTGAAATTTTTAACTTCCAATTTTGGGGAAAACCTAAACCAAATTTTTGTACGATTGACTCACCCATAACAACAGAATTATTACAATAGATACCAATTTACCCATTGTTCATCCCCGAATGATCAAACAAGAAAATGAAATAGTATATGTATCCTCAAACAAGTGAGGTACTTTTCCCTCATGCCCTTCTTGGTTTCCCAAGTGGCTTCTTCAACCAAATGATGCTTCTACTGGACCTTTACCGATCGAATCTCCTTTGTCCTCAACTTCTAGATATCCCGATCAAGAATGGCAACTGACTTCTCCATATAAGTAAGATCCTTATCTAACAAAATTGAATCCCACCTGATAATGTAATCCCCATCCCCATGGTATCTCTTAAGCATGGATTTATGGAACACCGGATGGACCCCCGACAAGCTTGGCAGCAATGCCAACATGTACGCTACCAGTCCCATATCGCCAAGAACCTCGAATGGATCAATATGCCGAGGCAAAGCTTACCCTTCTAGCCAAACCTTATGACTACCTTCATAGGTGATACTTTCAATAAAACTTGTTCATTAACCTTGAATGACATATCCCTCACCTTACGTTCTGCATACTTATTTTGCCTACTCAGGCTTGCCAACAACTTGGTTTGGATAAATCTCACCTTTTCCTGAGCTTCCTTCACCAAATCAGTGCCCAAAGGTTTTACATCACCAGCCTCAAATCATCCTATGGGCAATTTATACCCTCTCCCATAGAGTGCCTCAAATAAAGCCATATCAATACTAGAGTGATACCTGTAGTTGTATGAGAACTCACACAACAGCAAGAACTGGTCCCAATGGCTATCGAAGTCGATCACACATTTCCTCAAGCACATAAATCGTCCTATCCGACTGTCTATCAGTCTGAGGATGAAAGGTTATGCTAAAAGTGAGTTGGGTGCCCAACTCTTCGTGCAACTTGTCCTAAAATTTAGAAGTGAATTGTGTACCTCTATCTGAAATGATGGAAAGTGACATCCTATGAAGCCTTACTATCTCCCTGACGTAGATCTTAGACAAGTGTTTAAATCTGTAATCCACTCTAACCGGAATAAAATGGGTTGATTTAGTCAGCCTATCCACTATAACCCAAATTGAGTCATGCTTTCCCAAGATCTTAGGAAGACCTACCACAAAATCCATAGCTATCCTCTCCCACTTCCACTCGGGAATGGGTATCCTTTGGAGCAAATCTGCAGGCCTTTGATGCTCGTACTTTACCTACTGAAAGTTGTGACATTTGGATACATACTCCACTATGTCCTTCTTCATTCTAGGCCAGCAATAAAGCTGCCTCAAGTCACGATACATTTTTGTTGCACCTGGATAAATAGAATATCGCGAACCATGAGCTTCAGCAAGCACACTCTGAATCAAATTGCCAACCCAAGGAACACATCCTCGCCCCTCTAAACCAAAATACTCTAGGGCTCTAATACCAACTTTGTCATGACCTAAACCGCCATAAGTGGCACCCATACTAAACCCCCGATGGGAAAACCAAGAATTAAATAACCAACCCAACACTTAATCGAAACTCAAGCAACTAAATAAAATCTCATTAATTAAACCAAAAATTCACATCTTAAACGGAATTAATCATAATAACTTGCTAAAAAGAAAACTCCTAGAATCCGAAAGTCATCGTACCAAAACTCTACTAACTGTCTAAAAGAAGGGGATACAGCTCCTAAATAAATAAATCTAAGTCAGAATAATGGACTAAAAAGAACTGAAGAATTCATGGTAGCCTGGAAGATGCAGCTCACCCTTGAATTCAGAAATCGCCTGACTCACAGCTGAGGTCTCGTAGCAGCCGCCAGAATATGCCATGTGCTCAACAAAAGAAGAGCACGTGTAGTTTCAGTACACAAGAAATAACTGTATACTGGTAGGATCATCGACCAGCCTAAAATATGAAATATAGACATGTAACCATAACATAGTACAACAAGACAACCATGGGTCCCTACTATGCACTCTAATCTAGTTCATAATCATCAACCATGTAACAAGTCAAGTCAAATATAACTACCAATAAGACTCCTAGTCAACAAATCTGACTCAACAATCATATAAGTCATGCCCAACTACACAAGTAATAGATAACATGGAGTTATATCACATCTTGCAAGTAACCCGGACACCCAAAGATCCCTAGGACATCAACTATGGAAATTAACATGCATCCCAGTTTACATAATAAATCACCTTAGAACTTAAGCACATCAACATGACCACTCAAGGACCAACATGTATGTCAAGTAACAATGAATCTCAGTTCACTCAAGGAACCAACATATATGAATACAAGTAAACATGTACACACATGCTAAGGGTCTTATGGTCGCCCACTAGTCATGACCTGTAGGGGACGAGCTCTTGTCCATGTACTGCACCAATGTGATATTCGAGCCAACCAATGAATCATAAAAACTATGTCATCTTGGTATCTGAGCCAACCAATGAATAACATTAACCAATCTCGTGAAGATGTCCAAATATCGGTATATCCCATAATAATAACAGATATCACAATAATCACAACTACAATGATAACATAACAACACTTATAAAAACCAACAAGCTTTTAAATGGACCCATTGCATGTGATTAACACTTAGGATATCATTTAACAATCATTCCCTTTTTCTAGAACATGTATCGTGTAAGTAATACTAAGAAACAGTTACTATAAACACATAAACACAAATTGGTTTACAATAACCATGACCTACCTCAATCCAAGCCTGAAATGCTCTATCGGACCTGAGCCTTCCCTTTTGTTGAAACCACGGCTTGATGGTGGTCTAAGAATAGGAATATAAACATAAAATCAACCAATGACCCTAAAATATCATGGATTATAACCTAATCCCGAACCCCCAGGCCAAGTTCCTGATCATTTCACCCATTCTAGGGCTTTTCTACCAATAATTCACCTAGAACTACCACTTTTATGATTACTTTAGCAAATTACGGTCATGCCATCATGATTAAACAACTTTTCATCAAAAACCCAAAGGTTTACACCCCATTATCCCTCTTACACCAGATCTTACAGCTAGGTTAAGTTAAACCCTCCCCCAGGCCTATAAACTAGATATTCTAAGACATAGAAATCAAAATACTAGTTCGTGGGGATAAGGAACTTACCTTTACGAAAAAATTTGGTGAAAAATCAATAGAGTTCGCCCCAAATTGACTCTGGCTTCCCCAAATATATTTTAGAAAATAATGAATATTTTTGGGGAAGTTTCTATATTAACAATGATATACCCTGCTATAGCGACATTGGGTCGCTCTAGAGGCACTGTCGTAGAGAAAGCCTTCCGCTATAGAGAAGTTGATCGACTCTGACTTCTATTATAGCAGGAATTTCTACGTTATAGTGGCACCTGTGTATGGCCAGACAGTAGCTATAGCGGGTGTAGCGAGGCAAAAACTCAAAAAATCTCTCAGTTTTGCCTTTTTTTACAACACACCCTCAAACCATGACATCCCGGACTAACCCATTTACGTCAGGTTCGATATCGGAAGTTCTACTTACTCGAATTCACTTCTGAGAAGTTCTATAGATTCCTTATCATCTTAGCTAACATAAAAACAAGCTAAACTTTATTAAATTCTCCCAATCCCTTTCTGGATTGCCCTAAATCGCACCTCGCTTGGATTTTATCCAAGACTAGCCTAGCCTAAAAATTTTAACTGCCAACAATAACAACAACAACAACAACATACCCAGTGTATTCCCACAACGCGGGGTCTGGAGAGGGTAGAGTGTACGCGGTCCGTACCACTACCTCAGAGGTGTGGTAGAGAGGCTGTTTCCGATAGACCCCCAGCTCAAGACAAAAATACTCTAAAAATAGGCTAAAAAGGACATACAAAAGATACAGGATAAAAAACATGATAGAACTACAAGAGACGATAGGAAGTAATATGTAGTAACAAACAACAGACAGAAATAGAGCACTACCACAAAATACTACTACGAGGAATCTAAGAACAAGAAACTATAAGCGTAGCACTACGATTACTAGTCGGGACAACAAGGAAAAAAACACTTCTACCTACTAGCCTAAACACATTTCTACCTACTACTCTTCTACCCTAATCCACTTCCTTCACACCTTTCTATCTAGGGTCATGTCCTCGGTAAGCTGCAACTGCGCCATGTCCTTTCGAATCACCTCTCCCCAATACTTTTTAGGTCTACCTCGTCCTCTCCTGTAACCATCCATAGCCAACCTCTCACACCTCCGCACTGGAGCATCCGTGCCTCTCCTCCTCACATGTCCGAACCATCTCAACCTCGCTTACCGCATCTTATCTTCCACTGATGCCACACCCACCTTATCCCGGATATCCTCATTCCTAATCCTATCTCTCCTAGTAAACCCTCACATCCATCGCAACATCCTCATCTCCGCCACCTTCATCTTTTGAATATGGGAGTTCTTTACTGGCCAACACTCTACTCCATACAACAAAGCTGGTCGAACCACCACTCTGTAGAATTTGCCTTTAAGTTTAGTAGGCACCTTCTTATCACACAAGAATCCAGATGCGAGCCTCCATTTCATCCACCCAACACCAATACGGTGAGTGACATCCTCATCAATCTCTCCATTTTCCTGGATAATAGACCCAAGATACTCAAAACTCCCTCTCTTTTGGATGACCAGTGTATCCAGCTTCACTTCTACGTCATCATCCTGAGTCGCCTCACTGAACTTGCACTCCATATATTCAGTCTTGGTCCTGCTCAACCTAAACCCCTTAGACTCGAGGGTCTGTCTCCAAACCTCTAATTTAGCATTAACTCCTCCGCGAGTCTCGTCAACCAAAACTACATCATCCATAAATAACATGCAGCATGGCATCTCACCTTGTATTTGCCGCGCCAATACATACATTACCAAGGCAAATAGAAAAGGGCTAAGGGTCGATCCCTGGTGCAACCCCATCAATACGGGAAAGTGCTCTGAATCTTCTCCCACAGTCCTAACGTGAGTCTTGGCCCCCTCATACATGTCCTTAATTGATATGGTGTACGCCACGGTACACCTCGAGCCTCCAAGCACCTCCAAAAGACCTCCCTAGGGACTTTATCATACGCCTTTTCTAGATCGATGAACACCATGTACAAGTCCTTCTTCCTTTCCCTATACTGCTCTACCAGTCTTCTAAGGAGATGAATAGCTTCTATAGTCGAGCGTCCTGGCATAAAGCCGAACTGGTTCTCAGAAATAGGCACGATCTGTCTCAACCTCAACTCCACCACCCTCTCCCAGACCTTCATAGTGTGGCTTAGCAATTTGATACCCCTATAGTTGTTGCAACTCTGAATATCGCCATTGTTCTTGTACAAAGGAATCATCGTGCTCCATCTCCAAGCTTCAGGCATCTTTGTCGTTCTGAAAATACCATCAAACAACTCAGTTACCCACTTCACACCTGTCTCACCCGAGCTCTTCCAAAAATCAACGGGAATCTCATCTGGCCCCATCGCCCTACCCCTACGCATCTTACGAATCACAACCTTAACCTCCTCAACCTTTATACGGCTAAAATAATCATAGTCACGATGCCTCTCTGAGTGTGCCAAATCTCCCAGCACAAAGCTTTTGTCCCTCCCTTCATTCAAGAGTCCATGGAAGTAAGACTGCCATCTCCTTCTAATGAGTACCTCATCTACTAGTATTTTGCCATCTTCGTCCTTGATGCACTTCACTTGGTCAAGGTCCTGAGTCCTCCTCTCTCTAGCCTTTGCTAACCTGTATAACTTCTTATCCCCACCTTTATCCTCTAAAGCCGCGTATAAGCTTTCAAAGACTGCGGTTTTAGCCGCCGTTACCGCTAACTTAGCCTCCTTCCTAGCTATCTTATACGCCTCCCTATTCCTTTGCTTCTCCTCATCCTTACTCTCTACCAACTTTGCGTATGCCCCCTTTTTTGCCCCCACCTTTTCTTTTACTTCTCCATTCCACCACCAGTCCCCTCGATGCTTGTCAGAACGACCTCTCGAGAAGCCCAACACCTCTCTAGTCATCTCCCTTATGCAACTAGCAGTCGTATCCCACATATTATCCACATCCCCACTACACCCCCAAGCCTCCCTAGTCCTCAACTTATCCTATATTTCCAGTGCACTGGCCATAGTCAGGCTACCCCATTTAATCCTAGACCGGTCATCCACAATCCGCTTCTTTTTCTCCTTTTTGATCTCTAAATCCATCACTAAGAGTATATGTTGGGTCGAAAGATTCTCACTTTGGATAACCTTAAAGTCTTTACAAAGACCTCTATCACCCGTCCTAAGAAGCAAAAAGTCTATCTGAGTCTTGGTCACTGAACTACGGAAGGTAACCAAGTGCTCCTCCTTCTTCGGGAAACTAGAATTAGCTACTCTCAACCCAAAGGCTCTAGCGAAATCCAAGAGTGCGGCTCCTCCTTCATTCCTATCCCCGAAACCAAAGCCTCCATGTACATCATCATAACCCATCGAAGATGCCTCGATGTGCCCATTAAAATCTCCTCCAATGAAAAGCTTCTCAGTATCAGGCAAACCTCCCACTACCTCGTCCAAAACCTCCCAAAAGCATTTCTTCTCCTCCTCAATCCAAGCCCGCTTGTGGTGCGTACGCACTAATAATGTTCAAAGTAGACCCTCCAAGGAATAACTTAATTGACATCAACCTATCGTTGACCCTCCTAACCTCCACCACTTGCTCTCTCAACTCCTCATCCACTAGGATACCTACCCCATTCCTATTCCTCACACCTCTTGAGTACCACAACTTATACCCGTCTACCTCTCGCGCCTTAGTGCCCACCCATTTAGTCTCCTGGACACACGCTATGCTAATCCTCCTCTTCCTTAGAACCTTCACTAGCTCTATGGACTTTCCGAATAAAGTCCCTATGTTCCAAGACCCTATTCTCAACCTAGATGCTCCCTTAACCCCCGTACCTCTTCTTCCCCTCACCCCCGCCCCCGGTCCAACCCCCGACCCTACCCCCAAACCCGAGTGCGACCGATGACATGACCCTACTCGACCATCATCCACCAAAGCCACTAAAAGAATGTGCGCTATAATCAAGGATAGACCAACTCCACCAACTACTCTATACTAAACAA
Source organism: Jaltomata sinuosa (assembly GCA_003996215.1). NCBI lineage: Eukaryota > Viridiplantae > Streptophyta > Magnoliopsida > Solanales > Solanaceae > Jaltomata > Jaltomata sinuosa. The sequence continues at coordinate 366,567 of QJPP01000524.1, forward strand.
CTATATCGCAAGAAAAGAAAAATAAGGTACAAGAGACAAGAACTACACTACCAAACACAATATAGAGCCAATAATTTGCTTCCAGAATACAATACACGCCAAAATCAATATAAAATGTAAAAAAATTAGACAGCGAGTGATAAAGCAATGGCAGAAATGTCAACCTAAACAGGCTATCAAGAATGCGATAAAAAAAATCCAAGCAAATGTCAACTACTGAGGACGAAAATAAAGCCTAGGGATAGAAGTCACCGGGGTCAAGCTGGGAGGAGAGAAGGACGGTCTGCTTGCTACAGTGGTTGGATTCCGGCAATATGAGGTGTCAAAATTGGTCGCCGAAATTCATAAAATTTCTAACCCCGATTATTGCATGATTATCTCACCCATAACGACAGGAAGGGTCGTTACACACTGTCTTAGCATTACAATTTAAAACAGCATGATATGGAGACAACCAAGTCATACCCAGAATAATGTCAAAATCGAGCATATCCAAAATGATTAAGTCTACCCAAGTCTGAAGATCCATAAACAAAATAGAACATGCATGATATACATGGGTCACTACCACAGAATCTCTAACCAGAGTAGAAACATACACAGGAGAATAAAGTACATCACAAACCAAGTCCAGACCCAAAGCAAATCTAACAGATACATAAGAGTAAGTGGAACTCAAATCAAACAAAACAGTAGCCATCCGGTCACAGATGAGAATAGTACCTGTAATAATGACATTAAATGCCTCGGCCTCAGTCTTGCCTGGGAAGGCATAACAGTGAGCTTTGTCATCAAGCTAGGCAACCTCCCAAGTAGGCTGAGCTCCACCTTTCCCTCTATTACCATTACCTTTGTTTCCACCATGACCTCCTTGATTATTACCCTATCCACCTTGTGGATGGCCCTTACTGTTACCACATCAAACTCTACCTGCTGGAACCATAACCTTGGTCTGTTGTTGTACCTGATTACCTATCTGCCTCAAAGGACACTCTCTCTTGAAAGGTTCCGCAGCACTACAAGTATAACATTCTCGCTCAAGAGAAGGCATGTTGGCCAAAGAATAGTGTCATGCCCCAAGGCTACCCCCTGGACGTAACACGAGATCCAGGATACGAGTGCCCTAGATTAACCCCTGGCCATAACACACTCAGATAACTTAAGGAAATAAAGTGGAAGCATACACAGGGAGGAGATAGAATCCATAAACTGAAATAGCAAAAGTCTACAAGGATTCATCCAAAATACAACTAAATATGTCTGAAGCCTCTAAATTTGAAATAGAAGTTGATGGGATAAGACCCCAACTAACTCATGAATCTAAGAAAAGGGGCATAAAGATAACCAATCATAACTCCAGTCCTCGTAGGAAGAGGACTCACCAATAAGGTATGAACGGCTGACACTAACTAGCCACGAGTCTGAGGACAAGTGCCTGAATCTGCATCGTAAAAGGATGCAGCACAAAATGCGTCAGTACTATAGGATGTACTGAATATATGAGATAAACAGGAATCTGAGATAAACATGCTAAATAAACTTGTAAAGCTGAAATCATGCTATAAGTGTAAAACTGAAATGCAAAAGACTCAATGAAATGCCAAAACAAGTTATACAAATATCATAGTAATCATAATGGTCCTGAAATCGGAAGGCAAAGAGCTATTGCATTTTAAAACCTAATACTATTTTTGTGGAAGGTTCTCTAACCGATATAGACCATGTGAGCTACATGGAATCTGATGAATACGCCCCATCAAAAGGACCCAATATACCTTGACAGGGCATAGAGGCATGATTGTGGCATCATCACTAAATCTGATGCCCAACTAAGAGGACTTAGAATCTATGGGGGCACGTAGTTCTAGGACTAAAGATACTCTCACCCTGTACAAATCAGTGCTAATACTACTTCCAAAAACATATACATATAGCTCATAAAACTTATTAAATATCTGATATCAAAACTGTTCATAACTTAGGTAGACATATCTGCATGCCAAACCTTTCATAAAACATAGGGACATATCTAATATCCAAAACTGTTGGAAAAGCATAAGGATATATCTGATGTTATGCAATTCACAAGTCATGAATCTTAAAACTTTGCAAAACCATAATTCAAAATATACTTTCCTTTATAGTATCATAACTTGAAGAATTAAGCATGCAATTTCATGAAAATAGAGGTCATGTTATCTAAACATACTAATTTTACTTGAAGACATGCAATTCAATGAAATCATGCTAAAATTCATCACCAACATATGGGCTTTTGAAATTAACTGAGGAACATCAATTAAATCATAGAACTGTAATAAGAAACCATGAACTGATGCCTTAGGAGAAGACCCATAACTTTTTCCCCAATTTAGATTAAAACCCTAATTTCACAAGTTCATAATTCAAAATAAGAATTTGGGTTAGCACAAGGGTGAAAGGAACCCATTGTCGAATATCCACATACCTTGATTGAAGCTAACCCAATTGAAATTGAAAAGAAAAGGAGACTTGAACTTGGAGCTTGAAGGAGTTCTTTTTCCTTTTTGGGAGATTAATAAAGATTTAAGAAGAGACTTAGGCTAATAAGGGTGAAAACCCTTCTAGAAATAGCCAAAACAACCTCATTTAGGAGTAAATGGCTTGGGTAATGACTAAAATATCCCTGGGATATAATTAGGACAATGTTGTTTTAAAACTCGGCTTCAGGTTCCATGGACCGTAGAACTCCTCACGGCTCGTGGACTTGAGTCGTGGTTCCTGAGCCAAAATTTCAGGCTGTGGATAACTTTCCACAGACTAACAGGATGACTCATAGAAACTTCTACAAGTCGTGGAACCAATTCGTGGTTTCAGGGAAAATGACCACTCTCTGTCTGAGTTCCACGGGTTGGTTCCACGACCCGTGGAAGCTTCCATGACCCGTGGAAGCTTCGACGAACCATGAGACTGACTCATGGTTCTCAGACCTGAGGGTGGTCTGCAGGACTGGAATCACAAGTCCTTTCCATAATTCGTGGAACTTTCCAGGCCTCGTGGACATGACCCGTGATCCCTGGAAGCTCAAAAATTCTAAAGTTTTCTGAGTTGGAAAGCAAGATCAAATTTTGGAGTGTTACAATATCTCCCCCTTGGGATCATTCATCCTCAAATGAAGACTAAGCAAGGAAAACTGGAGAGAAAACAGCCCAACCAAGTATCAAAACATGAAAACTCAAGGATAAACATGAAAACTGAGCTTTTCAACTTAAAACATAACTAAACTAACTTCGAAAAACATGAATGCATGTTAGGATCATGAGAGGAACTAGTGGAGTAGAGTAGGAGGGACATACAAAGGAGGAAATTATTACCTTAAGCTGAAATGGGATCGGAAGGGAAGAGATTAGGGTACTTGGCTTTCATGGCTGATTCTGCTTCCCAAATAGCTCCTTCAACAAAGGACTTTTACCGAAGCGACTTCTTTGTTTATCAACCTCTGAATCTGACGATCAAGGATCTCTATGAGAACCTCCTCATCGGTGATACTATCCTTCATACCCACATCCTCAAAAGGAACAATCAAGGTTGGATCACCAACACACTTCTTTAACAAGGAAACATGGAAAACTGGGTGAACCGCTTCTAACTCCGTCGGTAACTCCAACTCATAAGATACGCTACCAACTCTCCTCAGAATCCGATAAGGACCTACAAAATAGGGATTAAGCTTCCTTTTCTTGCCAAATCTCATCACACCTTTCATGGGTAACACCTTCAAAAAAAACAGTCATCAACCTCAAATTTTGATTCCCTTCTCCTCACGTCCGCATATGATTTCTGTTGACTCTGAGCGGTCTTCAACCTCTCCCTAATAAGTTGAACCTTCTCCATAGTCTCATGAACCAAATCTGGACTAATCAAGGTTGCCTCACCTACCTCAAACCAACCGATAGGAGACCTACACCTTCAACCATAAAGTGCCATATAAGGAGCCATCTGGATGCTAGAGTGAAAGTTGTTGTTGTAGGCAAACTCGATAAGAGGTCAGTGATCATCCCAATTACCTTTGAAGTTAATCACGCAATCTCTCAACATATCCTCCAAGGTCTGAATAGTATGCTATGCCTGGCCATTCGTCTTTGGTTGAAAAGTTATGCTAAGCTTCACTTGAGTACCGAGACCTCTCTGAAATGATCTCCAAAATTGGGAGGTAAACTGAGTACCTCTATCAGAAATGATGGACAAAGGAACACCATGCAATCTGACTATCTCCCAAATATAGAGTCTGGCATAATCATCTGTTGAACCAGTAGTCTTAACCGCCAAGAAGTGGGATGACTTAGTCATCCTGTCGAAATCACCCAAATGGAATCATGTTGCCTTCGAGTACGAGGTAACCTAGTGATAAAGTACATATTGATCGCTTCCCACTTCCAAGTAGGAAGGTCAATGTTCTGAGTCATGCCACCCGGTCGCTGATGCTCTACCTTTACTTGCTGACAGTTGGGACACTTAGCCATAAAATCGTCTATGTCCCTCTTCATACCATTCCACCAATAGACTTCCCGTAGATCACGATACATTTTGGTGGCACCGGGGTGAATAGAATATCTAGAACTGTGAGCCTCAGTCAAAATCTGTTGTCTCAACCCATCTACATCTGGCACACACAATCGACCCTGATAACGAAGTACCTCATCTCCCCCTTAGGAGAAAAACTCAACTCTTTGTTGATAGACTGCACCCTTTGGCTGAAGCAAAATAGGGTCACTGTCTTGCTTTTCCTTTACCTCATCTACAAAAGATGATTCGAAACTACTCTGAACAATAACCCCACCTTCTGTCGAGTCTATAAAGCAAACTCCCAACCGATAAAGCCTATGAACCTCCTTAACCAATTCTTTCTTTCCATCTTCAACTGAAGACACACTACCCATGGACAATCTACTAAGTGCATTCGCTACAATATTGGCCTTACTCGGGTGGTAAAGCACACTCATATCACAATCCTTAAGAAGCTCAAGCCATCTCCATTGACGCAAATTCAATTCCTTCTGAGTGAATACATACTGTAGACTCTTATTATCGGTGAAACATCCACATGCACACCATACAAGTAATGTCTCCAAATCTTTAAAGCGAAGACCACGGCTGCTAGCTCAAGATCATGAGTAGGGTAGTTCTTCTCATGAATCTTAAGCTGTCTAGAGGCATAAGCAATCACTTTACCACGCTGCATTAAAACATAACCCAAACCAATCCTAAAAGCATCACAATACACAACAAAGTCATCTAGGCCCTCAGGTAGAGACAACACTAGAGCTGTGGTCAATCTAGTCTTCAGTTCCTGAAAGTTTTTCTCACTTAGATCAGACCATTGAAATTTTACCTTTTTCTGATTCAATCGAGTCAAAGGGGCAGCAATGGGAGAAAACTCTTCCATAAACCTCCTGTAGTAACCAGCCAAACCCAAAAAGCTCCTAATATCAGACGAAGAAGTGGGTCTAGGCCAGTTCTTTATTGCCTCAATCTTTTGAAAATCAACCCGAATACCATGTCTAGTCAAAATATGACCCAGAAAAGCAACAGATTGCATCCAAAACTCACACTTGCTGAACTTAGCAAATAACTGTCGATCCTTGAGGGTTTGCAACACAACTCTCAAATGGTCTGCATGCTCCTTCTCACTCCGAGAGTAGATAAGGATATCATCAATGAAAACAATCACAAACATATCCAAATACTATTTGAACACACGGTTAATCAAATCTATAAAGGTTGCAGGAGCATTCATTAGACCAAAAGACATAACAACAAATTCATAATAACCATACCAAGTCCTGAAGGCTGTCTTTAGAATATCACACTCTCGAACATGAAGCTGATGATAACCGGATCTAAGGTCAATCTTAGAGAAGAAACTAGCACCCTGAAGCTGATCGAACAAGTCGTCAATCCTAGGAATGGGATACTTATTCTTAATTGTGACCTTGTTCAATTGATGGTAGTCGATACACATCCTAAGGTAACCATCCTTTTTCCGCAAAACAAAATGGGGGCACCCCATGGGGAAATGTTAGGCCTGATAAAACCCTTATCCAGGAGGTCCTTTAACTGATCTTTCAAATCTTTACGTTCCGCGGGAGCCATTCTATAGGGATGGATAGAGATAGGATTCGTATTTGGAAGAAGATCTATCCCAAAGTTGATCTCATGCTCGGGAGGGACTCTGGGTAAATCTTTGGGAAACACTACTGGGAACTCATTCACAACAGGGACAGAATAAAGACATGGGGTTCCGGACTCCATGTCTATAACCCAAACTATATGATCAACATAAGCCTTAGAAATCATCTTCCTAGCCTTAAGATAAGATATGAAATAACCTTTCGAGGATGGGGGACTACCTTGACATTCTAAGATGGGTTCATTTGGAAAATTAAAACTGACAACCCGAGTATGACAATCAGCCGAAGCATAACAAGCATACAACCAATCCATACCAAGAATAACATCAAAATCAGTCATCTCCAACTCTACTAAATCCGCTGAAGTGACTCTGTGAAGGATTGAGATAGGGCAATTTTGGTAGATACTTTTGGCTAAGACTGACTCACCAACAGGAGTAGAAACACAAAAGGGTTCTAAAAGCATTTCAAGACAAATTTCAAATTTGCATGCTATATAAGGGGTCACAAAAAATAGGGAGGCTCCGGGGTCCAACAAGGCATACACATCAAGAGAGAAGACTTTCAATATACCAGTGACAACATCAGGTGAACTCTCATGGTCCTGACGAGAGGACGTAGCATAAAGACGATTCTGGCGCTGACTACCAGAGTGCCCTGCTAGGCAGGTCGACCTCCTAGAGCTGTTAGGGCAGACTGAGTCCTGCTACCACCCTGTCCTTTCTTAGCTGAAGGGCAATCTCGAATCTTGTGCCTAACTTAACCACATCCAAAACAACCCTCTCTACCGGCTAAACACTCACCGAGATGATTCTTTCCATACTTGGTAAAAATGAGGTAGGAAAACTCTTTTGCACCATTCCCCTGATAATAAGATCCTGCACCTCTACCAGACTAATCATGACGGGGCCTGGAGGCCTGAGAAGGAGCACTGGTTGAAGAATGCACGGGCCCTAATGACCTCTTTTGAAAGGAAGAGCGATGTCCGCCTCCAGACTTCTGATGGCCAAAACCCGATATCTCGGATCTAGCCCTATTGTTCTCCCTAGCCATCTCCCTAAGCTTGTATCTCTCGATCTGGTGAGAATGGGTCATGAGTCTGGAAATATTCATATCATTCAACAGTATAGCAGACATATACTCCTTCTTCACCATATCTGAAACCCCATAGATAAACTTGCTCATCTGATCCTGCGGGTCCTCTACCATAGAGGGGGCATACCTAGACAACTGAGTGAACTTCAAATTGTACTCTTGGACGAATATCGACACTTGTCTCAAGTTCACAAATTCCTCAGCCTTCGGTTGCCTCAACTCTCGGGGAAAGAACTGATCGAGGAAGGCCCTCTCGAAACACTCCCAAGTTATAGGGACCTCATCTCTAGCTCTAGCTTCCTTCCATTGCGTGAACCAGATATGAGCCACATCCTTGAGTTAATAGGATGTGAGCTCCACACAATCAACATCACCCACTTGCATAACATCAAAAATCTTTTTTGCCTCATCAATAAAGCTAAGTGGGTCCTCACTCACCTTCAAACCCCAAAATTCAAGTGGGTTCATTTGGACAAAATCATGGACCTGAGCCGCTACCCTACCTTGAGGGTGGACAGGGATAGGAGCCGGTTAGTTGGCCTGAGCGGCCAAGGTCTAGGCTAGAAAATGGATGGCATTCTTGAACTCCTCATTCGTAACCTCGGGGGCCGAAACTGGAGGAGCAGCATTCCGAGCAGCTCGATGAGGCATAGCACGTCGAGGCATAATTTGAACTGTACAAGGAACGGATTAGAGGGACATTAGAGTTAAACTCTTTCACACAATATGATCAGGAAGGAAGTGAACTTTTTCTAAAACATCTCATATGCTCTCCCTCATACGTGTGGAGCACTTCACACATGAAAGAGATTCTATTCGATGCGGCTTTAGACATCTTAGGACTCTTGAACCTGAGGCTCTGATATCAAGTTTGTCACGCCCTGAGACTACCCCTGGATGTAACACATAATTCGGGACACGAGTGCCGTAGATTAACCCCTGGCCATAGCATAATCAGATAACTTAAGGAAATAAAGCAGAAGCATACATAGGGAGGAGATAGAATCCATAAACTGAAATAGCCAAAAGTCTACAAAGACTCATCCAGAATACAACTAAATATGTCTGAAGCCTCTAAATCTGAAATAGGAGTTGATGGGAAGAGACCCCAACTAACTCATGAATCCAAGAAAGAGGGCATAAAGATAACCAATCATAACTCCGGTCCTCATAGGAAGAGAACTCACCAATAAGGTCCGAACGGCTGACACTGACTAGCCACGAGTCTGAGGGCAGGTGCCTGAATCTGCATCATAAAAGGATGCAGCACAAAATACGTTAGTACTATAGGATGTACGGAATATATGATATAAATAGGAATCTGAGATAAATATGCTAAATAAACTTGTAAAGCTGAAATCATGCTATAAGTGTAAAACTAAAATGCAAAAGACTCAATGCAATGCCAAAACAAGTTATACAGATATCATAGTAATCATAATGGTCCTGATATCTGAAGGCAAAGAGCCAATGCATTTTAAAACCTAATACTATTTTTGTGGGAGGTTCTCTAACCGACATAAACCATGTGAGCTACATGGATTTTTATGTATACGCCCCATCGAAAGGACCCAATATACCTTGCGAGGGCATAGAGGCATGACTGTGGTGTGATCACTAAATCTGATACCCAACTGAGGGGACTTAGAACCTACGGGGGCACGTAGTTTTGGGACTAAGGGTACTCTCACCATGTCCAACTCGGTGCTAATACTACTCCCAAAAACATATACATATAGCTCATAATACTTCAGACATATTTGATGTCAAAACTGTTCATAACTTAGGTAGACATATCTGGATGCCAAACCTTTCATAAAACATAGGGACATATCTAATGTCCAAAACTGTTGGAAAAGCATACGAACATATCTGATGTCATGCAATTCACAAGTCATGAATCTTAAAGCTTTGCAAAACCATAATTCAAAATATACTTTCCTTTCTAGTATCATAACTTGAAAAATTAGGCATGCAATTTCATGAAAATAGAGGTCATATTATCTAAACATACCAATTTTACTTGAAGACATGCAATTTAATGGAATCATGCTAAAATTCATCACCAACATATGGACTTTTGAAATCCACTGAGGAACTTCAATTAAATCACAGAAATGTAATAAGAAATCATGAATTGATGCCTTAAAAGAAGACCCATAACTTTTTCCCTAATTTAGATTAAAACTCTAATTTCACAAGTTCATAATTCAAAATAAGAATTGGGGGTTTCAGGTACAAAGGTGAAAGAAACCCATTGTTGAATACCCACATACCTTGATTGAAGCTAACCCACTTGAAATTGAAAAGAAAAGGAGACTTGAACTTGGAGCTTGAAGGAGTTCATTTTCCTTTGTGGGAGATGAATGAAGATTTGAGAAGAGACTTAGGCTAATAAGGGTGAAAACCCTTCTAGAAATAGTTAAATTGACCTCATGTAGGAGTTAAAAGGGTGGGTAATGACTAAAATACCCTTGGGACACAATTAGGAAAAAGGTATTTTAAAACTCAGCTTCAGGTTCCACGGGTCCCTTCCACGGACGGTAAAACTCCTCACGGATCGTGGACTTGAGTCGTGGTTCTTGAGCCAAAATTTTAGGTTGCGGATAACTTTCTACGGACTAACAGGATGACCCATAGAAACTTCTACGTGTCGTGGAACCAATTCGTGGTTTCAGGGAAAATGACCACTCTCTATCTGAGTTCCACGGGTTGGTTCCACGACCCGTGGAAGCTTCCACGAACCGTGAGACTGGCTCATGGTTCACAGACCTGAGAGTGGTCTACAGGACTGGAATCACGAGTCCTTTCCATGATTCATGAAACTTTCCATGGCTCGTGGACTTGACCCGTGATCCTTGAAAGCTCAAAAATTCTGAAGTTTTCTGAGTTTGAAAGCTGGATCAAATTTTGGGGTGTTAGAAATAGGAAGCCTATTGGCCTCTAGCAACTGGAGACTGCTGAATAGCTCCTATATAACCACATGTAGAGGCTGACAAAGCTAACCGAATGGGGCGAGCCGAGTGAACCTGCTGGTTGTGATCCCTGGAATAAGATCCATTGTAGTTACCCGCATTTTGGGACTTCTTGGCTAATACATTAGCCTGATCAACTTTCTTAACTCCCTCAATCTTTTTCACATAATCAGTTATGTCATTAAAGCTTTTTCCTGCAGAAGTCATGTGAACAGACAAAACCTGAAGATCAGTGTTCAAACCTTTAACAAAAAACTGGATCTTCTCCCCCTCAGTGTCCAACAGTTGGGTAGCATAGCAAGACAGAGCATGGAACTTAGCCTCATAGGCTGCATGGAACTTCCCTTGTATTTGGAAGGTCACGAACTCAATACCATGTTGTTGCAGAATCCCCAATTTAGGTAGCCTCTTATAGAAATCAATGATGAACTCAAATGCATCCTCAGCCTTAGTACCGTTAAATGAAAGAGGTATCATTTTCAAAAACTTGGTCAGCAACTCATGTTCGATCCCGGTCATGATGGGGCCTAATACAGGATGGGGAATGTCACGCCCCGAGGTTACCCCCTAAACGTAACACGGGACTTGAGATCACAAGTGCCCCAAGCTAACCCTTGGTCATAGCATTCTCAAGCATAATAAAAGATAAGCGGAAGCATAATAGATAAATCCAGAATCACATAACTGGATAATCAAGTCAAATAGGAATACAAAATCCAGAAAGAGACTCAAAAGTTGTCTATGTCTGAAAAGCCTCTACTCATGACATAAAGAGTTGCTAGGACAAGACCCTAGCTAACTCGAAGTGCGGAAAAATATAATAGCTAACACTGACTAAGAACATAACTAGTCCTCGATCTAAGAGGACTCACCAACAGCTGACAGAAAGTGGCCTGGAAGCTTTAGCCATGGATCTGAGAAGGAACACCTGAATCTGCATCATCAAAGGATGCAGCACAAGATATGCATCAGTACTATAGGATGTACCGAGTATGTGAGATATGCATAGGTCATGCTAAAAATATACTTGAAAACGTGTTTAAAAACTGAGAACATGCATAATTTGTCATAAAACATGCTTAAATTATCCTTGAAGCTGAAATCATGTGGTAATAGTAAAATATGTAATGTAATGACTCAATGCAATATCATAAGCTAAAAACATAATCATAAGTAGTAAGTCTGAAATCTGAAAGCAAAGAGTCAATACATTTTTAAAGTATAAACTATTTCTGTGGGAGGTTCTCTAACCGACATAGACCATGTGAGCTACATAGAATCTGATGTATACGCCCCATTGAGAGGACTCAATATACCTTGTCAGGGTATAAAGGCATGACTATGGCGTGATCACTAAAACTGATGCCCAACAGAGGGGACTTAGAATCTATGAGGGCACGTAATTCTGGGACTAAAGGTACTCTCACCCGGTCCAACTCGGTGCTAAATATTACTCTCAAAACATATACATAAAGCTCATATAATACTGGGGCATGTCTGATGCCAAAATTATTCATAACTGGTGACATATCTGATATCAAAACTGTTCATAACTGGTGACATATCTGATCTCAAAACTGTTCATAACTGGTGACATATCTGATGTAAAAACTGCTCATAACTGGTGACATATCTGATGTCAAAACTGTTTGAAAAGAAATAGGACGTATCCGATGTCATGCAATTCAAAATCATACATCTAAAGAATAAGCATAGCCATAACTCAAAATATACTTTTCCTTTCTAAATTCATACTTGAATAGGTGGGCATGCAATTTCGTAAAATACATAAGGACATGTTATCTAAACATGTAAACTTTCACTTAAAATCATGCAATTCAATGGAATCATGCTAGAATCCAACTTTAATACATGGGCTTTTGAAACCAATTAAGGAATCTTAATAAAATCATAGATAAACCATAAGAAACCATGAATTGATGCATAGAAACTGATTCCATAAGTTTTTCCCAATTTTAAATCAAAACCCTGATTTCATAAGTTCATAATTCAAAGTAAGAATAAGGGGTTTTGGGCACAAGGGTGAAAGGAACTCATTGTTGAATACCCACATACCTTGATTGAAGCTAACCCACTTGAATTGAAAAGAATTAGGAGACTTGAACTTGGAGTTTGAGACTTGGAGCTTGAAACCCTAACTTGAAGCTTGAGAAGATGGAACTCCTTTTCTTCTTTTGGAACATGATTTAAAGAATGAGAGAGAACTTAGGTCAAGTGGAAATAAAAACCCTCCTAAATAGGCTTAAAATGACTTAGTATAGGATTAAAAGAGTGGAAAATTACAAAAATACCCCTGGATTTAAGCTTGGAAAAAGATGGAAAAGTCAATCTCAGGGACCACGAGTTGATCCACGGTCCGTCATCCAAAAGGACTGACCATCAAAGGGATTCGTGGTTTCAAATGCCACTTCTGGGGTCTACTGGAACTCAACACCATGAGTCAATCTACGGTCCGTGGTTCAGGACGACAAACCATCCTGTTGACTCGTGGTTCCGACTTTAAGATATGAGGATCCTCTGATCTTCAGAGATTATGAGTGGAAGAAAGGGTCGTGGAATAGGTTGACGAGTCATCAACCCACTCATGGAATTTAGAGGACTTGGTACCTCTCTGAAGGTGATTCTATGGGTTATAGGACGGACCGTCATTCAAAACGACGACCCGTCAAGTCATCCGTGGAAACTGGGTGAAAAAGCTAAATTTTGACAAACCACGGGTCACTCTACTAACCGTGTTTTTGGTCTATGGGTCGTGAACCAACCAGTGGTTTTGAAGATGAAAATATTAAGGTGCAGTTCAGCAATGACAAGTCACAGTACGGACCGTGGTTCAGAACCACGGTTCATCATTCCCACCCGTCATCACTGACAGCACTGCAGTAAACTGCCCATAACGTTTTACTCCAGACTTGGATTAATGCGCGGTTGGTGGAGTTGGAAAGAAGACTCAAAAACCTTTAATTTGGTGGGTACTAGGCTACCTAACTCTTTATATTTTAGGAGTAATGATTGATTGAAGTTGACCCTAGTTTAGTCTTAAATGAAAACTTACTTGGGTGAGGTGCTTGCGACTTAACTTGATGATAGGAGTTTCTTATGAACATGATTCGCATCCAAAGCACTCACCACACTAGGAAAATGATCATTACACTCATGAAAAAGGTTCGAGTATTTAGCTTAGGATTTTTGGGGTGTTACAGGGAAACTCATCAGTACCCGAAGTCTCATTCATTCTGGGAGCTAAAGTGGCAGTGGGATGAGCACCTAAAACCTGGAAAGTCAGCACAGTGAGGGTAGCTCCAGTACTATCTAATCCTCTCAAAAAATCCAGAACCTGCTAAATAACCTTAGAAGACATTGAAAGAAGAACTGCACCTCCAGCCGGAGCTGCCACCTCCGGTTCCACACTATCCCCGTCTACTGCTCAACCTCCTCAAAATGATCCTAGGTGGGGGAGTTGATACTGACCTCTGATGGGATTGGTCAGCTGCAGCCTCAGCTTCACCCCTGGCGGGTGTTTCTCTTCTTCTTTCCCTCCTCATCTCCGAACAGCCAGTTTCGCAGCTGGAGTTGTTGGGGCTGGGGATGCTGCTCTTGCTTCATTCGATCTAGTGTTCACCATCTGTGGACAAAAGATTGAAGAGGGTCAGATACCTATTTGGATCACCAGATATCAATTGGAATCAAGTTATAGCACAAAGGAATAAATAAAGGATAGTTTCCTAAGGTCCTATAGCCTCTCGAAGAAAAGTACAGACGTCTCCGTACTGTTTTGCAAGACTCTATTAGACCCATTTTGGTACGACGAGATCAATGAACTTAGGGCTCTGATACCAACTTTGTCACGATCTAAACACGTCGCGAGTGGCACCCACACTAAACCCTCCGGTGAAAGAACCAACTAACCTCATAAACCATCCAATCAGTTAGCCGAAAATAGGCAACTAAATCAATCTCATTAATAAAGCCAATAATCAATATCTTAAATGAAGAGTAAGAATAATTATGCAGAAATAAATCATCCCTAGAACCTGAAAGTCATCGTACCAAATTCTAATAATTGTCAAAAAGAAGGGGGATGCAACCCCAAAATCAAAGTAAGTACGAAATAATGGGCCAGAAGACAAGTGTGAGAACTCATGGTAGCCTGAAAGATGCAGCTATTATTTGTTAGTATTATAGTTAAATTTTTATTAAACTTATTTATTAAGTTCGAATATAACATTATAGTTAAGCGTTGAATTTTGATATGTAGAACTTTTATTTGAATGATGAACCTATAAATTTAAGGTTATAATCGTCTCTTTCAATTTGGGGATTACTAATTAGTTTGAAGACAGATCAAGTACGTTGGATCGTTACATTCCATCATAAGAAATTGGTTGGTCATTCTAATTTTGTATGAATTCTCTGTTAAAATTTAATTTTATGCAACTGTTTCAATTGTGAATAAACTATGAGAAATGACATATCGTCATTATTTTTATTAATAGGCTTTAATGGTTTTTTGGGTACAACTATATCATTTAAATACATATAAAATTTATTCTAACGTCAATTACTACTCTCTGATAATTTTGCTCTTTCATATATAGTTTTATTGATTGACGAGAGACACATGTGCAAAGCATGTACACTAAACTAGTTCTTCTAAATATGGGTATAGTGTAATCTAAAGAGATATTATTTTATAAATTAAAAGTAGTTAATGCTTCGTTTATTTTTTATTAAGATTAAAATATTTGAAACTAAAGATTAATTTATATATTATTAAAATGTATGAATCTGAATACACATTTAGATATTTAAATATTATATTAATATATGAATACAAAATAATTATGATTATTTATTTTTTTAATATTTGAATATATAAAATTTATCTTTATTAATAATTAATTAAAACTCAAAACAAAATACTATATAATCTAACATTATTGACAAAGTATATTTCTACCTATTATATAGAAATGTGATAAGAAGACGATCAAAGGCAAAAAAGTAATTTTATATAATAAAATCTTTTAGCAGCCAATAAAATCTAGAAGTATCTACACACTCTATCTCTCTCTTACTTTACTTAAATCCAGAAGTCGTTTCTGTTTTCTCAAAGCTTCCAGAAAATACTTTCAAGTATGCTCCTATTTGTCCCTTTCGTCTTCTATTTATTTTTTTTAGCCTTTTAAAGTTGTCTTCAAATTTTCCATTTTCATGTCTGAATTTCATGCGTGTTGAAGTAAAGATTAAATTTTTAGTTAAAACAAATTATGGTTATAATTCCAGTTGATATATAATTCTTTTGAAATTTCAAATATTTTCGTTTAAATTCTGTTCATACCCAAGTAGATTGCATTTTTTGTTTTCAGATAGGTAAAAAAATTCACTTTTGTTTCCATCTCCTGTCAATTTCTTCCATTTTCATCTTTTAGAACTAATTGTGGAGGTATACTCTGGTAATTTGGTGTTAGTACTTGAGTTCTTGAACTATTTATGCAAGGTTGAATTTCGCTCATGTGATGTTGCTATGTTTCCGTTAATTCTGTTGCATTTTCATTTTAATATGCTCAGGTGATGGAAGCTCGCATAGTTGTATGGCTTGCGAATAGTTAGTCCGTGTTCTTAATTCACCTTGGAGAAATTGCTTAGTTTGATGTTTATCCTAAGTATTCATCGATGTATTGCAATTTTGTTCTTCTGAACATTCTTATAACTCTTATTGAAATTTTTGGGGTTGCTTATGTTCTACACTTTATGTATATGGAGATGGAGATTCAAACTTTGAACTAAATCTGAATTCATCTTAACATAGTTTTCATCATTAATGACCTTTCCGAATCTATTTTCACAACTCTTTTGGGGATCCCATTTTTAAGGTGGAGAAAGATGGCACTTCTAAAATCTTGTCGCTAGGATTTGTGATATATTCCTCATCAACTTGTTAACTTGTTATAAAATATTCTGAATTCTATTTTCACACCGATATAAAATAAGTTTAAGTACAACTTGTTAACTTCTTATGCGTGCCAAGTTTAACATATATATAAGTGAACAAAGTGGTGGACGGACACGGCATATAATAATTGTACAAAATGTACTTACATTTACCTTGAATATTTATCTTCTCTCCAAACTTTTATCAATTCTACCTAAATCCCTTCACCTTCTCTCTGCTTCTTCTACCTACTCGCTCTCAAGCTCACCCATTAGAGCAGAGTTGGTAAAACTATCAACATTAATTCAATGCAAGTATGATCTCTAATTTATCACTTGGTCCGATATTCATATTTCAGTAGATGCTCCTTTGTAATGAGCCTTATTACATCCTTAAAAAAGGGATCTATAAACACATGTTACTATGATGCAAGCATGTTTATCTTTTCCTTTTTATCTTTAGAAGTAATTCACATGTCGACTATAATCATCAATATTTCTGGAAGATTTAGCTTTATTTAAACATAGATTAACATGAGCGTCAATGATTTTATCAGAAGTATCATGACAATAATCACTTGATGGGTTAAAGATTGATTCATGAATTCGGGTCCGGAGAAATCGAAAGCATGTGACGGTTGTGCTTGATATCAAGAGTTGAAATTTTGTTCTGACCTAAGCAATTGTCACAAAAGCACAAGAAAGTTTTGTGTCAAAGTTTATCTTCTGAATCTCTGAGGGAAAGCTCAGAATCGTCGTCACCAAATTTCAGTGTTTGATAGTCATTTTACCCATGATGCAAGTAAGGGTAGCTTTTTACAACCTTTTCAAGCCATCCATCTCCAATGTATCTACGTCCTTGCCTAGCAGGTAACAAACTGATATAATTTTGTAGAATTTATTTCTTTGTGATTATTCCAGTGTGAAACTTGTGTTTTTCATATATGTTAATATATTAAATAGAAACATCTAATATAGCAGGATCATTATATTATCCAATTATTGATTTTGTTGTTTTAGTTTTCAGAATTGGTGGATATAAGAGCTTGATTTTACTTTATTTTCTCAAAAACATATTTTGATCTATGCCAGAATTCGTCTAATCAATTTTGTTAAAAGTAGCTGATGCAAAAATCTGTTGTATAGAAGCTAGAGTCTCCTACTAGGGAATTTAGCATGTAATGTTAACTTATATATGTTTTTTCATATTCTATTTTCTTCTTTTCAAGTCAAAAGATCACTTCGTTGAACCAAAGTGGTGCAGATAAAAAACACATTTGTGTTGTATCATTAAAGTTCAAACAAAACTATATTGCTTTCTAAACACAAATGCTCTTTTTTCCTTTACGCTAAAAATACAAGTGAAACACTACAGAGCTCCTAATTCTTCACATTCTTCTAATGGGCTTCTTCTAAGCTCCTTGGGAAAAATCTACTGTATTGTTTCCACATAATCTTGAATGTAGCAATGGTGTAATTTGTAAAATATTCCTCCTTCCATTTTAATTTTCTATTTGTTAATTTAACTATCTAGCAGACTCTACTGATTCTATTTTTTTTTCTAAAAAAAAATATATCAAACACTGGTGTTATCAGATTACAAAGTTATATGAACTTGTGTTCTTAAAGCTACTTTAGGAAGTAAAAAATCTTACCTTTCTGTTATAATTTTAGGGAAAGTGATGAAAACGTGAAGTCAATCTGTTAGCCCATCAAGTGATTATTGTCATGATACTTCTAATTTAGATGATATGTTACCCTAAAGCTTGATTGAAGTAACCTTAAAAACCTCTTGTGCTTTTCGCTAAATACGACTTTCCATGAGTAGAATCTCTCTCTCAGATTCAAAGTACTTTTCTTACTTTATAAGTATTTGGTTTCTCTTTTGAAAAAAAAATCGTGTTGGCAATAATTTTTCTGCGTGTGGCTTCTTAATCTTCAATGTCATGTACCAATTGTGCTGTATTTCAGTTTTTGAACATGAATACTCTCATTTGTAGTTTAATCCAAACAATACACTGAATAAATGTAAAGTGTTACATTTGATTGGTGCAGTTATTCAGGTTTTGATTACAAAATTCTGATTTCTTTAGTCGTCCTGCATTCTTATGAATCATAGTTTGACTTTTGCCTTAAATTGTTGTTCAAAGAACCAAATAGAAAATTCTTTTGTAGTTGGAGTTTCTAATGTTCTTTCTTTTCTTTTACATTCTGGACAAATCAATCATGAGAAAGTATCTTTGTTGTGAATGACTTGTTTGGCACAGCCAAAACTTGCTCCTTTCATTTTTGTGATTAAAAATTATATACTTCCTTTGGTTGTTGGTTTAGGTCATGTGTGTTGGGAAAGGCAAGGCACTAACAAAGAATGCACAACAGGGTAGCAGCGGAAGAATACCCAAGTCTAAACTTTCCCTTTCAATTTGAACCAAGAGAAGACAAACAAACCAAGCACAATGGTAATAAGGCAGCAAGTATATCAACCAAAAGAAATACGACAAGACAAAATAAACCAATCACACGAGACACCAAGATTTACGTGGAAAACCCCTTCGGTGTGAAGAGTAAAAACCACGGGACCAAAACCTCCACTATAATCACCAAGAGTTACAATAATGTTCTCCAAAATGGCCACCAAAGAAGTGCCAAACAACGAGCAACACTACATAAATCACAACACCAAAAACAAGAGAATAAAAGGAGCAAAAGCACCGAAAAACGTAGCTACTGTTCACGGATGCAAAACTGGAGCTACGGGATACCAAATCCAACTCTGTCAGTTTCTAATCAAAGATTGAGATGAGAGGAACAAGCTGTCCAAAAATCAGATCAATCGGATAAGAAACGAAGCGGGAATCGCAATTTGAAGTTGGCAATTTAGGGCTGAAATTGGGTGCGAAAATCTGCTCTTTCTCTCTATGTGTGGCTGCTGAAAAATATTATGTGGATTATGAAATAAGACCTAAAAAAGGTCTATATATATGCCCCATAGAATTGGGCCTATGGGCAAAAGTGGGTTGGTCCAAATTGAGCTTTATTTATCCACATAGGAAGGGAAAAAGACCCATAACCCCAACAATTCTCCCCCTCACGACTATGTGGAGGAGACCGCCATCCCGGCGATCATGCAACAATCTTCAAATTTCCATCTTGGCAAAACTTTAGTCATCATATCGGAACCATTATCATCCGTATGAATCTTCTCAAGTTCAAGCAACTTAGAATCCAACACATCTCGAATCCAATGGTATCTCACATCAATGTGTTTAGACCGACCATGGAATGTAGAATTCTTGCCAAGATGTATAGCACTTTGACTGTCGCAATAAAGCACATACCTCTCTTGAGCACAACCAAGTTCCCCCAAGAATCTCTTCATCCAGAGCAACTCTTTACAAGCTTCAACGGCAGCAATAAGCTCAGCTTCTGTAGTAGATAGAGCAACACATTTTTGCAACCTAGATTGCCAAGACACAGCTCCCCCTGCAAAAGTAACCCAGTACCCTGAAGTAGACTTGCGAGTATCAACATCACCAGCCATGTCTGAATCAGTATAACCACAAAGAATAGGCTTCCCTGTACCAAAACACAAACTCAGACTAGAAGGGCCACAAAGATATCTCATGATCCACTTCACAGCATTCCAATGTTCTCTTCCCGGATTAGAAAGAAAACGGCTAACAATACCAACAGCATGAGCAATATCTGGTCTTGTACAAATCATTGCATACATTAAACTACCAACAGCTGAAGCATAAGGAACTTTCTTCATATCTTCCTTCTCATCATCACTGGAAGGACACTCTTTCGTGCTCAACTTGAAGTGCATAGCTAAAGGTGTACTGACAACCTTAACATTATTCATGTTGAACCTTCGAAGTACTTTCTGAATGTACTTCTCCTGTGATAACCACAACTTCTTGGCCTTTCTGTCACGGACAATCTGCATGCCAAGAATCTGCCTTGCTGGTCCTAAGTCTTTCATAGCAAAAGACTTACTCAACTCTTGCTTCAACTTTTGAATCCTGCAAGCATTATAACCAACAAAAAGCATGTCATCAACATAAAGCAACACAATAATAAAGTCACCATCAGAGTATTTTTGCACAAAAACACAATGATCTGAAGAAGTCTTCTTGAAGCCCTGCTGACTCATAAAAGAACCAAACTTCATGTACCACTGTCTAGGAGCTTGTTTCAAGCCATACAAGCTCTTCTTCAATTTGCAAACATAATTCTCTTTTCCCTTGACTTCAAAACCTTCCGGCTGCTCCATATAAATTTCTTCATCTAAGTCACCATGGAGAAAAGCAGTTTTAACATCCATTTGTTCAATCTCTAAATCTAGACTTGCGGCTAAGCCTAGAACAACACGAATGGATGACATCTTCACAACTGGAGAGAATATCTCATCAAAATCAACTCCCTTTTTCTGGTTAAAACCCTTCACAACTAATCTAGCTTTGTACCGTGGAACTGGATTGCCATCTTCATGTTTCACCCTGAAAACCCACCTGTTTTTTAAAGCTTTTCTGTCTTTAGGTAACTTAACCAAATCAAAAGTATGATTATCATGTAAGGATTTAATCTCATCTTCCATAGCATCAAACCATCTTTCTTTTTCTTCACTATCCATGGCTTCATCAAGACTCTCAGGTTCTCCCCCATCAGTCAAGAGTACATACTCATTGGGAGAATAACGAGATGAAGGTAGTTTCTCTCTAGTAGATCTTCTGAGAGAACTCTCTGGAGCATCAATAGCAGCTGGTTGCTGGCCAACCACATCCTCTTGCACTGGAGCGTCAACAACATCCTGGTCATTCTGAACATGATCATCATCTTCATTATCAACTTGATTTTCATTATTATGAAGATTTTCTTCAGGTGCAGTAGTCAAAGGAACTGGATCAATATCAACTAGGCTCTCACTACTCTGAGAATCAACCTTCTCAGTTTTGTCAAAATCTTCAATTGTTTGGTCTTCAAAGAACACAACATCACGGCTTCTAACAAGTTTCTTCTCAACTGGATCATAGAAACGATAGCCAAATTCATCTTGACCATAACCAATGAAGATACACTGTCTAGTTTTAACATCCAGCTTTGACCTTTCATCCTTAGGAACATGAACAAAAGCTTTACACCCAAAGACTCTAAGATGATCATAAGAAACATTCTTACCAGACCAAACTCTGTCAGGGACATCACCATTCAAAGCAACAGCAGGAGATAAATTGATAACATAAGTAGCAGTATTTAGTGCTTCTGCCCAAAAGGAATCTGACAGCTTAGCATCTGAAAGCATACATCTAACTCTCTCAACTAGAGTTTTGTTCATCCTCTCTGCTAAACCATTTAACTGAGGAGTCTTTGGAGGAGTTTTCTGATGCCGAATACCCTTCTCTCTGCAATATTTATCAAAAGGACCAATATACTCACCACCATTATCTGAGCGGATGCATTTCAATTTCTTCCCTGTCTGTCTCTCAACCAAGGCCTGAAAACCCTTGAACACATCAAGTACCTGATCCTTGGACTTCAAAGGAAATACCCAGAGTTTGCGAGAATGATCATCAATAAAAGTCACAAAGTAAAGTGCATCACCATGAGACCTTACCTTAAAAGGACCACACAAATCAGAATGTACCAACTCCAGCAAATCAAGCTTTCTTGAAGGCGGATGACTCTGAAAGGAAACTCTTTTCTGTTTACCGGCTAAGCAATGAACACATTTCTTCAACTTTGCTTGTTTCACTCCAGAAAGCAAATTTTTCTTAGCCAAATTGTCAATCCCCTTCTCACTCATATGACTTAGCCTTCTATGCCATAATTCTGATGAAGTATCATTCTCCACCAAGTTTACTAAGCCTCTAGAGATGGAGCCCTGAAATACGTACAAGTTAGACAACTTGTCACCACGAGCCACAACCATTGAACCTCTAGTAAGCTTCCACTGGCCAGCACCAAGGGTGTTAACATAACCCTCATCATCAAGGTTCCCCACAGAGATCAAATTCAGGCGAACATCTGGAGCATGCTTGACATTGTTGAGAACTAATCTCGAACCATTGTTACTTTCTAAGCAAACTGTTCCAATGCCAAGAACTTCAACTTCATCATTATTACCCATCTTCAACATCCCAAAATTACCTGGAGTATAAGAAGAAAATAATTCTTTCTTGGGCGTGACATGAGAAGTAGCACCAGAATCCACAAACCAGCTAGACTCATCACGAACAAGATTAATGGCATTCTCACCACAAGCAACAAGAAGATCATCATTAGCAACAACAGCAACACGATTCTCATTATCGCCTTCTTTCTTTTGTCGTCTCATATCTCTCTTGTGCTTGTGACAATATTTCATGATATGTCCATTCTTGTGGCAATAGTCACATGTAACATTCTTGTATCTGGACTTTGACTTGCTTCTACTTGTACCTCTATCATTCTGACCTCTGAACTTATTTCTCCCCCTATCTTCAGTAACCAAAACATCGGAGTGTGAAGCTGAAGAAGATGAGGCCTGTGATCTTCTTCTCATCTCTTCATTCAAGACACCACTCTTAGCATATTCCATAGTTACAACACCACTGGGAGCAGAATTAGTCAAAGAAACTCGAAGAGTCTCCCAAGAGTCTGGCAGAGTATTGAGAAGCCAAAGTCCCTGAATTTCTTCATCAAACTTTACACCCATTCCGGACAGCTGGTCAAGGACACCCTGAAAATCATTTATATGATCAGAAATAGGACTACCCTCTTTGTACCTGATATTTATCAATTGTTTCAGCAGGAACAACTTGTTGTTGCCAGTCTTCGAAGCATAAAGTGTCTCAAGCTTATCCCACAAACTTCTGGCATGTGTCTCATTCACAATATGATTTCTAACATTATCTTCAACCCATTGTCTGATATAGCCACAAACCTGCAGATGCTCAAATTCCCAATCCTCATCATTCATAGATTCAGGTTTGTTAGAAGCAAACACAGGTAAGTGCATCTTCTTGACAAATAGAAGATCTTTCATCTTGCCTTTCCAAGTATGATAATTACTACCATTCAAACACACCATCTTGCTCATATTTGCCTCCATCATTCAAATTGACTATCAACAACAACCAATGCTCTGATACCACTTTGTTGGGAAAGGCAAGGCACTAACAAAGAATGCACAACAGGGTAGCAGCGGAAGAATACCCAAGTCTAAACTTTCCCTTTCAATTTGAACCAAGAGAAGACAAACAAACCAAGCACAATGGTAATAAAGCAGCAAGTATATCAACCAAAAGAAATACGACAAGACAAAATAAATCAATCACACGAGACACCAAGATTTACGTGGAAAACCCCTTCGGTGAGAAGAGTAAAAACCACGGGACCAAAACCTCCACTATAATCACCAAGAGTTACAATAATGTTCTCCAAAATGGCCACCAAGGAAGTGCCAAACAACGAGCAACACTACATAAATCACAACACCAAAAACAAGAGAATAAAAGGAGCAAAAGCACCGAAAAACGCAGCTACTGTTCACGGATGCAAAACTGGAGCTACGGGATACCAAATCCAACTCTGTCAGGTTCTAATCAAAGATTGAGATGAGAGGAACAAGCTGTCCAAAAATCAGATCAATCGGATAAGAAACGAAGCGGGAATCGCAATTTGAAGTTGGCAATTTAGGGCTGAAATTGGGTGCGAAAATCTGCTCTTTCTCTCTATGTGTGGCTGCTGAAAAATATTATGTGGATGATGAAATAAGACCTAAAAAAAAGGTCTATATATATGCCCCATAGAATTGGGCCTATGGGCAAAAGTGGGTTGGTCCAAATTGAGCTTTATTTATCCACATAGGAAGGGAAAAAGACCCATAACCCCAACAATGTGTTCAGTGTAACTCTCTATTACAAATCCCATCAACTTACGATTACTTTAGTTAAAGATCTGGAACGACACAGATAACCATTATGATAAGAAGGTATAGAAATTATTTGGAGATGGTGTTTGAGACTGGACTTGTTTACATCCACACATTCCAGTTTCTATTAAAATCTTTATCTTGAACTTGTCTCTTTGTGTTTCTCCTGAAGTTGAGGACCCGCCTCTTTGGACTTGTTCAAGTTCTGGGAATTTTTTCACATTCACAGCTTGGAACCTTCTATAAGGATAAAAAGAACAGATCTCTCAATTTGACTCCAATTTGGCAAAGAGAAATTTCCTACAAGATGGCTTTCTTAACTTGGAAGGCAGTTTACAAGAAAATGTCTACTGATGACAATGTTGCTAGATTTGGAACTATCATTGATTCAGTTTGCTACTGTTATAGAGGAAGAGGTATAACCCCTGGTGATGAGACAGTAGAACACCTTTTTTGTAATAGTCATTATGCTCTTCTCATTTGGGAGCACTATGCAGGAAGATTGGGGATAAATTGCAGAAATACTTCTCTGCGAACCTTAAAATTTTGCTGCTGGAATCACAAGGTTACCACCTCTATTGCTTCGTTTGTTCCCAAAATTGTGCCACCAATAGTTATCTAAAAATTATGAAGGTCGCGATGCAGTTCTAAATTTGGTTCAGAGGCCCCTGCTACCTACATGCCCTTCTCCCTTATTTCTTTGATCAATATTTGCTAGACGGTTAGGTCCAAGATCAATAAATTCGCAGTTCCTGATAAGTGAAAATATTTATGCAATGTCATGGAAACTCCTATTAGGAAATACTCATCCAAACTCAATACCGATGATTCCTGTATTTATGAATCTTGTGTAGGAAGTGTGGTAACGAAGATGATCAAGGTCGTTTCATCATGGTGTTTTCGATACTATTAGGACAGGGCTCAAGTAACTGGGTTGTAGCCAGAGCATTTCTCTTTGGCCTAAAGTGGTGCACTGATAAAGGTTATAATTGGATTATGGGGGAAACAGATTCCCTTTTACTCCAAAATTGCATTCAAAACACTAGGGTAACTTCGTGCAGAATTCTAGGGATTGTGGATGAGATAAAAGCCCTTATTGGTAGTAATGGAGTTCATACTAATCACTACTTTTGGGAAGCTAACAAAGTTGCAGATAAAATGGCCTACCTAAGCCATAGCTCCGACAATATACACAGTTTACTCTGCTTCCAAATCAGTTCAAAGATCTTTTGCTAGCGCAATTTCCATCATTCCGAGTCGAGTAGAAAGTCTAAAATTATTATATATGACCACCATAAATCATCTGCTTTATTGCCACAATTTAGAGTTTAAATCAAGATTTTTGCTCAATGATCTTCCCAGATTATAATGGGAGTCGTACCTATTAAAAAGGTTTGGTTTATGTCTTTCAATTGTAACCCTACTATGGCAATAAAATCGTATTGACAAAAAAAATTCTACCATAAACACTGTTCTAAGAAATTAAGAAATAATGGACATCTCTGAGAATGATATGAGTTTGTAATTCATTATCAACTAACCAATGCCTTCTTTTGAATAAATCATTTAATCCTCAATAAAATTATATTGCATGAATACATATGTCAAGAATATCATATCTATAGCTTTGTTCTTTCATGTGATATCAGAATTGATAAAGGTTAAAAAATCACATTTTATACTCTTCTCGTCCCATATTTAGTTGGTTACTTTTCTATTTACACGCATGTTAAGAAATTATAAATAAGAAGGTAGTTTTACTAATTCACCATTAAGAAACTTCTTTGAAACTTTACAAACAAGTGTGAACACTTTCAAAAGTAATTAATTGCAAAGGTAATATGGAAAAAAATTAATTAATGCTTTCTTGATTTAGTAAGGTGATCAACTAATATGAAACAACTATTTTTAATATAGTGGTCAACTAATATGGGACAGAGAGAGTATTTGTTTGTCGCTTCTTCGTAGTGTATATCTTTAATGTTCATTTGCTATTTCCTGAAGGTTTATATATCCTCTGCGTTTGTATTTTTCAAATCGTAATATATGCGGATTAGTGTAGGATCTGAGACAAACAAAGAAAAGTAAGTGGAATTTAAATTGTTGGGCCCGTGCTCAGCACGGACAAACCTCATCTAGCTATTAGAAACAAACATGGTCTGTGGTGGTGATAGATTATAATGGTGGTTATAAGTGCTAACTAGTAGTGGTGATAGATAACGATATGATTATGGGTCTAACTGGTGGTGGTGGTGATAGATATTAATAATGGTGGTTGTGGGTGCTAACTGACGGTGGATATCGATATTGATTGTGGATATATAGTAGCTAGAAGGTGATGGTAATTGGCACTTTTTTTACCCTTCTCTGGGAGCTTTCATCTTTTTACTTCCTTCACAATTTTAGGATTGGAGGTGAAGGGTGCTTACCATCCGAACAACTCCTACATTGGTAATTGTCATTAGTTGTAAAAGAATAGTGGGTAATAATGATTTTGTCTGTGGTGATTGATGGTGGTCGGTGGCTAGTGATGAGTGTAAGTAGTGGTTAGTAGTGGTGACGATTAATTATGACGAATAATAGTGGTGGTGGTCATGATTGTAATTAAGGATAATGATTGTGAGTGATGATTGATATTTGATAATAGTTGATAGCAATGCTGGTGAGTAGCAGTGAAAATGAATACAATAATTGTGAAATTTTTCTTTGAATAAGCTCTTGATGGATAACATCTTAATAATATTAATTAAAACTTTGTTAATTATAAATAACAAGTGTCGCGCCCTATTTCGAACCGGTCGAAATAGTGCACAACTTATGGTCGTTGTGACTCTCTGATTTTTTGAAAATTTATTTTTTAGAGTCGCCACCTAAATTTTAGGAAAACTTAGGAAATCATTTTTTGTAAAACTCTGTTTTGGTCTTTTGAAAATATTGAGATTCTGAGTAAGGGTTTTGGTTACCCGAGGGGAAGGTGTTAGGCACCCCTCAGAGCCTATCCGAAGATAGTCCTTAAACTCAATTTAGAAAATATATTTGGGAAAAAAAATTGTTCATTATTTGCTAAAAAGGTGATAAAAACATTTTATTAATTTAAAGAAAATTCAAGGTATATGACACATGCTACTATAATATATATGAAAATATAATATACTTATGGTTAAAAAGTGTATATATGTGTCAAAATATATGAAAAATTTAATAGCAACATTTTTATCATAACTATAATTAAAATATGTAGAACTTTATGATTTATAAGAATATATACTTAAAAAGCTATGTAAAAATTGAAGATATTATTTATACAAATATACTTTTTATAAAGTAAAAATATATGTATTTTTTGTGAAAGTTTATGACATATTTATTTAAAGATAAACGTATGCATATTTAAAATACAAGGAATCATGTAAAAGTTTATTATTTATAAGATTTGGATAAGTAAAACATATAGGAAATAAATATAGCGGTAATCGAGGAAAATACAAAATCATATTTATTTCGTAAATATATTTCATGTAAAAGAATAATTTGAAGACTTGAGTAGAGAATAAAAATTATTTATTTCATTTATTTGCAAAGAAAGAGATATGCGTCAAATATGAAAGAAAGTATTATGTATGTAAATGTAATTGCGATAAATAATGTATGTAATTTAAGTAGGAAGAGAGGTAAGTAAAATATAAATATATCTTGTAGTAGATAGCATATGACATATATACCTTGCGTTTTGAGGCTTTGAAAAATCTGAAAATCTCAAAATATATATAGAGAGTATAAAAAAATATTTTTTGTAAAATATTGGGTTAGAATAGGAGAGTAAATGAGTTGTTAATAAAACAGCTTATCTAAATTAGATAAAGAACTCCATAATTTATGGCCTAAGGATGACTACTATTTGTTTGAAATAAATTAAATCGCTACTTAGTATTTTTGAAAGTGTTTACTCACTATTTTAAAGTACTTAAAAAGGAGATCCGAAACATTTGCCTAGACTAAAAGGGTGAAGGAAACTCACTTCCGAAATTTCAAACTAAATAAAATAATCAACAAAGCTATGAAACGTTAATCAAAATCACACGAAATACATATCCAAACAATACAAGGTTAGTTAAAACAACTCAAGTAATAAGAAAAGCATAAAAAAAATAAAGGGGCTAGATACGCCAAGTTCCTTTGGAGGAACTAAACTTCTAAGAGATGACTCCGAGCACCGAGATAATTCCTAATAGCTGCTCGACCCAAAATATATTGAGCCGAAAGTGAGTTTCGAATGAGAACTCCAGCTCTCCGGTTGTTTCATGTAACAAAGAAAAATGATAAGGATTAGTAACTTAAATAACAAAATTTGCAAAAATGTAGAAATATGCCAAGCTAATAATAAAGTGATAAGGAAAACAAACCATCTATTTGGTAAATACACAAGCATATGTGAAAGACAACATGTCACCATATTTTGTTTCATTTTTTTTTAAGCAAACGATCAAATCTATTTGACTAGAGCACAAACGAACTAACATGAGATGATATCCGAAAAGAACTTAGGCAAAATGAACACCTTCAACACTAGTCGATTATTGGAAAACAAAGTACACAACAAGTAGCTATATAAAACCTTATTATTTTTACATTCACTTTAATTAAATAAGTAGCTATGAATAAATCACCTCGAAAAGTAAGGCAACACTAGTGACGGGAGGATCAAAAAGGGAACCAAACTACTACATTAGCTCATGATAAATTCCTTAAGTTAGTATTTCCGAAATTGATCCCGAGTTAAAACCAAAATAATGAAAATACGGGCAGACCTCTTTTTCTAACAATGCACACTAATTTAACCACTTTTTACTAGGATTAAGGTGTTTAAAGAAAAGTTAGATCGCAAGCAAGACCACAATATTTAACAAACGCCGGATATATAATCATAATATGTATATTCCTATCTATTTTCGGGACTAAAAAAATGACAAACCTATTGAAACTTTTACTTTAAGAATTTAAACTTCAAGAAACGCAAACATAGCATACATATACCTTTTCCGATTTAAACAAAATCAGCCCCCTAGTTGTGATTAAAACAAGACGGGATGATTACATACTCTTACAACTCAATCCGTAAAGCAAAGCAACAAGAAAACTTAACTTTTATGAAGAGTAAACATTGATCCTAACCTCTAGTTATGCAACAAAGACAGCCATGTACAATGTTAGAACAAAATGATTCATCCCCAAGTTCGATTCCTATCATATTACGAGAAAAAGCAAGTCCTTGGAACTATTTTTTTGAAAGCTTCAAACAAGAATAGGAAAAATGAAGTAAAACCATTGATACCTACTTCCGTAGTTATTTAAACGGCTAATAGTAAAGGTTCTTTAAAACTTTCACAAGAGTGAAACAAAACCATTAGTAATCCGAAAACAACAAATCAAACTCTTATAATTTTATATGCTAAAGGCAGTCCTTACGTAGTTATGAACAAGGCAAGGCGAGATAACTACATGCTCTACAAACTCAAACGAAAATCAGCCAACAAACTAAAGAAATGATAACAAACATAATACAAAGATCGAGGCTAAGTTAATGATTTAATCGACTAACTTTACTACTAAATTCGCTCGCCTAAAACAGCGGGGAAAAAAATAAAACTCCGTCTTTCATATACATCACATAAACAACCACACACGGCCAAACAACAAACCAAACGAGATATTCTTATACTCTTACTTGGGGAAAATGTATCATACGAAATAGAAGAAGAACAGAAACTAAACTAAAGGAATGATTTCTTACCTTGTGTTGGGCAGCAAACCAGGAGTCGATGTCAAGTTCTCCGGCCAAAAATTCGAACTCAAAGCTTGAACTCAAAAACCCAAGAAAAGAACTTTTTTGGATGTAAATACTTATATGTTTTGATAAACTCCGAATCTCCCAAATTAGTTGAACCTCTATTTTTAATCTCTCTTTTTTTTTGAAATGTTCAATCGATGTTCGATGCTCTTTTTTTTTCGAATCCTCCTTGGGGTGAAAAGAAACCCACTATTTATAGGAAAAATTCGAACTTGAAAGTCCGGATTTGAACCCAAAAATCAACCAGAAACGTGACAAGGAGGGGAGGGAGATTCAAAATTTGAATTTCGAATCCCATCTCTTGAAATCGAAAAAAAAGTTTGCACCGATTTGAGACTGATTTCTGGCCATCCCGAGTTGGGATGGCCAAAAATAGAGATTCTCGGTCAGAGATGGCAGTGTTTTGGCATTTTTGGGGTGGCGTTTTGGTGCCATTTTTGTGTAAGGGAGAAGAGAGGAGAAGAAAGAAGAAGATTTTGGGAAGATTCGTGAAGAAGATGAAGGTGATGGGGCGTCTGTTTGGGAGAGAGAAAGGGAAGGGAAACGCGTCTGATTCTTTTGGGAAAGGGGAGAGAGAGAAACACGCGTTTTTGGTGGTTTGAGGAGAGAGAGAGAGAGAGAGAAACGTTTGGGGCTTTGAATATTGTTGACTGATTTTGATCCGTCCGATCAATTGATCGGACGATTTAAGATTAATTCGGAATAAAAATTAAAAGAATAAGAAATAATATATATATATATATATATATATATATATATATATATATATATATATTAAATAAGATAAAAGGCTCAAAAATTGTGGCCGTTGGATTAAAAAGGAGGGTCACGATTGCAAGCAAAGAAACACAAATCCATGTGATGCCTACGTGGCACACATGGATTGGCTAATTAAAGGGGTCTAGGATTGCTACATTATTTTGCTCAAATTGACTATTTTAAAAATGTCAATTGTAGCCAATTCTTAACAAAATAGCCACAATTCGTTAATTTGTAAATAATTAATTTGTAAAATTAATTAATTTATAAAAATTGGTTTAAAAATATAATAAAATAAAATAAGGTTAATTAGTAATTAAGCTTCCTAAATTATGGGGAAAAAATTATTTGCAAGAGTAAAAAATTAAAACTAACCAAAAATTGATTTATTTCCTTAAAAATATTTTATTTGACGTAAAATAATTTTGAACGACTCAAAACATGAAATAAATATTTGTAGATTTTTAAAATATTTTAAATTTAAAGAAAAGAATATATATGAGATAGTTTTCTTAAAAATGAGTGGCAAATTACTAAGGCAATTTTAAAACATTTATTTTCATAAATATATTATTTATTAAAATAATATAGAGGACAAAAATTGGGTGTCAACAATAAGTACGGAGTATTTAGATTTATTAAGTAATTATAAAAAAATGTTTAATGATTAAAATTTGTAGGATTAATATTTGTACCTGAAAATCAAATATATTAAGAGTGGAAACACACTAGTAATGAAAATTTAATTAATGATTAAAATTTCAATCACCAATTGTGGGTTTCCACTCTTAGTATGTTTAGAAACTAGATGATGATAGTCTTAATTTATATCTTCTATATTTTTTCCATTCGCTTTCCTTCCCAACTTTTCAAATAAAGTAAAATTAGAAAAAGGGGGGGTTTTGAGATGACTTGTGGTGGAGAATTATTAAACAAAAGCAACTCTTTTTGCAGTCAAATTTGAAACCGCCCGTTCAATAAATTAATCACTTCAATTCAAAATTAAGCTATTAAATATTTGGTATTATTAAAATAATATTTCTTTCGTTAATCACTTTTTTTCATGCATTTTAATAAATTATAAATAAAAAGATAATTTTACAAATTCACCTCTCAAGTTTTTTAAATTTTTTTTTACAAATAAGTATTCATATTTTTTAAAAAAAATTAACTGTAAGAGTAATTTTAAAAAAAAACAATTAATTCCCTGTAAGGTGGATAACTGAAATAATTATATGTGAGATTCAGACAACAAACAGTACACAAATAGGGTTTACAAAAATTCACGAGACAAAACAAATTTGCGTGCGTGTCTTTCTTATGTTCCCCTTCCTCGGCAGACACGTGGCAACTTCTGGGACCCTTTATGTCAGCAGTCCAATTAGGGTATTTCAGTAAATAAGAAGTAAATGATGGGTATTTGAATATATATTTTAAATATAAGACCTTAAAGAGAAGTGTGGAGCCCATTTGACAGGTGATTTAAGATTTAAGCATAATTTGCTTTAATTAAGTACATTCAACTGCCTAACAAATTGACAATTCTAACTCCGGCTGTTGCATAACTAACAGAAAATAATATAGAATCAAAATCAATCTTTATGATGTCTTTTTAAAGAGTAGATAGAAAATGACTTTGTTACTTGTTAATTGTTAATAATTAATAAAGTACAAATAAATTTCAAAGAGAGCCGTACACTTATTCTAATGTTCCAATAAAAGTTTATTGCACTTGATATTTATATCAACCAAATATAAAAAGAACACATGTATTCACATATATAATTTTTCATTAAATCATAAATAGTTAATATTTTTATCATTAGAATGTTGATGACTATTTATCAGATATTATTTTGCTCATCGAATATTGAAGTTTAGTATTTCAAATACAAACCAAATATTAGAAAACATCGCATTGAGAAGTATTTCCGGTGGAATAACTTTAACCCTTGTCCTCTTCGTCCTTTCAATTTATATATAGTTTTGAGTCAATAAAAAATAATTAGTTTAACATAATTTATAATTTAGAGTGCATTTGGTATGGAGAAAAATATTTTTCATGAAAAATATTTTATTTTCTAAGAAAATAAATTATTTTTTACTTAATTTCTTGTGTTTGGTGATCAAATAATATCATAAAAATATTTATATATATATCTAACACAAAACAATGAAAATGAGTAAATGTAGAGTGATGCATATTGTGGTGGAGGAGGGAGAGGGAGAGGGCGGGGGGTTGTGGTGGGTGGGTGTGGGTGGAGTCAGTGGGGGTGGGGGTAAGGGTGGGATAGATGGGGTGGAGGTAAGGTGGGGTGTGGGTAGGTGGGGTGGTGTAGGAAAAAAATATTTTAAAAATTGGGGGGGGGGTAGAGGTGCGGAGGGGTAAGGTGGGGTACAAAAAATTTAAAAAGAAAAAGAAAACTGGGGGTGGGTGGGGTGGAGGTGAGGGTAGAAAAAAATACTGTAAAAGATATTGGGGCAGGGGTAGGGTAGGTGGGGTGGGAGTGAGTGGTTTTAAGTGTCGAAGGAGATAATATCACGTGTTTTCCTTGATTTCATTAAAAAAATTATTTTTCTTATTTGTTTTTCAGAAAATATTTTTAAAAAAATTTAATCAAAAAAAAATAGAAAATTATTTTCCGTAAAATATTTTTCTCCCTACCGAACACACCCTTAGTGTGCTACTATAATGCAACCTTGGTCACGACTCACGAGTATTGTCATTTGCGGGTAAGTTTGGAATATTCAAATTTTGAGTTTATATCAAATCAACAATATAAAATATGTATCTTTCATATAAATATATCGCTGATCAATGGTTGAACATTACATATTCTCATTTTAATGTTGAACTATTAAAATTAAATAAACTCATTGATTTGGTAAATATTTACGTTGCAAAGTATAAGTGGTACAACTAAGCTACCGAGCTTAACCATAATTGCTAAACTTATATTTAGTAAAAAAATCCCATAAAGAGAAACGGTTGTCAATATTAAATTTTATGGTCCAACTCTTTAATTTCTTTCCAATTACGATTTGATTGATT
Organism: Jaltomata sinuosa; assembly: GCA_003996215.1. Lineage (NCBI taxonomy): Eukaryota > Viridiplantae > Streptophyta > Magnoliopsida > Solanales > Solanaceae > Jaltomata > Jaltomata sinuosa. The sequence goes on from QJPP01000524.1 coordinate 400,333, forward strand.
TGAGTTTTTTTTTATAGAATATTCATTTTGTTAACTCTTGTTTATTTTAATTCATCATTAATTCGTGGGCTCAAACACATTTATACATGCTGATTGAAGCGATCTAAGACCTTGTTGGATGACTTATCAATATATTGAAAAGTCATATATCCTTTCTAACATATAAGTAAGTATAACTAACATATTCTTTATATCAAACTAATTTGAGCGGCAAATAAATTTGCATTCTTGAATAATATGGTACTTTATAACTTAAGAGTTGATAATTATAAAAGTTATAAAAAATTGTATTCTTAAGGGTTGATAATTTGAAAAATTAAATTATTTTTAAATATATAAAGATATCATTCACTTTCAATTTTTGAAAAAATAAAAGAAAAAGAAAAGTGCATCGCATAAATTGCGACAATGAAAGTAAGACGGTGCTTAATGTATAACGAGTTAATATAAGAGGTGTTTGGCCATTAATATTTTCACTTTTTCTTGGGAATATTATTTTGGGAAATTGTTTGGACATAGATTTGTTATAATTTTTTTGAATTCAAAAAACTCCAAAAATCTATTTTCATAATTTTCACTTCAAATCACTCGCAAAAATTTAAAAACAACCCTAATTTACATTCATGTTCAAACACAATTACTTCAATTTTCAAATATTATTTTCAATTTTTTTCCAAATTTTATAATTTTTACGTCCAAACGATCTCTTTACTTTCTATATTCCTATATGCAATAATGGAAATGGAGTACCTGGATCAATAGAATTCTAAAACTATAGAACCAACTGATTTCACACTGGGAGATTAAGACTTGGAGCAAGTACCCCAACAGTTTGAAAGATATTTTGAGAAAAGGTTTTAGCATCGATGTATTTTGTATGTACTCAAGTTTATTCAAAATATCTCAATGAATAACATCATTGAATTCTTGGGAAAAAGGAGGAAGATGATTTTAATCTCTTGTTTCATATAGATAAGTGGCTCACGGGGAAGGAAAAGAAACCTATTATGTTTGATCTCTAAGTCCGTATGTAGCAATTCTAGATGGGTCATTAGTTGTAGGGATGACATAATGCTAATTCATATTTCACACAATCAAGGAAGCATCGATTTTTAAACTCATTATAATTTGATCATTCGAAAGAGCAACTCATCGATCAAAATAGTGAAATGAAAGGCAATAAAAGAATTAAATACTCCTTTTTTTTTTTCAATCGTCTCCCAAAGACGGACAATCAAAAAAGTTCTCGAGATTCTCAATCGCTCTTTTTGGTGGAAAAGAATTGTGGGAAAAAGGAGAGAAACCAAGCCGAGCCATTAGAAAAGTAAGCTCTTTCCACATGTCAAGTTGAATATGAATAAATGAATGCAACCTCACTAAAGAGATCAATCAAGCCTTTTGAGTTGAGGACGTTGGCATTGCAGAATGAATTAATCCGCGATCATCAAGTTTTTCAAAAGTGAATAGAATAGAACTGTTACTTTCAAAAAATCTTGCTTCAAACCAAAGAAAGAAGGTCTAATTTTTTACGTAGCTTGTCGGTCAGACCAACAATTCTTTTCTCAAAGTAACAAAGAGAGCATATTTCTAGTTAGACTTCTATCAATGGAATGAAAGAATCATCACTTCCTATTTCCTTGTTTTTTCTATCAGGTAGAGAGAAAATTAGACCCTAAAGAGCCCTTCTTTACTTTACTACTTTACGGGGTGAAAGTGAATGTCAAGGTGAGAGGGAGGGGGGGGGGGGGGGCTTATATAGATAATTAAATCTCAGGGGTATTTTTATTATAATTTGATAGATCTAAGCACATGGCCTATTTGGGGTTCACTCGAAGCTTTGGCAACAAATGTAGGAGGTGTGTTGTCCATGCACACATTTAAGGGGGTGCAACACTTCTGTATGGGGTAAAAATAAATTGGGCCGACTGGGCCAGCTTGGGCCCGATCATAGTGTAGGTGAGCCACAACAAAGCCATCTCGAGAACGCATCCGGCGTGAAGAAGTGCCTTCTTGATGAAGGCAAGGTAGCCCGAGAAGGCCAGTGATAGTGATTGCACGCAAAGGACAAACAAAAGAACATCGTGTCAAAATATTTAGGTACGCAGACAACACACACCAGAGCCATGTCAGACGCAGTATACTAAGTTAACATCCTCCAACGATTTAAAGACAAGTGGTGGTCATCCATTAAACGCGGTACTATTGGCCTAGCAAGACAAGTGCTATTCCTTTGGCATCAAGGAACGATTCACACCCTATAAATGGAGACTCCCTCCCTCATTGTAATGGATCCACAATCTCTAGCCCTAAAGCAATAAAATCTCTCTCGCTTGGTCATTTAGCTTGTTATGTCTTTCTTTTGTTTTTCTTAGTTGTTTACTGTTTTATTATTATTACGCTCGCTTACTTGCTGTTTTTGGCCCCAACTAATTCGTAGCTAGGAGGACCGAACACCTTATCGGTGTCTCATACTAGCTCTCTATCATTGCCTTAGTGATTTATTTTGTATTTCCTTTACGTTTATCGTCTTTTGCAAACTTACATCTCTAACAATAAAGCTAAGATCGTAATTCGTGCTCTTGACTCACAAAGAAATCTAACTATCCCAAATCGATGGTAAAGAACTTCTCAATTTGAGCGTCATATTTCTCCTATATACCTTATTCGTATGGTGGGATGATGTTCTACGTGAATCCACGTTCAAAGGATATCATATCAAAGTGTATAATTAGGATCTTTATATGGTTAATTTTGTTTATCATATCGAGGTTATGTTCTTTTTGGGACTTCTTCTCAATCTTCTTTGGCACCTATAATAACGAATTAGAGGTATTTGTCCCCCAAAAAAAATGCAGTTTTAGATTCTTGGAAAATTCCTTTCCTTCATATTCTTATTCCCCTTTCATTCTGAGTTGTTGTAACTTAAGCTCATCATGCTATATGCACGGGGAAGGAAAAACAAATAACTTATACTTTAATAGTTGTCATTTCATCGACTTTTAAAGAATGAAATATTATCAAGCACCCTTCACTATTTTGAATAGTATTTATGGTTTTACCTTTTTATTAGCAATTGGCTTTCATGTGATTATAGGTACTATCTTTTCAGAAGATACTAACCCTCACGATCTTGCTAGTTGGGGGCTCAATTTTTCTCCTTTTCAGGGAATCACCCTTATAGTAGAAGATTTACTACGTCCCCAACTTCTCTTTATTAAGAAAGTCAATTGTCTGTTATAATTAGATTAAAATCGTAAAAAAAGAAACTTGTAATATAGCTGAACCAAATTCAATAATGGAGTTCGATAATAACATTATGAAACTTAATTCCCATATAGCAGAAAGCAAAAGTAGCGGGTACATCTATTCAAGTTCATTTATGTTCAATAAATTTCAAGTAAATGAAGATTCAAATATTAGAATTAAGTGAATAGAAGACACGAGAATGAGGAAAAGAGTAAAAACAATACGAAAACAAGAATTCTGACATTTTACTTTATAACAAATTCCTGATTTTCCATTTCAAATGGTAAGAGCACATAAAAGAGACTTTTTAATAATAATTTACTTCATTTCTAAAAAGCCAAATAAGCTAACAAAAGACTGATATTCTCTTATATTAGAAGCAACAGTTTTGCTGTTTCAGCTGCTTGTGTCATGATACATTTTTTGTCTATTTTTGTTATCACCTGCTTGGTGGCTAAATGTTCAAGTTAAATCTGGGAGGTTCTTGGTTCTACCCCCACCGGCAGCCTTGATTTTTTGGTGTTGGAGGTGTAGTGCGCACAGTGTGTTTGTGGCTTTGTGCACGTGGAGGAGCATCAAATAGTTGGGCACAAAAAGGGGCCCACAATACAATGCATTTAAATGCTACGTACTACTTATGTGTTAGTATTTCTTTATGAGCAAATTTCAAAAATATCGGCTCAATTGAAACTAATAGGACTTTTATATCAACACTTTGCTAATTATAATTCATACCAACTATTTAAATGATAACTAAAAATAAAAATAAAAAAAGGAAAAGTGCCGCCTCTCCGTCTCTCTTTTCTTTCTGTTTCTTTCTCCCTCTCATTCTCTGTCTGTCTCCTTTTCTCTTTCGCTTTTTTTTTTGTATTTTATATTGTTATCTCTCTCTTTGTCTCTCCCCCTCTTTGTATTTTGTATTTTCACCCCTTTCTCTCTCTTTTTCTTCTTTCGAATACAATTGTATCAACGTATACAAATACAATTCGTATCAATGAAATACAATTAATATTCAATTATATCAACGAATACAAATACAATTCGTATCAACGAATAAATACAATTTGTATTCAATTGTATCAACAAATACAAATACAATTCGTAAACGAAAAATAATTTATATTCAATTGTATCAACGAATACAAATACAATTCGTATCAATAAATAGAAAATACAATTTGTATCAATTTGTATCAATGAATACAAATTCTCTTTCTCTCCTCTTTGTATTATACATATTACAAATACAAATACAATTCGTATCAACGAATATAATTTCTCTCTCTCCTTTTTGTATTATACATATTACAAATACAAATACAATTCGGATCAACGAAATACAATTTGTATTCAATTGTATCAACGAATACATATATAATTCGTATCAACAAATAGAAAATACAATTCGTATCAATGAATACAAATTCTCTTTCTCTCCTCTTTGTATTATACATATTACAAATACAAATACAATTCGTATCAACGAATATAATTTCTCTTTCTCTCCTCTTTGTATTATACATATTACAAATACAAATACAATTCGGATCAACGAAATACAATTTGTATTCAATTGTATCAACGAATACAAATATAATTCGTATCAATAAATAGAAAATATAATTCATATCAATAAATAGAAAATACAATTCATATCAAAAGAATATAATTCTGCGTGTTTGCCGGATTTGTGTAATTTCCTGAGGAGAGCTTCTGCTTCTACAAAATCCAGTTACTGTTGCTTTCTGTTGCTTGAGATCAATATCTATGGCATACACTCCTGAAAATGTTTGATGTTGCTGATGATATAGGGTTTGGTGGGTGGTTTGATTTTCAAGGGATAAAGAAGAGGAAAAGAAATACTCATAGAAAATATGATGCTTTGCTCGAGAAATTTATAACAAAAAGGAAAAAATTAAGAAATAATAAGAGGAGAGTGGTGAGAGAGATAGATGGAAGAAGGAGAGGCTATATACCAATAGTTTTGACTAATTGGCAAGGAGCGTGATTGATTTAAACTATAAGCATGGAGCGTAATTAGGCCTCTAATGTTGGTGTGTTATGTAATTTTTGAGATATTCTTTTGGATTATTTTATTTTCAACTTGGGGTGATTTACATATAATTCATATGATATTTTAAATTCATTCTTATTTTAAATACTTTTTTCGTTTTAATTTATTTATTTGATTTTGACTTCGGAGAAAATTTTAAGAAAGTAGGAAATTTTTTTAAATCTTCTGGTCTCAAACTAAAGATATGTATAATATCATGTGAGATTATAATAGACAACAATTTAACTCTCTAAATTTCATCTTTATCACAAAAAATGGGGATTTGTTTTACGTAAAAAGATAAATCACAATAATTAATAATTTAAAATATTTAAAAAATAAAAATAAATAATTGAATTTGAAATTCTATCAGTGCCACATAAATTGGAAAGAACAAATAAAATATATTATTTGAAAATGACATAAAAAATACTATAGATCACAACAATTAATAATTTAAAATATTTAAAAGACATACTATTAAAAATTTGATTTACTCTCCAAATTCTATCAACGCCACATAAATTGAAGTAGAGAGAGTAACATATATTATTTTAAAATTACGTAGAAAGTCCTATAAATCACAATAATTAACAACTTAAAATTCTAAAAACTATATAAAATTGGGTCGACTCTCCAAATTCCACCAGTGCCACATAAATTGGGACAAAGAGAGTAACATATATTATTTAAAAATTATGTAAAAAATATTATAAACATAGTAATTAACAACTTAAAATACTAAAAAAATATTACTTGACTCTCTAAATTTTAACTATATCACATAAATTAAGACAGAAAAAATAGCACACGGGCTTTTTGCATCTAGTACATAATAAACACGCAAGTAAATAGGTTAAAATTCTCTAAATTATTAGTATTATGAATTTCATACCCGTTTGGCCATAAATATTATTTACTATAATTCGAAATATTTATTTCTCTTATTCCAGAATTCTTGTTTGGCCATAAAAACACCAAATTATATTTGAAATTTTAGAAAAAGTGTTTTCACTTTTTATTTTTTTTTTCAAAAAAATTCTATTTTTTTTTTCAAAAAAATTCTATTTTTTCCCCCATAAAAATATTGCATGTTCAATTTTTTTTTTTAGATTTTTCTAAAAAAACATTTGAATTCTAAATATTAACTTCAAATACTATGTTCAAACACAATTTCAATTTTAAAAATTCTAAATAAAGTGAATATATTTTTGATTTTCAAAGCTAAACGCCTACTTAGATATTCCTATTACTCCTCGATTGTAACTCCTTTTAGATTTAAAATCCTTAACCTATTCACTCTTTAAATAATTACTGTACTACTTACTACTAGTCTACTACTACAAGTTAAGTAGGCTTTTGAAGTAGTAGCTACCAAACAAATACATTGCAACGATACTAACATGTATATGCCTAGAAAACAGAGCCCTTCACGCCAAACCCCACCCCATTTGGTACAAAGGGGGGCCTGGGTGGCTTCTTTTTTCCTTAAACTTTTTAAAAAGCATTCAAACACCATCTTCCTCTCTCTACTCCTATAGTATTTTCCAAATATAAACTCTTTATCTCTCTCTCTCTCTCTCTCTCTCTCTTCACATTTTCTTCTGTCTGGAAAACATCATCAAAAGACAAGACTTGCCTCTTCCTTCTATAACCCATTCAAGAATCCTACTTTTTTTTAGAGGACCCAAAACTTCTGTTTAACTCATATTTACTCCTTGCTTACACCATATATTTTGTATGATATGTGAGTGTGTACAATCTTTCTACTACTTTTTATTTTTTGTTATCTGTTGTTACTCTACTTTTTGTATTTGTGGTTCTATGAGAATAAATATAGAGTTTAGGGTATCAACTTCTTGCCTCTCTTGACAACTTTCCATACTTGGATTTTATTAGCTATTCTTGGTATCCTATGTTAATTAGTTGACTTGGGTATGTCAATTTTTGGGTTTTGATCTTTTGGTCAATAATTTTCATGGATTCTGTTGTTGTAGCCATGGGCTGCTCTAAAGTTGATATCTTTAGGCTGTTAGTTTCTACTTTTAGGTACAAAGTATTGATTTTTCACTCTCTAAATTTGGATTAATTTGGTAATGTAGGTAATTTTCTGTTTGGTGGATAGAGACCTCATGATCTTTAGGTGAAAAAGTTATGGTTGACAGTGCAGATTTTTTGTTGTTGTTTTGTTGTGTGAGTTTTAAGGTAGATAGACCATATATGACTGCTTTTGGTAGATTAAGGTTAATTGATTAGGAACTTTTGGTGTAGATAATTTGGAGTTATGACAAGAGTAACCCTTGATTTTGGAGATACAATGCAAAGGGATGCTGTTCCTCCTGTATCAGCAGATGTGATCTTCCCATCTAGTCGCTTTCCAAATTACAAAATTGGACCAAACAATCAGATTGTGGAGGTCAAGCAGGATTCTAAGGCACTTACAATGAAAGAGGTGGTTGCTCGAGAAACTGCCCACTTATTAGAGCAGCAAAAAAGGTTATCTGTTCGCGATCTAGCGAGTAAATTTGAAAAGGGTCTGGCTGCCGCTGCCAAGTTGTCTGATGAGGTACCGCCTTAATTATGCTTTGGTGCTCTTGAATGGGTAGTTCCATAGTCCTAACTCAGAAGTTGCCTTATCAGCCAATTATCCCCGTGATAATCTAAAACTAAAACATGGAATATATTCCATTTTTGGCCAACTCCCGGTTTGTGATGTTGAGTTTGTCATAAAGAAGTAAATTTTGATAAATAGCCTCTACCTTTAAAGTGTTAGATCCTCTACTCCATGCAAGACACCATTCTTTCAAGGGAAAGAGGATGCTTTTATTGAACAACCTTAAAGGCTCTATGGTGATAAAAGTATCTTATATGTGGGTTCCAGGCAAGAATGAAGGATGCAGCTTCACTGGAGAAGCATGTGCTGTTAAAGAAGCTCAGAGATGCTCTTGAAGCTTTGAGAGGACGTGTGGCGGGGAAAAACCATGATGATGTGGAGGAAGCTATTGCTATGGTTAGTTTTATGTCTTTTATAGGCTTTCTTTTCTATTTAAGTATGCCCTTTTTGAGTGATATGGTTATTGCAAGATGAATATTCATGCAAGGAAAGAATCTGAAAACCTACTTCCTAATGTTATGCATGCAGCAAACTTGCTGTGCTTACGTCCTGTAACATTGGGTAAAGAATACGCTACTTATTTATGCTTTGCACGTTGCTGCTGATGTAGCCTGGGATATTTAGAATTATCACAAATAATATTATGTACCAAATAAAGTATATGTGCGAATGAAGACTGTCATTACTATGTATGATACAAGAGCAAGTCTGTACCATACTTCCATATTTTGACCCCAGCATCGTCAGTTTTCTGCTGACTTTCAGGTTTTGAGCTTAAATATCAAATTGTTTGCATGATTTATTATGGAGTTGTGGTTAAGAGGTTTTAATGTGGCCAGAGCTAGAAGAGACAACATGGAAGTGACTCATCTGCAGTACGCAGATGATACACTCATCTTTTGTGATGCTGATGAAGAACAATTGAGAGTGCTAAGGGTGATTCTGGTCCTATTTGAGGGTATGTCTGGACTACATATTAATTGGAGAAGAGTTTCTTGTACCCTATCAATGAGGTCCCAAATATGGACACTCCCTGAATGCAATTCTAGGTGGTGAGATTGGCAATCTGCCAACGACTTATCTAGGTATGCCTTTAGGTGCAAAATCAAAGTCTAAGGAGATTTGGAACAACGTGGTCGAGAAATGTGAAAAGAAATTGGCTAGGTGGAAAAGGCAGTACTTGTCTCTTGGTGGAAGATTAACTCTCATCAACTCAGTCTTAGATTCCTTACCTACATATATGATGTCCTTGTTCCCTATCCCAGCAGGGGTCATCAACAGATTTGACAAAATCAGAAAGAATTTCCTATGGCAAGGTAACAAAGATAGGAAAGGCTACCATTTGGTCAAGTGGAAGTCTCTGATCTATGACAAAAAGTTAGGGGGTTTGGGAATCAAGAATCTAGAAAATCACAGCAAGGCTCTCAGGATGAAATGGTTGTGGAAATATGCCCATGACAAGCAAACTTTGTGGGGGAAAGTAATTGAAGCCAAGTATGAAGAGGAAGACAGATGGATGACTAAAGAAGTTACAACTCCATACGGAGTCAATCTATGGAGGTCCATAAGAGTCCTGTGGAATGAGCTGAAAAGCTTTTCCAAGATCAAAGTGAACAATGGGGTTAAAACATGCTTTTGGAAAGATGATTGGCATGAGGTAGGTAACCTGGAAAGGCTATTTCCAGATATACACTCTTTAGTGATTCACCAACATAGTACCATAGCAGAACTTTGGACACCAGAGGGGTGGAGTTTCAACTTCAGAAGGCATCTCAATGACTGGGAAGTGCAAAGAATGGCAGAGTTTATAAATCAAACTCAACAATTCAATGGCTTGAGGGAAGGAAACGATGAACTATGGTGGCAGGGTAGTAAAAGGGGCTCTTTCAAGGTGAGCAAAGCGTACAGAAGGTTGAACAATACCAACTTGCAGCTAAGTAGCTGGTCATGGAAGAATATTTGGAAAGTCAAAATACCATACAAAGTGGCATGTTTTGTATGGCTCTTGGCAAAGGAGGCAGTACTTACACAGGAGAACCTGATGAAAAGGGGAATAATCTTAAGCCCCAGATGTTTCCTATGTGGGGAGAAAGCAGAGACAGTTAACCACTTGTTCTTACATTGCAAGATTACAGGACATGAGACTTTTCTTGAACCTCAGAGGCACATCTTGGTGTATGCCTGAGAAGATTACAGAGGTCCTATCAAGCTGGGAGCAGGTGGGAGTGCAGGCAAAGAATAGAAGCAGATGGAGGATAGTTCCAGCTTGTATTTGGTGGTCAATCTAGAAGGAAAGGAACTCTAGATGTTTTGAAAATATAGAAAACAATGTGCAGCAAATCAAGTTAAATTGTATCTTGATTCTGTGTTTTTGGTGTAATCAGATATGGTCAAATGATCCTGTTTCTATTATTGATGTTTTAGACTCATTATAGACATAGGATCATAGATATGGGTAGGACTTTTGTAAATATGGTTGTGCACAACCTTGTACTGACCTGTTTTTAAGTATATATACACAAAGTTACCAGTTTCAAAAAAAATAAATGTGGTTTTGTGATTGAATTGGTCATGGTGATATTTTCTTGGAGTTCAACCAATTTGCATATTTGACTCAGAAGCCTAATAAGAGAGCGTGGATCCACCAGACCAGAGGAAGAGTATTCCTAGGCTTTTCAGGAATTGGAATTATTGAAGAAGCTCTTTATACTGGAATGAAATTCTGTGAATGGGAAAACACACAGTAGATTTGACCTGGCATAACCTACCGATACATCCAATACCAATGATCAGTGCCTAGAATGCGAACTTCAATGTCCTCAATCTACAAACTAGGCTGCTGTCCTTGATTTTGCATGGACTTTTATCACTCTGGACTCTAGATTTGGCTGGAGAAGGAAAGAGAAATATGTGTGATCTAAGGGCTTTGTTTACAAAGAATATTAGCTCGCTTGGACTAACAGTGCACTTCTTGGCTGTTGTACTTGGGATATCATTGGATATCACCTTAAATTTTCACGTACAGGATGTTCCCACTAAATTATTGGTTCAAGTAAATAACCAAAGCATAATCTTTTACTTTGCAAATCAGAGTGATTAGTCATCAAAGATCTTTTAGAGGCTTCATGCACTATAATGGAATCTAAAATTGTATGGTGCAATTAATAAAAACATGAAGAAAGCTGAAGTGGTTAACTAGTTCAGATAATCTCAAGACCCTTTAATAAGTGCCGATAGACTTTGACTATCAGAAATTTGCTGTGTCATATTTTACAGTTTGTTTCTTTTGAGGGTTGGGCTCAATGTTAGGAGAACTCTGATAAACATTGGTCCATCACTTCATTTTAATTGGATCAATATTGCATTTGTGGACAATTGTCCAACTAGTGCGGTGCTTTCTTCTTGTGCTTTTATGCTGCATGCATCTCTCTGAATTAAAATATGTGTGAAGAATATCCTGTATATGGAAGTAGTTGCTGTTGAATATTTCTTATTTCCCTCCATCTTATCAGTATATTTTTGTTATGTTGATCTTTTTACAGGTTGAAGCTTTAGCAGTACAATTAAGTCAAAGGGAAGGAGAACTGATTCAGGAAAAGACTGAAGTGAAAAAGCTTGCAACGTTTCTGAAGCAGGTAAAACATAGTGTATGTTAAGAAGTGGTCTTGTGTTTTTCATTCTATTATGGACTCTGAACAGAACTTTGCCGAGTCGATTTGCTTCCTTGATTGTAGGATGCTTATTCTGTTTGTTGGCGCAGAAAGTTTTCTGGTAAATGCCATAATCAATAAGAAAAGCAGTGCTTTCTTGCCTTAGAGGAGATTCTCGAAGCTTTATGCTCATGCAAAAATTCTTCAGTAGTCTTATTCAAAAAGATTTCTTCACTGTTACACAATTTTCTATCTGAGTCTTAGCCACCGATGCTACTTGAATATGGACATAAGTGCAAAGAAATGTTTTCACTTTTTTTCTGGTTGAGTCTAATCTCTTAATATGGATGTTGATACAATGAAATGATTTTTAATAGGTAGGGGTAAGGCTATGCACACACCACCCTCCCTAGACCCCACTTGTGGGGTTACACTGGTTATGTTGTTGTTGTTGTACATATGGCTCCTGAGAGCATGTAAGGTAACATCTTTTTCCGTGTCGACTTAACAGATTTTATTTTTCACATTCCCTAGTTTTCCAAGTCTGTTCAATATGTTTTGTTACTTCGACTTAGTCATTATTCCCAAGTTTCAAAGGTTGTGGTTGGTCTTAAAGGTTGGACCCACAGTCCCACACAAATTTTTTGATCATAAAAAAAGAGTAAGATTGGTTTATATAAATGTCTGCAGTCCTTCTTTTGTATCATCTATATAGACGTTAGTGATACAAGCTCAAGTCTGAGAAAAATAAATGGGGTTTCAAATTATAGATGTTTTATAAGAGGGTCCTATATAGAAAGTAGCTGTTAGAATGTCAAAAGAATATTTGCCTAGATTCCTTTTATTTAGATATTTTAGAAGTCATGATCGAGGAGCAATCTTCTCTTTTTTATTTTTGATAATGGGGTTCCGGCCAGCTTGCGCACACTTCCACCGTTCCATCGAGTATCGACTACCTCCCACCAGCACTGGTGCCGGGTAATTTTTCTCACCAGAGCTTAGGCAAATGAGAAGAAATCACCTAGTGTTTTTTGTCTTGGGTGGAATTTGAACCCTAGTCACCGAAGATTGCACCCCCTTCATTGAGCACTAGGCCACACCCTAGGGTGCTAATCTAGAAGCAATTTCTAGGAATAACTGGAGACTGTTGTTGTCCTTATGAGTTATCTCGGTTAGATTACTAAGTTTGAATTTGAACTATTATGTGAAACTCCCTTGAGCTTCTTTAAGTAAATTTTCTTTGATCAGTCAGCTTGTTAAGTAATTACTCCAATTGATGGTCTATTGTTGTAATCACATTGATAAGTTTATTATAAACAAGTTAAATAAAAAAATGTCCCTTTTTTAACAACTTAACCTTTTAGTGAAGCGGTTTACATTATTTAACATGGTAGTAGAAGTCTTGAATTCAATTCTGCTGCCACCGTCAATAACTATTTCCGTGTAATTGACGCAAGTTAAAGAAAAGGCCTGTATATGATGAGGTGCAAATCTAATATAGATAAATAAAAGTGTGTAACTTTTAATTGTCTAAGTTTTTAGATGAGATGATTCACACAATTTAACAAGTTATTTATGTTAAATATAACAATATATGTGGTTAAATCTTCTATGACATGAATTCTGTTAACTTTTCTATTTTGAGATTTGAGGACAAAACAATGTGCATTTTCCATATTTTGGTACATTAATTTGTAAGTTGACTGTGTTAGAACATTTATTTATTTTACAGTAAGTCAATAATTATAGCCATTTGATTGGCTTGAATAACTGTTTTTAACACTCCCTTTTAGACCTGATATGGTTTTCCAATTATGTTCCTTAACAAATTATCTACTCAGCTATTTATGTTTGCTATTTAGTTATTGCACGATCAATTTAAACCACAAGCGAGAGATGTCTCTCTTGTACAGGCAACTTCTACTCTTGTAACATTCAAAACCAACCAAATGGCTGTAGTGTAGTTTTGAGGCTGAAAATCAAACTATTGGATCAGTTCAAGTTGTCGTTTAATTTCTCAAGTTATCCCACAAATTCAATCTGTAGGTTCGGAGTCTTACCACTTTCGCTTTGTCTATCTGATTAATCAGTCAAGGAGACCTTCATCCCAATTTGTGCTAATACATCCCAAATTTCTCTCTTTTCAGTTTTCTTTTCACTATTTTTCATTGTTACTCTCATTTGAATTCTGATCATAGACACGATTTGTTCACAGGCTTCTGAAGATGCTAAGAAACTTGTTGAGGAAGAAAGAGCTTATGCAAGGGCTGAGATTGAGAATGCAAGAGCAGCTGTCCAGAGAGTGGAAGAGGCTCTTCAGGAGTATGAGCGAATGTCCGGGGCCTCAGGAAAGCAGGTTTTTCTAGCATTCTGATTGTCCCAATTTTGGTTTATGTGGTGAAATTCTTACTCTTTTTCTTTTCATATTTTGTAACTTGGTGTTTTTGGTTCTCTGTCTTGACTAACTTTTCTCTAAATATTGACTTGCTCTGAGGACCTTGATCTTTTGTGCAGTGTCGTTCTCCCTTATACCATATTTTTGTCATGCTTTGTTCTTATAAGCCTTTTGGTTCTTCAAGCGTATATGCACTATTAGTGGAAACCACTATCATATGGCATACTGATTCTTCATTTTCGGATGTTCTCTCCTTTGCCAGCTGCTCTCACTCTATTAAGTTTGTTGGCGCGGAATTGAAAACTTTGGTTGTATCTTTGGACATTTTTGCAGAAATATTTTTATGCAAAACTTTTTGATACTATAACTGTGATTTAGTATTTGTACACTGTTCTGTTCCATATTTATTTTGGTTTATTTAAATCTTTATTATTAGCAGCTTGTTTTAATCCCACAACTTTGTCTCTTTTTCGTGCTAACCTAACATATTTTGCTGGATTTTAGGACATGGAAGAATTGATGAAGGAAGTTCACGAGGCAAGGCGAATCAAAATGCTACATCAGCCTAGTAAGGTATCTGCATGGCTTTTTCTACTGTGATGTTGCATTACTTCCATGTTAGATTTTGTCAATGTTTCTTTATTATTTAATCTTGGTCGTATATCTGCTTATGCTACATGTGCTGGCTGACGTGTGTATATGTGTAAACGGGAATTCTTAGCTTTAGGAAACGACCTTTTACGGATCTTTAGTATAATTTTTTTAATCAAGTAATAAAATTTTATTAAACAAATGGGCAAAACCCCTAATCATAACTTTATATTGAACTTTTTGTGCTTTTGGTCTCCATGATGACACATCATTCATATTTTAGCTTCTACAACCTGAGGCTTTGTCCTTTATGTCATCCAAATTCAAAAGAAACCAGACAAAGATAATAAAAAGACTTCCAAATGATGTCGTAGTTGACTTAAGATGATTTTGCTAATAATTCACTAAGACAACTACATTGGAAAAATTGAAGCCAAGTGTGCTACTTCCAGGAATTGATAGGGCTCAAAACCAAGTTTGCCAGGACCAGAGGAAGCTAAATCACATAAGACTCATCTAAGTTGTATGCTTTTAGTAGTTCTGAACTGGAAACTTCTGTAGAGTGCTTAGGTGCGAGTTAGTAGTTTTTCTGATTGACAAAAACATAGATGAGGTTTTATTGTAGACAAAAAACCAGAAGCTCCTTTCTTCTGATGGTCATCAAAAAAACCAGAAGCTCCCTATATACGAGTTTAGTGTACTAAAATAAGGTAAGTTTTAACTATGAGCTAAGGACAGTTTTGGATAAGGAAAATTACCAAAATAACAAGATTCATAATTATGAGAGAGTTAGAAAGAATATTCTATACGATTAACCTAATCATGTAGTATGATCTAGAACAATCTAACATGTAACAATAAATTTTTGACTTTCGACATAAGTAATACATATTGGAAAGAATATCCTATACGATTAACCTAAACATGTAGTATGATCTAGTACATTCTAACATGTAACTAAATAAATTCTTGACTTTTGACATAACTAATAGATGAAGTTCCGCTGACAGGTCATGGACATGGAGCATGAGCTTCAAGCATTGCGAGTGCAGCTTGCAGAGAAGTGCAAGTATTCAATACAACTTCAGAAAGAGGTTTCTGCATGACCTAGTTCAAAAGTATATGCATGTATTTGCTGATACTATCCGGTCTTTGTGGGTACTTTGGGGATGGTGAATACCATTTTTCGTTGGTGGCACTTGTGTATATAACAGAAAATAATTGTTTTCTGTTGGTTCTAGGAACTATCCTCAGTTCCACATGAGGCTGGCTTTTCAGCAGCTTGAAACTTGTATCTTCTGAATATATCTATGGAAATGTAACCTAGACAACTGCCATGGCATGAAGAGAAACATGCTTTAAATGAAGAATTTTTTTCCTACCAGTGTTTGGACCCGGATAGTTCCTATTTGAGTATAAACAATCAACAATGTGCAGTCAGATAGCCATTAATTTGATGTGAAGTGATGACATGCATCTGGAGGCAGGAAAATAGAACAAAATATTGGGCAATTATCATCATGTTTAGTCTTTGGATAATCTTGGATTTTCTTGTTGTATATATTTTCTTGACTAATTTGTCATATAAAATGAAGTAATAGACTTATCCAGTAACACATGCTTAAAGATATTAAGCCGCGTAATCTTGGGAATCAAATGCATATGGTTTTGATTGAAATGGGAGTAACTTTAAGAAACACTGGAAGTCAAAGACATTGATGAGAATAATGTCAATGGAAGAAGTCAAGACAATGTTACTCGAGTCTCTTGTTCTTATTATGTTACCTTTCTCAAAAAGAATCTCTTTTTCTTTTTATCCCTTATAAATTTTTTTCTAAGATCTATTTTGGTAAGAGTTCAAGTTATGCTATCAAAGCAAAGTTGTAATCTCAGACTAAATAGTTTTGATATACCATTTTGTTTGTCAGCTGGCAAGGAAGATGGGTGAGGAAACTGTATCACAGTTATATGAATTAGATGGCACGGAAGCTCTGGGTTCGTTTTTGCAAATACATCCCTGTTCTCTTTCTGCTTCAGAACTATCAGAATGTTCAATTCAGTGGTATCGCTTAGCGTGTGAAGGCGGAAAACAAGAACCTATTTCAGGTATCTGAACTTTAGTTCTTTATATTGCCCTGTTTGTTATGCAGCTTGATTAATGTTCTCTAGCACGTCTTGTCTTGGTCCAGTTACTTGGTGCCTGGTGGTGACTGACAGATTGTCATACTTCTTGGCTGCAAGTTTTTGGGATAGAGAATACTTAAGATACTGAAACATCTAGCAGGAGTATTGGGGTTGAATAGTTTTTGGTTGGGGTTCTAGAACATTGGAGAAGCTGCTAAATGGGCAAACTAATTTTATTAAAGTATTTCCATAAAAGACACTATTTGTTTAAAGTATTACTTAATGTCTTCTTTCGTAAGTAATACTTACCATTTACAAAAAGAAGTTTTGCTTCATAAGCTCAATTCAGTAACTATTACCTCTCAGGGGCCGGTAGGTGAATTTGATAAGGGGGATAAATTTTGTCAGGCGTTTGGTTTGTTGGGAATCCTTGAATCTGGATCAAGAGGACCATTAATATCCCATGTTAAGGGGATATGTCATTCCCATGGAGGAGCCCATGGAATTAACAGGTGGTCTCACCCCTTCTCCGGTGTCTCTCCACCTGCGCCTAACCTTTTAAAATGTTCCACTTCTCTTATTGTCTTATACATTTATTTATGTCTGAGTTCTACAACTAAAATTAAAATTACCAAGTTCAAAAAAAGTTCTACAACTAAAATTTCTTTGATAGTCTTGTTAAATATACTTAAAGTGGTCATGTGTACTGGTTAATATATTTTGAAGTCAGATACTTTTTGATGAACTACCTCAGATGTTTGATGCAGTAAGATAAAAAGGAATTTTTTCACGAGTTTCTTTTTTAATAATCCCATACAAAGCTTTTCAAGTAGCCTTCTTCACACTAGGTAGCCTGTATATGTTGAATCGTCCTGCTCCTTTATTATAGTTTTTTCGGAGAAGGGCCTAAATTACCCTTCAAGTATTGAAAATGGTACAAATATACCCTTCTTCCACCTTTAGGCTCTAAAATGCCCTTTTCATCCACCTTTGGACTCTAAAATACCCTTCTCATCCACCTTTGGGCCCTATTTTACCCTTTCCCTTAACAAACTCTTTAGGAAAAATGATTAGAAATTTCATTTAATATGTAACAACATTTTATTTATTGAAATTTTAATTAATCAAAATCTATTAACTCACAAACCCAATTCGGATCTCAGATTTAACTCCTCTTCATTTCTTATCTCTCCATTTTTTTCAAGTTCTTATTTAGATTAGAGACATATGTCATAGATTTAATTTACTGACTGAGATTTAGTAAATTAAAAATAATCCTTAATTATGATTAAAATAATTAATTACGTTCATATATTTACTTTCAAAATATTATTTTAATCTCATAATTTTAGTTGTACAAGACATCTTTCCTAAATATAAAAAAATATTCTCACTTGCCTTGAGACTTGAGTAAATTTTGTCCTGCATCATTTTTACTTTAATTTTTTTGCTACTATTTTTTTCACTCAAATTATTTTAGCCTAATTTTGGATGTTTGAAAGGAATTTCAATGTTGGAAGAGAAGTCCTCCCGCTGTAAAAAAAATTACAACTAAAATTTAGTATAACTTTTTTCCTGTATTATAAATAATATAGCAATCAGATATTTGAATATTTGACAAAATAAATAATAATATAATTAAAAATAAATTTAATGGCTAGAATTGTGGAATTGTCTTATATTTGGAGTAAATAAATGAAAGTAATTAATTATTTTAATCATTAATTAAGACTTATTTTTAATTTACTAAATCATAGTCATTAAATTAAATCTATGACATATGTTTTCTAATCTAAATAAGAACTTGAAAAAAATGGAGAGATGAGAAATGAAAGGGAGCTAAATCTGGGATCCAAATTGGGTTTGCAAGTTAATAAGTTTTGATTAATTAAAATTTCAACAAATAAAATATTGTTACTTATTAAATGAAAATCCTAATCATTTTTCCTAAAGGGTTTGTTAAGAGAAAGGGCAAAATAGAGCCCAAAGGTGGATGAGAAGGGTATTTTAGAGCCCAAAGATGGATGAAAAGGGCATTTTAGAGCCCAAAGGTGGAAGGAGGGTATATTTGTACCATTTTCAATATTTGAAGGGTAATTTAGGCCCTTCTCCATAGTTTTTTTATTTGTGAGCATTTTGTATTCATATTTTTGCTTGGCTTTTCTATCTGGCATAAATATTTTCTATTATCTTCCTCATCTTTTAAGTGACACATGCTTTGGCATTGCAATTTGATGTGGTGTATTAACTTTTTTCCCCTTCCGGCATATGTTTAACGACCCTTAATTCAGGAGCCACAAAACCTGTTTATGCTCCAGAACCATTTGATGTTGGACGAATTCTGCAAGCTGAGATCACGTATGGAGGCCAGACAACATCAGTGACGACTGCTGGTCCTATTGATCCGGGTTTGTTTTGATTACTGAAATGTAGTGCTTTCCATGTGCTTTTTAATTCTAGTATTAACCGACATTAACTTCTGTTGGTCTGAATTAGATATTGATTTAGCTGCAAATTATGTCTGCATGTCCATACCTTCACAATGACTGGCACAGTTTTCCTTTAACAGCTGCAGGCTTGGGGAACTATGTTGAAGCTTTGGTGCGAAGGCATGACATT
Source organism: Jaltomata sinuosa (assembly GCA_003996215.1). Classification (NCBI taxonomy): domain Eukaryota; kingdom Viridiplantae; phylum Streptophyta; class Magnoliopsida; order Solanales; family Solanaceae; genus Jaltomata; species Jaltomata sinuosa. The sequence continues at coordinate 419,625 of QJPP01000524.1, forward strand.
GAATTCAATGTATGTTCAATTTAATGTTTGCTCCTTTATTAGGAATTCCTCAAACTTAAGTTCTCTTTTCATTAATTTACTACCTCTTTTAAGTCTCTTCTGATTATTCTATATAGCTATTTTTTCTTTACAAATGTCTCCACGTGTAACTCTCAGTTCACCAATTTAAATCATCTTACTGCCTTGTAGCTGTGTATTCCTTACCGACACACCAACTTAGTATATTCTCATACTCTTAACTTCTTATTAAAATTCATGTGTGAGCACCAAAACAAAGTTATGCATGCGTGAGTGTGTCGAGTTACATGGTTGTCCGCTGGTTATATAATGACTTCCAAAGGGGGTTTATTAAGGGTTTCTCCAGCATTTGCCCTCTGTCATTCTCCTTGTGTTTCGTCCATTTCAACATGGCTCCAAAGAATTTAAAAATGATATCAAAGTAGACAGAGGTCCTATGTTCCAACTTCACCCCTACCCGTTATAAAAAAGAATCAGACTCATACGTGAAGGTTTGTATTTAGACATAATTAAATAAATAGAAGTGTCCATCCTCTAATAATTTTAATTTTTAGATAAGGCGATAACATAATTCAGCAACACTTTATATCCAATTTCTAGAAGAACATAAACCTGAGAGTATGAATAAGAGTAAGATGGACTCTACCTTGGTCTATTGACGCCATAGCTGCATTTGTCTTTTTCCAACACCTTACTTGTATGTATATGTTTATTGGTGATGTTTGTAGGTAGTTGTTGTCCAGATGAACGGAACTGATCATGCATCAGAGACTATCCATGTACTTCACATTGGAAGGATGAGAATGAAACTATGTAAAGGGAAGACCAGTGTAGCAAAAGAATACTATTCCACTTCAATGCAGGTATTGATATGCCTTACTCCCTTGCCATTTCTTTCATTTAGGTGTTGATCGAACTGAGTGGCCAGTTATTGTTGATCATAACTTTGAAGTACTTGGGTTTTCTCAAATTGGGGCTAAAGAAGATGAACAAAGTTGTTCTGAAGCTTCTTTGAGCTCTTGACGATATGGCAAAACATATAAAGTAGAGATAGTGTTGTGAGAGCTTATAGAATAACAGAAAGAACAATACCTTCATGTTATATAACTAGCAAGGGATAGGACCTACCCTCAAATTTGTAGCACAAAATAATAAGCCAAAGGAGTACCATGTATTTTTTGGCTTATTATGATTTGCAAACGTCCGTACTCGGAAAGGGGATTTATGCACGACAATTTGAGCATCTGCCAATGCTCTTTCCCTAATGTCTGTAACACTGCCTTTTTACCTCAGTTATGTGGCGTCAGAGGTGGTGGGAATGCTGCAGCTCAGGCAGCATTTTGGCAAGTAAAGACGGGACTCTCCTTTGTATTGGCGTTTGAAACGGAGAGAGAAAGAAATGCAGCCATTATGCTGGCCAGGAGATTTGCTTATGACTGCAATGTAAGTCTAAGACTCTTTTTTTTTTGGCTGCAGATGTTTACTGTATGTCCAATAGATTATAGATATTACATATTGTTGCAGCACATATCGTAGCACTTCTAAGATAAGTAGTCCCTAGTTTGTTAGTCTCCAATACATCTACTGTAAGTCTAGACTTATCATTAACCTTAGTATGGGAAAAGCTGTTCTTGTTGTTATCCAGTTTGATTGCAGAAAACTTATGTAACTTTAATTTGCAGATTATGCTATCTGGACCGGATGATAGAGCCGCTCCTGGATCTTAAGAAGCTACTATAATTCCGCCCCAGAAAAGTTGTAATTATACTGACTCTGATGTATCTATAGGTTTTGTAGTAGTGAATATGCAATAGGGTTGATTGTTGGGTGGCATTTTTTCACCACCTTTGTCTTCTCTTTATTTCTATCTTGATAGCAAGGCATTGTTTTTTTCCCTTTTTCCCTGGCTCTATTTGATTGTAATGATTCTTTGCTCCTGGTTTCTTTGTTTTGGCAAGTGATTGTAATTGAGCTTAACATACATCTGATTTTGGAATGGCTTGTAGTGATTGCCTTGTGTTCTTCAAACAACAATCCATTTTTGATTTAGATGAATGATATGCTGAAGTTCCAAAATAACTTTGGTCAAAACCAATTATTGTCTTTGAATAGGACAAGAGTGTTTGGGTTGACATTTACAAGATGCAAAAGTGTTTTTCAAAAGTGTGTTTTGGGAGAGTAACTATTTGTGTTTGACAAATATTTTTTCAAAAGTGCTTTTAAGTGTCAACTTACAAAAGAAGAAGAAATTATCAATTAATTTGGTAAAGATGATCTCTTAATGAGTGATCTTGTCCTACAAAAATTCAAAGCATTTAATATTTCGATAAGTTTTTTATCAAATTCTGCTTAAAAGTTTTTCTTTTTAAAAAAGAAGCTTCTAATACTATTCTAAGACATTTCATCATGAAAAATTTGGCCAAATACCTTTTTCTCTAAAATAATAAATGTCTTTCAGAAAAATAGGCACTTCTAGCATTTTAGAAGTTTGGCAAAATAGACTCAAATTCTTCTCCGTTTTTTATGTGCACTTTAACCTTCATTTTGACAAAATACTCGAAGTCCAAAATTCGACAGAGATGGGATTGAATTTTAAGGATATGATATTGAATTGGAATTTTATCGTTAATATTACTGGTGTCAAATGGACGGATTGGATCGAACGGTTAAAAATAGTTTGAGCTATAAAATGAATTGGATTTGCAATTCACCCATTACCCATATAAATATGAGTATAAAATGAAGAGCAAATTTCAAAAATACCGGTCCAATTGAAACTAATAGAGCTTTTATATCAACACTTTGCTAATTATAATTCATACCAACTCCTTTCATAATGGGGCATATGAGCTTCACTACAAGGTCAGCATTCGACAAAGGGCTTAATGGCAGATCAAATGTATATATTACCATCGTGCTACTATTAGCAACTGAAAAGAGAAAAGTAATGCAACTAAACTCATGCAAGGAGATGGGAAAGCAAATTAACTTGTTCAAACACATCTAAGATCACACAAAAAGGCTGAGTACTGGTGCAAAATTCTCAGATCTGATTATAGGATCATATGAGTCAATTCGTACAAGCTTATGTTTCCATGAACAAATATTCTATACTATATAGCATATCACACTAAACAAGAAGAAGAAGCATTACTAATTCCAGAGGATGTAACTCATCTATTAAACTTCAACAACTAAATTTTCTAAATCCTAGTACATCCTACCAGAACAATCTGAAGATCCACAAAAGCACCTCTTCACTTTAATCTTGCCACCAGAATCACAAACCTGATCAACAAAATAGTTGTAATGGTAAGAAAGCTCCTTCATGGGAGGAATATTATCAACGATTTGTATCTACAAATAAAAAATATCATTCTTATCAATGACGAAATACAAATACAATTCGTTTCAAATAAAATATAATTTGTATTCAATTGTATCAACGAATACAAATACAATTCGTATCTACAAATAGAAAATATTTTTTTTTTATCAATGACGAATACAAATACAATTCTTATCAATGAAATACAATTTTGTATTCAATTGTATCAACGAATACAAATACAATTCGTATCAACGAAATACAATTTGTATTCAATTGTATCGACGAATACAAATACAATTTGTATCAATAAATAGAAAATACAATTCGTATCAACGAATATAATTTCTCTTTCTCTCCTCTTTGTGTTATACATATATGTTATATACAAATACAAATATATCATTTGAGAATTGTATTTAGAGAAAATGAGAGAAAGAGATGGAGGAAGGAAGAGTGGCAGCGAGAGGGAGGGAGAAGGGAGAGGGGAGAGAGGGGAGCGAGATTGAGGAGAGAGAGAGGAGAGTGGCCAGCGAGATTGGGAGAGAGGGAGGAGAGTGGCGAGAGAGAGATGGGAGAAGGAGAGGGTATATACCAATAGTTTTGACTAATTGGCAAAAAGTGTAATTGATTTAAACTATATGCATGGAGCGTAATTAGGCCTCTAATGTTGGTGTGTTATTTATTTTTTCCTAAAATAAATTAGGTAAAATAGTCCTGATCCACTTTATTCTCCTAAAGCCAAAAACGTCTATGCACTACAATCTTTTGTCAATGATTGTCAATGAAGTATATATCTCGGAGATATTGAACAATGTATTACTAATAGTTTTAGTAGTATATTAATACAGTTATTTTTACAACTAGAAAATTGTAGATTGAATAATTTGTCAAAATCACAGGAGGAAACAAACAAATTAATGCAAAAGCCAAAAGGAGAAAGGAAAAACAAAGAGAAAACTACATGGGATAACAAATCTAAACCCTTAATTAAGAACTATAACAATACTTTAAAATAATTACTATTCATAACACAAATAACAATATTTAGTGTGGCCCAACCAATTTATTCCAAATACATTTGGAAGAGTATTAGACTCCTAATATCACTCCTAATTACAATCTTCACTTCCTTTTCTGAATTCAACATCTTTCTTACTTTTTTAAATTTTCGTCATTATCCCTATTATCAGTTTCTATACGATTTCAACAAGTTTCTCTCTCAAAATTGTATCTTCCATAAAATCACACGATTTTAATTTTTTTTCTCTCCCAAAATTGGTTTTAATTTTCTTTCTCTCCAAAAATTGTCATTTCAATTTCTTTTCTCTCCCAAAATTATGATTCTTAAAAATTACGTAACTATTATTGCGATTTTGAAACACATTCAGATCTATAATTGAATTTTTCAATGATTGGATGACAAGATTCTAAGGAGTCACCAAGATTTATTATTTTTGCAACTGAAAATGGTATATGAGACCTTGTTCTCTATGTCATTGTTGATATGAATACTACAAGAGCAGAAATTATCAAAAGTGAGGCAGATCAAGTGTCCTGGGTTCTAAATACATTTAGAGTTTCGTTTTCAGATCTACAATGGCGAATTTCAATTCGTTTTCTCAGATCTATATTCTAAATACATTCGAAGTTTCATTTGTATTTTTGTACTTATTTCGTTATTTTTTCTTCACTCTTCAGTTGCATTTGTATAGTGAAAGAATTGTATTTGTATCAATATGTATTTATGTATTTGTATTTTGATTTTCAATTGTAATATACAAATGCAAATGCAAATTGTATTTAGTGGAAGAGTTGTATATGTATCAATATGTATTCGTATTTTAGTTTTCGATTGTAATATACAAATGCAAATGCAAATTGTATTTAGTGAAATGTATATATACCAATATGTATTTAGGTATTTGTATTTTGGTTTCAGTTAAAATAAACAAATACAAAATGTAATAATTTTTCAGTATATATACATACATACAATTGTTCAAGATATATGTACATATATACAATTGTTCAATATGTATTTTTGTCTTACAAATTCAAAGATGTAATATACAAGTTTTAATTTTAACATATAAAATATGCAAATATAACTTGATACAAATAAATTTGCATGAGTATGTAATATATAAATACAACTGAAATATGTCATATACAAATTGGTTCCTCTCTCACCTCTCTCCTTTATTTCAATAATAAAATTTAACTTCAAAAAAATAATCTTTCAATTAAAAATATTTTACTTATTATCAATAATCAACAATTTGATATAGAAATTTAAATTTTGGAATAATGTTTTTCTCTTGTTTGAATTTTTTTCATTCAAGTTTCATGTTTGGAAATGAAACCTTCATTAAAGATTTTTTCCTTTTTTAACTGAATCTTCATTAAATATTTTTTTCCTTTTTAATTGAATCTTACATCAATTTTTCAGATCACACGCTGATATGAGTAGAAATTAGTACTCATTAAAGATCTTTTCCTTTTTAACTGAATCAGTTATGCAAAATTTACTCTCTCAACTCCAATTTGTACTTGTATTTTATTCTGTTAAAAACGCGTGAAAATACATATTAAATAACAATATTTTACTAAAAATCTTGCTATCAAATGTAATTATGAAAGTGTTGCTATCTCCTCCTTAATTATGACTTCATCTTTGCTATTTGTGAAATTTCCTAAAAAACAAACAGGAAATTACATGGGGTGTCCCCCAAAGTGAGTGGTCTTCAATTTTTGCCTCCTCATAAGAAAAGTCTTTAAAGAATAGCCTCCCTTCCTTTTATGTATAGAACAATACATTTTTGCCCCTCTACACCACAACTTTTCCATGTTCATTTGTCTTACCACTTTTAATTTTTAGTTTTCCCATTTCTTTTAACTTTTATTTTTTCCTTTTTTCTATTTTTTTTCTCATTTTTTTTAATTCTCATTTTCTTTTTTCTCAACCTTTATTTTTTTGTTCTTTTTTCTTTTTCTCTCAACCTTTATTTTTTTGTTCTTTTTTTTCTCAATCTTTATTTTTTTTGTTCTCTTTTTTCTTTTTTCTCAATCTTTATTTTTTTCTCATTTTTTTTTCTTTTCTTTTTAATCTTTATTTTTTCCTTTTCTCTTTTTTTTTCTTCTTTCTGGGCTAGGCTAGCCTCGGCCGGATTTGGAGCGAGGTATAGTCTAGGGCAATCCGGGTGAGGATTGAGTTAGATGTCTTGATTTGAGCTAGTTTTCCATGTAGCTAAGACATAAAGGAGTCCCGGGGACTTTTTGAAATCGAATTTGGGTAAGTAGAACTCTCAGAATCGAGGTTGACGTGAAGAGGTTGTTTCGAATCGTCAGGGGAAGAAAGTGTGTTGTAAAATGGACCAATTTTGGAGTTTACCGAGCATTCTGCCTGTGACGAGTGTAACGGCTCCGCCGTGGCGACCTTCGCTATAGCGGAAATAAATACCGCTATAGCAGAAGTCAAGGCGGTCAACCTCCGCTATAGTGGTTGACTATGCTACGGCGCAACCGCTATAGCGGAAGCCGACCGCTATAGCGGAGCGCGACGGGATTTAATGCAGAAACTTCCCCTAAACAGTTCAGTTTTCACAAGTTCGTTTTGGAGAAGAGCTAGGGCGATTTCATGCGATTTTCCTCCATTCTTCGTCGTTTTTCTTCCCTAAAGTAAGGTTTCTACTCTCCAAACTTCGTAGTACTTTTCCTATGCGGTAGAATTGCTAGGAGAGGACTTGGGAAAGGGTTTGGAATGACTTAGGGATGATAGAATCCGGAGAAAAAGGGGAATTCTATGGGTAGAAGTTCGGGGTATTGCTAAAGTTCTGTTTTATGATCATGTGACCTTAATTTCCTAATTTTAGCCATAAAAGTGGTAGAACTAGGTGAATTAACGGTGGGAAAGCCCATAAAGAGGGTGGACTGATCATGGGTGGCCTGGGGTTTAGGATTTCTACGTAATTCGGGTAAATTGTAGGCCATAAGGATTAATTCTTGGTTATTGTGTATTGCTTTAGACCAAGAACCGACAAAAAACTTTGGAAAATGGGAAAGCTCCGATTGAGTAGGGCTTGGATCATTTCGAGGTAGGTGATGGTTTGATTTCTGTATGCTTTGTCTATTTGAGTACTTATATCTAAGTATTTGTATGAGATGCATGGCTTAGGGAATGCATATGAATGTCTAATAGTCCTGTTTTATCAGTCTGGTTGAACTGTGCATTTTGCTTGTTGGTTTTACAAGTTAATTGTTCATTGTTGTGACTGTGGATTGTTTGACATTTGGTTGGCTCGGGTACCACGCCTGGTACGGAATATACTAACGGTTGACTGGGGTACCACGCCTTGTACGGGATATACTAACGGTTGGCTCGTGTACCACGCCTGGTACAGATTTATTTTACTACATTATCACATTGATATTATTGCATTGTGCACTTGTTGTTGGTTCCATGAGTGGACCGGGCTGTGTTGTTGATATGTGATATTTGCTTATGGTCCTTGAGAGGTCGGGTTATTGTTGTATCCGATTTTAGAGTTGGTCTTGGTGTAGATCGGGTTTTGCTTGTTAACACTTCGGTGTTGGTTAGAGGGGATCCCAGGGTGGGTCTCGGCTATCTAGGTAAGAGGTGGTTGTTTGCGTTGACTTTCGTATAAAAGTGATTGGTATGTAGAGACAAGTTAGGAGGAGAATTGCGGTCTAGAATTAATTGGTAACTCAATAATGTGTTCTTGTACTTGTACTTGACTTTCATACTACTCATTCATTGTATATTTGGAACTGGCTGATGATCCTACTAGTACACGGTGGTTGTGTACTGATACTGCACTTGCTTGTCTTTTGTGAGTACAGGAAATCTTCCTGCAGTTGACGCACGACCTCACTTGTAGGCCTGACTATTCGTGATATCAAGGGTGAGCTGTTCGACCAAGCTGCCTTGATTTCTATCCATTTGAGTTGTAGACCAATTGTTTCGGGCTTAGACTATTTCATTATTGTCTTTGGAGTTGCATCCCCGTACTCTAGCTTTTGTAGATGTTTTGGGCACGATGACTTTCAGATTCTAGGAGGGGATTTCTGCAGTTTTCAATTCAATGAAGTTACTTTTGCTTATTTGAATTGCTAGTTTATTTCCTGTTGCTGGTTTTAGGTTGTTAATCTAGGCTAAGGGTTGAACTCTACTGATTTGCTCATCCGGGGGTTGGGTGGGTGCCACTCACGGCGGTCTGGGTCGTGACAAGAAAGTTGGATAATACGCAAAAAGATCTTCTTTCTTTGACATCGAAGTAAATTTAAGGGCGTGCTTTGTTGTTTGGAAGTCCGTTGAAACAAGTCTTTCCTCTAAGGTAAAGGTGATAGAACATCTGATAAATCAAGACACAATGATTTAGTGTCAAGCCTTGCTCGTGGGGCATAATGTTTTTTGGAAATTCTTGAGCTAAATCTTGCCTCTAAGACAAGAGTTATAAAGTATCTCATAAATTAAGACACAATCAAGTAGTGTGAACTCTTACCCATGGGGCGTAACTTGTTTGTTGGGAGACCCTTGGGCTAAGTCTTGCCTCTAAGGCAAACGTTATAGAGCATCACATAAATCAAGACACCATGTGGTAGTGTCAACTCTTGCCCATGGGGCGTAACTTTTTGTTTGAAAGTCCTTGAGCTAAGTCTTGCCTCTAAGGCAAGAGTTATAAAATATATCATAAATCAAGACATAATGTGATAGTGTCAACTCTTGCCCATGAGGCGTAACTTGTCATTTGGAAGTTCTTGGGTTAGGTCTTGCCTCTCAGGCAAGCGTTATCGAGCATCTCATAAATCAAGCACAATGTGGTAGTATCAACTCTTGCGCATTGGGCATAACTTGTTATTTGAAAGTCCTTGGGCTAAGTCTTGTTTTTAAGGCAAGAGTTATAGAATATCTCATAAATCAAGACACAATGTGGTAGCATCAAATCTTGCCCATGGAGCATAACTTGTTGTTTGAAAATCCTTGAGCTAAGTCTTGCCTCTAAGGCAAGAGTTATAGAGTATCTCATAAATTAAGACACAATTAAGTAGTGTGAACTCTTTTCCATGGGGCGTAACTTATTTTTTTGAGAGGTCCTTGGGTTAAGTCTTGCCTCTAAGGCAAGTGTGATAAAACATCTCATAAATCAAGACACAATGTGCTAGTGTCAAGTCTTGCTCATGGGGCATAATTTGTTATTTGGAAGTCCTTGGACTAAGTCTTGCCTCTAAAGCAAGAGTTATAGAACATCTCATAAACAAAATTAAAAAAAATAAAGGTTGAGAAAAATGACCCAAAAAAAATGAGAAGAAAAATTAAAAATCAAAGGGAAAAAAAGAGAAAACTAAAAATATAGAAGTTGAGAGGAGAAAATAAAAAAATAAAGATTGAGAAAAAAAAAGAAAAAAAAGACAAAACAAAAACAAACGAAAAAATAAAGGTTGAGAAAAATGAAAAAAAATAAAAAAATAAAAATTTAAAGGAAAAATAAAAAGGAGAAAAAATAGAATTAGGAGGAGAAAAGGAAAAAATAAAGATTGAGAAAAAAGAAAAAAACCGTAGAAGAAAAAATAAAATAAAAAATAAAAGAAAATAAAGGTTGAGAAAAAAGGAAAAAAAGATAAAAGAAAAATTAAAAATCAAAGAAAAATTAAAAAGAGAAAAAGAAATAAATATAGAAGTTGAGAGACAAATGAGTATGGAGAGTTGTTTAAACATATTTGAGGTATAAAAGGGCAAAAAAATAGTTGTTCTATACATAAAAAAAAGGAAAACTAATTTTGTTAGACCTTTCTTATGGGATTTTTTTTACAAATCCACTCCCTTTGAGGGCCATTTGTGTAGTTATCCCAAAAACAAATCATAAAAGAGGCCCACACGTCAAAGGAATTTTCGAGAAGAAAGAAAACAAAAGGAAAAAGGGAAGACAGAGTAATTATTTAGGGTGTGTTAGAGTAATTATTTAGGGTGTGTTTGGTACGAAGGAAAATGTATAATATTTTGAAAAACAAATGAGTTTCTTACTTATTTTCTAATGTTTGGTAAGTAAATAAAAAAATAGTCTTAAAATATTTATATGTAATCTAGCAAAATAATATTAAAGTGAAACTGTCAAGGGTGGGGTTTGAGGCGTTGGGTGGGTGGAGAAAATGATGAAATTGAAATGTTACTTATGAGACTTGTAGTACCTACTTTTATTTGGAAAATTTTCCTCATTTTTTAGAAATCTATTTTTTTAGAGAGAATTTCAAAATATTTTGACCAATCAAGTATGAAAAAATTATTAATATTTTCTTAAAAATATTTTTCTCCATACCAAACACACCCTTAATAGAAAATGATTTTTTTTAAAGCAAATGGAGTATGTGATTCTTTTCACTTATGAAATACTTGGGGGGAAAAAATTCCTGTGAATTTCAAGAGAAAAAATGAATTAAAAAAAAAACACAAACATATGAAAAGAGGGGAGATCTACCATTGAAGCATTTTCCGGCCCTAAGGCTGGCAATGGTACCAGTAATGAAACACCAATAATTACCGATAATGGGACGATCCAGTACCCCATCAATGATTATAATCGTTGTCGGAATAGAATTAACCGATATCGGTATCACGGATGATTTTGGTTGATCATGTTCCATCCTACTAATAAATGGGATGGTAAATGCTACTGTTAACGAGACTAAATGAGACGGTAACATATCGTTAATACGACTAAACGAGATTTTAAAAAAAAATTCATTTAAAGATAGACTATTTTTTTAAAAAATAACTTATTAAAATTCTTTTAAATTATAACTTGCATTTTTTAAAAGTTTTCCTTCACATTTTTTTTAAAAGAAATTCAAAAAGTTATAGTGTTAGATTAAAAGTTTCAATTTTTAAAAAGTTAGACTATTTAATTTTCAAATTTAAACTTGAAATCTGAAGTAAGTTAGCTAAGTAAGAATTTTTTTATTAAGGTTGTGAAAATTATAAGTTTGTTAAAGTCTTGAAAATTGAAATATATAAAAAGACTTGTAGTAAATAGAAGACAATAATTAATGAAAATCAAGGCGAATAGCATGTAGATTTATTCAAATCAAATAAGATGGTACAAATTTGTATTACAAATATTAGAAGACCACCTAATCTACGCAGCTGATTTCTAGGAAGAGTTCTATTTGAACTAGACCTCGATTATCATACTAATATCTATAATTTTTAAAATAGTCTTCTCATAACTTTTCTATCATTTCTGTGGAAACGTGCTCTGAAACTTGTCATTGTGCTTGTTCCTCCATTGCTTTCATGCCGTTATCACTATTACATTCAATTATTGAATCTAATTCATTTTTATGTTGGATAATTAGTTTTGGTAACCCATAATTTCTTCGCTCAACATTGATTCAATCTTTGAACAACATCGAGATTTTTAAACTGTCTCATGCTAACGAATACATTTGGTTTTTGATTTGAAATCTTATCACGCTGAAAGCAATCTCCGAAGCTACTGAAAATGCTTGAATAGCTAGCACATCTCGAACCACCTTGTGAAGTTTTGAAAATGTGTTGCCGTGAGTTCTCCATTACGCTAAAAGTTGAGGTTGACCTTGCGGATCCTTAATACTTCTTACTTCCTGATTAATATATTCATCAAAGTCATTCATTTTAGAAGAATCAAGACCAAGATATTCATCCAACATATCATCAATAATATCTATTTTAGGCCTAGAACTATTAGGTCCAACTATTAATTCATTTATTTCAAAGGCACTATATATGTCATACAATTTTTTAGCTTTCGATATTATGCTATTTTTACATATTCTCACACTTGGGGCTTCTTCTGGTTGAATTTCTAAATTTTGATAATCTTTTCAACCATTTTTGATGCATCATGTTCTTTATAAGTTGGATTGAATAAAACAACAGTCAAATAAATTTGAAAAATAGGAATTTTTTTTTGAATTTTTTAATCATACTTTCAATTGACATTCTAAACTTTTTTTTTCTTTTTAGCAATCTGAGAGAAAATAAAATAACAGGACTGAAGAAATAGTTGAATAATAAACTTTAGATAAAACGTTTATAGCTAGATAAAAAACTTTTAAAAATGTAAGTTTATAATGATCAAATTATATCTAGTCTTGTTTTCACCTTATCAGTCATTCTCGATACTACCTTTTTTTAATTTTTTGTTATTTAGAAAGTGGAGCTGTTTTTTTTTTCTCGTTTAAGGAAAGGAATTTATTATTTTCCGGATTGTTGTACATTTCAATTAGAAAATCTCTCTTCTTTTTCATTCTCAAGAGGAATGCATCAACAAAACGCCCACACTAAAAGAATCAAAATAGTTAAGAGATGGGAGCGTGCTAGTGAATTTCTCATCCTTGGGGAGGAGCGAAATGTAGCCACTTCTTTTGAAACTTTTCTATATGGAAGATCACATTCTGCTAGCAAGTTTTTGAGTTTTAAAAATCCAATGACAAGTAATATGAATTTTAGTACAACCATTATCAAAAAGTTTTACACAATTTGATTTTAACTAATCATTATCAAACAGTTTTACACCCATCTCTTACAACCAAATTATATATATGTGCAACACACTAATATGAAAAGCATCATCATTAATTGGTCAAAGTCTAGGTTTTAGATAATCAATAACACTTGTATTGTTAAAAACATTATTTAAGGTGACACTCATTACTTTATCATAAAATCGATAAAATCTTGTAAAATTTCTATCAAAGTTTAAAGAGCTGATTTTGAAAAATAGTCGTTGGAGGGGCTCACTAGCTGTTGCCAACGGCCAATTTTTTTTTTGAATAATTAAAATAAAATAACTGAATCAGTACCGATAATAATTAGACCGGATTCTCCGGTTCAAAACTCAAGACCTGGCCCATTCCCTGCCCCGTTTCCACCCCCTCATTAGCCCCTCTTAGTAACGAAATCGATAACGGATCAGATCGATACTGATAATTACCGGACCCCCTACCACCCTTACCCAGTCCGTAAAAGCTTTGAGGGTTGGCGCCTTTCTATGAGTATTATAAGAGTGAGTTTGTATATGTATACTCATATTGGGATCATTCGCAAGAATGCTCTTATTTGAGTGATTTTTAATTTTCGCCTCCTAATTTGTGATTTTGATTTTTTTAATATTTTAAGTAATTAAAATGTTAAAAAAAGAATGATGTCTTTCTCATGGCATATTTAAGACTACGAGATATTTTTTTTTATTCTTAAGCTCCATGCCCATTCAAATAGTGCCACATAAAATAGAGGGAGTACTATTCCAACACTAATATAAAATGTTAAAATTAAGAATAGGTTCCCCAATTCATCGAAAATCAAACCACTTAAATAATTGCCCTCGAGAGATCTGCATTAAAGAGATTAGAAGTACTAAAATAAATCGTCACTCGACAGTATATTGACAAAGATTCAAAGCAAAATGTATGCAAAGTAAAAAAGAAATAAACCCTCAAATTTTTCTACACATTTCAAAACTGAAACAATGACTTCAAATTCTTAACTTCAAGATTAGTACTATATCGACTGTTTACTCTTAGCATTAATGAAAATTGTATGTCTTTCAGTTGAATTGCTCATAGTATTATTGATTGATCCATGTTTAATAATGAACATCTAAAGATGTTCAAGCATTGCAGAATAAACAATTAAATCCATCATTTTGAACAATCCTAGAACATGTTTAAACTAGAATTTAGTTCTTATAATAAAAAATAATGTTATAATAAGCTATTACACGAGCCACATCAAGTCCTATCATTTTTCTGCAACGTAAGATGCACATGCGACGCACGAGATGCCCGTCGACGCACGAGATGCACATCAAATGCAATATATCATGTAAAATAAGTTGAAAATCATGTAAAACAAGTTGTAATCTTCCTTTTCACCCAAGTACTTCATAGTGATAAAACTCAGAATCTTGATAAATGATAAAAGTAAATAAATATGTAAGTTACATCAAACAACTACATTACACTTATAAAAATTTCAACTCTATATTTAATTTTTCACTTCATGGGGTATACTCCCATAAAAGTTATTTTCGTGAGATCTACATCTTCATATATGTTAACATAGAAAGATTAAAATCCACATATAAGAGAACAAGAAGGGAAACATTGCTGGTGTAACTTTCCAATATCTGACGAAATAAGTTCACTTAGCCTGAGATTATGGAGGATCCTGGATGATTCAAGACAACAATCACTTTTAGTATTTTAAATGAGATAAACTTTCGCATGCAATTTGCAACATAAGAAAGACGAGTTAAAAAAGAGTTTGATGATAATTAAACGTATTAACTATCTGCTAATGGCAAAAAATAGTAGAGAAGAAAGGTAAAAAATATATGCAATTAATCTTAAATATAAATTCAGGTATAGATTCTTCAAATTTTTTTTTTATAAAAAAATTATATCTTAAAAACTTCACAACAAGTACAACAAGTCACTATTGCTAATAATTTTAAATATTTATTTAAAAAATTAAAAAAATTTATTTAAAGAAAATTATTTGACTCCCAAAATAGTAAAATCTTCACATAAGATGCAATAGAGATATATATGTGGTGCACGAGATGCACGAGAGGCAAGGACGACGCACGAGATGCATGCACAACGTATGAAATCCACGTATGGTGTATGAGATACACGTATGACACACAAAAAATCTAATTTTATTAAATATATTTGAGGCCTCTTATTAAGATTTGACTTTAGGCCACCAATTTCATTGAGCCTCTGTATTGACCCTCCTGGCCATTTCTCTGTTTTCTTGCATTCTTTGCGTTTTGAGTTTCTGTGCAGCGGCTATAGGTCATTTATGACTTGCCGGGACTGATGGTTCGGTGCCCAGGCCGTTCGTTTGATCGTTATGACCAATTCCCTATTTTAGAATTCCAACTTGGAAAATCTTTGACTTCGGTCAATTTTCTTGGTAAACGCACTCGGAGTTGAATTCTGACAGTTCTATTAGCTCCGGAGCCTGGACTTTGGTCTAGTTGGACCTTTGATCGGGATCCGGGAGCTTTTCAGCTTGAAAGTTTCTCTCGTTTTGTGTTTTCAGGCCAGTTGGGCTTGTTTGGTTGACTTTGGTCAATATTTGGAGAAGACGGCCTCGGATAGAAATTCCGTCAGCACTGTTAGCTTCGAAATGTCGAGTTTCGGCTAGAGGGACATTTAGTTTGGGTTCCGAGGCTTCCGGACTTGATTTTGGCCCTTAGGTTCCATTTTGGAATAGTTGGCCTAAAGGTTGATTTTGGGCGCGGGACCCACATTTTTGCCGATTCTATTGGATCCAAAATGTCGTTTCTAGTCAAATAGCTCAGCTAGTTTGTGTTCGCGGGACACCGAATGCATTCCCGGGGACACATCGTGTGAAACTATGCCTTGGCATGTTGCTGTTGCTGTTGGGGCGCTGTGGCGCGTGCCTGGGCGCCATGGCACCAGTGCACCTGCGGCCGCCTGGGCGCCCCTGCGCCTGGGCATGGCAGCTTTTAAGTGCTGGCCAGCCTCATTTTCAACTTATTTCATCTCCTTCGCCCAACGTTTTCTCCATTGAAACAAGCTCCAAAAACCTCCAAATTTCAGCTGATCATTCCTTGACCTTAGAGGATTATATATTTTCGGTCCGTGCTCATTCTTGGCTCCTAAAATTGGTAAGTTTCTTCGTTAAAAATCAGTTATTTTTATTATTTTCCCCTCTTTAAATTCTCTAGTTTGCGGGATGTTTGGAGCCCTTACGGTGGTCCGTTTTTGCTCAAATTTTGGGCATGCACTCCTGGTAAGGTTGGAAACCTTGTGGTGATTTTTATTTCTGATTTCGGATTTCGAGGCCGACGGGCCCGCTTGTGACCCAAATTTTGACCCGGCTAAATTATTAGCAATATGGATACCGTTAGCTTCGTATTGATGTATAGAACATTGTTATGATAGTGTGGCTGCTTGAGGATACTTCTTTGGGGAGATAGGCTCCGGTCTTGTGGATTGGATTGTGCGCGGGTGCTCGGCTTTCCCGGTAGGTTATGATTTACTATTTTCTAGACTTTGCTCGTATGAGGTATGAATG
The DNA here is from genome assembly GCA_003996215.1 of Jaltomata sinuosa. Taxonomy (NCBI): domain Eukaryota; kingdom Viridiplantae; phylum Streptophyta; class Magnoliopsida; order Solanales; family Solanaceae; genus Jaltomata; species Jaltomata sinuosa. The sequence continues at coordinate 436,082 of QJPP01000524.1, forward strand.
TAACAACTTGCTAATGGTTGGTGAGATCTTGTGGTTTGGATATGGTTACGATTAGGCTTATTGATCCTTTTAGGTGATTTGAGTGCTCTAGAGTAAGATTTGGGCTAGCAATCCTTAGTGTAGGCTGTAGCTTTCCGTAAGACTTGGCGTAGGCGGTGTAATATATTTGGGATTAGGGTCAGATGCCTTAGTTTAGTTTAGACTGCTTGTGGTTGGGATTATTATATTAGGTAGCCTTAGCCTAGGATTAGATAAAGGTTTGGGATAGAGTAGACGTTATCATTGCTTTGTTATTATTATTATTACTATTATTCTTGCTGGTTTGATGTTCTTTTTATCATGTAATTGTGGACCCGAGGCTGCGGAGATGGGACTGGCAGGATCCAGGTTAGTATGGTTGTTCTTTGTTCATGTTTTTATTTATCGTACACTTTATGCTTAGTTTCGGTTAGTTGACTTCCTTAGGCAGGTCCCTTGGGGGTTAGTAGATAGTGTAGTGTTCTCTTTTAGTGTTTGTATTAGAATAGTCGGGCTTAGCATCCAATGGTTATGGTTCATGGTAGGGTAGTTTCTTACTTGATTTTCTGGTTGTGCTTATCATGTTATATTCTTATGGTTGGCTTTGGTATGCGGATTTGTGGGTCTGAGGCCATGGTGTTGGGATGGCTGGAGTCCAGGTTAGTACGATATTGTTTTGAAGGGTCTAATTCCCTATCTTGGTTTAGCTGCGTGCATATTATGCATACATACATACATTTGAATTGATTCGTGTTCATCTCTTTTTCACATATGATTGGGTTATGGTATGGATTGATGGAAATTGAATGGTACGAAATCACGGGAATTGATTGGCACGGTGATTTAATAAGAAACTCTTCTTTTAACAAATGATTTTTAAATGAAGGAAAGATTTTACTGATTTATGCTGATTTCTAACGTTTGAAACTCAAAATACCCCCCTTTTAAATAAATGGAGCTCCAGGGAGAGCGTCCCACTTTTACCACTGTTCTTGGGTAATAAAAAGGGAAAACGGTTTCTTTTACTATAGACTTGCGCTACTAAGGAGAAATTATTCATCATTATTTTACTGACTTCATAATGGGTCTATACTTCTATTTTGTGCACTTGGTTGAGAGACGATGTGAATCTTGCTTTCTATTGGTTATGGAATTATATTGATAAGCTCCGGCGGCCCCCTTTGTACATATACGGGGTTTGGAAATTGTTGTATTGGTAAGCTCCGGCGGCCCATGAGAATACTCTGGGTTTTCTTGAATATACATGGATATTGTGGCATTGATTGTTATATTGATAAGCTCCGGCGGCCTGAAGGGACATTCCAGGTATTATGGTATGGTATTAGTTGGTAAGCTCTGGCGGCCCGTTAGGTGACTCAAGGTTCTCATTCATTATTGCATTGGCCACATTTTATTTCATTTCATTTCATCCATTCCATATCACATTTTCATGGTATTCCTTGCGTATCTTTACTAACGGAATATGTGTGTAGTTGGCTGTCTTTATCGGGTGTATTTTCTGGACTCGGGAAGTTCGAATTGGTTATTGCTGGTTTATTGTTTATGCTTTTCATATTGTGGCGGTATTTTCCCCTTTTTATGTTTGACCATTATATTTCCTTCTGACTCATCTTTCTTACCCTTGGGTTATATTCATTTTTTGTTGTATTCATATCTTGTTTGAGCTCAGTCGGTCGATTATGCCTACTGGGTACCGCGTGTTTTGGTACTCATACTACACTACTGCATCTTTTTGTTGATTCAAATTCTAGTACGGGTTATCGCCGTTGATTGCAGTCCTCGTGCAGAGTTGCTGACTGGAGACATTGGGTGAGATCTTGGCGATCGGAGTTGACCCATCTCCCTCTACTTTTGGGCTAGTCTCCTACTGTATCTTCGGAGATTATCCATATTTTATTGTATCTATCTAGAACATCTAAGTTGTAGTAGCACTTGTACCGACTGATACCAGGTCTTGGGGGATTCTTATGTATTTTATTCTCTTCCCTCCCTTTTTACTTATATTGGTTTATCGTATCTTCCGTTTTTATTATTGTTTCTTCCGCTTTTGGGTTCTTCCTTGTGTTAACTTGTTACTTGCAGTTCCGGGCTAAGGGTTGACTTACCTACTGGTGGGTTGTAGTAGGTGCCATCACGACTTGAGTTTTCGAGTCGTGACAGCCTCCTTGCTAACATTCAAGATTATTTTTTATATTTTACCCTTATTATTAATTATTTATTTCCAAATTATATTTCAAAATCTAATAGTAAACATTAATTAATATGAATATTATGGTAAGAATATGATCTCAACCTGGTATTGCGGTCCTAAAGCTATTAAGTGCTTGACCTGCAAAATAAAAATGTGTCATTTATGAATTTAGCTATAATGCTTACAAGATTGTTAGTGGTTCCCCAAAAAGAAAAAGATGAAATGAGTAACAATGTCAAAATAAGACACCTAATATTTCTGTAACATATTGATTATACTCAATTGATTTTTATTTTAGGCAAAAATATTGAAGACAATAGTAACACTATACCATCAAGACTAAGATCTTTTATAACTTGTATAATAAAGCGTAATTTCACATAGAAACTGCCCAGTTCTTCGTTGAGGATCTCTCTTTGCCAAAGCAAGCTAGAACTTCACTGTCATTTGAAACAATGCACATGTACGTGAACAATAATTTTATTTTCATAATTAATTATTATTATTATTACAGGTGTAAATCATGAAATTGATACTAGCCATTTGAAGGAAAATGTATATTGATCAAAATATTATACAATTTCTAGGAAATACTATTTTTATTTGATAACAGTTTCTTGATATATATAATAAGGCTATACTTTCTTAAAGACGAGACAAAAACTTTAGACATGAAATATTTCATATGTTTTATAAACAACACAATTGAAGTCGCTTAGCTTGGACATGTTTTTAATTATTATTATATAACTTTTAAAATATTCATTATATGAAGTACACCCCCAATTCTGTGGTGCATAAGCCTTTAAATTATACATTTTTTGAAAGATTATTTTATTATTAGTCCTAAATTTAATTATAACTAGTATAGTATCCGCACTATACAGAGAAATATTTAAATAAATTAATTTTTAAGAAAAAATATATTTGAGCATGCTTGATAAAATTTCAATCAAAATCATGTGACAAACTTTTCTCTTAAGTCTAAAAAATTACCAGTGACGAAATTTTCTTGTAACAACTCTCATAGTAATTTTTTAGATTTTATTTATTTTGACCATTTTATCCCTCTCTGTAGTTGTATTATGATATTTATGATCTGTGGGAGTGGGTGTCACGGTTCCCGAAGTGTTTGGTTGGGTTCTATGTGAGTTTTTCATTTTGAAAGATTTTGAAGTTGATAAGATTGACTTTGGTCAACATTCAGAGATTTAGATGTAGTATGAGAATTTTGTTTGTTTAGTTAGCTCTACAATGCCATTTTTGGGTTAGTACCACTTTTGGTTTTGGTTCCGAGATACTTGGATGCGTTTTGAGTAGTTGGTTAGAAAATTAATAGTTCAAGCCTAGAGTTGACTTTGGTCAACATACAATGATAGAGATCTCCGTTGGTAAATTTGATGGTTCCATTGAGTCCAGAATATCGATTCTAGTCTAGTAGCTTATTTAGTTTGTATTCGTGGAATTCTAAATGTATTCTGAGGACCGATTCCAAGTTTTGAGAAGTTGTTTATGTTGCTGGTGTCTGGTGCGTCGCACCAGCGGCCTTTGGTCCGCACTGGCGATGTCGCGCCTGCGGCCAAGGCGCCACAACTATGGGATGTTTGTCGCGCTTGCGAAGGCGCATTGGCCAAGGGAGTTCTGCCTTAGCGGGGCTGGCTCACCTGGGAGCTCCTCGCTTCTGCAAAGCTTGTCTGCATCGACGAAGTCGTAGGAGCGGCGTCTTTCTGCTTCTGCAAACTCGCTCCTATAGGACGAGGATCACTTCGACGAAGCTCACCTGTTAAGCTGGTTTTCACCATTGCGGAAGATCCTCTGCTTCGATAGCGTCTCAACGGCAATGAAAGTTTCGCTCCTGCAAAAATGCTGCCACTTAAACAGTGGACTTTTCACTTCTATAGCTAGTGGCAAATTGGCCACTGCTATAGCTGTTTGTAAAATTGCATCTTCTTCAACAATGGCTTCTTGTGGAAGTTTACCTTCTTCAAGAATTCTTTCTCCTTCATCTTCTACTCTATCACCCCATTTTGTTGATTTTTCTTATTTGGTTGGGCTGAGATTGCCCATTGCAGAGTCTTTCTCTATTTCACCTGTGACATAATGCACTGCTGCTATGAGCTTATTATCCTTTGATTTATGATTTTGCCCTTTCCCACTTCAATGTTGTTTGCATTCTTCTCCCCTTCTTCTGTGAGTGCATCAAAGGTGTTGGTAATTTGTATCTCCTTGGTAGGTTCCTTTACATTGTTATCCTTCTTTGTCTACCATACTTCTATTCGACCCATCACTTTGTCTCTGAAAAGTGTTTTTAGGGGTGTCTATGTCTTCTTTTGTCTTTCTCCCATTGTGGTTCGTTTCCTTTATCATTATCTGAGCTTCCTATCTCCTGATGTATGTCTTCCACAAATTTCTTTAGTTTAGGGTGGAGTTTTATGCATTCATTCTCACCATGTCCCCGCAGCTTGCATTTTTTGCTATATTTTGGCAAAACATCATACTGAATTTTGATGTTCTCTACCCTATTGTCTTTTGTGTCTTCATTTTCAATGACCATCTGTACCATTTTGGGTAGGTTTTTGCTCAGATCTGCTTGTACTTTAACACTAACACAACTAGGTCTTGTCTTGTTAATCATTGCCATATCTAAGTGAAGTGGCTTACCCACAACAGCAGCCATTGTGAATAGGGCTTCTTTGACAAAGAATGTGGGTAAGAGATTGGGGAATGATATCCAAGCTATAGCTTGTGTAGTTTCTTCTTCCACCTTGAAATTAGAATCATATATCAAGGGCCTCATTAGATATGAGAGACCAATGCTGGCCTTGGTGTAATATGCATTGCGATCCATCAAGGCAACAAAGTTTTCTATGAGATCAAATCTTATCAAAATATGCTATTTCTCAAGAAACCTATTTGGCAAGTCCCTTTGATGCCGCATTGCTTTAGGATTTGCTTTCGTAGATCTTCTATGTCAGGCCATCTATAAGAGAATTTATCAATTACCACATATTATAAATTAGTTATTGCATTCATTCTACGAACTTCTGCTTCTGTCCACTTAACAGTTGGCACACCATCTACATATACCAATTTTTGATGGGTATAGGTTCAACTCCACTTGAGGGAGTTTGTTTAGGGGTATTTAGTGATGAGGGTTTGATTAGATTTACAAAATTGTTCTGAGGCTTAGAGGGCTCTGGGGTAGTGGTAGGAATTTCAGTATGAGTCATGTGTTGGTTGAGAGGAGGGAAGTGAGATGAGGAGGCACTAGAATGGGTATGGCCAACCATCATTGATGGCTGGCCGGCAGCGTCTGCCATGAAATTAGGCAAACGTAGGGTTAATCATTTTTAGGAGAGAGAAGAGAGCAATAGTGTTTTTTTAACTACATATAATTTTTTTTCATGCTGTTGTCGGAGGAGAAATTGACATAATTCTTTGAATAGATAGAGTTGAAGTCCTCTATATTTTCCACATCGATGAAGACATGCTTTAAATCTTTCACCCCAATTTTCACTGAACCTCTCAAAGGGACTAATTTGCAAACTTGGCCCTCATTTTTGCAATTAGGGGACAAGTTTTAGCGAATTTTCCTATGATCGTCCATTTTCATGTGTTGTCTAACATCTCATTTCCTCATTAGTGAAGAAGACCACTGCTTTACCATTCACAACTTCATGGGGTCTTGGCGTGAGCTTAAGCTTTCCTTTATTAGGGGCTCTGGAATTGACGTTTAGCGCTCCTGCATAGGAGGTCGCTCCATCCTTCATGGTTTGAGGGATTTGGTTGCTGGTATTGTTTCTGCTTAGATCTGGGGTATCTGGGATTTTTTGATAGGGGTGGGACAAATAGAGATGAGGAGCATAACAAGGCTCTATGGCGGAGCAAAGTTATTTCACTCGTATCTCTACCTTTAGATAGAAAACGCTTTTGGATAAAATTGTGATTCAACTGTACCTTTTTAAGGATAAACATTAATATATTAAACTTTATTTTCATACTAATGAAATGCTAACTAAAAAAATTACTGTATATTTTTACCAGATAGATGTATGAGAAGTAGAATTAGAGAATGTCAAAATAAACATTCATTATTCATCTTATGTATGTATGTATATGTGAGATACACGTTATATGGAAATAGGGATTAGTATTGGGTTTGGATCCTTATTTGTAATTTTAATTTGTCTTGTAACTTTGTTGAGAGAGTGAGGATCAAAAAGTGTGAGGGTGTAGTCTCCAAGAAAACCATGAAATTGATAAAGTCCACCAGAATTTGTTTTTCCATTTTGATCAGGAGTTCTCCATTCTGCCATGAGCTTGTCTACAACATCTCCTACTGGGGTGTTTTTGAAATTGTCATCCATCAAGCACAAGCCAGTGCAATTCATTCCTGGCCTCCATGCTGCCCACACTATCATTCCTTCTACTCCTGGATGTGAAAATGCCTCTCTCATGATTTCTTCCAAGTAAACTGCCTGTTAAATAAAAAATAATTAAATTAGTACATAATTAATTACTTAAGATGAATGCATGGGACGAAATAAATACATGATATATACCTGATTTGGATTTATCTCAATATCCATTTCAGTTAGCCAAATGGGCATTTGGGTTTCACTGAGAAAATCAAAGACAGCTCGTATGTAAGGCATCAATGGTTTTCCTGTTTTAAAATGAGCTTGTAGTCCAAATCCTACTGTCAAGTTCTCGTTGCCTGGATACGATCTGATCTCTCTAAATTTATTTATATACTTGTGTGGACCTGCATTTATGTCTCCTGGAATTTCAAGTGTGTTAAACTCATTGAGATATAATGTTGCATTAGGATCTATTACATGTGCTATATGATAAAACATTCCAGAAGCATGTGGTCCAATCTTTTCTTCAAAAAAATGGAAGTGCAAGTTCTCGTTCACAACGTCCCACTTGAAAATATCATTTGAGTATCGTGCCATGACAGAAGCGAGGCGCCTCACTGCTGTAGCCAAAAGCTCTTTGGGTGTCATATCGTGGAGCCAATACTGATTCATTTTTGGTTTGTCCCAGAGAACAGTGTGCCCTCTAATTGCTATCCCATTATTCTTGAAGAATTGGAACATGGCATCTGGTGTTGTGTAGTTTTCTATGCCTCGACGACTTTCTGTCCAGTACCACTTCATTTGATTAGTGAACACAGTTGAAGTAAAACCCTTTCTAAGAAACCATTCTTGGTATTTCTTGTACTCTAATAGGGTTTCTGTAACAGCACAACCAATATGAAAAACTGGTTTAGTGAACTTGATGTTTACTTTCACTCCCTGAATTGGTTTTCCTAATTTGTCCTTTATTTCTAGCACTACTTTCCTCTTTCTTACCTGAAAAATCAATCAAAAATTGAGAGTAAATTAATATTAATGGAGGTGTGTGTATATATATATATAGGGAGAGAGCGCTTACCTACCCGTGTTATGGTCCTCTGTTGGTGTTGAAGCCATTCCGTTTTATTGAACTCCTTCAACGAAACGTTATCTACCCAAAAGTCAACGGTATTATTGTAACACTGTGCGATAATACAATAACAAAAAATATTAGTACCTAGAGAATAATTGAAATAATTTTAATAAAAATAAAATAATTAATGTAATTAAGGGCTTACTACGAAATATAGTTCAGTTTGAAGAGGAAATTCTGGTTGAAATCCTCCTTTAAGCATGGTCCAACAACCAGGATAGGCATTTCCAGAGGCAATAACCCTTTTTGAGTTTTCTTTTGTTATTATTGCAGCAGACACAGTTGTCTCACTTCCTTCACTAACTCTCACCCATGCTTTGGATAAAAAAAAAACAAAAAAATTTCACAATTAATTACTAACTAACCTATATGCAAATTATTGTAGAACAAATTGTGAACTAAAATACCTGAAAATGTATAATAATACCCTTTGTCCATGAAAATTTTTTGGGAGAAAGTTTCATTATAATCGCTCCTATTATAGGCAACCATGAAGTTGTTTCTCGAGAAAGATTGTCTTACTTCAATTTTCGCGCCTCCCATACCTTCCCATCCATGTAAGCCTTGGTCAAATTTCGGATTTATCAACTTTCCTCCTTTATATTGAACATGTTGAGGCTCAACCAAGCACTGATCATGATAAAAAATATTACCTTTAGTGTATATATTACATCAAAATTAAACTAACAAGAAGAGATTTTGTTACAAAAATAAAAGTAAGTATAGATTGTTACTTCAATACTAGCATTGTAATTATAAGCCACTCCTTCAACTTCATGTCCTAAAGGAAACAAAAATATAATTTGTAAGCAACACAACTTTATCAGTAACAAACAATTGGATTATTAATTCCCTTTACCTAGCTAATATATACCAAAATAATTTAAAAAAAAACAAAATAAAGAAAGTGACATGTACTTAAACCTGGAAAAAGTAAGAGGTAACATAGAATTACTCCATATGCACGAGAAACTATCATAAGCAAAAGATCCTGAAAAGTAAGTGGAATTAACATCAACAAAAGAACAAATGAAAAAGAATTGCACAAATTTCTCTAGAAAGAAAGAAGAATATAATGCAATGAAATATATATATGATTACCATCTCAACTGAGAGGAATTATGTCTTTCTTTTTGTCAAAAGGTCTGTTGCAGGGGACATGAGAGCCAAGTTCTCAGTTTAATTCACCAAAACAAGTTAAATAAATCCCAAGAGCTAAGTACTAACGTTATATTTGGCAAACACAAAATAAAAAGATTAATCAAGTTCTAATTAATTCATCCCAACTAATTAATTGCATACGTTAATTTTATTAATTAACTTCTATGTATTTAACCATCTCATATTCTCCTTTTCTAATATGCTGGTAAAAGTCATAACGCCACCTACATCGTTATCAAAGGTCATAGAGAGGTAGTTCATCTACACCATAAAATTGATTAATCTTTTGCAGCATGAAAAATACATATACCATAGAATCGTAATTATAAATTACAAGTCTTACAAAAATGTATATACAACATTTGTTTTTTGTTATCGTCTTATAGACACCCCGTATTTGAAAACTAAACATTTAATGACCATATATATATATAAATATATATATATATATATATATATATACTAGTTCATCGGCACGTACGTTGCACGTGGTACGTGGATGCTGAGTCATGTCATACATGATTTTATCAAATAATATTAATACTTTAAAAAGAATTGATATATATATATATATATAAATATCATTATCATTATTATTATTATTATTATTATTAAAAGTGAAAAGCTCCAAAATGCAAAATAGGATTATCATTTTACCCCTATACAAAATTAAAATATTATAAAATATTTAATTAAATAAATTTTTACAACTTGTCATTCAGAAAAACTCCTTTATGAAGAAATGCAATACAAACCGTTTCACATCTTTAAAACACATTCCTTAGGACCTAGTCTAAACATGTACAAGAGCTACTACAGGATTTATGCAGAAAATGTAATACATACACAACTTCCGTCATGGAATCGGAGGACAGAAGCTGCTGGAGATCACCATCGTCATGTACCTATGAAATATTACCAACCCTGCAACCAGACTATATCAAAAAGGTATAGCAAGAATAGAATTAGTACAAACACACGTACTGGTATACATTATCGATCGACCCAAATCCACTCATACAATCATATAAGAAAATCAGGGAAAGCATGAAAATAACCAATATAGCTCCACCCTCCAACATTGCATCACCCTTCTAACTACAATCCAAACCTCAACCCTTCCTGTTCCTTCCACTGCCAAATCCCTCACTCTCAAAACATCCGAGTCATAGTAACCTTAGAATTCTCAAGTCACACTAGCCTTAGACTTCCCAAGTCACACTAGCCTTAGACTTCCCAAGTCACACTATCCTTAGACTTCCCAAGTCACACTAGCCTTAGACTTCCCAAGTCACACTAGCCTTAGACTTCCCAAGTCACACTAGACTTAGACTTCCCTAACGAACCTATGGCCCTCTGTACCCAAAACAGATGCGCTGACCAGACTGCGCTACACCTCGTCTCACCATCCCGAAGCATATAGATCCACCCGATCGATGAACACTCAAACCGAACGCCTTATTGTTTGGACTTTCATTAAGGATAGACCTAGGATTGAAAGAGTCGCAATAGATGGATAGCCCAGAACCTGCTGAAAAATGTGAGAAACTTCAGTTAGAAGTTCCGCTCGAGTGGAATGGTTGTTGGTACTCTCTTTTATATCCTCCTCCTGTTGGTGACTGACCTCTTCCTTTCTATTTAGAAAGTGGGACTTCTTTCAATATAAAGCAAGGTGTAAGCAAGCTTCTTTTTGACCAGACTGACCTGACAATTATCTTCCTAAGTGAGAACTAGAGTAGCTAACGAACGGCAAGCAGTATAAGGAGGGATCATTTTTCCATGTCACACTAATCTTAGACTTCCCAAGTCACACTAGACTTAGACTTCCCAAGTCACACTAGCTTTAGACTTCCCAAGTCACACTAACCTTAGACTTCCCAAGTCACACTAGCCTTAAACTTCCCAAGTCACACTAGCCTTAGACTTCCCAAGTCACACTAGCCTTAGACTTCCCAAGTCACACTAACCTTAGACTAACCACTAAATCCAATGCTGACTGCCTCTCCATTATCCTAGTCAACCCCTATGACTATGCATCCAAAAACAACCCAGTCCCGGTCAATCCAGACCCACTACCCTCTGGTGCTACTCAAGAGTATATGGACCCTACTAGGGTCCCTAGATAATTCCCCAACGTGACAATACCATCTAGTAGTACGACATCTGACTCTCAGTCATTCCCATAGCTTACTAGTCACCTGTGATCCACTTTTATAACCATGGTCAACAATCCACAATAAACAATAATTATACCCCATTACATATCTCGGATCCACCCTGGGATCCTCCTAAACAAAACCTACGTGTTAAACATGCAACCCGGTTTACACCAAGACCAAACTCATAGATCAATAACAATAGCCCGGCCTCTCAAGGACCCTATGCAATATCATAATTTATAAACACAGCCCGGTCCACTCATGGAACCAATATCAAAATGCAATAATGCAGTAAAGTAAACTCGTACCAGGCGTGGTACCCGAGCCAACCAGTTAGTATTTCCCGTACCAAGCATGGTACCCGAGCCAACCATTAGTATATCTCGTACCAGGCATGGTACCCGAGCCAACCATTAGTATATCTGTACCAGGCGTGGTACCCGAGACAACCGAATGTCATATAAATCCACAGTCACAAATAATGAACAATCAACACTTGTAAACCAACAAGCAATAACACCTAGTTCATTTCACAAGACTGAAAAAAGGACTTTTGGACATTTCTAAACCATTCCCTAAGCAATGCAACTCATACAATTACTTAGACAAAGGTACACAACATACAATGCATACAAAAAATGATAACTATCACCTACCCTTTCCCCGGGTATATAACTTAGCCCTGACTCCCGTCTGAAGACTAAATCCCATCCACCCCTTGTTAACACATCTTGGTAACTACATTGATTCCGAACCTTTCCGAAGTTAGTGACAATATGGGAAACCACCCCTTAACCTTGGTGATTCAGACACTCCTTATTATTCTACTCATATGCCCGAACCATATCTAAGAATTTCCCCATTTTTATTACCCATTTAGTTACCCAAGTAATTTCTGGTTCCCCGAACCTTCCTGACATCCCAGTCCCTGAAATCCTATCATTTCACCATACCAAGAAAACATGAAAAACCCAAAATATATTTCATCCTCCCACCATTTAATCCAATCGATTCCTAGTTCATACATAACCAACACCGAATCCACTAGACTCCGTGCCCGGAGGCCTAATCATAGATTCTCTTTCTCAACTATACAACAAGTACAAATGTAAATAGGTCTATCTATTGAAAAGTGAAAACCTAGCCTACCTAGGAGCCAAGTAGCTGCAAGGATGTGGTTTTGGCTCTGTGAAGGTTTTTCTGACCGAATGACGATCCTGGAATCCGTTTCTCCGCATCCATTTAGCCATAATCCCTCCTCCTTATGGATCCCAAGCCTTGGATCAACTTAGGAGGATTTTTGGAGAAACCCTCATTTGTTTTTCCAACTGAGGAGGAGAAATCTTTTATTAAAATCCCATTCTGAGGCTACTACCTCCCGTCATTCTGCTATAGCAGATGGCTTTCCTCCATAGCAGTTCCTCTATAGCGGATAAAAACCACTATAGCAGAGTGACGTTAGCCGGGATGATTTTCAAAATCTAAATTTTTTCGTCACGTCACTCCACTTAATACCAAAAATATTTTAATTCATTCCCAAAATTTCACGACGTCGTAGTTACTGAAATAACAATGGATTTGGTCATTATAACATACACCAGTTTACCCATCGTTCATTCTCAAATGATTCCAAAATCAAGAAAATGAAAGAAACTAGCCCGGGACCCTCACTATCCCAAATGACCATGTAACTTACGAACCTATGCGAATTACCAAACCTTCCCTCTATTAGTCGCACCGATTTGAAGGAAATTAAATGATCCCACTCCCTCGTAGAATTTTTGAATTACCTATGGAAAATTTTACACGTGACTTTCCCGAGTACCCAAGAAATATGAGGCCTCATGTCATGTCAAAACAGACAAATTTGAAAAGACCCGGGAGAACTTTTCCTTTCCAAAAATTGATTTTCGTTCGCTATAGCGGATATTATACCACTATAGCGGAGTACCAGCCGCTATAGCGGTTGGTAACAAATTGAAGTAGGGGATAAATGGGTTTTCTCCCCATTCTCTCTTACTTTCAACCCAAACTCTCCCTTTTTCCTCCCGATCACTACGCTTTCGACGTCGAAAACTTCAGGTAACAATCGTTCATACTTGCTACTTTACTTCCCCGCACGATTATAGAAGGCATTGTGGTAGAAAATAGTGATTTGGGGTATACATTGTAGTTGGATTCTGAACTTGAACTTGGGTTTGGTTGTTTGTTGAATTTCCGAAGCATGGATGCTTCCCTTACGTTTACAACTTATCCCCACTATTCTAGGCATAAGGATCATGCAACCTTTGACCGAAAACAAGCCAAAAATAGTGTGGGAGGTGAAGGGTTGTTCTTGAATAAACCTGCGATTTGGACGGAATTTAGGGGTTATAATGCCAAAATATTTGTAGAAAACTATAATAGAATACTTTAGAAGCACTGATCTGAACTTGGATTGTTAAAAAAAGGAGTTTTGGGTCAAGGGGCACCATTGTTGCACCCCTTGAAGATTCTGAGATGATGAATACCGCTATAGTAGTTGGGCTCCGCTGTTGCAATTTCGCTACGGTGGATATTTCTACTATGGTGGATGATAATCCGCTATAGCAGAAGGCCGCGAACCAGTAGCTCCCCAAGATGACAGTTAGAAGAATTTTCCCCTTTTTCTTAATCCCTTATGCCTTATCGAGTTCTAATACCTCCTTCTTGTTACATTGTAGGTTATCATACCTAATGGCTGAAAGATAATTTCCCGTGTATCCTTATGACCATTTCCCCAGCTAGCTGAGAGAGGTTGATGGATTATCAAAGACTGAGATTTTGCTATGAGAGAGGGTGCAAGCTGACATGTGTGGATGGAAAGGCAGCCGCCTTCTATCGCGAAATTTGAGAGCTCAACTGGGATCCATTGCTAGTGGCTCCCCCTCTCACATGAACAGGCTGGGTACGGGATTTCTATGCTATCCTTCCTACCGTCCGTTAGGATGAACCCAACCCAACTATCCAAATCCGAGGGGTAGATTTTCCAGTGGATGCCTGTACTCTCAATGAGGTGCCAGGAGTGCCTCATGTTTCGAATGCTGCCTATGAAGGCAAGGCTAGGCTTTGGGATATGACATGGTTAAGAGATACCTTAGTAGATTCACAGTTCAGATATCAAGTCTATTGGGCCAGTCCCGAGGGCATCACTAGTGCTTACTTCTCTACTGATGATAGGAGGTGGTTAAACTTGGTATCCCTAAGAATTCGCCCGTCGGGTAACAAAACTGATGTGGCTTATTCCCGGGCCCTGGTGATTGCTTGTGCTATGCAGGGGATAATCATGAATGTGGGAGAACAAATTATCTCCGAGTGGAAGGACTTTTACTGGGGTCATAGGAAGGGCCCTTATCTTCCGGGCTTGGTGTTTGAACTGTGCAAGCGGGTTGGAGTGCTTGAGGATCATACTGACTTGGAGGTCGCTATGGACGACCCCTTCGACCCTCTCAGGGAGAAAGTGGTCTCTTCCAAGAAGAAGAGAAAGATGGATAAGGCAGGAAGCAGTCAACCAGTCGAGGATGCCGACGATGATAATGATGATGACACTCCTGCCCCTTCTCAGCCTCAGCCCCTGATCTATAGCACCCAGCTAGAGGAGACCTTGGTCGCGATCTAGAGGTTCATGGAGGGCATCGCCGCTGGAGGTATAGCCCCGCCCCCTTCTTCTCAGGAATTTTCAGCACTCCGTAGGGAGTTAGAGGAGGAAAAGACAAAGAGATGCTCCCAGGATCGTATGTTTACCCGGATGTGAAAGACCGTCAAGGTCATGTTCTCTTGTGTTTCCCTGGTATAAGAGCTTCCCACTCTGGAGCCTGAGGACAAGAAAGAGTTCCCCTTCCGGAGTAATGATGAGGCTTAGGACCTCCCCTCCCCCCTTTACCTTCAGACATTTCTAGCTTTTTGGGGTTCGCCCCCGTTTTGGGGATTATTTTAGACAATATTTCCCTTGGTATTTTCCCTTTGTTTTAGCACGTGGATGCTAGCTTTCAGACACTTTCCCTTATATGCATACTATGTTAGCTAAATGGTTGATTTACTTGTTTTTACATAGCAATTCATTGCTTAATTCATGCTTTTAAATTATCTCGGGAATGAATGAAAAATAGGGGAAAAACAGGGTGAGATTTTTGCCTCGCACCCTTCCGCTATGGTGGTTGTCATTCCACCATAGTGGTACCGCTGTAGCAGTAAAAATACCGCTATAGAGGGATCGCTGTAGCAGTGCAGTTTCGCTATGGCGGTCCTGACGGTAACAAACCAGAAATTCAAAATTTCCAGCAAGTGTATCCTTCCCCCTTCCTGGTTATCATTGTCTAGTCCTATCGATCCCGTCATGGTCTTAGACTACCCCCAAGACCACTACTGGCAAAGCAAAGATTGAAACTTAGCATCTAGTTATCCCCAATCCTAAAAGATTCACAGGAGAAAGTTAATCACAACAACACCTTTCTGCTATCCTGCAGGGATAATCCCATTGTTCCCAACCAAGTCCCGACTGTCCTGAAACTGAAGTTCCCCTACAACCGTAATTTTCGATCCCCTTACAACCTTAACCGATGATAAGTCCTTTTCAAGATGCGATACAAATTTTTTCAACCAATACATTTAACAGTTAAGCATAGACCCAAGATACACTACTTTCAACTTATGACCCTTTGAAGACTCAACATTCATATCATGGCAATCAATTACACACCATTCAAG
This sequence comes from Jaltomata sinuosa, assembly GCA_003996215.1. Lineage (NCBI taxonomy): Eukaryota > Viridiplantae > Streptophyta > Magnoliopsida > Solanales > Solanaceae > Jaltomata > Jaltomata sinuosa. The sequence continues at coordinate 451,850 of QJPP01000524.1, forward strand.
TAGGTTCTACAAACACTGTAATACACAACATTTCAACTTCAGGCCACAACAAAAATCAAGTCACATAAATTTACTTGCTATCTGTATTCATGGATAACCATTAGCCATTTATCCATGTTTCACCACAGCCTCTCAGGCCAGATACCAATTGGAACCTTCCCGGTTCCGACCTCTCTTGCTTGTATTATCGCAACCGGAGTACAATAACCTCCTTTACTTCATCGAGATACCAATTGGAATCGAGAGATACCAATTAGACTCAACCCATACAAGCAAGTAACTAGCCACACGAAATAATGAAATAGGAGAGATGTTTTCTAGAATGTTTTATAGCTTTCCAAAGATTAGATGTGGATGTCAACAAACCAATTCGCAAGACTCTATTTGACATTTTGATCTTGTACTCAGAGATCGGTAATCTAGGATCTGATACAATTTGTCACGACCCAACCTTTCGGGCCGTGCGGGCGCCTAATCTATACACCTAGATAGACGAACCCTTACCACCCATCCAACAGGTAAATGCGGAAAAACTCAAGTATAACCATAATCCTTCATTTTTGATACATGAAAACCTTTACAACTTGTCATTTAGAAAAACTCCTTTATGAAGAAATGCAATACAAACCGTTTCACATCTTTAAAACACATTCCCTAGGACCTAGTCTAAATAGGTACAAGAGCTACTACAAGATTTATGCAGAAAATGTAATACAGACATAACTTCCGTCATGGAATCGGAGGACAAAAGCTGCTGGAGATCACCATCGTCATGTACCTATGAAACATTACTAACCCTGCAACCAGACAATACAAAAAAGGTATAGCAAGAGTAGAATCAGTACAAACACATATACTGGTAAGCATCATCGGTCGACCCGAATCCACTCATACCATCATATGAGAAAATCAGGGAAAGCATAAAAATAACTAATATAGATCCACCCTCCAACATTGCATCACCCTTCTAACTACAATCCAAACCTCAACCCTTCATGTTCCTTCTGCTGCCAACTCCCTCACTCTTAAAACTTCTGAGTCACACTAACCTTAGACTTCCCAAGTCATATTAGCCTTAGACTTCCCAAGTCACACTAACCTTAGACTTCCCAAGTCACACTAGCCTTAGACTTCCTAAGTTACACTAGCCTTAGAATTCCCACAGACTTCCAAAGTCACACTAACCTTTGACTTCCCAAGTCACACTAGCCTTAGACTTCCCAAGTCACACTAGCCTTAGACTTCCCAAGTCACACTAGCCTTAGACTTCCCAAGTCACACTAGCCATAGACTTCCCAAGTCACACTAGCCTCAGACTTCCCAAGTCACACTAGCCTTAGCCAAACCACTAAATCCAATCCTGACTGCCTCTCCATTATCCTAGTCAACCCCCCATGACTATGCATCCAGAAATGACCCAGTCCGCGTCAATCCAGACCCACTACCCTCATGGTACTACTCAAGAGTATCTGGATCCCACTAGGGTCCCTAGATAATTCCCCAACATGACAATACCAGCTAGTAGTATGACACTTACTCTCAATCATTCCCCTAGCTTACTAGTCACCTGTGATCCACTTTTATAACTATGGTCAACGATCCACAATAAACAATAATTATACTCCATTACATAACCCACCCTAGGATCCCTCTAAACAACACCTAAGTGTTAAACATGCAACCCAGTCTAAACCAAGACCAAACTCACAGATCAATAATAATAGCCTGGTCTCTCAAGGACCCTATACAATATCACAATTTATAAATACAGCCTGGTACACTCATGGCACCAATATCAAAATGCAACAATGTAGTAACGTAAACCCATACCAGACGTGGTACCCAAGACAACCACTTAGTATTTATCGTACAAGGCATGGTACCCAAGCCAACTATTTGTATATCCCCTACTAGGCGTGGTACCCAAGCTAACCGTTAGTATACCCGTACCAGGCGTGGTACCTAAGCCAACCGAATGTCACATAAATCCACAGTCACAAACAATGAATAATCAACATTTGTAAACCAACAAGCAATAACACCTAGTTCATTTCACAAGACTGAAAACAAGACTTTTGGACATTTCTAATCCATTCCCTAAGAAATGAAACTCATACAATTGCTTAGACAAAAGTACACAACATACAATGCATACAAGAAACGATAACCATCACCTACCCTTTCCTCGGGTACATAACTTAGCCCTGACTCCTGTCCGAAGACTAAATCCTATCCACCCCTTATTAACACACCTTGGTAACTACATTGATTCCAAAACTTTCCAAATTTAGTGAAAATATGGGAAACCACCCCTTAACCTTGGTGATTCAGACACTCCTTATTTTTCTACTCATATGCCTGAACCTTATCTAAAAATTTCCCCATTTTTATTACCCATTTAGTTACCCAAGTAATTTTCGATTCCCCGAACCTTCCCGACATCCTAGTCCCTGAAATCCTATTATTTCACCATACCAAGACAACATGAACAACCCAAAATATATTTCATCCTCCCACCATTCAATCCAATCGATTCCTAGTTTACACATAACCAACACCGAATCCACCAGACTTCGTGCCCGGAGGCCTAATCATGGATTCTCCTTCTCAACTATACAACAAGTACAAATGTAAACAAGTCTATCTTCTCAAAAGTGAAAACCTAGTCTACCTGGATGCCAAGCAGCTGCAAGGATACATTTCTGGCTCCGTGAAGGCATTCCCGGCCAAATGACGATCCTGGAATCCGTTGTTCTACCTCCTTTTATCCATAATCTCTCCTCCTCATGGCTTCCAAAGCTTGGAGGAGCTTAGGAGGGTTTTTGGAGAAACCCTCGTATGTTTTCCCATTTGAAGAAGATAAATATTTTATTAAAATCCCATTCTGAGGCTACTGCCTCCCGTCATTTTGCTATAACGGATGGCCTTCCTCCATAGCAGTTTTGCTATAGTGGATAAGACACCCCTATATCAGAGTGATGTCAGTGGATGATTTCCAAAATCTGAAATTTTCCATCACGTCACCTCACTTAATACCAAAATATTGTAAATTATTCCCGAAATTTTGTGACATCGTGGTTCCTAAAATAATAATGGATCCGGTCGTTACACATACCTGGTATAAATTTATTATAGTTGGATTGGGTACCACGCTTGGTACGGGTTTACTTGTTATTATATGTGTTGGTTCCATGAGTGAACTGGGCTTATCTGTTGTGATGTTATTGTTACATATTGGTGCATAAGTGTCTGGATTGGTGTGTTTAAGTGTTAAGGTGGTTTCTTGTGTAGATCAAAATTGCATGTTGAAAGCTATAAATGATGTCCTAGGTTTCGTTGGGTGGTATGAGTTACTTGAAGGGTGTGACATAATTGCACGTGGTATGTACTTGTAGTTATGGATATGTCATACATGGATGACGAGTCTGATTATTGACTGGGAGACTTACGAGTAGTTTATTAACTTGGATAAGGGCTATAGGTCTGGGCTACTGACTTAGGATCTTGAGTGAGAGTGATAGGCCTGCTAACGGGGATAACTGGCTAATTGGTAATATGGCTGACGATTGTAGGGTATCTCTAGTATTTGGCAAGATAGGTAGGCTTAGAGAGTCTAAGGTTTATAAAGGGTCAGTGTATGATTGGGATAAGGGAATGGGATGTTTCTAAAATGATGAGTCGGCAACGGGTTAGGGTAAGGAGGTTCGGGAGGGAGTGAATAGAATTCTCAGGAAGTATATTTGGTTAGTAAGAGTTATTGATGAAGGACTTCATTGCATAATTCTTGAATGTATGCGTTCTATCTATATATTTATATGATGTTATGTAGTGGATTCGGGTCGACTGATGATGTTTACTAGTACATATTGTTAGTACTGATACTACTCTTGCTATACCTTTGGGGTATAGTCTTGTTGCAGGATCAATTGATGTTTTTTAGGTGAAGACGATGGTGATCTCCACCAACTTCTACTTATATCATCCTATGGTGGGAGTTGTATCTTATTTCTGTCCATTTCTCTTAGTAGCTCATGTACCTATTTAGACTAGTTCCTAGGGAGGGGTTCAGTTGTATCTTTAAAGGATTTTACTGTATTCGAGTTTTGAGATTAGTTTTATTTTATCAAGAAAATTCCATGTTTTCTTATTTATTTTTGCATACCTATTTTAATAGGATGGTAAGGGTTCTAGAGATGAGTAGAAGCTGCCGGAGATTGTTATCCACGTTGCTGAAAAACATCAACTGATCCTGCAACTATACTATACCCCAAAAGGTATAGCAAGTGTAGTATCAGTACAAATAACACGTACTGGTAGGCATCATCGATCGATCTAAATCCTCCATATAACATCATGTAAATCTCCAAAAGAAGCATGAATCATAAAAGTTATACAATCAGGGTCCCTTATCAACAACGCCTGCTACCCAGATATGCTGCCCGTGAATTCCCTTCACCTTTCCCCCATGCCTCATTTCCCTATTCTACTGCCAACTCGAACATTAGAGAACACCCTACTCCATTAGCTTTGTCATACAAGGGCCCCTTACAATACTTAGATCCTACCAGTCTTATCATAAAAAGGGAAACCTTCCTAGTTACTAAGCCAGACCTCATAATATGACTATTTGTGATTTCTATGTATTCAACCCTCAAAGTTGCTTACCCTTCACATCCCACTGAATCAGGCACTAGTCAAACACTAGCCTTGATTTACTAACCCAATCATACATGACTCTCTAAGAACCTTATACCCTCCAAGCTCACCCGTCTTGAACCTATCAAGCAATACACCTCACAACCTCTAGCCCTGTGACCAACTAGCCTAGACATCCCTGCTAGACGGCTTGTCACTCTTGCCTAATAGGAATTGAGAATGTACAATGGTGACAAAATATAACCCGACAACATGAATCACCCATTTCCATATGATTTCCAATAACACTCCCAGTCAACAACCAGACTCAAAAATCATATAAGTCATAGCCAAGTATGCAAGTAACCAGACCATATATAGTTATGTCATGGCTTGCAAGTAATCCAGACCATTCAAGGATACCTAGGACATCATCTATGGCATTTAACACGCAACCACGGTTTATAGGAGAAACCACCTTATCTCTTAAACACACCATTCAGGTCACTCAAGGGCCAATATGTATTCAAGTAACAATAACTCCCAGCCCTCTCATGGAACCAATATGCAATATATATCAATAACAGATAAGCTTGGTTCACTCAAGGAACCAACAGGTAAGGAACATTAATAACAAATAAGCCCGGTTCACTCAAGGAATCAACAAGTAGTAAACATCAACTACAGATAATCCCGGTTCACTCAAGGAACCAACATGTAAGGAACATCAATAACAGATAAATCCAGTTCGATCAAGGAACCAATATGTAAGGAACATCATAATAACAAGTAAACCCATACCAGGCGTGGTACCCAAGCCAACCATAAAAGAACCTGTACCAGGCGTGGTACCCGAGCCAACCAAGGAATAATATTGTACCAGGCATTGTACCTGAGCCAACCATAATAAACCTATATCGGGCATGGTACCTAAGCCAACCAATGAATAACCTGTACCAGACATGGTACCTAAGCCAACCAATAATTTGTACCAGGTGTGGTACCTGAGCCAATCGAATAACCATAGACATCATAACAATTACAACCAAAATGAATACACACCACACTTGTATAAACCAACAAGTATTTAAAATAGTCCATTGCATACAATTGGCACTTAAGATATCTCTAACACTTATTCTTTTTTTTGGAACACCCATGTGCATGTAATACTAAAGAAGCAGTTATAATGCACACATTCACGAATTTGGATTCAACAACCATCACCTACTACAAACTGACCTTGTTCATTATTCCAACATTGATGGCCTGTCCGAAGACTAACCCTCAGCCTATCCAAATAATCACACTAATTCATCTACCTTGAATCCTAGACTCATTTGGGAATACACGAGCATCCACTGAGAACTCATTCTCTAATACCAAGAACTCAGAACCTTCCCTGTTTATCCCATGCCCCTCATTTATACCAATCATGAGAATCCTCTATGACCTAGCAACCCTTCTAATTTCCAACACTAGTTCCATGAACACACCCAAAATCTGGTAATCTGAGGATTAACAATCATAATTTAATCAATCAATCAAATACAGGGTCACATTACTCATGACAATAAATTTTCACCTCAACCCATAAGATTAAATACGTCTATCCATCCAGACTCTGTGCTTGAAGGCCTAAACATGAAATCTCTTGTCAATCTACAATATATTATGCATTTGGAAATAAGCCTAAACTACTCAGTTAAGCCTAGACTACCTGGACGGTAAGAAGCTTCTGTAGAAGTCTGAACACAAACTTTTAAATCTGCAGAGGCGAATTCTGAGGAGAACTAGGCATGGAATCTATGAGTTTTACCCCATCCGAGTGAAAATCCCTCATCTCTATTGCTTCCAAGCCAAGAGGTACTCTAAGAGAGTTTTTGGAGCAACCCTCATTCTTTTTGCAACTAAAGAGGAGAAGTCAGAAATATAAAACCTATTTTTTGGGTTTCTGATGCTGTAATCCCATTATAGAGGCCTGCTGGCTGCTACCGCAGCAACTCCATAGCAGGAAAATTCCTGCTATAGCAGGATGATGTCAGCTTGAACAAAATTTCAAATTTTGAAATATTTTGTCATGTCATCCCAGTTTAAATTTAGGAGCATATATTTGAGAGTTTTCAAACCCGTTCTCATAACGAGGTGTCTCTTAATAACGACTGAACAAGTTATTAAAACCAATATCAATTCATCCATCGTTCATCCCCGAATGATCACTATTACGAAAAAAATGAGCAAGTCAGAATTTTGAACCTTTGCACCCTTGTTATGACAACGTAAATTTAGCCTTATGCAAATCACCAAAATTTCATTCCCCTTGATGTATCAAGAACCCAAGCCAAAATTATTACTACTTCGCTTGGTCAAGGAATTTCCCTTCCTTTGAGTCGAATGAAACTACATAGAGCAACCCTTTCCCCGAGTGCCTAAGTAATCCACGTCCTTGTTAATATAATGGAATAAAAAAAATTCAAACATAACAGACAAAAATAAAATTTTGTGCTACGAGAAACTGAATCCCGCTATAACGACCCACTTCCCACTATGGAGGCCTCGCTATAGCTGGAAAATTCCATCTATAGTAGCACCACAATAGCGGTCTACCTTCTGCCATAGAAACATAGGTAAGGCAGTAACTCTGGGCTATCCCATGTTTGGCTGATTTTACAACACAAAACTCAGATTTTGACATTTTGAACTAACCCTTTTATGTTAAACGCTTTATCCAGAGTTCTATTAACCTGAACTCTATTCCAAAAAATTATATGGGATAATATGTCCCTCACATATCATGATATCAAATTAATTTCATCAAACACTATACCTCGAGATGCCAAGTATCTCTAAACCCCACAACAAAAAAATTTCATTGGAACCCATCCTAGCTTGAGATTTTTGTCAACTCTCATCCTAGGGAGAACTCTACCCTGGCACTTACACCCTAACTAATGCTATAACGAGCACATCACCACCACTCAATGAGAAAAATCACAAGGTATTATCATGATCAACAAGAGGGATAAAAATGTTTAAGAATCCATTTAATAACCCCACACCCTCAACCAACCCTACCACTAAGGATCATCAATCCTAAACAAGCTAACTTATTTCAAAATCTCTACAATTCAACTAAGGAGCTACTATTAGCTAATACTTATTCTTATAAAATAAGCCTATGAGAAATGTCAGAAAATAATCAGCTAATTACAGGTCATTTTGCCAAATACTACATGGGTGACTATTCTCACCAATAGACACTCATAATTTCACAAATACCTGGAAACTTGGTCCCCACCATAATCTCACAATTTTCTCATTAACTTCACATTAGTATCACAATGCAAGAGTTTACTCAATCTACAATTAAAACCACCAAGTCAAATAAAGTTTTATATTCAATTATATAGGTTACCTCAAACAGGCAACAACCAATATAAAACAATTAACTTTCATGCCAAGGGCTACCATATCCATCTTTCCCCTTTTTTTCCGCACATGGATGCTTGTTTTTATAATTCTTCTTGAACACATGCTTTACCTTCCTATAGGAAAACTCTATATCTCATGTGGTAGTTGAAAGCTTAAACTGATGATTTAAAACACACCGAGAATGAAAAGCAAAGCAGGGAAAGCAGGGCAGAGATTCTATCCTGCCCATCCCACTATAGCGGCTTATACACCGCTATGGTGACCCCTAACAACAACAACCCAAAAAATTTAACATTTTTTGTAAAAATTCCCTCATTCACCTTCCATGTTTTCAACATTAACACATGAAATCACATTATGGCCTTTAACATAATCACAAGACAAAACCCAGCAATGCATAGACAAGAACTTAGCATCACATTATCATAAAACCAGTTATGAATCACACCAGAAAACTATTCATAACATCACATTCTTGCTATCATACAACAATAGCCCTTTTCCCCATGGTTCCCAAGCAATCCCGACTATCCTAAAACTGGAGTTTCCCCACAGTCACAAAATATTTTATCCCCTTAACATTTTTACCAATGGTAAGTCCATGCCTAAAATTTAGTACAAAATTTTCAGTTAAACCACATAGCGATTTATCCCTTAACCAATCACACATAACCAAGCTATGACCTCTCTTTGACCACAAATTTCAGAGTAATTCAAGAAATTTCACACCACATATGCACAGTCATTCAAATAATGCAATGCACATAATCACAAACCTCAAGTCTCACCACTAACAAGTCCTTTTTCATTATCCTTTATTTTCCCCATGGATGACCATTAGCCGACCATCCATCCTTTACACAACCCCTGTAGCAAAATACCAATTGGAACTTTCCCAATTCCAACTTTCCTTGCTTGTGTCCATTCAGCTGGGGTCTATAGTGTCAATTTACCTCATTAAGATACTAATTGGAATCAAGAGATACCAATTGGACTAAACCTATACAAGCAAGAAACAGACTGCACAAAAGGAATAAAAGAAGTGGAACAATTTCCTAAAATGCTTCATAGCTTTCCAAGGATTAGATGTGGACGTCAACACACCAATCCACAAGACTCTATTCAATATCTACTCTTGTACTATGAGACTGGTAACCTAGGATCTGATACCAAATTGTTATGATCCAACTATCAAGTTATGCAGGCACCAACTCTAAACCACCTAGATAAGAGAACCCTTACCACCCCTTTTTTAAATAGGTGTGCAAAAGTAAATAAGAAATATGAAAATTTATCTTAATAAAATAAAAATATTCTCAAACGTGGATTACAATGAAACCTTTATAAAATACAACTGAACCTCTCCCTAAGAACTAGTCTGAATAGGTACAAGAGCTACTAAGAGATGAAACAAAAAATAAGACATATCTCCCACTATAGGAAGAGATGAGTAGAAGCTGCTGGAGATTGCTATCCACATCACTAGAAATATCAACCGATCCTGCAACCAGACTATACCTAAAAAGGCATAGCAAGAGTAGTATCAGTACAAACAACACATACTGGTAGGCATCATCAGTCGACCCAAATTCGTAACATAACATCATGTAAATATCCAAAAGAAGAATGCATCATACAAGTTATACAGTCAGGGTCCTTTATCAACAACTCCTACTACCTAGATATGCTGCCCATGAATTCCCTTCAACTTTTCCCCAAGCCTTATTTCCCTATTCCGCTTCCAAATCAAACATTAGACAATACCTCACTCCACTAACCTTGTCATAGGTGGGCCCTTACAATCCTTAGATCCTACCAGTCTTATCATAAACATTAAAACCTTCTTTGTTACAAAGCCAGACCTCATAATATGACTACTTGTGAGTTTTGTGTATTCAACCCCCAAGGTTCCTTACCCTTGACATTCCACCGAATCAGGCACTAGACGAATACTATCCTTGATTCATTAACCCAGTTATACCTGACTCACTAAGAACCTTAGAACCTCTAAGCTCACCCGTCTTGAACCCATCAAGCAATACACTTCACAACCTCTAGCCTTGTGACCAACTATCCCAGACATCCCCACTAGCCGGCCTATCACTCTTTCCTAATAGGAATTACGAATGTACAATGGTGACAAAATATAACCCGACAACATGAATCAGACACATCCATATGACTACCAATAAGACTCCTAGTTAATAACTATATAAGTCATGCCTAACTATGCAAGTAACCAGACCACATATAGTTATGTCACAGCTTGCAAGTTACCCAGACCACCAAGGATCCCTAGGACATCGTCTATGATATTTAACATGCAACCGCAGTTTACAGGAGAAACCACCTTATCTCTTAAACATACCAACTCGGCCACTCAAGGCATATGTATTTCAAGTAACAATAAATATCGGCCCTCTCAAGGAACCAACATGCAATAAATATAAATAATAGATAAGCTCAGTTCACTTACGAAACCAACATGTAAGGAACATCAATAACAAATAAGCCCGGTTTACTCAAGGAATCAACATGTAGTGAACATCAATAATAGATAAGTCTGGTTCACTCAAGGAACCAACATGTAAGGAATATCAATAACAGATAAGCCCAGTTCACTCAAGGAACTAATATGTGAGGAACATCAATAAATAACAAGTAAACCCGTACCAGACATGGTACCCGAGCCAACTAATGAATAACTTATATCAGGAGTAGTACCCGAGCCAACCTGATAATCTATACTAGGCATGGTACCTAAACCAACCAAATAATCACATACATCACAATAATTACAACCATAATGTATACACACCTCACTTGTAAGAACCAACAAGTATTTAAAATAGTTCATTGTATGTAATTGGCACTTAAGACATCTATAACACTTTCCCGTTTTTCCCAGAGCACCCATGGTGCAAGTAATACTAAAGAAATAGCTATAATGTGCACATTCATGAATTTGGATTCAATAACAATCACCTACTATAAATAGACTTGGTTCATTATTCCGACATTGATGACATGTCCAAAGACTAACCCCCGACCTATCTAAATAATCACACTAATTTGTTTACCTTGAATCCTAGACTCATTTAAGAATACACAAGCATCCACCGGGAACTCATTCCCTAATACAAAGAGCTTAGGACCTTCCCTGTTCCTCCCATGCCTCTTATTTATACCAATCCCAAGAATCTGGTCAATAAAAATCCTTCTAATTTCCAACACTAGTTCCATGAACACACCCAAAATCCAGTTATCCAAGGATTAAAAATCATACTTCAATCAATAAATCAATCAAATACATGGTCACGTTACTCATGACAGTAAATTTCCACTCCAACCCGCAAGATTAAATACGTCTATCTATCTAGACTCCATGCTCGAAGTCCTAAGCATAACATCTCCCATCAATTTATAACGTATTATGCATTTGGAAAAATGGCTAAACTACTCAGTTAAACCTAGCCTACCTGGATGCCAAGCAGCAGCTGTAGAAATCTAAACACAAACTTATAGCTTCGTAGAGACAAATTCTAATAAGAACTAGGCATGGAATCCATGGGTTTTAGCCCATCCGAGTGAAAATCCCTCCTATCCATTACTTCTAAGACAAGAGGTACTCTAGGAGAGGTTTTGGAGCAACCCTTATTCTTTTTGCACCTGAAGAAGAGAAATCAGAAATATAAAACCCATTTTCCCGCTATAGTAGCTTACTGGCCGCTACCGCGGTGGTTCCATAGAGGGAAAATTCTTGCTATAGTGGGATAATGTCAGCCTAAACAAAATTTCAAATTTTGAAATTTTTTGTCGAGTCATCCCATTTTAAATTTAAGAGCGTATATTTGAAAATTTCTGAACCCGTACTCATAATAAGGTGCCTCATAATAACGACTGAACAAGTTATTATAATATATAAGTGGGGAGGGGGAGCAAGAATGATAGTCACCAAGGGGGGCAAGCCGGATGCCTCATCACCATCAGGGGATGCGGTGACGGGGTCCTCTGCCTCTGTGTCACTCAAAAAAGGAACTCTTATATGTCCTTTGGATCTAGCTGGAAAAGCTCTTTGTCAGGGACGGTGCATATGAACATGACCTTCATGGTCTTTCACAGCCGTACAAGCATACAGTCTTGAAAGCACCTCTTCTTATTCTCCTCATCAAGCTCTCTGCGAAGCGCTGCATAGTCTTGGGCATAGGGAGGTGGGTCTGCGGCTCTGGCTGGGGTGTTCTCCATGAATCTCCTGATTACGGCCAAATCTTCCTCCAGGTGACTGCTAGTGATTGGGGGCTGGAACTAGAGGAAGGGGCAGAATCATCATCATTATTTTTAGTTCCCTCTGCAGCCCGGCTGCTCTCGGCTTCAAGCATCTTTCTCTTCTTCCTTCCCTTGGAAGTGATCACCTTTACCCGGAGGGGGTAGACATTGGGGTCCATCACCATCTCTCTATCAGTCTCCTCCTTGGGAACCTCAACTCTCCTACACAGTGTAGACACTAGACCAAGAAGGAAGGTACCCTTCTTGTTGCCCCGGTAGAAGTCCCTCCACTCAGACACAATTTGTTCCCCCATGTTCAGCTGTATGCCTTGTATGGAACAGGCCACCACCAAAGCCCGAGGGTAGGTTACATCATTAAGGCTACTCAATGGACGAATCCTCTGAGACACCAAGTTTAGCAACCTCCTAGTGTCGGCTGTAAAGTAAGTGCTCGTGACGCCCTGAGTAGTGGGACAATAGACCTGGTCCCTGAAATCCTCCTCTATCAAAGTGTCCCGCAACCATTTCATATCCATCTTCCAAAGTTTGGCATCATATGTAGCATTCGAGATGTGAGGCACTCCTAGTATCTCATTGATGATCCGGATATCTACAGGTACATCCACCCCTTGGATGTGGATGGTGGGGTTGGGTTCATCCAGAATAATGATAGGAAGTATGGCATAGCACTCCCCTACCCAACCTAAGACCCCAGAAAGGGGAGCCTTCACCAGTGGATTCCAACCAAAATCCTGGAGCCGCCTGTGGAATGCACTTGCCTTTTTGGCCATGCCTCTCATGTTGAAAACTCGATCCTTTAATAGTCATGAAATCTCTCCTGACTGGCATCATCATGGAACCTCTCGTAAGTTAAAATGTGTTCTTGATTCACAACCATTGGGTGTTAAATCTACAAGTTAACAAAAAGGGTTTGAATTAGAACTTGTAAGGTGCTAAGGAAATCAATTTTGGACAAAAAGGCCAATGTCTTGGCCTGTCTGGGAGGCTACGACCTGCAGCCTCCCGCTATAGCAAACTGCATCCTACTATGGTGATGTCGCTATAGCGAGAATTTATTTTCTACTATAGCAGCCTTCAACATTCCAGAAATTTGAGAGATGTAACAATGGCGCCTCTCGATCAAAATTTCATTTTCGACATTACAAGTTCAGATAAGTGCTCCCAAAGTACTCTAATGCTAGTTTATGCAAAAAATTGGGTATTATAACTCCTAAAAGTTACACAAATCACCATATTTTTCAAATAAGAAATGACCCTTCATATTCCCTATGGTTTTGAGCCTATTTTGGCCATGAACCCCATAATTCTTATGCCCAGAATGCTATGGGAGCATTGTAAATGAAGAGAAGCATTCATGCTTCAAGAATTCAACCAAATCAAACCCAAAAATCAAAAATTTAAAAACCAACCCACTACCTATTTCATTCACTAAATTCAAGCCTAGAACAAGCAAAAATTATGCAAGGAAGTAAGAGAAGTAAAGTTTAACGATTATTACCTTGTTTCCGATGTTAGGAGCAAAGTGACCAAGGAGAGAATTGTGTTTTTTTCAGTGAAAGAGGGAGAATGGGAGAGAAACCCATTTCTCATCCCTTTAAATAGTGGTACCCACTATAGCAGCTTACCTCACGCTATAGCGGTGCCGCTATAGCAGAATAATTCTCGCTCTAGAAGGATCCAGACCCACAGAGTAGGAAATTTTGTTCTTCCATTTTGTTTAAATCTCCCTGACTCAGCATATTAATGAGGCCTCGGGATTCTTGGGCGCTCGGGGAAGGATTACTTTAATTTGTCTCGTGCGACCCAAAGGGGGGGATTTCCTCGGCAGAATGGAGTAGTAATAATTCCAGCCTGGGTTTTTAGTTCACCGAAGGGAATAAAGTTCGATGGTCCATATAAGGATGTAATTACATTGTCATGGTGGGACAATAAGGTTAAAAAAGCTAGCTCATTCTTTTCTTCCATAATTAAAATTATTCGGAGATGAATGATGGGTGAATTGGTATCTATTATAATGATTTATTCAGTCATTATTAAAAAGGAACCTCGTTACGGGTTATAGGAACTTATGAAATACACTCTCAATTTAAATTAGGATGACGCGATAAAAAATTTTGGAATTTGAAATTTTACTCAAGCTAATGTCATTTTTCTATAGCAAAATTTTCTCGCTATAGCACTGTCACAGTAGCGGCTGAGAGCAAGTTAACATAACCAGTAACCAAGAACACAGGTTTTATAATTTGGTTTTCTCCTCTTCAACTACAAGAAGGACGAGGCTTGCTCTAAAAAACCCTCTTAGGGTGCCTCTTGGCCAGGAAGTAATGGAGAGGAGGAATTTTCACTCAGATGGGGTAAAACCCATGGATTCTACACTGATTTCTCATCAAGATTCGCCTCTATGAAACTAAAGTTTTCCTTTAAACTTTTGTAGCAACTTCTTGGCATCCAGGTAGGCTAGATTAATTAAGTAGATTAGACCCAGGTTAAAATGCATGAGATAATGTAGATTGATAGGATATTATATACTTAGGCCCTCGGGCATGGTGTTTAAATGGATAAAATGTGTTTAACCTTGCTGGTTGGGGTGGGAATTTACTATTATGAGTAATGTTGACCCTGTACTTGATTGATTATTTAAGTTATGGTTGTTAATCCTCAGATAATCAAATTATAAGTGGGTTCACAAAACTAGTACTGATTAACTATAAGGGTTGCTAGGCCGTAGCAGATTCCCCTGGGTTAGTATAATAAAGGGAACAAGATGAGAAATGAGGTATTGAGTTAGTGGTATTAGAGAATGGACTTCCTATGGATGTATGTGTATTCCTAAATGAGTATAGGATTTTAGTTATATGAACTAATGTGTTAATTGAATAAGTCGGGAATCTATTTTTAGATAGGCCATCAAAACTAGAGTGATGAACCATAATTATTGTGGTAGGTTATGGTTAATTGTAACCCAATTGAATTATGTGTGCATAATAACTATCTCAGTAGTATTGCTTTCACAATGTGTGTTCAGGAAAAAAGGGAATGAATGTTAAATGATATCTTAACGTGAATCTCATGCAATAAATTTGTTTTAAATGCTTGTTGGTTGTACAAGTATGCTATGTTATCATTGTGGTTGTAATTATTATGATATCTGTGATTTGTCAATTGACTTGGGTACCACGCCTAGTACAAATCATTTGTTGGCTCAGGTACCACGCTTGGTATAGGTATTCATCGATTGGCTCGGGTATCACACCTGATACAAATTTATTATATTTGGATCGAGTACCACGCCTAGTTCATGTTTACTTGTTATTATATGTGTTAGTTCCATGAGTGAACCAAGATTATATGTTGTGATAGTATTATTACATGTTGGTCCATGAGTGGCTGGGTTGGTGTGTTTAAGTGTGAAGGTGGTTTCTTGTGTAGATCAAATTGCATGTTGGATGCCATAGATGATGTCCTAGGGATTCTTGGGTGGTCGGGGTTAGTTGAAGGGTGTGACACAATTGCATGTGGTCTGTACTTGTAGTTTTGGATATGTCATACATGGATGTTGAGTCGAGTTATTGACTCAAAGTCTTACTGGTAGTCTATTGACTTGGCTAAGGGCTGTAGGTCTGGGCTACTGACTTAGGATCTTGAGTGAGAGTGATAGGCCTGCTGATGGGGATAATTGGCTAATTGGTAATAGGATTAAAGATTGTAAGGTATCTCTAGTGTTTGGAGAGATGGGTAGGCTTGAAGAGTCTAAGGTTTATAAAGGGTTAGCATATGATCGGGATAATGGAGTGGGATATTTCTAAAATGATGAGTTGGAAGCGGGTTAGGGTAAGGAGGCTTGGGAGGGATTAAATAGAATTCACAGGTAGTATATCTGGGTAGTAAGAGTTATTGATGAAGGGCCTTATTGCATAATTCTTGAGTGTATGCATTCTTTATGGATAATTACATGATATTATATGGTGAATTTGGATCGATCAATAATGTCTACCAGTATGTGTTGCTTGTACTAATACTACTCTTGCTATACCTTTTGGGTATAGTCTGGTTGCAGAGTGACATTTCTTAGGTGAAGACAATGGTGATCTCCAACAGCTTCTAATCATATCTTCCTATGGTGGGAGTTGTGTCTTTTTTTATCCATTTCTCTTAGTAGTTCTTGTACCTGTTTAGACTAGTTTATAGGGAGGGGTTCAGTTGTATCTTTAAAGGATTTTACTATATTCGAGTTTTGAGATTGATTTTATTATATCAAAGAAAATTTCATGTTTTCTTATTTATTTTGCATACTTATTTTAATCGGGTGGTAAGGATTCTCCTATCTAGGTGACTTAGAATAGGTATCCCCATGATTTGATAGTTGGGTTCTAAAATAAACTAATAAACGTGTGAGATGGAAGCTCAAGAATCCACATGAGAGTCCTATATAAATGATATCCTTTTACTTTGGAAAACATATGATGAAGTGTAAAAAATATTGATTAAAAAGGACCTCAGCTTTATGATCTTTGCTGGTGAAAGTATTTGTATTATTAGTATATTTGATGGGCTCATCAAATAATAGATTGTACAGTTCAGTTATTTTTTGGATAGCTATGTTTATAATGTCATCTCTTGCCATCATCCACTGTAAATTTAAATCTTTGAGGGATAAGTGCACATAGTTTGAACTCTAAAACTTCCTGCATGTTAACAAGTATTCTCAAGGAATCAGCTTTCAAAATCATATCTATTAAGTATTCTTTTTCGACATCAGATAAGTCTTTTTCAAAGTTTATAGCTATTGATATTAGCTCTTGAAATTTGTTGAGTTCACTAATGAATTGATCTTATTAGAGAAGGGGAGCATTTGTTGTTTAGATAAAGAGAGTATTAGTGTTATCTTCTTATTTTCATTTTGTTGGAAATGTTTGTTATTAATTACTTAAAAGTTCAATTCCTTGAGATTGATATATTTTTTGAGACTTTCATTGTGTTACGGATACAATGGATGAGAATATGAGTGGATTGTCCATTTTATTCACATACATGAAGTTGATTACATTCTTATGTATCTACACAATATGTAATATCATCCTTTTCATTCTTGTTTTTGATGATGTATCTTTGTAACTATAAATGGAGAACTTTGGCTCATGAATTAGACACGCTCAAATAGAAGCAAAACATTCTCTCCTTCTTTTTATATTTTTTGTTCAATATATCTTATTTAATATTATTCTATATTACTCATATTTTATAACATGTTATTAGCACGAGTCTCTAACCAGTTGAGATTCTCTTAAATCAGGATTATCTTCTTCCTTAAAAGTTAATCAATTTTCTTTTCGATTCAGAATATGAATCTTCCAAGTCTTTAGTTGTCCGCATAAATAAAAAGAAAGATATATACCTTTTTGAATAGTGCTACAATGCACAACATATTAAAAAATAAGAGTTATTTTTTTATTATGAAAGAAGTCAATATTATAATAATATCTGGTAGTTCAAAATTAATTGAGGGATCTGGGAGAGCGACTTTATTACTACATGAAGGAACTTCATTGACTATCAATGATGTATTATATTATAGTAGGTCTCAACAAAACTTGTTGAATTTCAAAGATGTTCATCACAAGAAATATGATGTTGAGACCATCAATGGAGGAAATGCTGAATACCTTTATATTACTACAATAACAGCGGGAAGAAAATATATACATGAAAAACTACCCCTATTTTTCTCCGTCCTATACTACACCAATGTTAGTATAGTTCAATCATATGTCATAGTAAATAAAAAGTTTATAAGTCCTAATGATTTTATTATTTGGAATAATTGTTTGGGTTTTCCCAATTCTAATATGATCACAAAATAATTGAGAATCCATATGGGCATACATTAAAGAACAAGAAGAATCTTTAATTTAAGAAATTCTCTTGTGTTGCTTATTTTCAAGAGAAATTAGATTGAATTCCCTGCATTTCTAGAACATATACATGGTGATATATGAGGCTCACTCATCATTCATATGGACCATTAAAGTATTATATGATTTTGATAAATGCATCTACAAGGTGATCACATGTGTGATTATTATCAACTCGTACCATGACATTTGCGAGGTTGTTGTTCCAATTAATAAGATTAAAAGCATAATATTCAGATTATGTAATTAAGATAATTCATCTTGATCATGACGGTGAGTTTATATCACAGGATTTATTATTATATGGCAACTAAGATAACAATTGAATATCTTATGGCTCAAATTCATACTCAAAATGGTCTAGCAAAATCGTTCATCAAGCAGCTCTAGTTGATAGATAGACCATTGCTTATGAAGATCAAACTTTCATTTTTAGTGTGGGAACATGTTATTTTGCATGTACTTATACTTGTAGGCATAAGTCCAACAAGTTATCATAAAAACTCTCTATTACAGTTGGTGTTTGGTCAGAAGCAAAATATTTTCCATCTTAGAATTTTTAGTTAAGCGGTATATGTTTAAATTGCTTCACCTTATTATATAAAAATGGATCCCCAAAGAAGTTTAAAATATATGTTGGTTATAAATCTCCGTCTATAATAAAATATCTAGAAACCATAACGGGAGACTTATCTACGACCAGATTTGCTGATTGTCACTTTGATGAATCAATTTTCCCAACATTAGGGGAAGAAAATAAGAATAAAGAAAATGAGATAGATCGGAGCGCATTATCATTATCTCATTTAGTTTCATGCCCCGAGGCTACCCCCTAGACGTAACACGGGATCTGGAGCACAAGTGCCCTAGATTAATCCTTGGTCATAGAATACTCAAGCAAAACATTAAATAAGCGGAAGTATAATAAGAAGATTCAAAAACAACATATAGATAATCGAGTCAAAAGACATACAACTCCAAGGAAGAGACTCGAATACTATCTAGTTCTGAAAAGTCTCTACACATAACATAGGGAGTTGCTAGGGCAAGACCCTAGCTAACTCAAAATATAGAAGTAAATAACCATAAACTAACTAAGATCATAACTAGCCCTTGGACTATGAGGACTCACCAACAGCAGACTGGGATTGGCCTGAAATCTCTAGACACGTGTCTGAGGGAAGGAGCCTGAATCTGTATCATCAAGAGGATGCAACACAAAATATGCGTCAGTACTATAGGATGTACCGAGTATGTGAAATATGCATAATCATATTGAAAACATGCTTAAAGCATGCTTAAAACTGAGTTCATGCATAAAAGGGATATCATAAGTAAATATCATAACTTGAATAGTAAACATGAGATAAGAATCAAAACTTCAAAAAAATAGATTTCATAAGCTTAAACAAGTCAAAACATTCTTAAGAGAGTTTCTTATAACCGATAATAGACCATGTGAGCTACATAGAATCTAACTATATAACCCTAGTTAGCAAAGCTGACTTGAACCGTGCCAAGGAACGAGTCACCATACCCAACTATATAACCTTAGTTGGCAAAGCTGTTCTAATGCCCGCTAAGCACAGGACACCATGATCAATATGTGGTACCACTCTCATAAGCCCATAGGGCACTTCATTTCATAACCTACACTGACAACGTAGTTTTGGACTTGGGTAATCGAACCCTCGTTGCTCGGTGCTAAATACTACTCCCAAAATATGTACATATAGCTCATAATTCATAGTTGCAAAATCTCATGCCAAATCTTGTTGAAAAGCATGAAAACACGTCGGGTATCATGCAATTTTCATATCATAGGTTCTTGAAGCTTAGCATAGCCATAATTCAAAACATACTTTTCCTTCTAAATTCATACTCAAGAATTAGGCATGCAATTTCATAAATACATAAAGACATGTTATCTAAACATGTGAACTTTCACTTGAAAACATGCAATTCAATGGAATCATGCTAGAAATCAACTTTAATATATGGGCTTTTGAAACCAATTAAGGAATTCTATTCAAATCATAAATTAACCATGAGAAACCATGAATTGATGCATAGAAACTGATTTCATAAGTTTTTCTCCAATTTAGATCAAAACCCTAATTTCACAAGTTCATTATTCAAAAATAAGAATTGGAGGTTTTGGGAACAAGGGTGAAAGGAACCCATTGTTGAATACCCACATACTTTGATTGAAGCTAACCCACCTGAAATTGAAAAGACTAGGAGACTTGAACTTGGAGCTTGAGACCTTGAGCTTGAGAAAGTTCTTTTCCTTTTTTGGGAGATGAATGAGGTAATGAGAAGAGACTTAGGCTAATAGGTTTATAAATCATGCTAAAAATGGACAAAAAGACCTCACTTAGGAGTTAAAAGGGTGGGTAATGACTAAAATACCCCTAAAACATAATTTGAAAAAGACTGGAAAAAGTTGACTTTTCAGGGACCACGGGTGGGTTCCACGGGTCGTAGACCAAACCACGGCTCGTGGTTTCCATCCGTTGTTCCTGGCCAAGAGGACAAGTTGCAGAAGGCAGTCTACGGGTTGACAAGATGGACCCGTAGAAAGAATCACGGGTCATAGACCCAAGTCGTACCTAGCTAGTCTCTGCTTCAATACCACGAGTGGACTTTATGGTCCGTGGTTCAGACCACAGTCCGTATAAATCACTCGTGGTTCCTGGGAAAACAAGTAACCCTCAGGTCAAGTTCCACGAGTCATTTTTATGGCCTATAAATGAACTACGTTCCATAGAACCAACTCGTTGTTCTCAGACCAGAGGCCAACCTGCAGAAGGCAAACCACGGTCCCATTCCACGACCTGTGGTTCAAATCACGGTCCGTGGTTTGTACCCGTAATTCCTTGAAACATGAAATTTTTTAGAGTTTCAAACTTAGAAAGCTGGTTCGATTTCTGGGGTATTACATTTGGATCCTCGCACAAATTAATCTGAAAAAGAGGTTTAAAAGATTATCTATTTATAAAATATTACAAATCAATTGCCAGATGCGTTTATTAACCTTCCAAAGGTTACTAAATAATATATTTCAGTTGTAAATGATTCAAGTCGAGTTGATGTCCTGCCAAGATAATCTGACTGTGCAACTGAGTCTAAAATACGCATGAAGTGTGATAGACCTATTAGTTCAAAATACAAAATTCTTCGAAAAAGGAAATAAATAAATGATCAAGCTGATCAAAAAGATAAAGTTACTTATGAAGATCCCCGAGGCATAATAAATGATAATACCTCTGATAACGCTCAAATGTACTCTCCAAGATAGAAGTAACAACGATCGTTAAGAAAAATAAAATTTATATTACCCGATGAAAGTCAGGGTCGATCCCACAAAGAATGATAGCTTAGCCATAGAGATTGTAAAAAAGACCTAACAACGAGAGTAGATTGTACAAACAACAAATAATGTAAAAAAGGAAGGAATTGGGAATCTGTCACAATTCAGTTCCAAACCAAACAATAAAGTAAATGCGAGGTGTAAACAAGGGAGAAGACGCTAGGGATGTGTTTCTGATGGGACTCAAACATGGGTCAAGGTACTTGCTCAATTGCATAAATTCTTACTAAATAACATATGTAGCATTAGTTTTAGGCATGATTGTTAATCTCTCAATCACACAATCATTTATCCAATGGTCTTTGTTCAAGTACCATTGTTTAGGCATAAACCAACTAATATAAGCTTGGGGAGGTGATACTATCTCTAGCTTAGACCCTTAAATGGGTGTTTTTGGCGAATTGAGATATTTCTAGCCTCAATCTAAGTGGAATCCAAAGTACCCACTAGCAATTTCACAGCCAAAATTATAAACCCCTTTCTCAAGCAAGAACACAATCAAGTAAATTAAATAAATATTTGCAACCACCAATTTTAGAGCTAAAATATGGTAAAAATCACTAGACCCATGTCATATTAGCAATTATAAACACAAATAAGTAAGACTCATACCCTTTTATCAAGCACCCATCATCAACACATCCCTAGACAAGGAGACTTAGCCACTCATGCTAAAGGAAGAAGAAAGTATAACCATAGGTAAATTCAAATTCTTTTTCATTAATTGTAGCAAGAATCCAACATCCAAGGTCAAATTTACAAGTCCAAGGTTTAAGATTAAGAGAATAGATCGGAACCCTCTTTGTTGCCTTGGGAGAGAAACTTGCTTCAAAAGTTGAAAACTATCCAAAACTATGCCTAAATTGGGTTTTAGAATGTTCTCAATTCATCATACAAAAGTGGACACAATTTTCCCTCGGGAATTATGCGATGCGACATGCAGTTCGCATGTCTTGTTGTGCACATCGTATAACTCTGGTTCAGTAGACCAGAGACTTAGCTTGTATTTGCAGCTTCGTGCAAAGTGAGGTGCGGTTTTCCCCAAGCCTTGTGCATATCGCACGGGCGCCACACCCCTTTAACAGATTCTTCTCTTCTTTTGAGCATTCATGAGGAGGAAGCTGTAGACCACACTAAGTGTTATGCGTGTCGCATGAGGTCCGCACCTCAAGGTAGAATCTTTATCTCAATTGATCATTTCACACTTTAACTCCTTTTGGGCTCCTTTGTGTCCAATTCCTTATTTTCTATCTTTGATCAAGAGTACCTGCATTCATGTCAATAAAGGCCATAAGAACCTCTAAATCTTATCAAAATATGGCAATTATTGATGATTAAAGGCTCAATAAGTTGGTAGATTGCTGACTTATCAAACCCCCAAACTTGAACTATTATTTGTCCTCAAGCAAGATACTCATAAGGTAAGGAATGAATAATTCTCTATAACTCAATCAAGGCACAAAAGATTAATCTATTCTAAAAACAAAGAAAAATATTAAACAAAAAGATTCAACTACAATGCTTATCTCAATTTGAACCATCACATTATCAAACCAATTGATCATTTCCAAAACCTTTTCAAAAGGACTTCATTTCTCATTCAAAATCAAGGGAATTCGTCATTCAAAATAAGATATAAAGCTTCTCAAGTCATTGGCATAGACCATCAAGGTTTGCCTCGAGATTCATCACACAACTTATCTCATTCATTCCTTTCAATTGAAATAGAGACTTCATGTTCCATTTCAAATGTATGATGCCACTTACAACAAGAGAGAATCCTACTCACAATTATGCAATTCACAATATAAGAGATTAGAAGAGAACTGAAAAGACTCTCACTCTCTCAAGGAAGTTTAAGTGCACACATGTTGAACCATAGGCTTGCCCTTCATGTAAATCGCCACTAATGTAGAGTGGCCAAGCTCAGAATTACTAGGGACTTGCGAGTTATGATGTTGGCTAGGGAAAAGGTAAGGATTGCATTTGACTCAAGTGACTAAATCTCCCTAACGCTCTTTCGTTTCATTTTGAACAATCCTCACATTTTTGAATTTGACTTCACCTTATTTCTCCCTCACACAACCCAAGCTTTTCCCTTTAATCTTGATCATTCAACCTCCTTGTAACACCTTCACTTAGTAGCACCAATTATTTTCTTTTCATTTTGCTCATTGAATTTGAACTTTTGGAGCAATTTTTCAATTCAACATAAGGTGCTACCTTGAACTTAAAGTGCATTCCTTTTCTTCTCCACATTAAGCACATCCATTACCAAACTTAGGCTTTTACCTATGTTGTCATTTTATTTTCCCTCCAAACTTAGGCTCTTATCCTACGTTTCACTTTCAATCCATTAGGGAGGATGGGTACCAAGATAGAGGTTCCAAAAAGGTCAAGGTGTCACACAAGGTGCCAAAGAACGGTCACAATCTCAAAAGGGGTTCACTAGGATTGATGTCAAGGGAAGTCATTTGGGTGAAGTGGCTATTCAAAAAGGTCCTAAGATCATCTTCCAAGCTCGGTCACATCTAGAATTTTGCCTTGAATCACATTCGGTGCAAGTTCTAGATGACACGCATGCACAAGAATCAAGGTATAGCCTCACCACACACGACATCACCTCACAAGAACTTTCAACATTGGTCTCAAAATCAATTGGGACAAATGACTTTTGACAAGCTATTCCGAGTTTATTACACACTAATTTGTGAATCGACCAAGACAAAGCAAGAGTGTGTAAGTCATGAAAAGAGAATGCTTTCCTCAAAAAATCATTTTTCTTCTTTCCTTTCCTTTTCAAAAACTTCTTGCCAAGAAATGTTTTTGGTGGGTCCATTTCGAGATAAGAAAAGCACGGATTCAAACTAAAACTAAAACTTGGTATTTTTTCTTAATAAAATCTTCTCTCAATCCATCACAGAGAAACACCAACTCGGTTTGACACAAAAATAAAAGAAAAAGAAAATAAGGAAAATATTTGTTCCTTGGGAAAGAACCGTGGTATTAAGAAAACCCTCGAAGTTTATTACTAAACTACTATTAACAAGGAGATTACCAAATTTGCATGATCATGAATCATTTGAAAAATAAGCCTCGGCGTAGGCCTTTAGTGCATTTGTAAAGTGTGGGTAATAAGACAATAGAATCGTGTAAGACTAACTCGTCATACAATCAAGATTTAAAAATCAAGCTCGGTGAGGGAAAAATTAAGCTCAAGGCCAAAAGACATTAAACATCAAGTCGGGCGATGACACAATTAAGCACAAGGCCAAAAGGAAAATTAAGCTTTACAAATAATTATAGACAGACCCCATACTTAGAGTATGCATAGCCCTCGATGCACAAAAAAGGTTATACAGATAAGAATGAGTGCAAAAACTCCCTGGTGATGCTAATGGTGGTGAAAATGCCTCCTTGAGTAAACCCGCTGAGGTGGCCTATGAGATCGAGATTGTGACGATGCCGGTGGTGGGATGTAGGCATGCGCTGGGTCAATTTGAAAACCCGCCAATGGGGGTATTGCAGGGTCCCATGGCAGCTGAAGGGGACCAAAAAGGTCATCCATGAACCATCTATCCTCGGTAGTCATCAATTCATGATAAGAAGGTGGCGGTGCAACCCAACTTGTCCTAGGTAGATGCCTCCATTTAGGCACAGGTGAATCAGGAGGGTCCGAATATTACTGGCCTGGTGGAGCATCAAACACTGCTTGAATTTCAGATGTACTTTCGATATCATTTGGGTCCTAACATGTGCTCCAATTATTGAGAGGGCTAGCAACCCTGGGAGAGGACATATAATTTGAGGCCGGTAGATTAAGATCCCAATTAGGAATCTTTGGCTCAACATGCATTACTACTTGCCTAGGATCATCAACCTCCACTTCCATGGTATCCATTCTAGCACATAGCTTGTTCACACTTGATACTATCAGCTTCAAAGCCAATTTAATGGTGGATTGAATCATGCGTGAAATGTCTTTAGCCATCCTTTGTAAGATCTCCTTATTTTTGTGAGTAAGTTGAATAAGCTTGATAAAATTTCCTGAAGATGAGATGGCCTATAAAGTAACATGGATGGTGTTTGATGCTTCTAGAGAATGGGAAGAAGTGGCCAAATGATCATGAGTAACACTCTCAGCACGAGCATTAACTGACATGGAACTGTGAGCAAAGTGCTTTTTCTTAACATGTGGAACATTTGTGTCCCTCTTTGTGTTCAAGTGGCCCATGCCTGTAGCTTGGCTAGTCTTGTATACTGAACGAAACATAGGGTAGTGTTCCTGAAAACAGAGGAGTGATATGAGTACAGGAAAGGCCATGGAAGTGGACTCATGTCTAGCTCTCTGCTTGAGTTATTCGACAATGATTTCCCCTTCATGCAGTTGGAAGCTAGACATGATGTATGCAATGAGAATGGCCACCTCTATAGTCACTTTGGTGGTGTGAATAGTTGGGATAAGTCGTGTGCATACAAAGTCCAACCATATCCGAGCTTCAAACTTAAGATCTGATCGGTAGATGACTTTTGAGATGGCCCCAAAAGGGGTTCCTTCTGCGATGACACTGGCAACCCACTCGTAATGGTCTTTCTTTGTAGCTACATGTTTCATATATCTTGACTCCATAATTAGCTAATCATCCCATATGGCAAAATGGATGGCTTCTAGGGCGATATCTATCTCATTGCCTCTCACTAACACTGAATCAAGGCATGGTATCTTGTTTGCTGGGCCCTTCTGTTTCAGAATATCTTGTCTAGCCTGATATGATGCATAAAACTCCCATACCAACTCAAGGAAATATGGGCCTGGAGTTTTGGCAAAGTGTTCCTAGGCACTTTTATGGAATTGTCTGGGTATGTTTGGGAACTCAGATTTGAATGCTTCCACCCCAAAACATAGTGCATGTCGCTTGTGATTTTGCACTAGCTACCAGAAACCTACAAGGATTTCTGTTCAGTCAAGTAATGCCTTTAGAGCCTATAGTATAGCTGAGTAGCTAACAGCTTCGGTACAAAATTTTAGATATTTCAGATAGTATGCCTCCATCCCCTCAAGGCCAAATCAGATTTCAGACTCAGTAAGACCCCCATATTGTATAGGCAAGCCCATATTTGTGGATCTTGAAGTGAGATTTGTAGCTCGCCTCTTTTGGTGATGCCTATTGGGAGGCATATTCCTGCAAATGGAGGTTAGCAGCAGGAACCAGGTATCTATATACAAGATAAAATAAGGTAATAACTGAAAATATGGAGTGCAAAGAAGTAGAAAAACAAAATAGGTAACTGATGGCTCATGCGGACCACGTGCGAATCACACCAGACATAGTGCATGTCGCTCGTGATTTTGCACTAGCTACCAGAAACCTACAGGGATTTCTGCACTGAGGTACGAAGCTGGTGCAGACCACACCGGCCAGAGTGTGCATCGCACCATGCTTCACCCCTCGAAATAGTGAATTACAACTATTTTTCATAAGGTATGGTGCCTTGTGCATTTTACACGTTAAGATCTACGCGTCACATGCGAAACGCACAAGGAAACAGTTGGAATTTTTGGTTCCTTGTGTTCTTGTGAATTATGAATGTGACTCATAGAGTATGATTTGCATTAAGCACTTGGCACAAAGCAACAAACCAGCAATTAACAAAAGGGGCAAAATATAATACGACCACCAGTTCATTCGAGTACTCAGACTTCCCCGAAATCCATTATCATAATTCAAAACAACAGAAGAACTCAACCTTAAGAAGGAAGTTACACTGTCTATCATCGAGAATATCAAGCCTTCTATTGTTCACAATTAGGCATATTCATTCATCAATTTCTACCTCCCAACCAAAATCATATACCCAATAAGCATATTCAACAAATTACATGGGCACAAAAATAATAGCAAATTTCAGTCCAAAACATCAATTCTTAACCAAACCTCATGACAATGATGATTTTCCCTTAAGAATGATATCACCCAATCTATCATAGGGCCAAATCATGCATCAATCATAAGTGAGTTACTCAGACTTCACCCCAAACACAGATTTTCAAGGCTAAAAACTACTACAATCAACATGCATTATTGCAATTCAAGTTCTACCAAGTTGATCCTAAGCAAAATCAACAATACAACCCAAACTTAGGAACCCAAAATTTTCGGATCTCACCCAAAATCAACATGGAAGTTCTAATGAGCATGCTTCACAATATGAGTTTCCAATCATCATAAAAACATGTATTTAACATTAGAGAATTTACCACAAGTGAAGATTAAGAGAAGGGAAGCAAAAATTAGATCTTTTCAATGTGCAACAATGGTGACCCACAATTTTCCCAGAGATGATAGCAATGCTTAGCGGTGATGCGGTGGTGGAGTTTGGGTAAGAAAAGAGAAGGTTTTAGGAAAGTTTGAAGGTTTTGGGAAAGTTTGAAGGTTTTGTGGAGGATCTAGAAAGAGAATTGAGAGAGTTGAGGGAGAAATATGGGAGAAGAGGGATGAAGGTGGCAGTTATATAATAGAAAAAGAAGAGGAAAAGTCACCGGGTCGGTCTTTAGGTTGGGTCGAGCAATGGGTAGGTCAATAAAATTTTTAAAACTTACCTTGGTGCGCCGCGACATGTGATTTGCACAAGCCCTTGTGCGGACCGCATATCGCCTCACACCAGTCAAATATTTGCCCAACCTTTTGCCCAGGCTTCTATTTTGATATGTGGAGATGATACAATGCGTACATGGGCTTGTGCAAACCACACAACCTAGTGCACATCACCTCCACTTAAACATTTTTCCTTCCAACCTTCTGTTCTGAGGTGCGTTGGCCCGTGCAACATGCACAATTGCATGTGCAAATCGCACGGGCTTCCACATGTCCCATTTTTGCCCTATTTTTCCACTTGTTCATTTTCTCTCTCTATGTATTCCTAAAACAAACCAAAAAAAACATAAAAGTAATAAAAAATAAAGTAAAAACACTTGGGTTGCCTCCCAAGAATCCCTTGATTTTATGTCGCGGCTCGATGATAGTACCTCAAACCTTAGTCATTCTCGGATAGCATGCCAATCCAGTTGGTGTGGCCCCGCCCCAAGAAGGGGAATTTCTCCATCAACGTACTCAACACATCATCTTATTGCCACCTTCGCAACCCTTCAAACTTGGGCTTCTTTCCCATTTCAAACTCCTCAGGGGAATCATCTAGCTTGCCCTCAACATCGATCACCGAGACTACCCACAATTCATCTAGAGGCTTTCTAGGTTGGCATACATAGAATGTCACTATCTTGCTTCCCACTCAGAACTTGAGTTCTCTGAGTTCAACATCCACTAAGGCTCTCTTTGTAGCCAACAATGGTTGCTCTAATATAATGGCTACCTCTACATCCACTTCATAATTCAAAATCACAAAGTCGTCCGGGATGATAAGCTTATCAACCTTGACTAACATGTCAAACAAATTCCTACCGGATGCTTGATGGACTGATCAACCATGAGGAGTCGCGTAGGTATAGGTTTGGGTGTACTCAATCCTAACTTCTTGAAGATTACTAGGGGAATGAAGTTGATGTTTTCCCCTAAGTCACACAAGGATTTATGGAACACAAACATCCCAATAGTGCAAGGGATAGTGAATGCTCCCGGGTCTTCCCATTTTGTAGCAACATTACTTGTCATCACAGTGCTACAGCTGTGTGAGATTTCAATGGTGCCCATATCAACAACCTTATTTTTCTTGAGTAACTCCTTCATGAATTTGGCGTACTCCGGCATTTGCATTAAGGCTTCAACCAAAGGAATATATATCAAAATTTTGCTAAAAATGTCAACAAACTTATTGACTTTGTTCTCTTCCTTCTTTTTATTCAATCTTTGAGGGTACGGAGGAGGTCCCTTGGGTAGTATAGTACGCTTTGCATAATATGAGTGTCCTCGTCAATGTCTATGGCCACTTGGGGAGGAGATTGAACTTTATCCCTCTCATCATCAACATTAACATCCACCAGGACATTAGGTGCACCAAACTTCACCCCAACTTCTAGTTCTTCAACATCTTTTTCACATGCAACCCCTTCTTCCTTGTCAATAGGCTCCATAACGGGTTCAATAGTAGGCTTCGTCACCACTTCAGTCAGCTTCTGCACAACATTCTTAATAGGCTTTTTCACTACACCACTCATTCTTCCACTTCTAGTAACAATAGCCATAACATGAGCGTCATTTTTGGGATTGGCTATGGTGTCACTAGGAAGCATCCCTTTTATTCTTGGGTTCATTTGAGTGGATAGATGGTTTATTTGAGCCTCAAGATGCTCGATTAAGGCCAAATGAGAGCTCACGATTTGATGAAGTGTTGAAACTTTGCTTTTAAGCTCACTAACCCCGATATTTGTTGTTTCTACCTTCTTTAAAACCAATGACAACATATCCTCTATCTTTAAGTTATCGGTATTGCTTGTGGTGGGTTGATATAAAGAATTTGACTTATTTGGAGGTACATATGGATTTGAGCTCCAGTGATTGTATCTATCACCCTCTTTGTCATGGTCCCTCGAATTTCCATCTCATTCCTTGTCCCTATTCCAAACTTGATTCTCATCCTTAGGCGATAATACTCGAGATGAGAACCCGCTGACAAGTAGCAAAGTTTACCATCCACGATTGTCATTAGCTTGTCATCACTAGCCTTAATCTCTTGTATACTCACAGTATTCACGGTCTTAGCACTTTTGGCTCCCATCATATGCTTGGCCAATAAGTTTATTTGCATCATCAATTTGTCCATGGTCTCATACCTCTCTTCATCCTTTCTTTGCATCTCATTTGTCAAAATAGATGTGGTCACTCCTAAGGTAGGAATATCAGTCTCCCTTGTGTGTCAAGCTTGGTTAGTCTTGGTCATTCTCTCTAGAAGGGCCAAGGTGAGAGAAAATTGTTAATCCATGAAGGTACCACCCCCGAGGTTGTTGGACACAGACTTGTTCATTTAGTTCAAAGCCCTATAAAAGCTTTATAGCAAGAAATTATCTGGAAATACGTAGTTGGGACATAACACAAATTTCTTTTTAAATCTCAACCATGCCTCGTGCAAAGACTCATTAGGAAGTTAGCAAAAGTTGGTGATTTCATCCCTCAGTTGTATCATTCTTGAGGGAGGGAAAAATCTAACCGTGAAAGCTTCTACCAACTCAGCCTAAGAGGTGATTGACTCATCGGGTATTTCTTCCAACCATGTCATGGCTGACCCCATTAGAGAGAAGGGGAATAGGCGAAGTCGAATAGATTCTTGGGAGATGTTTTGGAAGATGAAAGGTTGGCATATCTCCACAATGTTTTGGATGTGCCTATTTGCATCTTCGTGTGCTGCTCCTCCAAACATCTTTTTCATTTGTATTAGATGGAGTATAGTGCTAGTGACATGGAATACTACATTTCTAATCATGGGAGGTAGGCTAATTGCACCTACCCCTTCTTGAATTGTGGGTTCATTAGCTGCATCTATGAATCCGTCGACACTTCTGTTGTCATCCACTTCACTCATGGGCTATCTTCTCAACACACAAAAACAATAAACTAAATAAAAAGAACAAACACTCTACAAGGCGATTTCAATTCACAATCAAAAAGGCTATTCAAACACCATTTCTTGGCAGTGGTGCATTTTTGATAACGCTTAAATGTACTCTCCAAGATGGAAGTAACGACGATCGTTAAGAAAAACAAAATTTATATTACCCGATGCCAGTCGGTGTTGATCCCACAGGGAATGGTAGCTTAGCCAAAGAGATTGTAAAAAGGACCTCACAACGAGAGTAAATTGTCCAAACAACAAATAATGTAAAAAGGGGAGAATTGAGAATCTATCATAATTTAATTCCAAACAAAATAATAAAGTAAATGCGAGGTGTAAACAAGAGAGAAGACGACTAGGGATGTGCTTCTGATGGGACTCAAACATGGGTCAAGGTACTTTCTCAATTGCATAAATTCTTACTAAATAACATAGGTAGCATTGGTTTTAGGCATAATTGTTAATCTCTCGATCACACAATCATTTATCCAATGGTCTTTGTTCAAGCACCATTGTTTAGGCATAAACCAACCAATATAAGCTTGGGGAGGGTCAAACTATCTCTAGCTTAGAACCTTAAATGGGTATTTTTTGGTGAATTGAGTTATTTCTAGCCTCAATCTAAGTGGAATCCCAAGTATCCACAAGTAATTTCACATTCAAAATTATAAACTCATTACTCAAGAAAGAACACAATCAAGTAAATTAAATCAATGTTTGCAACCACCAATTTTAAAGCTAAAATATGGTGAAATCACTAGAATCATGTCATATTAGCGATTATAAACACAAATAAGCAAGACCCATACTCTTTTATCAAGAACACATCATCAACACATCCCCTAGACAAGGAGACTTATCCACTCATGCTAAAGTAAGAAGAAAGTATATCCATAGGGAAATTCAAATTCCTTTTCATTAATTGTAACAAGAATCCAAAATCCAAGCTCAAATTTACAAGTCCAAGGTTTAAGATTGAGAGAATGGATTGAAACCCTCTTTCTTTCCTTGGGAGAGAAACTTGCTTCAAAAACTAAAAACTATCCAAAACTATGAAAAACTATGCCAAAATTGGACTTTAGAATGTTCCAATTCATCATACAAAAGTGGAAAAAATTTCCCCTTGGAAGCTATGCGCCAGGACGTGTGGTTCGCACATCTTAATGTGCATGTCGCACAGCTCTGCTTTAGTGGACGAGAGACTTGTCTCGTATTTATAGCTTCGTGCGAAGTGAGGTGCGGTTTGCACCAAGCCTTTTGCGTGTCACATGGGTGTCGCACTCCCTTAATTGATTCTTCTCTTCTTCTGAGCATTCATGCAGAGGAATGTGCAAACCACACCAAGGGTTGTGTATGTCACACGAGGTCCGCACCTCACGGTAGAATCTTCATCTCAATTGATCACTTCACAATTCAACTTCTTTTGAGGTCTTTTGGGTCTAATTCCTTATTTTCTATCTTTGACCAAGAGTACATGTATTCATGTCAATAAAGGCCATAAGAACCTCTAAGTCTTATCAACACATGATAATAATTAATGATTAAAGGCTCAATAAGTTTGTATATTGCCGACTTATCAACCTCATCAGAAAAATCTCAAGTTGTAACACCCCAGAACTTCCAAGCCTAGACCCATCTCAGGAAAACCATAAATTTAGTTTTTCCAAGCCACAGTCAGATCCACGAGCCATATCTATGGACCGTGGAATGGTCCACGAGTCATGAACTGGACTCGTGGAACTCAAAACTGAGACCCACTATTTCCTGTGAAACTACGACCTATTTCCATGAACTATAGAATGATCCACGAGTCGTGGAATGGTCTTGTAGGACCCAGACCCGAGGGTCATCAATCTCTCAGGAACAATGATAGGTTTCCATGAACCGTGGATGGTTCCAAGGGTCATGTACCTAAGCCATGGAACTCAGACCCGCAACTAGACAAAAATGCCCAGGAACCACGACAGGATTTTATGGGCTATAGAAGCATCCACATACCGTAGAACTTGTCCATGGAAACCAAGTCGTAAATGTTTCCTGCAGTCTTCTTTTAATTAATTCAGGGGCTTTCCAGTCATTTCTGTACCCTTCTAACTCCAATCCTTAGTTGTTTTAGGGGGTAATTAAAGGGATTTTCACTTTTATTTCCCCATTCTCCCTAAACTAATCAGACTTAGCAAATTTTGGAGAAAGAAACACTCCTCCCTCTCAAGAACCAGCAGAAGAGTCTTCTCAAGTTCAAGCTTCAATCCTAGGATTTCCTCCATAGATTCTCTTCTAGGTATGTGAGATTTCATCAATGGGTTCCTTTCACCCATTGAGTCCCTAGACTCAGTCCAGTTCTCTAGTTCTCCATTAGTTTTTCTGACTTAGGATTCCTAAACTTTATAAAATTATTGCAATGCATATACCATTGTTTGTATGGCAGTTATTACATGTTTTCTTGGGAACCTAGGATAGCTACGTGTACAGAATTCAGTAACCCTAGTATGTGTTGAATTTCAATATTCATGGTTTATACTTGCCAGTTAGATGATTCAGTAAGTTATGTTTTAGAATTTTAATGCTATTTGTTTTAGTATCATTATATTGAATTCTTAGATGATTATCAGTATTTGAGACATCCAACATTCAGTTTGCATTCATTGCCTTATATTCAGTTTGGAGTAGATTTAGTATCGAGCGCATGAAGGTATGAAGGCTCAACTATCAAACTAGGCTGAGACCTTTAGTAGAAGTCCCTAAGTCCCAGAACTATGGCGCCACCATAGGCATAAAAGGGGTCAGCTGTCAGGCTAGGCTGGTCACCCTTGTCCCTTGTGGACATCAGTTTAGTGGATCCACGTCAGACTTATTTGTACCCTTTACAAGGTACGAACACCCTTCCATCCAGGGTTATAGGTTAGACCTACAGTTAGCTCAGCTTAGGGTATGTCAGTTAATAGTTGCTCCCATAGTCAAACTCATGTTTCATTGACCATGTTCTCAATATCTATTCCAGTTATTCAGTTAAGTATGTTATATGTTTATGTTAGTTACTTGGTCACTGCATTCTGCTCACCTTTTGGTTCATGCCTCATGTATTTCCTTGTTCAGTCTTTATGTTGTAAAACTTTGCATATATCCTGTATGCTCAGTACATTCAAAGTACTGATGCATACTTTTGTGCTACATCTTATCATGATGTAGGTTCAAGTATTCCGCATTCAGACCATGTTTAGTGCGACTTTCTTGTCCTTACTTAGTAGCTCAGTGGTGATTCCTCATAGTTAGAGGATGATATTTATGTTTACTTCTTTCAGTTTATATTTTAGTTTCAGACTATTAGAGTTAGTTAGGGACTTGTCCCAACAACTCACATCAGTTAGAGGCTTTCAGACATAGAATTAGAATCAACCATTGAGTGGTTAGTTTACCTTTTGGACTTATCGTGTTCTTATTTCTATTATATATTCAGACATGTATGGATTATTCCCCAACTCAGATATTTAAATTGTTTCAGTTTTCCACATAATTCAGATTTTTACCAGAATTTGTCTAGGTATGCCAGACCATGGGTTAACTTGGGGTTACTTGTGACACTAAGCACCGTGTTACATCTAGGGGGTAGCCTCGGAGTGTGACAAACTTGGTATCAAAGCATCAAGTTCAAGTGTACTAGGGTGTTTGAAAGCCGCATCCATTAGAGTCTTCTTCATGGGTGTGAAGCGCACCATACTTATGGGGGTGAAGCTATGAGATATTATTAGGAGAAACTTCCCCCTTTCTTTTCCAGCGCGTGCTATAGAGTATGAACTCTATTTAATCTCCTTCTAACTCATACTCTACACATTTTAGAAACTGCCTCCCAGAATAGCTAACTGTAATGACTGGGTCCATCGTTATGGGTAGTTCAATCGTGCCAAGTTTTAGAGTTAGAAAACTCTGAGTTTGGGAGTTTGAAATTCTAGGCTAGGCTAGCCTCGGCCGGTTTTGGAGCGAGGTAGAGTCTAGGGAAATATGGATAAAAATAGGTTTTGGTGTCTTGGATTGAGATAGTTTTCCACGTAGCCAAGACATAAAGGAGTCTGGGGGATTTTTCAGAATCGAATTTAGGTAAGTAGAACTCCCAAAATCGCGTTTGACGTGAAAGGGTTGTTTCAGGATATCGGGGGAACCAAGTATGTTGTGAAATGGCCAAAACTGGCAAATTTATGGACTTTCTGCTCGTGACATACTATCACACGTGATAGCGGCCATCGCTATAGCGGTAGAAATTACCGCTACAACAGCGGTCAAGGGGCGGTCAACTCACTTAAGACCGCTATAGCGGCAGATGACCGCTATAGCGGGCCGACGAGTTTGTAATGCAGAAACAACTCTCAAAACATTAGAATTTCACAAGTTTGTTTTGGGAGAAAGGCTGGGTGAATTCAAGCAATTTTCTTTATTCCTCCGCCAAAAATCGTTCCTAAGGTAAGGTTTTCGTTCCCCACACTTTGTACTACATTTCCTATGCGGTAGAATTGCTAGGAGGGAAATTGGAGAAGGTTGGAATGACCTAGGGATGATGAAATTTGGGGAAGAAGGGGGTTCCAAACATGTTTGTTCTTGGGTGTTGATTTAGAAAGTAAGAAAACCCCAAGGACTCGGATACCTTGTGAGTACCCTCATGGGTTGCCTCCCATGCAGTGCCTGATATACCATCGCGGCACGATGCGGGTGTCTTGGCTACTCAGACTTTTCCCAGAGACCCATCAAAATATGGACAGTTACTGCCCCCACTCCACCAGAAAGAAATGTGCATTGCCCTCAATGCAACAAGAAAAGGAAAAACATAAGGAGGCAAGAACATACCTATGGTGCCTAGGTACCGTCGTTCGATGTAGTAGGCAGGGCCAGTGATGTGGCACCCATCACAGTGTCTATGGTGGTGGCGGTGGATGTTGCACTCAATGGCTTAGTAACAAGAGAGACATAAGTATATTCCTTCTCAGTAGTAACAAACTCCAGAATACTAAGAATAGGAGATGCGGCCCCTCGACCAACTGGAGCCAAACTAGAAAACTCACCCCTGACTCTCTACTGCTCCACCTCCTCAAGGAGACGCATATCATCTAAGGATCGCTGCATGGCAGTAGCGGTGTCTCGCTTCAGCCTCTTTGGGTCCTCCTCACGCACATGGGTGCTATTAGTGTGCACTCTCTTTGATCTATCACCCGGGGGCACTTGTTCCACCATAAAAAATAAATCAATAACT
The DNA here is from genome assembly GCA_003996215.1 of Jaltomata sinuosa. Classification (NCBI taxonomy): domain Eukaryota; kingdom Viridiplantae; phylum Streptophyta; class Magnoliopsida; order Solanales; family Solanaceae; genus Jaltomata; species Jaltomata sinuosa. The sequence continues at coordinate 488,292 of QJPP01000524.1, forward strand.
CAGCGCGTGGGTGCTGGAACCTCAATAGAGATAGAGGGCATAACCGGAGTATGGCTAGGGTCAATAGATCTAATCTCCTCTCGAAGTCGTGCCAAGAAATCCTAAATTTGTCCCAAATAGGGGCTCTATATAGATTGCAGCCGAGTATTCACTCGGTGCTCAAAAGCATCTACCCGTGCAGATATCTCTCGTGCAATCTGGCCTATCTCAACTTTCATCCTCACCTCAGCAGCTTCTATAGTCGCTCTCACCCATGGTTGGAGCTGGTCTAACAAATCATTTACTTGATTCTGAGTATCGGCCTGATGAGCAACCAGATTCTGGAGAAACTCAGCATCAATAATAATCCTACCCGAAGAAGCTGGGCGCGAAGGCGCAGTGGGGATGCCAATTGGTGGCTGAGAGGTCGAAGGCGCTGAAGCTAAAGCTATGGTTGTGGCACCCTCTGTAGCTGCACTTACCCCGGTATCATGCAAGTCTATTAGGTCTCGTGCTGCGGAGGACCCCTCAACTCTCACAGTACTCACAAAAATGGAGGATGACGTTCGTTGGTGTGCAATCGGGTTAACCACATCTCTAATCAACCCAGCATCTTGTATCCAAGTCAAGTCCAGGGTGTGGTCGATATCTGGAATACGCGGGATGGCCGACTCCATGCACAGGCGATGGATCAAGCATGGAAAAGGAATGTTGGTGTATGGCTGGAAGGCCCGCTCATGGATCTCTTCCAATATGTAGTGTGGAAAATTTATCTCATATCCAGCCATGATGCTGGCCACTAGTACTACACAGTTAGGCGTCAGAGAATTTTCTGCCTGAGTCGGATAGATGCGGGACTAAACAATGGCCCACTAAAACCTGCTGGTGAAATTTAATGTTGTCTTGTTTATGTTATCGCCGTGAACCCATTCTGCATCTCAACCATTCTCATCTATATAACCCGTAACCCATCTTAATAAATCTGCTCGCTGACCCGGGTCTCTCATCTTTACTTTATCTCGGACAATATTCATTTTGCATCAAACTCGGCCGTGTTGACTTATAGTACTCTCAGAGATATCAACGGGTGCATGTCGCACCAAAGTACTGGTGAGTGGAGTTAGGTCCTGATATTGCTGTGTTGGCCCAAGTAGCGTACTGCCCGTGGCTGCATACGAGGCATAAAACTCCTTTACGATCTTGGGATAATAGCTGCCCGGGGGCTCAGCCATCCAACCGCACTGGTAGTGATTGAAAGTGTCATGAATGTCTGGTACAAATGCTAAGCCCTCGGTCTGGATCCATGGTTCCTCAAATATGCCCCTTTTTGGCAAACCTCTATCAGACAGATAAATCCCCTGCATATATTTATCCCTCATGGTAATTATCATGAGCCATTGGTCTCTGTGCTCTATCAGCCTCTGCCTGTGTCTGAGGTGCAGCCATCAGGATGGCCGGATCAGAGGAGCTCTTATCACCGAATGCTGACTCAACATCATTAGACTTATTTTCTTTGTCACTACCAGCCCCTGTCTCGCTCTCCCAGTTACTATCACCCTCCTCGGATGACCCCTCTCCCTCTTCAGATTGAGGAGCGGTGGTCGTTGCTGATGGAGCAACTGTGAGGGCTAGCTGAAGTTCTACCTCCTCAGCTGCCTACGTTTGTGCCCCATGTTTTGTAGTCCGACGCTCCACATCCGGGTCGGGCTGAACCTCATAAATTTCCTCCAAACTGCTTGATTCAGGTTTAGGTGCTGCAGGCTCATTTGGTTCATCAGTGAGTCTTAATTTGAACTGACGAGCTCCCTCTTTAAGGGCTTTGGTGTTCTTCGAACATATTGTATCTGTGGAGGAAAGTATTAGTACAAACAAACCAAGGAGAATCCAGAAAAAATATTTAGATTTTTACTAAACTTGGGTTCCATGAGTGGGTTGCACGGTCTGTGGAATGAACCACGACACGTGAAAGCCCCTCGTGATTTCTGGGAAGCATAATGTGATTGTTGGTCCGAGTTCCACGAGTTGCATCTACGACTCGTGATTGGAACCATGACTTGTAGATGCCTCTCGTGGAAGCTAGACCTCTTTTACTATCTACAGGTCTGAAATTTATGAGTGCCATCCATGACTCGTCGAATGAACCACGACTCGTGGATGACCCTCATGAAAATCATAACTGAGAACCAGATTCTGTTCTAATTTCTACGAGTGCATTCCATGACTCGTGGAATAAACCATGACCCATAGAGTGCACTCGTGATCACTGTGCAGCAGAAAACCAATGTTTTTCAAATTCTTTTAATCTTTCAACCATTTGCAACATATATACACATAATTTCATACATAGATTTAGTATTCACTCTAAACTTTCATCCCTTAGGGTGTTTACACAATTTATTCATACAAGATTACCCTAGGTCAAGTTATGTTCTCCAAATATTCAAAAAAGTTTAGAATCTGAGTTCATACCTCTGAATTTGTCGAAGAACTTGAGTGAATACTAGTGATTGTACGCCAAAGACCATGACCCACGACTTGAAGCAAATTGTTATGCTAGTTTTCGGCACTTATGGTGAGGAAAAAAGTGACGCGATCAATTTGGGGGGAATATGGGGATTGATTTTAGGATATTAGCTGACTTGATGATGGATTAGAAGGGATTTTGATGTTTGAATGTGATTAGGAGAGTGTATGGGTCGGTTATGGTAGAAACAATAGGGGAAATATTTGATTTTAGGGTGATTTAAACAAAAGGGGTCGTGGGTCGGGTCGGGTGAGATGGGTGAACGGTAGAAAAATATAAAAACTTACCTGAGTTCCACGAGTCCAGTTCACGAGTCATGGACTTAACCATGCCTCATAGAATAGTAACGTGGAACAAGTCCTGCCACCCATATTTTATCTGATTTCCATGACCAAAAACCACAATTTGTGATTGTGATCACGGCTCGTAGAACTGGTTCGTGGATTAAGTTCTGTAGATGGCCATAATCCTCTGATTTATACGACCTGTAACCATGACTCGTGGAACTGGTTCGTAGATGTTGTTTTGCACTTGGCTAGTATCACCTGAGTTCCACGAGTTGGGTCCAGGACTCATGGATTTATCCACGGTCCGTGAACCTTGCTCGTGGAACATGATTTACCCATTTTTGGAGTTTTATCTTCTTCAACACTTTTCCTCCAATTGTTCCTACACACATAGCAAACATTAGCCTTGGGTTGTGTCCCAAACAACACCTGATTTAACATCGCGGCAAGATGCAAGTGTTTTGGCTACTCAGACTTTGCCAAAATACTTCTACAAAGGTAAAAATAACACAATAAAAAGAAAAATCCATGGGTTGCCTCCCATGCAGCGCCTGATTTAATGTCGCGGCACGACGTAGGTTTCTTGATTACTCAGACTTCATCAAGCTCCTTGGGTGGGACAAATTCATCAAGGCTCTAGGCTTCAATTGTTTTGAACTCTTCTGCTATGCCAAAATAGGCTTTGATCCGCTGTCCATTAGCCTTGAACCTCTTCCCTTCATGGTTTTCAAGTTCAACGGCCCCATGAGAAAACATTTGTACCACCTTGAATGGTCCAATCCACTTGAACTTCAACTTTCCAGGGAACAGGCAAAGTCTAGAATTGAAAAGCAGGACCAAGTCACCCGGCTGGAAGTTTCTCTTTTCTATCCTCCGTTCATGGTACAACTTCATATTCTCTTTATACAAGGCTGAACTCTCATATGCATTCAGACGAAACTCAACCAACTCATTCAATTGCCCAAGCCATTTCAATGATTCCTCAGACCAATCTAAGTTCAGCTTCTTCAACGCTCACATGGCCTTATGCTCTAACTCAATCGGAAGATGGCACGCCTTACCAAACACAAGCTGATATGGTGACATACCTATTAGGGTCTTGCATGTAGTTTGGTACACCTACAAAGCATTATCTAACTTCCGCGACAAATTCTTTCTATTGGCATTGACAGTCTTGGACATGATTGACTTTATTTCTCTATTTGAACCTCCATTTGTCCATTCGTCTGAGGATGATAAGGGGTCGCAACTCTGTGTTTTACTCCATATTTCTCAAGCAAAGCATGAAACAACTTGTTGCAAAAGTGAGAGCCTCCATCACTAATTATTTCCCTTGGCGTACCAAACCTGGAGAAGATATTCTTTTTCAAGAACGTTGTGACACACTTGCCTTTATTACTGGGAAGCGCAACTACCTCCATCCACTTAGATACATAGTCCACAACCACCAATATGTACCTATTTCCATTGGACATCACAAAAGGACCCATGGAGTCTATACCCCAAACGTCAAACAACTCAATCACAAGGATAGGATTAAGGGGAAACTCATGTCTCCTTGATATGCCTCCTTCCCTTTGACATCTGCTGCAAGCCTTAGAAAACTTATGGGCATATTTGTGAATAGTTGGCCAATAATATCTGCATTGTAATATCTTATGCGCAGTCCGGATACCACTATGATGATCCCCAACAGGGGATGAATCACAAGCCTCTAGTATCTCCATCATCTTAGCTTCAGGCACACATCTTCGGATTATAGTATTAGCACACACACAGAACAAGAATGGATCTTCCTAGAAGTATTTCTTTAAATCGGATATGAACTTTCTCCTTTGGTGGATAGACATATCATCAGGCACCAAATCACTTGCCAAATAGTTGGCAATGTCAGCAAACCATGGAACCAAATCTTGCGAAGCGGCTAACACTTGTTCGTTACGAAACCAGTCATATATCTTCTGCTCATCATTCAGCTTTAACATTGCCTCTTCTTCCAGTCTAGACAAGTGGTATGCTACTTGGTTCTCTGTACCCTTTCGGTCCTTGACTTTAAAATCAAACTCTTGTAGAAGCAACACCCATCTAATCAGCCTTGACTTAGCATCCTTCTTCGCCATGAGATAATGAAGAGCTGCATGGTCAGTATGCACCACCACCTTGGTGACAAGCAAGTTAGATCTGAATTTTTTGAAAGCAAAGACCATAGCAAGCAGCTCCTGTTCAATGATAGTATAATTCTTTTGAGCCGGGTTAAGTGCTTTTCTAGCATAGTATATAGGATGAAGAATCTTTTCGTGCCTCTGTCCTAGGACTGCTCCTAGCGCCACTCCACTAGCATCGCGCATAACCTCAAAAGGTTGAGACCAATCAGGAGAAATAATGGTAGGAGCTGATCCTTGATAAACCTTCTATAGAAACCAGCATGCCCCAAAAAGCTTTGAATGCCCTTCACTAAAACTGGTGGAGGCAATTTTTTAATCACCTCAATATTCGCTTTGTCGACCTCAATACCCTTCTTAGAGATCCAATGGCCAAGCACTATACCTTCTTTCACCATGAAGTGACACTTTTCCCAGTTCAGCACCAGGTTACACTCTTCACATCGCTTTAACACACAACTCATATGATCCAAACAATCTTCAAAAGAGTCACCCACTACCGAAAAGTCATCCATAAATACCTCAATAGTATCCTCCACCATGTTTGAGAAAATAGACATCATGCAACGCTGAAATGTCGCTGGTGCATTGCATAAACCGAAAGGCATTCTCTTAAAAGAGAACGTCCCATATGGATAGGTGAAAGTTTTCTTATTTTGGTCTTCAAGAGCAACCATGATCTGATTGTATCCTGAATAACCGTCAAAAAAACAATACCATCCTCTACCAACAAGACGGTCTAACATCTGATCCATGAATGGCATTGAAAAATGATCCTTTTCAGTCCATGCATTCAGCTTTCTATAATTCATGCATATGCGCCAGCTCGTGACTAGCCTCATCAGAATCAACTCATCTTTGCATTTGGGACTACAGTAATCCCACCCTTCTTTGGCACACACTGAACTGGGCTCACCCACTTGCTATCCGCGATAGGGTAAACCACACGTGTATCTAGCCACTTAATAATATCCTTCTTGGAGACCTCGTGCATAGGCTAATTCAACCTACGCTGGAGCTCAATACTCAAAATACAATCTGGAGTTAGCTGAATTTATGTGTACAAATTCTAGGAGGAATCCCAATGATGTCTGCGATGGTCCAACCAATGGCCCTCTTAAACTTCCTCAACATAGAAACCAGAGCTTCAACGTGCCCTTCAACTAAATTTGCAGCAATAATAATTGGCAAAGTCTCATTAGCTCCTAAGAACACGTACCGAAGATGAATTGGAAGTTCTTTGAGCTCCAAGGTTGGAGGCTTCTCAATAGATGGTCTGGAAGGCGGTGTTTGTCTATTTTTCAAGTCTAAGTTAAGCTTCTTTGGAGCATAGCTCTAAGACCCCATACCCGCTAGTGCTTTAACTATATCATCATACTCCTCAATATCATCTCTTTCAAAATTCATAATCACAGCCGCAAGTGCCTCAACACCAAGTCTCTCATCAACAAACACAATTAACTGATCCTCATCAACCACATTAATAACTAAAACCACTCGCATGTCATCATGATGCTTCATAGACTGGCAGACATTAAAAGTGACTACCTCATCATTTAATCTGAACTTCATCTGCCCAGTCTCTAAATCAACCAACGCATGTCCAGTAGCAAGGAATGGTCGTCCCAAGATGATAGAAACCTCAAAATCCACCTTGTAGTCAAGAATCACAAAGTTCGCAGGGAAGATGAAAGTATCAACTTTTACAAGCATATCATATAAAATCCCTACAGGCCTTTTCACTACGTGATCTGCCATAAGAAGCCGCATTGTAGTCGGTTTAGGGGATCCCAAGCCCAACTTTTTAAACACTGCTAGTGGTATTAGATTAATACTAGCACCCAAATCACACAACTCCTTAGCAAAGTAGAATGCTCCAATCGTGCAAGGAATAGTAAATGCTCCCGGGCTTCCTTCTTTTGCACCAAAGACCGGGAAGCTATTGCACTAAAATGGTGAAAATTATCATATGGCTCAAAGCTTACCGTCCTATTTCTAGTCACCAGATCCTTTATGAAATTAGCATATCCAGGCATCTTCTCCAATGCTTCAACTAAAGGAATATTGACTGAAAGTTGTTTCAGCATGGAGATGAACTTGTGAAATTTGCCGTCCTCAACCTTTTTCTTCAATCTCTGTGGGTAAGGTGGAGGCGGCAATGGCATGGGCTTTGGGACTGCTGCAACTTCTTTTCTCATTGATTTTGACTTAGAAGACTTCTTCTCACTTGGCCCTTCACCACTATCTTTTTCCTCAAACTCGACCACAATTTCAGCATCCCCCTTTTCAATTTTGGTCGGCTCATCAACAACTATAGGCATGGTGGGATCAATGGTTTGGTTTCTTCTTTGGGTAGTCATAGCCATAACCTGTTGATCATTTTTTGGATTTTGAATGGTGTCACTTGGGAGAGTACCCTTTTGACGTTGATTCATGCTAGTGGACATCTGGTGCATCTGCATCTCAAGATGCTTTATGGAAACAGAGTGGGACTCTATTCTCTGACTGATACTTGAAAGGTCGGCTTTCATCTCTTTCATGCTTGCATCCGTAGACTCAACCTTTTGAAATACTCTGTTGAGTAGCTCCCTCATGGTTGGTTGTTCAGGTCTATCCTCGCAATTTATAGGCGGGACATAAAGACCGCTTCTATCAGTCTTGTAGCCATTCTTTTTGTTCTAGTCACCATCCCTGTCTCTAGCTCTACTCCTATATTTGTAGCCGGACCAATTATAGTAGTCATCTTTGTCTCTGTTCCGACCTTATTTTCCTTAGACAAAAGCCCATAAACCCGCCCCTTGATCATTTAGATAACTAACCTCCTCATAGGATGAGTAATTGTCTGGCCTTGGTGATTTCCCTTGTGAGCCGATGGCTTTCACCTTTTCTATTCCCTTATCCAGGATTTTCTTTGTAATCAAAACAACGCTTGTCTTCACTTCAACAACTTCCTGTTTGAGGTCTTGAAATTCTTGAAAATCAGGGAACTTACCAACTACATATGTACCTGCTGGGGTCTCAGACTCTATGCCATGCTCTGTTGGTCTTCGCAACCCTATTAAGCATCTCTGAAGCTTTAACATATGAATTATCCATGAATGCTCCACCAGTTACAGTGTCAGCTACTACTTTTGTGTTGGCGTTCAATGCTTTATAGAAGATTTCCATCAGATGCCTTGAAGGGGTTCCGTGTCTCGGAACTTATTTCAACTTCTTCTTGAACCGCAACCAAGCCTCATATAATTCCTTTGCAGGTAGATTCTTGAAATTATAAACCTCTTTCTTCAGCTACAATATCCTTGATGGAGGAAATAATTGCTATAAAAACCAAGTCTTCAACTCATGCCAATTGTATATGGAATTATTGGGCAATTTTGAGAGCCACACAGTTGCCTCATCGGTAAATGAAAATGGAAATAGCCTTAGTCTACTAGCATCTTGCCTCACTCCTGGTAGATTATACGCCTTGTAAATTTGAGTAAAATTCTTCACATGAAGATTTGCGTCTTCGGTAGGTTTTCCAACATACAATCCCTTCAGGTTCAATAACTGGATCATGGTGCTGGTGATGTCAAACTTTGTTCCCTCAGTCAGTGTCGGAAACAATATGTGCCCAGTAATGTCCAATTACTCTACTTCATCATCATCATCATAATCATAGTAGCGAGAGGCGTGCTTGGGCTGTTGTATCTGCCTACCCCTATTCTGTGGGAAATTTGATCTAGCTTCTACCTCGTCTCGGATAGCTTGTTATCATGCTTGACTTTCTTGCTCAGATGCCACATTTCAAGATGCAAGGTCAGCTACAATTTAAGCATCTTCCGCAGCAAGGGCATGTTCTCTTGCCTTTTTCCTATGCTCCACTTCATTTTTCCTTTGCTCGGCTTCTGCCAATAATCGAGATGTGATTTGCTCCTGTGTCTCATGCTCTCCCTCTTTAGCCATGTTTCTTAAGGTTCGAGAGAGCTCATGATCGTATGGGATCAAGGGATTTACTTGACTCCTTGTACTGGGCTTGCACAAGTGTGCAACTTGTAGAATAAAACAAAAATAACAGAAAAAGTAAAATCCAAAAATAAGGACTAATAGTGAAATAAACACAATCTCTCTTTATCCTATACTGTATTCCCTGGCAACGGTGCCAAAATTTGATACGCTCAAATTACACCTCCTTTTAGAAGTGTAAGTGGTCGCTGATCAAATATAGAACCCAACGAAGGTTGGGATCGATCCCACAGGGAATATGGTAGGACTATTGTTAATATGTGTTTACTTGCACTGTTAGCCGTTTCTTTCCCTAAGAAGAGGGGTTTTAATGTAACAAGTAACAATTGTAACTAGAATGTAAACAAGTAACACATGATAGTTTTAAGAGTTGTAATCAGTGGGAGAGATGACTAGGGTAGTGTTCCCTATGAGATTATAACTTAGTAAGGCGTGTACTTAATAAATTAGCTTGGTGCTCTACATGCAGAATTGGTAAGTTAGGTTCACCTAAATTCTTGGTCCGACAAATAGATGAATTTCACCACATGCCTTGGTCCGGCCGTGGGTGTATGATTTACTAACCCTTACCCTGGATCCCAGATTAGTTATTCCCGGACAAGGTCAAGCTATTAGATGAGGGTTGGTAGCCTCAAATCTCTATTGTTAAATAACCCTTTTCATATCTGTTACCTCCTTGGTCCGGCAAGTAAGGATAAGGCGAGTTCTAATGTTGGTCACCGTTAAAAAGCAATCAAAACGAAGGAAAGAACAATACATGCATAAACACCGCCCTAGAATTACCTAGTACTTTGCCTACTTCATTAATCTTTCATGGTTCCCACAACCCTAGTTGTGGATTTAGCTACTCATGTTCATAAGTAAACAATCAGAAGGTTTTGGTGCATTCATGATCATATACTTACAATAAGAAATAAATAAAATTCGTAAACTTGGATGGATGAAGATGAAAGTAAGAACAATGAACTATGAATGTGTATTACTCTCAAAACCAAGAATAAACCAAGATCACAATGTTTCAAAAGTGTTTCCTACAAAGTATCGAGCATAAAATGTAAAATAAAACCTAGGAAAGGTATTTATAGACAATGGAAAGCCTATCCTAATTAAACAAGGAAACTAGAATCAACAGCTTCCACGAACATAGTCTACGATCCATGGAAGTTTCTATGGGTCATCAACAACACTCGTGAAACTCATATAATTTGTCCTCCTGCAGGTTCTTTTCCACGAGAGCAGTCTATGACTCATGACTTGAATCATGGCTTGTGGAATTGAGTCATAAATCTCAGACAGTTTTCTCCTCTCTGATTATGTTCCACGGGCAAGAATCATGACTCGTGAACATGTCCATGGCTTGTGGAAACCTTCCATAGAACTCTGGCTCCAGCTTAATCTTCAGTATTCTTTCTATGATTGACTTCCACGACTCGTTGAAGTGTTCACGACTCGTACGATTGAGTCGTAGAAGTTAGTTTCAACTAAAATGTCAATCTTTTCCTGCACTTAGTCTCTGAACCCTGTTTTCCTGCACAAGACTCAAAAACACATCAAAGCTACTAAAAATTGCTAAACAACATACTCTAATTCCAAGTTTTAAGCGTCAAAAGTATCGCAAACCCACGACACATCAACAACACCAGCTAGAGGTGTAGGCCTTCCCCCTATAACACCTGAAGCATTTCAGCAGGTGTGGTCATTCTTGAGTGGGCTGGTTGGTGCTGGAGACAACCCCACGGGGGCTACAGATCAGGTTGTGGGTACTCAACCAATGGCTACTATAGCTCCTAGAATGGACACAACGTCGGGCATAAAGAACTTCTTCAGACCAATGCTAGCTTCGGTCATAATAAGGAATGACCACGAGATGCTGAGAAAGTTCTTTAAGCTGAAACCTCCTACATTTCAGGGTACTGAAAAGAAAGATGCTTATGAGTTGATATTGGACTGTTATGAGAGGTTGAAAAAGCTGGACATTGTGCAATAGCATGGGGTTTAGTTATTCACTTTTTAGCTGCAGGGTGTACTAAGTAGTGGTGGAGGTCTCATGTGGAATTTCAGTCATTTGGGTTGCCTCCACTGACTTGGGAGCAGTTTCATGCTCTCTTCCTAGAGAAGTATGTACCTCGTACCTTAAGAGACTGCAAAAAGGATAAGTTCCTAGCTATGAAATAGGGTGACATGTCAGTTGCTACACAGGTGTTGGGTTCTAAGGAGGAGCAGATTCAGTTATTTGTGAAGGGCTTGAATATGGATTTACAGGTGTTATCGGTGCACATGACTTCAGCAGGGAAGAGCTTTAATGAGGTAACATATTATGTTAAGAAGTTAGAAGGGGTCAAGAAGGTTGGGCAGGCTAAAGTGTTAGCCAAGAGGCCCTAGAATGATTGAAACTTCAGTGGCTCGCACTCTAGGGGCCACAATCAGCAGGTGTACTCTACCCGTTCTATTCAGTCAGCTTTTCCAGTTGCTACAGGTGGTCATTCGGGAGCTAATCATCAGTTTTCAGCTCTTTGGGGCCAGTGAGCTTCTTACACATCTACCAGCAAGCCTTCACTTTATCGTGGTTGATTTCTGTATTAACTTGGAGTCGGGCACTCACTAAATTTCCATTCCTCTGTATTGTATGACTCCGGTAGAGCTAAGAGAACTTAAGACTCAGCTTTAGGAACTCCTAGATAAGGGATTCATCTGTCCCAGTGCTTAGCCTTGGGGTGCTCCGGTCTTGTTTGTAAAGAAAAAGGATAGTAGTATGTGGATATGCATAGATTATAGGCAGTTGAATATGGTGACTATCCGAAATAATTACCCTTTACCCCGTATAGATGATCTATTTGACCTGTTACAGGGTGCATCCATGTTCTCAAAAATCGACCTGGGTCACGGTATCATCAGTTGAAGATTAGGTCCGAGGACATTCCTAAGATTACTTCTTCAACTCAGTATGGGCATTACGAGTTCTTAGTGATGTCGTTTGGGTTGACTAATGTGCCAGTGGAATTCATGAGTTTGATGAATAGGGTATTCAAATTTTATTTGGACTCATTCATCATTGTTTTTATTAATAATATTTTGATCTACTCCAAGAGTAGGGAGGAGCATGCTAGACATCTCTGTATTGTGTTGGAATTGTTGAGGAGCTAGAAACTTTATGCGAAGTTCATTAAATGTGAATTTTATTTGACTTTGATCGCATTCTTAGGGCATGTGATGTCAGAAAATGGGGTGATGGTGGATCCCCAGAAGATTGAGGCAGTCAAGAATTGGGCTTGGCCTAATTCTGTGACTGAGGTGAGGAGTTTTGTGGGACTTGCAGGTTACTACCATAGATTTGTCAAGTACTTTGCATCTATCGCTACTCACTTGACCAGGTTGACTCAGAAGGAGGTATCATTTGTGTGGTCATACAAGTGTGAGGAGAGTTTCCAAAATCCCAAGACACTCCTTACCACGGCTCCCATCCTTTCATTATCGGTGAAAGTTAAGGATTTTATCATTTATTGTGATGCTTCACATTTGAGTTTGGGTGTTGTGTTGATGCAGGACAGGAATGTGGTAGCCTATGCATCTAGGCAGTTGAAGGTACATGAGGGAAATTACCCAATCTACGAGTTAGAGTTGTCAGCGGTGGTGTTTGCACTCAAGATTTGGAGACACTATCTCTATGGTGTCAAGTGTGAGGTGTTCACTGATCATCGCAGTATGCAACATGTTTTTACTCAGAAGTACTTGAATTTGAGGCAGAGAAGGTGGATGGATTTTTTAAAGGACTTTGATATGACCATTTAATACCATCTGGGTAAGGCTAATATGGTGGCAGACGCATTGAGCCAGAAGACAGTCATCATAGGCAGTTTGGCTTGCTTAGGGGTGTCCAAGCGACCATTGGCAAGGGAGATTCAGGCTTCGAAAACTAAGTTCATGCATTTGGGTATCTCGGAATGGGGTGGGATGTTGTCCAGTATAGAGGTCAAACCCATATTCATAGAAGAGATAAAGACCAAACAGTTTCAGGATTCGTAGTTGAGCAAGCTTCGGAGCAAGGCAATATCCGGAGAATGTAGGGATGCCACATTAGATTCTGGCGGTGTGTTAAATTTTAGAGGAATGATTTATGTTCCTCGGGTTGGTGACATCATTCAGAAGGTGTTAGCAGAGGCTCATCGCTCGCGGTATTTAATTCATCCAGGTGTAACCAAGATGTATAGGGATTTGAGGTAGCTTTACTGGTGGTCCGGGATGAAAAGGGACATAACTGAGTTTGTGTCTAAATATAAAAACTGCCACCAGGTAAAATATGAGCACCAAAGACCTTCAGGACTACTACAGAGGATGCCCATTCTAGAGTGGTAGTGGGAAAGGATAGCCATGGACTTCGTGGTGGGTCTTCCTAAGACTTTGGGGAAGTATGACTCTATTTGGGTCATTGTGGACAAGATGAACAAGTCAGCTTATTTTATTCCGGGAAGGGTGGACTACAATTCACAGCAATTGGCTAAGATTTATGTAAAATAAATCGTGAGATTGCATGGGGTACCACTGTCCATCATTTTAGGCAGGGGTACGGAGTTTACCTCCAAGTTTTGGGATAAGTTACATTAAGAGTTGGGCACTCAACTCACCTTCGGTACACCCTTCCATCCTCAGACTGATGGTCAGTCAGAGAGGATAATACAAGTATTAGAGGACATACTGAGAGCATATGTGATTGACTTCGGGGGTCGTTGGGACCAGTTCCTACCATTTTGTGAGTTCTCATACAACAATAGCTACCACTCTAGTATCGACATGGAACCATTTGAAGTGTTGAATAGAAGCGGTTGTAGGTCACTTATAGGGTGGTTTGAGGAGGGCGATGTAAAGCCTTTGGGCATGGATTTGGTAGGGGAAACACAAGAAAAGGTAAGAGGCATTCAGACCAAGTTTCTAGTGGCCCAAAGCAGGCAGAAAGAATATGCGGATCATAAGGTAATGAACATAGATTTCCAGGTTGGTGAACAAGTTCTATTAAAGTGTCACCAATGAAGGGAGTTATGTGTTTCGGTAAGAAGGGAAAGTTCAGCCCTCGGTTCATTGGACCATTCAAAGTTCTTGAGATTGTAGGGCCAGTGGCTTATAGGCTAGCACTGCCGCCCAGTTTGTCGGGTGTCCATCAAGCATTCCATGTATCCATGCTAAAGCGGTACCATGGGGATGGGGACTACATCATCAAGTGGGATGAGGTGTTATTTGATAAGAATCTTCGCTATGAAGAGGAACCAATTGTGATTTTTGATTGGGATATCCAAAAATTGAGGACAAAGGTGATCAGTATGGTAAAGGTTCAATAGAAGCATCATCCATCTGAGAAAGCCACTTGGGAAACCGAGAAGGACATGCGGGACAAGTACCCTCACTTGTTTGAGAATTCAGGTACTACACTTTTCTTTCTTTATTTCCACAATTTTGGGTTGGATCGTTCAGGGACGAACGATGGGTAAATTGGTCTCTATTATAATGACCGAGTTCATCATTATGGGTAGACTTTTCATGCAAAGTTTCAAGTCAGAAAACTTCCATATTTGGGAGTTGAAAATTCTGGGCTAGGCTAGTCTCGATGGTTTTGGAGCAAGGTATGGTCTAGGGAAATCCGGGTAAGAATTGGGTAACATATCCTATTTTGAGCTAGTTTTCCATTTAGTTAAGACATAAAAGGAGTTTGGGGGACTTTTTGGAATCAAATTCGGGTAAGTAGAACTCCCAGTATCGAGGTTGACGTGAAGGGGTTATTCTGAAATGTCAGAAAAAAGGGTGTGTTGTAAAATGGATCAACTTGAGGGACTTTACAACTTTCTATCCCGTGTAAACTGCTATGGAGGTTGACACATCACTGTAGCGACCTCCACTATAGCGGAGAAAATACCACTATAGCGGAAGTCAACATTGGTTAGCATCGCTATAGCAGATGGTTCCGTTATGGCGATACAACTACAGCAGAACCGGGACCACTATAGCGGACTAGTTGGGATTTAATGCAAAAAACTTTCCAAAAACATTCAGTTTTCATCAAGAACATTTTGGGAGAAGGGCAAGGCGATTTGGGCAAACCTAATCAATTTTCCACCATTTTTCATCCTAAAGGTAAGAATTCTACTCACCAAACTCCGTACTATCTATCCTATGCTGTAGAATTTCTAGGATTAGACTTGGGGAATGTTTTGGAATGACCTAGGATGGTAGAATTTGGGGAAATAGGGGATTTAAGGTGTAGAAGTTCTTGGGTGTTGATGATTTCATTAGATTATGATCATGTGACCTTAATTCTCTAAATGTATCCATAAAAATGGTAGGAAAAGATAAATTAATGGTGGGAAAGCCTGAGAAAAAGAGTGGGATGATCATGGTTGACCTGGGGTTTGGGATTTTTGCATAATCTGGGTAACTATTAGGCCATACAGATTGATTTTGGTTGTTGTGTGTTGTTTTAGACCAAGAACCGGCAAGAACTTCACGAAATGGGAAAGCTCTGATTGAGTAAAGCTTGGAATATTTTGAGGTAGCTGATGGTTGTTGATTCTAATATGCATTATACTTTAACGTACTGTTTCATATTAGTGTATGAGTTGCATGTTTAGGGAATGTTTTATGAATGTCTAGTTGTCCGGTAATCAATCTTGTGAAATTAACTTCTTTTGTTTGCTTGTTGGTTTTACAAGTATGTTTATTCATTGGTTGTGATTAATATGGACTTGTTATGACATTCGATTGGCTCGAGTACCAAGCCTGGTATTTGTAAACTAACGGTTGGCTCGGGTACCACGCTTGGATGGAAATTACTAACGGTTGGCTCGGGTACCACGCCTGGTACGAGAATTTCTAATGGTTGTCTCGGGTACCATGCCTGGTATGGGTTGCTCTAATTGCATTACTATTTTCTTTTGATGGTTCTATGAGTGGATCGAGTTGTATTCTTAAATTATGAATTCTACATATGGTCCATGAGAGGCCAGGTGATTTTATTTAAATGTGAGTTTGGTCTTAGTGTAGACCGGGATTGCATGTCTAACACTTAGGTGATGTTAGGGGGATCCTTGGTGGGTTCAGGTTTTGTGAAAAAAAGGTATATTTTGTGTTTTTGGGTGGGATCAATGGTTTCTTTTGATTCATATGTTTAACGAGATAAGAGAGGGACTTAATATCTGGGTACTTGCGGACTTGTTACATATTTCCTGTACCTTACTATGTTATAGTTTACTATTCATATTATGTTTATTGGAGTTGGCCGATGATCCTACCAGTACACGGTGTTTGTATACTGACTCTGCACCTGCTTTCCTTTTTGTGAGTACAGGAAATCTTCCGGCGGCTGACACTCAACCTCACCAGTAGTACCAAAGCTTTCAAACATCTAGGGTGAGCTGCTTCGATCGAGCTACCTTGGTTTCTTTCTGTTTAGTTATAGCTCACTTATTTCAGGCTTAAACTCATGCTTATTTGGGGTTGTATCCCCATATTTTCTAGACAATTTGGTAGAATATTTTGGTACGATGACTTTCAATTTTTAGGGAGAATGTTTTCTGCAGTTTTAGGATGTGGTATTTGAGGTTTTATTGCTAGTTTATTTTATGTATTGTTTTTAGGCTGCTAGAATGGTTAAGTGTTGAGTCGGCATTGGTTTGCTCACCCAGGGAGTATTGGGTGGGTGTCACACCCCGAAGCTACCCCCTGGATGTAACACGAGACTTGGGACCACAAGTGCCCCAAGCTAACCCTTTGGTCATCGCGTACTCAAGCATAAAAAAGAAGCGGAAAAATAATAGATAAATCTTGAATCATATAACTGGATAATCAGTCGAATAGTAATACAAATCTAGAAGAGACTCAAAAGCTGTCTATGTCTGAAAAGCCTCTATTCATTACATAAAGAGTTGCTAGGACAAGACCCTAGCTAAATCGAACTACGGAAATAAGTAACCAACACAACTAAGAACATAACTAGTCATCGGCCTAAGAGGACTCACCAACAACTGACAGAAAGTGGCCTGGAAGCTCTAGCCATGAGTCTGAGGAGGGACACATGAATCTGCATCATCAAGGATGCAGCGCAAAATATGTGTCAGTACTATAGGATGTACCGAGTATGTGAGGCATGCATGAATATGATGAAAACATATTTATACCGTAAATAAAACTTAGTTCATGCATGAGGAAGTTATCAGATGTGAGCATCATAATATGAGTAGTAAATCATGAAATAAGAGCCAAAACTCAAGGTAGATATCATAAGTGTAAGTACGTCAAAGGCTTTCATACGGGAGTTTCTTATAACCGACATTAGACCGTGTGAGCTACATGGAATCTAACTATATAACCCTAGTTAGCAAATCTGACTTGAACCCTGCCAAGGAACAAGTCACCATACCCAACTATATAACTCTAGTTGGCAAAGTTGTCCTAATGCCCGCTAAGCATAGGACACCATAATCAAGGTGTGGATCCACTCTCATAAGCCCATAGGGCAAATCGTAACCTACGCTGGCAACGTAGTTTTGGACTTGGGTAATCAAACCCTCATCGCTCGATGCTAAATACTACTCTCAAAATAAGCATATAGCTCATAAATTAGTTAAGGTATAATCGAATACCAAAATCTTCTTTGAAAAGCATGGAGACACATCGGGTACCATGCAATTCTCATAACATAATTTCTTGAAGTAAACCATAGCCATAATTCAAATCATACTTTTCTTTCTAAATTCATACTTGAAGAATTAGGCATGCAATTTCATAAATTGACAACGTCGTGATATTTAATCATACCCAATTTCACTTAAAAATATGCAATTCAATGGAATCATGCTAAAAATAAACTTCAATGCTTGGGTTTTTAAATCCAACAAAAGAATCATGATCAAATCATAAATAAGCAATAAGAGACCATGAATTTAAGCATAGAAACTAATTTCATATGTTTTCCCCCAATTTAGATCAAAACCCTAATTTCACAAGTTCATAAATCAAATTGAGAATTGGGGGATATGGGCACAAGGATGAAAGGAACCCATTGTTGAATACCCACATACTTTGATTGAAGATAACCCACTTGAATTGAAAAGACTTAGGAGGCTTGAACTTGGAGCTTGGAGCTTGGAGAAGAACTTTTCCTTTTTTTTGGGGGGGGGAGAATGAAGATTTGAGAAGGAACTTAGGCTAATAGGTTTAGAATTCATGCTAAAAATGGTCAAAACAACCTCACTTAGGAGTTAAAAGGGTGGGTAATGACTAAAATACCCCTGAGACATAATTAAGAAAAAGCAATTTTAAAGCTCAGCTTCAGATTCCATGGGTCCCTCCCACGGACCGTAGAACTAATCACGGCTCATGGAATGGAGTCATGGTTCCTGAGCCAAAACACTAGGCTGCTGAAGGTTTCCTACAGCTCAATAGGATGACTCGTGGAAACTTCCATGAGTCGTAGGAGCAAGTTGTGGTTACAGGGGATTTGACCACTCTCTATCTGAGTTCCATGGGTTGGTTCCACGACCCTTGGAAACTTTCACGAACCATAAAACTGACTCATGGTTCTCAGACATGAGGATGGTCTGCAGGACTAGAATCACGAGTCACTTCCACAACTTGTGGAACCACCCACGGCTCGTGGACTTGACCCGTGATCCCTGGAAGTTCAAAATTTCTGTAAGTTTCTAAGTTAAAAGATGAATCGACTTCTGGGGTGTTACAGTGGGTGCCACTCACGGCGGTCTGGGTCATGACAATAATATTTAGGTAATATTAGCATTAGTATGTATAGTGATATCTTGTAGTACCGAGTGTTTTACTTATAGATCTTTTTACAAAATAGATTTGCAGGCCTAAGATAGTGACCTTTGTACTAAGTGGGAGATGATGAGTTGGTGAACCAAGGAAATTCTTAAGTTTCTAGTGGTGATGAGTTTTATAAGAGATTTATGAAGCATGCCATAGAAACCCATTCTTATTCTAGCATATTCCTTATATTTCAACTTAAGGGTACACTCTACCCATGTCATATACCTTTGAACCATGCCTAGGTCTGAGGACCAAATTTTTATGTAGCCTCTTGTCCATGCTATGTACTTTAAACTTGAAGCGATAGCATCTCTTAGTGATATGAATCTTTCTCTAAGGATTCTAGGGATCCAGGGTCTATGTTATGATGCTCCATGATCCATGAACCCATATCTCACGTTACGTTCAGTCCAATACAAGCTTTATGACATGCCTAAAATGCCTATTCAAATCATAATACATCATGTACATACTCAAATCAGACTTCTTGAAGGATTCGCGCTTTACATTTCCTTGCTCTAAGCCCTGTGTACGTCCACCCTTGATGGTTATGGATGATTATGACATGTCTATACTCAGAAAAACCTTCAGTTCACATCTTGTGTGTTCAGTATATAAATTACACGTACTCATCGCACCAGACTCCCCAGATCTCATCTTGCATGACAAGGTCATGCTAAGTATAAGACAAGATTAAACAACATTCATGTACCCTTAATGCCCATGCTCTTGTTAAAGATGTATAGTTCATACCCCATGTTTATGATCGAGAGTTAGAAATCTATTTGCATGCCATGTAGTTCATGATGTCAATCTATTTCTTTAGTAATATTTAGCTTATGTTGAGGCAAGTGTCAGTGAAGAAAGCTAAGCAGTGGCTAATATGGAAGGTAGTGGATGTTCTCTTTTTAGTGGTGGCTACAGTGTAATTGTGTCACCTAAGTTGTTAAGTATGGATTGGATGCAAGATGAATATTAGTATGAGTAATAGTTAGAAAGGGGATGTATTATGTGACTCAATGTAGAAGTGATTGAATTTCTGATATTGGGTGTGGAAGACCATAAAGTGGGTGTAGTACTAAGCTTGAATATCATAATTCATTTATGGTGGGGATACTTCTATTCCTACGTCCAACAAAAATCTTATTTCATGTCATGTATCAATCTTAATTCATGCTTATAATTTCTAAAAGTTCATTCCTTATATTAGTGCGATCATGTGTTGTAAAACTTACGTCTGAGGCCATGTCTATGCCAAGTCTCATGTATCTCATGATTTTCACTCACACGATTTGCTTGGTGTTATCAAAAAACTCCTTTTGATGTCTTTGTATCTTGGTTAAAAAGAAAATTCTTGATGTGAAGTTATAGTCTTTACTCCTTACTTATAGAGCTTCAATAAGTCCCTAGCCATCATTCGAGGATGAATAATCCCAAGGGGGAGATATTGTAATACTCCAAGTTTTTGGGCTAAGAGTTGCACCGTTCTAAGTATGTAACTAGATCCGAACCCAATGAATTTTATTATACCTCGGTGTTAATATCTTCTTACTTGTGGGAAGTGCAATGAATGTGAATTAAGGTCTTAAGAAACCCCTAGCACAAGTTAAGTTGAAAGCTCCTCTATCGACTATATCTTCGTATAACTTTTTAGTAGGGTCAACTTGAAATGATCATTTATCCCATTAGTTGAAGAGTTACAAAGCCCATAACCCACCAATTTAAAATTTTTTTAGTCTTCTTTCAAAAACCACTGACCGCTTATTAATCTGAGTTTCAAATAAAAAAGTTATGCCTATTTTACTAGACGTTGCTCGGTTTGCGCGGTCGATCGCGCGAACAAGGTATCTGCCATGCTGTCGCACGGAGAAGGCAGTGCTAATGCCACATCCGCTTGACCAGCTGCACAGTCAAGGCTCCAGCCGTGCGGCCGCGCATAAAGAAACTCTATATAAACAAATTTAGGTTAATTTTTCTGAAAATTCTCATTCTTTCTCTGTTCTTTCAAGCTGCAAGTTGGTTTTCTCTTCTCTCCTCACCCTTCAACACCAAGGTATGTTCCTATCATGTATTTCAAGGTACTCCAAATCCTTTTTAATTATTAGTTATGAATTTCTAACAAGATTTTTCACAAAAATCTTAAGGTTTTTCAAGAAAAGATAAGGTTAAGGTTTCTATCCCATGAATTTGTCTCCGCCATCTTTTCCTCCAAGATATGTTGAACAATTCTCTTTCAACTAAATCTATTTGTGATTGATTTTCTAAATGCGAAAGTAATTTTTATACGAGTATTTATGTTGGTAGTTGAATGATTTTCGAAAGAAGAATTTACTTCAAGTTACAATTTTTTTTATATGAAATTACCCCTTTTATGTATTAATCACTTTGAGCATTGAGATTTTTGGATTGAATTAAGAAACCCTAATTATATGAAAAGCTCGTTGGGTCATATTTAAGTCATGAAGGCATGATTCTTTTATAAATTATTTTACTATTTAAATCTTGATTTTTGACGAAAAAGAAAAGGATTTCTACATTCCTCGGTTTTGAAAGTGTTTTTATGAATTATGAAATCTTCAACCTTTGAGGTATATGGTAAATGTGTTTAAATCCTTAAAATGAATGGAATAATGATGTATGATTTTATGAAATAATTATGGCATGATATGTACGACTTGCAAGTCTTGATATAACGATACCAATTTACGACTACCTTAAGAATGCTAAGAGTCCCTAACGAATGTTTTGCTTAAATATTTTTAAAATGCAAAAAAATGGGCTTAATAGAATTAGATAGTTAACCGAGAAGGTATGAGTTGAATGGGGCCTATTGATACTATCATGGTTAGCTTGAAGCACATTAGGAGGGATTTCTATATATGGATGATAGCTTGGAGCCTGGAGGAATCCATGGAGCAACAAATGCACAAGGCCATGGGCGATCAAGATGTCATTTGGGAAATCAAGAAAGGCCCTTGTGGGTTATTTCCAAAATAGTAACTTTTGAGCTATTTTTGTAATAGGCTATTTGTGTAAAACAATAACTATAAATAGTTACCTTAGTCATTTTCATACTTAGATATTGATGATTGAATTGTCTTGAATACACTTGATATTTTAGTTACTCTAGGTTAGGATAGTGATTGGGTTAAATTCCAATTCTTAGCTTAGATCGAGTGATTAGGGTGGATTCCCAAATTACTTGTTTTATCTTCTTCTCTTAATTGATCATCGAGTTACCATCTTGTGGATTCAATTTAGTTTCTCGTGCATTTGATTGAGTTCTCTTCTCCCTTGGTTGATTGTGGATTCAATTAGTCATTCTTTCTTATATTCCCATCCCTTTTTCTAATCTATCCCTCTATCTTTAATTTGTGCTATTTATTTTTTTGTTTCCGATATCGATTTTGATTATTTTCGATTGAGATTGTTATCATCTTGGTATCAGAGCGTAGGTTTTAAGAGTTGTTTCATCAATTCTTAGGTCTTAGGTTCATAAATTTGGAAAAAAATTAAAAAATTCATCCAAAAAAATCTGAAAATTTTGTTGTTTGAATTTATTATTTTAGACACTAGATCATGATTCCCTAGTATTTTTTGAGTCTAGATCTCGAATGTTGTGTGATTTAGAGTTGTAGAAGTAAAGTTACCATTGAAGGGTTTTGAGCTTTTGAAACTTTGTGAATTTTGAAAAGTGGTTTATTTTTGGCTTGGTTTTGAAGGCTAAAAATTAGTGGGATTTGTTCGTGGCGTTGAAGAAACACGTGGGTGAAAATTTTATTGAATTTAGTGCAAAAATGAAGGAGTTATGAGTATTTGAAGATTGAGATTTTTCTTGTGTTCTTAAGCATCTTCATCTTGTCTTGAAGAAGAAGGAAGCAAAAGGTACATTTGATCCAAATTTTCCAAGTCAAAATTGGTCAAAGGTGTTTGTGGGTCCACAAGTGGAAATTTAAAAAAAATCAAAAAAATCAAAATTTCAAAAAAAAAATCAACGTGGACTGCCACATCAACAGTCAACACCAAGTCAGCTGCCATGTCAGCGCCAGCGCAGCAGCCAGCCACCAGTCACCCACCAACTCAGCAGCCACGTCAGCAAGTGGTTTTCAACAGTTAGAAAAATTTTGGGGTCCCAAAATTTAAAGCTTTCTGGACAAGTTTACAAGTGTCAATTTCAACCCCCCAAACTCTTTTTTAAGTATCTGATTTGGTCCTTCAGAACTTTTTTGACTGTCAGATTGGGTCCCTCGGAACTTTTCTGATTGTTAGATTTGATCCATTTCTTATTCTACACTCATTTTTTTTCATTTCTCTACTATTTAACAAATAATTAACATCTTTAATTACTTGTTAACTAATTTTTAATTATCAAATCATCTCTTTGATTCTTCAAATTAAGCAACAACAAGTAATTTCTTCTACTTTTGTTACTTAATTCTTGAGTCCAAATTTTTTTGTGCTTCTTTTCTTCTCCTTTTTTTGTCTTGTTTCGTTGGTAAACTTCTTTATTCAAGTCCTTTGTAGATTTTTTTTTTGAGTCATCCTTCTTTCAAGAGTTACAAGGATCTATTCCTCCACAAGGGTAGATAACCTTGAATTGATTGAGCGAAGCTAGTAGCACTATCAATTTGGGAAAGAAGCCATAGAAGGTGATTTGAAAGTTCACATAAAGAGTGGCATGAGGATTTTATTATTAACTTGCTTGCGAGTTTTGTAGGTACAAAAGGAACTATAAGAAAGTATGTCATTTATAGCTTCGGATCCTAATTATGATGATAAAATGGGAGACTATGCTTGTAGAAATGGAGGCTATGAGTATGATGATGATGGGGATTGTGGAAGCTATGATAATAGCCGTGATCTTTAGTCATATGGTGATGAGAACTACTACTTCGAAGATGGATATGAAATGAATGAGGCTTATGGCTCTTATGATGACCATGAAGGAGTAGAAGTATCTGATGGCGAATTCGATAGTGAAGATGAAGAGTATGGAGATTCTCATATTACACACCATGGTGATGAAGACGATATGAGGTACGATGTTTTCTCCCATATTTCTTATGAATTATTTGAGAAAGATTGTGATAGAAGGATATATTATGAAGATAAATTATCATCCTTGTCTTGTGCTACTTTCTATTCTAGTCGATGGGGTATAGATGTGTGGGTGGAACCAATTCAAAGACATCGTGTGAACCATAGGAAAAGAACATTCTCTACTTCTTGGAATTCAAGAACTTATACTTCTTATTTTCCTTCTAATGTGACTTGTTCTCCTTATGGTAATGATGTTGGAGGTAGAATTGAAGGATCAATAAGCCATGAAAGTAGAGTGAATCCAATGTTTCAAGATAAGCGAGATTTGGAGAGGCAAAGTTTTGAAACAAAATGAATGTCTATTGTGTATCTATACAAAGCAAACTTGACAAGATTGGCCGATGGGTCACCAACCTTAAGCCCAAGGAGTTACAAAAGATGATGAAGAAAATGACTTCTCATGAAGATGATCTAAAGGAGTTTCCATTAGAAGTGAATCAAGCTACTCCTTGTGAGGATGGCGTTAAGGGGTTGATCACGAAAGTGAAGGTACCCACTTCTTGTGTACCAAAGTAGAAGCTTAAAGTGAAGGGATCATCTAACCCTTCACAAGGGATACTTGGCACTTATCCCAACTCCAATAAAATTGAGAGACAAAAGATTGAGAGGAGTAAGGGTGTGATATGTGACAACTTTAGAATGGAAAAAGGAGAGATTGTGTGGAGTGATGTGAGAGGGTTGTCACGATCTTATACTAACTTTTGTAACCTCTCTTCTTTTTCTAGTAGTCTTGATTCTCGTACAGGTATAATTGAAAGCAAGCCTAGTGAAGCACCTCAAGCAATAAAGAATCATGAGATGCTAGAAAGCTTCCCAAAGGAGCAAATGTGTGCCAATGTTGAAACATAAAGTGAATGCAATCCCTTCTATGAGCAACAAGGTAACAAAGCTAAATCTTACACTTTGTCAAAAGTAAAAGATCTTTGTGTCATTAGTAGCCAATTGAGTGTAAGTGATGGCTTGTATATGTGTGAGCTTAAAGATTCTTTACCTTGTGATGATCTTGATGATACCTTTTTGCATGATGATGATGCCATTGTTGTGAGTGCCCAAATATTAGTTGATCCTATAGATGACTTGATTGATTCTTCTAGTAAGATTGATTTGAGTCCATCTAGTGTTAGCACTTGTGACTTGAGTGAAAATGTATTATCATGTAATGGGAGTAGTCAAATGCTAGTTGGCTATAATTATGGTAATCATGTGTGTGATTCTTTTGAGCTTGATATGCTACCAACTAGTGTTCATTGTGGTGTTGATCAACTTGCTTGTAATGATGACTTACTAATTGAGGAGTTGTGTGATGTGATAAATGTAATGACATAGTTGGTCATGTAGTTAATCATGTAGGATATTTACTTAGAGGTGATGATTTCTTAGGTGTTGATTCCATTTCTTATTCTTGTCATGAGGATCTTGAGATAGAGTATGAACTTAGTGATAATTCCTTATTCAATGATGGCATGACTAATGTGAACGATGAAGATATATTGGAAATGTAGCCACCCTTGAAGGCTACCAATTGTTTAAAAATCTACTATGGTATAATGACACACTTTTCAAAGCTGAAACTCTCTTCTTGAAAGATGATAGTACGTCTATTTGGAGCGGTTAGTGGTCAAAAGGAATGGGGTGTATGTTCTCCAATAACCCCTTCATTCTTGTGTGACCCCATTCTTGATCAAGGTTTTAATGCTTGTGAATCAATGGGTGATTATATATGTGGGCACACCTTGGATGAAGTTTATTTAAGTAACACCTTTCTCTACTACCTCTTTGCATATGATGATGTCCATGTTTGTATGGGATTTGTTTTATATAGAGGTAGGAGTTTCTTGGGTTGTCCCATTTACATTTGTGACCAAACTATGTGGGCCTTTCATATCTTTGACCCTGGTAAACCCTCATGGGTATTTGAACCAATCGTGACACCACCTTTTATATGGTCTTATGTGGGAATAAGGAAGCAATTGTGTCTTAGGACCTTTGAGGTTTCTTTGTTCCATGATATTTTTCATAGTCGAATCCTTTGTATGTTCTATAATGAAATGCTCTTATTTGACACAAGAAATAGTTGGTTGTATTTCAAATGTGTGCCTCTTTGACAAGTTGGTATGATTGATAACCCGTGTGCTAACCCTCATGCTATGAGGATGTGTTTGTTATTTGTCCTTCTCATATTTTTGCAAGGTTCGGATTTGAGGAAGAATTCTCTTGAAGAAGGGGAGGATGATACTATCATGGTTAGCTTGAAGCACATTATGAGGGACTTCTATATATGGATGATAGTTTGGAGCTCAGAGGAAGCCATAGAGCAACAAATGCACAAGGCCATGGGCGATCAAGATGCCATTTAGGCAATCAAGAAGAGCCCTTGCGGGTTATTTCTAAAATACACTTTTGGGCTATTTTTATAATAGGCTATTTGTGTAAAGGCAATAATTATAAATAGTTTCCTTAGCCATTTTCATGCTTAGATATTGATAATTTAATTATCTTTAATAGACTTGATATTTTAGTTACTCTAGGTTAGGGTAGTGATTGGGTTAAATTTCAATTGTTAGCTTAGATCGAGTGATTAGGGTAGATTCTCGAATTTTTTGTGTTATCTTTTTTTTTTAATTGATCATCGAGTTATCATCTTGTGGATTTAATTTAGTTTCTCGTGCATTTGATTGAGCTCTCTTCTTCCTTGGTTAATTGTGGATTCAATTAGTCATTCTTTCTTCTATTCTCATCCTTTTTTCTAATCTATCCCTCTATCTTTAATTTATGTTATTTATTTTTATATTTTTGATATCAATTTTGATTATTTTCAATTGAGATCGTTATCACTCATTACCTAAAATTGTGTTTTACCGATATGGGTATGGTTCTGTCCTGAAATATGAATAACCACTGTATATTTAATTTGATCAATTGCATGCAGTATATGATGTGATTATGATCTAATTCTTCAGTCTTTATGGCAAACATGGATTGGGAGCTCCATCGATTGAGTCATGGTCGGACTCATATCCGTGGTGAATATTTTCATTTAATGTCGAGTACTTGCCCCATATTTTCATTATCATGATTCACGTTATGATTTGATGACTTGCTTTATAAAGTGTATTGTCCCTTTCTCTGGGTTGCATATTAGTACTCGCCGAACTGACTATCCTCGGATACTACATCATTTTATGATATAGGTTCAGGGATACTTTTTATGATTTTGTGCAGCATTAGGATTATTCGGGATAGCATTAGCAAGTGGTGAGCCCTCCATCTTCCGAAAGACAGTTTAAATCCTTATTTTTTAGACCTTAATTTATGTTTTATGGTATTGTCGGGGTCATCTCCCAGCATAGATATTTCATTCTTATGTTAGAGGCTTCGTAGATCTATATAGATATTGTTTAAAGTTTTGTTCCCAACACTTGGTTAGTTTTTAACTATGTCCTAAATGGTTCTTCTCAAATGGGTCTTTCTTCTGAAAATATTTATTGAATATGCTTATGATATTATGCTAAGGGGATGCTAAGGGGTCTTCTCGAATCTTCACTGGTCTGCATTGCTCGTTAGATTCAGGGCTTAGTCTCGGGGCGTGATAATAATCATCATAAGTCTCAGCATTATTCTAATTCTCGATGAAATGCACTATATGTTATTTTGGATTTCCCTTAATTTGCCATCAAATTGTTAAAACTTAGGAGGTTGATAGTCATCATGCATCTTCAAGTTATCAATCTTTTATGTATACAACTTTGCATATGTGAGAGAAAACTTGGATGAGGACACAGATTTATCTTTGATGGCCTCTATGATAAAGTCCTTCTTGATCAACAGGAATTAAACCTTCAGCGGAGACATGAATTTCTTTGATCATTGTTGTTTTCTTAATGGAGGACTCTCCTTCTCTTGAATTACAGGAAGCGTCATATGTGTTTGACTTGATTCTCTCTCAGTCATGCTCTTAATCTTATTTATTAGCTTGACAGTTTAGCATTTTGTTGTTGTATGCGCTTTGTCAAGCGCTTTAGTCAAACTTGCAAATTATTCTTCTATAGTGAAAGCGTCAATCATCATTACTTGCATGACTAACGTGGAGGATGGAAAATTATGTGGATCACTATTTGAATAGATATTGGACTGGGGTATAATTTGATTGGATATTGGAGCATATCCAATGTTCAAGATATCATCTTCTTGCATTAAAGATTTGTTAAACTTGCGATGGCATTTTTGTAGAAGATTAAATTGAGCCAAAGTTCTTTTAACCACATCAGTAATATTATCTCTCCGTCTAGCATACAGAAAAAGGATACCACTATTTTTGGAGAAGATAAATCAGAAACATGAGTTGACTTGGACTGTACTTGAAGCACTTGTTGTCCTAGTATTTTAATTTGGCTAATAATCTTCATGGAGACTTTCAATTGACTTTTAGAGTCAGCAACCACATTGATATCAAATTTGGGGTTGATTTTCATTTGAGTCATTTTAATGTTCTTTAACTTTTAAAGGAAGAGATGAGAGTTACAGATTATCCCAGTGGGCATGCCATAATCTGTAGATGATAAAGTTCACTTTGATAAAATAATAATCAAAACCTAAAATATTACAACAATCATAATATCTTAGTCGAATATATAAGGGTCACAATCTATATGAATTCTCTGATTCTTCCTTTCAAAATATAAATTTAAGGGCTTTTGAGCTTGATATTGAATCTTGATGGACTTGATCTTGATATATACTTTAATTCAAGGGTTTTTGAGTTGTTCTTGAATCTTCGTCTTGACCTCTAGAACTTGTAGAGAAATGCTTTAAACTTGTAGCTTGTAGAGAAATCTGTGGCGTTTGATCCCCAAGCTTTCTCTAGCTTCATGTTAAAATTCTGGTCCCTTTTCTGAATTATGGAAGACCCCTATCTGTAGTTGTAACATGGAGGAATTATGATAAGTACGGACTCTTCTCGGCCAATCAGATTGAAGTGATATCGTCATATTTGATTGATCAAAATATATCACTTGTACACATGACATGTTTCTGGTTCTTTAATATTGCTTGGGATGCTATGTCATTTTGACATGTGAAATAATTTTATTGGCTCTCTCACCTGACTTGGCGTGCCACTTCATTTGACATGTGACACCTAATTGGACCTTTACAATATGATGACATATTAGGCTTAACAAAGTGGGTTCATCATTTGTAGCCCAAATTAATGGACTAGCCCAATAAAATTTACACTTTAATTAAGTCAATATTCATTGAACTTAAATAATTAATCTAATTATATTAATCCATAATATTTATTTATACTTTTTGAATTTGAGAAAATATAAATTTCTTACGAATTTATTTTTAATAAAATTTTACTGTACAGAGTCATACATATATATATATATATATGTGTGTGTGTGTGTATGTGTGCGCGCGCGCTAAAATTGGAAAGACGTTGAATTACTAAATGTCTATGAAAAGTTTAACAACGTTTCTACCCCTCATCTGAATGTCTATCAAAAGACACGTTGTACTTTTTTTGTCCCATATTAGTTGGTCATTTACTCTTTTACACGCATCTTAAGAAATCATAAATAAGAATTTAATTTTACTAATTCACTACTTAAAAGACCTTTTTGAAACTTTACAAACAAGTGTTCATATTTTTTTTAAAAAAATAATTGCTAGGGTAATATGAGAAAAAATTAATTAATATTCTCTTAATTTAATAAGTGAATAACTAATAGGGGACAACTATTTTTAATAAGGTGGTCAACTAATATGGTACGGAGGGACTACCAAATAATAAAGTTACCTTCCAATAAATAATGATAAAAATTAATTAAATGGGAAGGCTGACACCAAAATTCACGTATCTG
The DNA here is from genome assembly GCA_003996215.1 of Jaltomata sinuosa. Lineage (NCBI taxonomy): Eukaryota > Viridiplantae > Streptophyta > Magnoliopsida > Solanales > Solanaceae > Jaltomata > Jaltomata sinuosa. The sequence continues at coordinate 518,023 of QJPP01000524.1, forward strand.
CCATTTCAAGCATTTAATGTATTTCATTCACTTTCTTAGCATTACTTTCATCTTTCATTATACTAGTTAATAATCTGTTGTTTCAAGCATTTGTTTGCATTCAACCAATTAAGAAATTTATCATAAATTTGAAAATATTTATTATATAGTACATGGATTGATAAGGATAAGTTTCAATCATCACCCTAGAAATTCCTAATTCACCTATTCACTCGTTGCGTTGAGCAATGGCCGCAGACGTGAGTTTGTGGTAGTCTTCATGGAAGCCGAGTTCAATGAAAATTGCTCCCTCAGATTTGACTATAAGTAGTTCTTCAGTTATTCATGGTAAGGCATATGAAATTCTGAAATTCATTTATTCTCTAGCAATGCACTGTTGTTCTTTAAGTTCTTAAACTTTAAATTCAATTGTTTATTATTTTATTTAATATTAATAATATCAAACTTGCCTTGTGATACTATCAGCTTCTCGCACACTGGACCTTAGGTTGTTCTCGTTCTCATGCTCAATTATTTACTCTTGTTTATATAAATTGAAGCAAGTTAAACTATCTTAATCACACATTATCGATTATTTCAGTTCACGTGTCCTTGAGCCAGTCTACAATTCAACTCTACATTTTTAAGGGTAAACAATACCCTTATCTCTTTATCATGGACTCAATGTAAGATTTATGATTAAAAAAAAAAAGAAATCTTCAGCATCTTATCGAGACAAATAACGGGCAAATCCTCTTTTCCTATTTTTAACAAGGTTGAATAATTTTGGAATTGTCCAAAAGGATGTACATCTAACTAATATAATAAGACAGGAAAGAATAAGTTTGTTTTGTATGTTGGATTCATTCCACCACAGACTAGGGAAAATGTCATTTTGTGAAATTAATAAACGATAAAAAGTGGTTGAAATCTATGTACTTATTATTTGGTCAACTTTTGAAGTATCCGACTGATCCATCAGCAATCAAATTTCAAATATGAAAAAAGACTTATTGACAAAATACATATATGAGTCTAAAGATTTTTTTCACTTAGAATATTTTTGTTTGGAAGAATCTACCAAACTTGTTGCCGCAATAGAATTTTCCATTTTAGAAAGTTTCCACCAATTTCATATAATTAATTGACTTTTTTTATTGCCATCAACTAAGACTTCCACTTTAATTAATTACTATTTTATTCTTTGACTTATGGGGTTAGTCCTGATCATCATTTAGTTCATGTGGAACACGAACAATTTGAATTCTCCACAAGTTAAAATAAAAATAATAAATTAAATATTGAAAGTAGAATTATTTTAGTTCTCCAACTTCTAACAATGCATTGTTTTATTTTATAATATTTTGTATGAAGGAGGCAATTATATAAATAATTCTTATGATTTATTGGCGGGTGAACATTGTTGGCACCGAGTACACAAGCATGACCTTTTTTTTTACTAGTTTTTATTTTGCACGCTATCCCCAGTCAATTCTCACAAAAAAAAATATTAGATAATATAATTATTTCAATTTTGGAAGGAAAAAAACTAAGATATGTTTCTTTTTTAAAATTGTGTCCTTCACTTTCAGTCAGTTTTCTCATACATCACGTAAGTGATTTCAAAATGAAGTTTCCATACGTGTTAAAAATAATTTCAACTATAATTTATGAATAGAGTTCAACGACATTGCTTCCAACGAAATTAGTACTTCAATTACATAAACTTTTAGTTGATCTCAAAGTATTAAATTATAAATTTATTCAACATAGAATTATATATTTTAAAGGATATTTAGTTTTTGACGAATATAATACTCACATAGACAATTCTTCGAATACACAACTTTTAGTCAATCTCAAATTCTTAATAATAGGCAAATTTGTAAACATTGCAATTTCATAGAAGATGTACATGATAAATCTCAGATGATTTTGACTTTTCAAAAGATATACTAATTATCTTTAAAAAAAAATTGTATAGAATAAAGAAAAGGAAAAAAGAACACTTATACTCTAAAAAGGAAAACTATTTACCCTCAAATGCCTCATTACTTTCATACCCCTTTTATCCTAAAACTGTATTTATCTTTAAAAAAAAAATGCGGGCTGACGTCATGCTGACGTCAGCGCCCACCCTTTTTTTCCTCTTTGATACCATCACAGTATATATATACTCTGATGGTATCAAAGATTAACTAGACAGTGTCTTCATTGAAGGACTACTTCTTTCTCCTTGATATCATCAACGTATAATATACTCTGGTAGTATCAAAGAGTAACTGAACAATGTTTCATTGAGGTTTGCTTCAGTCCTTCGATGAAATTACTCAATCATCCATGATACTATTATGGTGTATCTATATACTGTCATGGTATCGTTGAAGTATGTTTCAGTTCTTCAATATTTTAATTTAAAAACAGTTAAAAAAAAGAATCATAATTTAGATACAATTTTTTTTTAATTTGCAAAACGAGAAAAAAATTATAAAAATATATTTTTACTAATTTTGAGTTCAATAAATAAGCTTGTGACTTTAATAATTTTCTCTTAATTGTTTCTTATTTATTTCTTAAAAAAAGTTTAGTCCTATATGATACCGACATGGTATCAATATACCGATGGAGTATCTCATAGGATTAAGCTCAGTCCTATATGATACCGACAGGGTATCAATATACCAATTGAGTATCACAGAGGATTAAGCTCAGTCTTATATGATACCGATAGAGTATCAATATACCGACATAGTATCACAGAGGATTAATTCATGATAGTGACGCTGATGTCATGATGACGTCATGCGCGAAATAAGAAAAAGAAAAAGTCGACAAGTGGGTAATTACTTTGGGTTGAAGGTCTATTAAGAGTAAATACTTTGGGTTGGATTCATTTTGGGTAAATAGTTTTACAATTGGGTTCAATTTGTATAGTTTTCCCTAAAGAAAATTGTTGTAAACAGAAAGCTCATGGGTATTCCAAGGAAATATAAAAAATTTAAAACAAAAATTTAACGAAAGAATAAAATTAAAATTGAGAAACATTGCAATTTAATTCCGTATTGTCCATCACTTCTTTCATGATAAATACATACCTTTTCCACAATCAATTTTAATTCCATTCATAACTATACTTTTCAATGGTTTAATTCGTATTATGTTACAACTCTTTAACATGTGGTATTTTTTATTGTATCCTTTTCTTCTGATTTCTTGTGAAAATTCATTTAAATAATAAAGGGTATAAAAGTCATTCAATATTTAAAGAATATTTTGATCAATCAACATTTATAGTCATACTTTTATAATAACTAGTTTCTATGTAGGTGTCTCGTATGTAAATCTTTAATTAATTATTTATATGAAATCTTTTGAGTTGCTTTTATATATATATATAAATTTATTTGGCTTTATTTAAGTGTCATATCTAAATCTTTGCTTTCTCCGTACGTTTAAATTCTAGAAAGGCCATACTATAATTCAGTGGTGGACTCAAAATTTTATATAAAAGGGTTCAATCAGTATAAGAATCGATGGTGATAGCCAATAATATAAACAACGTCGAGTACAATAAATAATTTTTTCACTGCTTTTTTACTTATTCCGTTTTGTTAATAATGTAACCTCAAAGTAGGGTTTTTTAACTGCATGTTACTTTTATTTAATAAATTTAAATTTTCTTTAATTTTTTTTTACAAAGAACCTATTTACACTTGTTTCAACAAAATTAAAGTAAACTAACAAATTACAAATAATTTCAATAAAAATAATTACATATTTTAGCAAAAAGCTATGAAAGGGAGTATTAAAATTCAATTAATGAAAATTTAAATATTTGTTAAAGTAAATAGATTATTGATTTATTGAATTTGATTTTAAAAACAAAATATATAAGGTGAAAAGAAAAAAAAAGAAAGAAAATAATAGATAGTAAATTTAGTAGCTAGCATATTGGAGGAAATGGATGGCACCAAAAAAGGAAATATGGTAGCTAATTTGTCCTATCATATACATGATAAAGAGAATTCGAACTCGCATACTCAGGGTGAATCTGAACACGCTTGATCGCTGATTCATAACTATAACACAATTAATGTGGGTTCAATTAATTATTTATAATCAAATTTCATAATTTTTTTTCTATATAAACAATAAAATTTTGACCGAAATGAATTCAGTTGAACCCACTTATCACAATGTGGGTCTGTCCTGCTATAATCCCAATGAGATGGGGGGAGAATTGGCACTGCCATAATATTTAAAAACACATAAAGCTTAGATATTTTATGATGACAAATCACATTCTTAAATTAATGTGATGATAAGTCTATTTCTCTAGAAGTTATAATAAATCTCGTGAGCTCTATTTTCACACTCTAAAATTTCATAATTAGCTGCAAATTTGAAAAGAACAAAAAGGAATATAAACTTCGCTAGAAAAGGAAATCAAATTCTAAGAAAAGACAATTAAGGCTGAGTTTTGTTTTCTATTAGAAAAACTTGATGAATAATATAGAGGTATTTGACTTATTCTTTTCTATATAAATTGAAGAATTATTGGTCAAAATAAATTAGAATTCTCTTTTGGTGGATTTTTTTTCGCATTAGACTACTCCTTTGATGAATAACTTTGCCATTTTCTTTGCGTTAGAACACTCATTTTGTATATAAAAGGATTTGGCTTATTTTTTAATCCTTGTTCATAATAAAGTAGGATACTGCTTTAGTCTGCCATTTTTATGTTATTTGCATTAGGATAAGATACTCTCCTATTTACTTCAATTTTAACTTAAATTATTAAGGATGATTACAGTTTTATCCTGATTTAACATAAAATTTTAAGAGAATAAAAATCGTTCAATATTTAAGAAATATTTCGATCAATATTTAGCAAAAATAATTCGTAACTTTATAATTATAATCATATTGATGATAAATAGATAAATATAGATATAGAATATAGATATAGGATATATACAGCTTAGAAATTTTTAAAATGTGTATTTTCACTAAGAACTCGTTTGGCAATAGATATTGCAACCACATTTTGGGGAAACATTTTTGGGCCAAATTATACTTGCAAGTTCTTTTAAAATTTTAAAACTATCCTCAATTTTTTATATTTTATAAAAAAAAAATAATCTATTATGACTCCAATTATGATTTATCCTTAATTTGATGAAATTGTAATAGCTGATAATTATGTTATTAGTTTATTTTTGTTAAAATATCGTGTTATAATTTTTGGATAATGTATTATCTAGTGCATTATAAAAATGATAATTTTATGTCAAACTTATGAGTATTTTTAATAATTTTTAAAACTTTTGGGTATAAATTGTGTTTTTTTTTTAAAAAAAACTGAACTATGTTGCTCAAAAACTATGGTCAAACACATGTTGAAACTTCAATCCAAACTTCATATAAATTTGATTTATCAAAAATATTTAAAATTTATGGCCAAATGCTAGCTAATTTTACACCCATTACTACATTAAAATAGTGGTGGTTTTCCCTCGCCGACATAATTCCGATACGATTTTCATATATCAATCCAAAAGTTAAACATAAAAGAGAAAGGCAAGAATGAAATATCACTAAATTTAACTATTTTAGAATGAGAAAATTACATGGCATGGCAAACATCCTTATGTAATTACGCTCCATAGTTACACTTTTAAAAAATTATATTTTATAATTACACTTCACTTTTTATGGCATCTCTCTTCTCTGATATCTATCTATCTATCTCTCTCTCTCTCTCTCTAACAATTTTTATTGTGATTTTTTCTCTCTCTCTCTCTCTCTCTAACAATTTTTATTGTGATTTTTTACTTTTGATGAGTTTCAACCTGTCACGACCCAGACAGTCGTGAGTGGGACCCACTCAACCTCCCGATGAGCGAACCAATAGAGTTCCACCCTTTGCCTAGACTAACAGCCTAAAACCAGCAAACAGAAGTAACTAACAATTAAATAAATAAGAAACTATAGCATTAATATCATCCTGCGGAAAATCCCCCTAGAAACTGAAAGTCGCAGTACCAAATATTACTACCAATATCTAGAGTACGGGGATGCAACCCTAAAAAAAATACGGAAGTAGTTTTTACCCGAAAAAAGTGGGCTGAAACTCTAGAGATAAATCTAAGGTAGCTTGATCAAGCAGCTCACCCTTGAAGTCAGAAATCGCCGGTGCTATAGATGAGGTCGCGTCTCAGTCGCTGGAAGATTTTTTGTACTCACTAAAAGAAAAGCAAGTGCAGTATTAGTACTCCACCACTGTGTACTGGTAGGATCATTAGCCAGTTTTCAAATAAACAGTACGACAATATCAAGTAAGAGGTATGGAAGACATGGAACAATATTAACAGACACACTTAGACTACAAGTCTCTACTTAGCTTGTTCCCGCATGAAATCCACCACCTATACTTTAAGGCACAACCATATACCAATAACTATACCTTCCCGTCTAGCCTGGACCCACCCTGGGATCCCCTCTAGATAACACAAAATGTCAATTAACAACCCGGCCTAAACCAAGACCAACACAACAGTTATATAGAAATTCCCAGCCACTCAATGACCACCAAACCAATAACACATTTCAATAATCAGCCCGGTCCACTCACGGAACCAATATCAATCAATGCAACACAACGATAAAAATGTAATGATGCAACAAAAGTAAACTCGTACCAGGCGTGGTACCCGAGCCAACCATTATTATTTCCGTACCAGGCGTGGTACCCGTGCCAACCATTTGTTATACCCGTACCAGGCATGGTACCCGACCCAATCGAATGTCAAAACCTCACAGTCAAATAGATGATCAAACAACTTGTAAACCAACAAGCAACACCCTTCAATCACAGACTGTAAAGCAAGAACCTTAGACATTCTATACAACTCCCCTAAGCAATGTAATTCATACAAACACTTAGATATGAGTACAAGAATATACAACATTCACAGAAATCGTAAGCCATCACCTACCTCAAAATGATCCAAGCTCTATTCAACCCGAGCTACCCATGATCATCCCACCCTTTTTTTGGGCTTTTCCACCGTTAATTCACCTACTTCTATCATTTTTACGGATAAAAATAGAGAATTTAACAACCTATTATCATAATAACATACTTTTAACAATGCCCAAGAACATTCATGCTTGGAATCCCCTTCATTCTCCGGATTCTACCATTCCTAGGTTATTCCAACTTTTCCCCAAGTTCCCTCCTAGCAATTCTACCACATAGGAAACGTAGTACAAAGATTGGGGAGTAGAAACCTTACCTTAGGGAAGAAATTCGAAGGAAAATGGAGGAAAATCGCTTGGAATCGCCTAGCCCTTCTCCCAAAATGAAGTTGTGAAAACTGAATATTTTGAGAAATGTTTCTGCATTAAAATCTCGTCGGCCATCTATAGCGGTCCCCGCTCTGCTATGGCGGTCCCGCTATAGCGGACAACTTCCGCTATAGCAGTCTTAAGCGGTGTTGACCGCCTTGACCACCGCTATATCGGTATCGCTATGGTGGAGGCCGCTACCGCGAATGGTTATGCTCGTCACGGACAGAATATTCAGAAATCTCCAATTTTGGCCATTTTACACCACACTTGCTTCCCCTGACGATCCGAAATAACTCTTTCACATCAAACGTGATTCTGGGAGTTCTACTTACTCAAATTCGATTCCAAAAAATCCTTCAGACTCCTTTATGTCTTGGCTACGCGGAAGACTAGCTTAACTCAAGACACATAAACCAATCCTTACCCAGATTTTCCTAGACTCTACCTTGCTCAAAAACTGATCAAGGCTAGCCTAGCCCAGAATTTCAAACTCCCAAACCCGGAGTTTTCTAACTCTAAAACTTGGCACGATTGGACTACCCGTAATGATGGAACCGATCATTACACAACCATTTTACCCCTTCCTATAGTTGTATTATGGTATTTGTGATTTACAGAAGTGGGTGACATGATTTTTGACGTGGTTAGTTGAGTATTATGTGAGTTTTTTATAATGAAAGATTGAAAAGTTGACATGGTTGACTTTAGTCAACATCCATAGAAGTTGAGCTCGTATTAAAATTTTGTTAGTGCCATCAGCTCCGAAACATGATTTTTGGATTAATAAGACTATTGGTTCGGGTCCTGAAATATTAAAATGAGTTTTGGAAGAGTTTTTGAGTTTTGAAAGTTGAAAACGTAAGAGAGCTGACCAAAGTCAACATTCAAGGTTAGAAAGTTCATTTATGAGTTTTAATAATTTCACTAGGTTCGGAGGTTTTTTTAAAAAAATTTAAGTGGGCTAAGAGCCCGTTTTATTCGAACAAACAGATCAAAAAACAAACAAAGAGCTATACCCAATAGACTGAGCCCAGCTAAAAATATCCAGCAAAACAAAACCCAAAAAGAACAAACAGAAAAAGGAAACTAAAGATAGAAAATAGAAAGAGGGGAAAGAGAAAATGGGAAATGGAAGTGGCTAGAAGCTTGTAGATGAGCTCTTGCCCGCCGCTCTTCATCTTCTCTAATATGATACTGGCCATGAGAGGACCACCGGTTGAAGAGAGAGAGAGTAGAGGGGGTGTTCCGCTTCCACAACGAGATCTAGGCATTGCAGCTTGAGCTTGGGCAGATTCCACAGGGGCATTCCAACGTCTCACGAATGTCATGTAATTTAAGCCATTGAAGACTTTTTCTTCTCAAGAGCTATGGATCTAGACCATTGAGGTAAGATGTTGAAACCCACCCTCGTCACTCATCAAGAAAACATAGATCTGTGTAGCATGATTAATTTGTTGATCTCTTTGTGTGGTAGGTTGGAGCTGATGAATGGTTAGCTGATTGAAGGACCTTGTTCTCTCATTCCCCACATATTGAGCTTTTCAGATAATAACACTGTGTAGGCTTTTGAAATCAAGGTACTTCACTCAGCTTGCACACTCATTGTTAACTCCTATGTTAAGAGATCTTCTCACTGAGCTGTAGTGCCTGTTGTTGACTTGTTACCTAGAGAAGTATGAGCTTGTTTGACCTTATGGAACTGTAATGATTGTTGGTGTTGTTGTTGTGGTTTTTGATGTTGTTATTGTTGTTGTTGGGATGTTGAAGCCTCCATTTTGTACCTTCTTGATTCGCAGATTAGGAATTTGTGCCCTATCCATTTCAAGGATTGTTTTGGCTTCACCTGGTAGTTCTAGCATTGTTGAGTAGCTTATTCTTTGTTCACCTGCAAAACAAAAGATTAGGTTAGTGAAAAAGTATGCTAGCTTGTTGCCTTCTCTAAATGTATGCTCCACTGAGATGGTGGCATTAGCTAGCAACAGTTTAATCCTTCTAACTTCCATAGAAATGCACCAAAGCACCTCCCAACTCCCTTCTAGTACTTTCTTGATGGTCAAAGAGTCGGTTTCCATCACCAACGGGACCAACTATTTGTCAATACAGTACTCCAGGCCCATCCTGAAGGCAACAGTTTCAGCAAGTAGAATAGGGCTTTCCTCTAAGAGTCTAGCTTTTGCAAACACCAGATTCCCTTCACTATCCCTGATTCAAAATCCCCCAAAGTACAACCCTGTTTTTTTTTTAGAGCTTCATCTGAATTACATTTGAAAACCATAGACTCTGGCCTTTTCCAATATACTACCTTGGTTTCTATCTTGGGAGTGTACAATTCTAGGAACTGGACTATCTTGGGCCAGCCATTTGGCATGTGGATAAGCCAAGGATACCTGATTTTAGCCATCATGGAGATATTTCTGTCAATCTCTATAGTCATCCCTTCTAATGACATCTTACTACCATGCAAAATTGAGTTCCTCCTTTTCCAGACTTGCCATAGAATAACAGCTGGAATGGCTTTGTACAGTGGATTTAACTTGGGTGCATAGTCAGCAGACCACCATTTATAGATGGTGTCTTTTAGTTGGATAAAAAGACCTGTTACCCCTACAGCATTAGCAAATCTCTGTCATACTCTGGCAGTTAGAGGGCAACTAATGAAAAGGTGTTCCCAAGATTCTTGTATACCATCCTCATAGCAGCAACATAAGATTTCTTCTCTATTATTCATGTGTCTGATGATATCCCCAATAGGAAGTCTTTTCCTGTAGAGTCTCCAAAAGAAGAAGGAGACTTTAAGTGGCATCCCTTGTATCCATAGCAACTTATGTTCTTCAGTAGCCATCCCTCTCTGTCTGATCATGTCCCAAGCACTACCAACTGTAAATTGCCCTGAATTGTTTCTCATCCACCATGGGAAATCCCATTCCTCTGAGTCAACTGTCATTCCCAGTTTTTTTTGTATGTGTTCATAGACCTCTTCAGGGAAAAGTTGAGCAAGCATCCCATAATTCCAGTCTCTATTCAGTCTGAGTTGTTTCACATCTTCTAGATTAGGATCAATATTGTAGGATATAGGAAGCTGGTAGTGCAGGGATCCCAGTTGAGTCCAGTTATCATGCCAGATTCTAGCATGCCCACATCTGGGCTCCCACTAAATTTCTTGATCAAAACTGTCTCTTGCTTCTAGCATATGCTTCCAAGTCTGAGATCCCCCTCTCCATTCAACAACTTGTGGCTTATGCCTTTTGTAGTACTTGTTCCATAGGTAATTAGTCCACATTGATTTCTTAGTTCTGAAAATCCACCAAATCTTGGCAAATAATGCTTTGGACACATCAAGCAGGGATCTAATCCCCAGTCCACCTTCTTCCTTAGGCACACACAAATCAGTCCAAGCCACCCAGTGCTTGTTTCTCCCATCTTCCTTTAAATTCCACAAATTTGGCAAATATTCTTTGTAGATCAAGGATAACATATTTAGGAGGGTTAGTAACTAAAAGGAGGTAAATAGGAATACTCTGCAATACTGAGTTAATTAATACCAATTTCCCCCCAAATAAGAATAGTTTTCCTTTCCAAACTTGTAATCTATTCTGGAGTTTCTTGATCAATTAAGTAAAGTGGAATTTTCTTTTCTTAGCATGCCCAATGGGACATCTTAAGTAGGTAAGGGAGAATTTGCCTCTTTGGAACCAGTGTTATCTTTCACCTCCTGAATAGTATTACCTGCAGTTTTGTGATACACATAGAAATTACTCTTCTCCTTGTTGATTAATTTTCCTGACTGTCTTTCATAGTCTCCCAAAGTATGCATGATAAGTTGAAGGCTCATGTTATCAGCAGATATGAAGATGATGGTATCATCTGCATATGCTAGATGGTTTATATCATCACTCCACTGTGGCATGCCAAACCCTTTTAATTCCTTGTTCATGAATAGATCATTTAGAGCCCTGGATAGAACCTCTGCTGATAAAATGAATAGAGCAGGGAATAGAGGATCCCCTTGTTTGACCCCTCTAGTTGAGTGGAAAAATCCACGTGCTTGACCATTAATCAGAATGGAGTACCAATTATTTGCAAGCAACCTCCATATTATATCAACCACCCTACTATCAAATCCCATATGGGCCAACACCTTGATTAGAAATTACCAATTCACTCTTTCATAAGCTTTAGACATGTCTAGCTTAATCACTACATTGGCAAGTTTCCCCCTTTTCCTGATGTCAGTGATGATTTCTTGTGCTAATAGCATATTTTTTGCAATGTTCCTCCCTTTAATGAAGCCTGATTGGTTTGGAGAGATGACATTTGGGAGAAGGCTTTCCATTCTGTCATGTAGCACTCTAGACATGATCTTGTTAAGAAAATTGCTCAGACTAATAGGTCTCATATCTGAGAAGGTTTGCACCACTTCATTCTTAGGTAATAAGACAATATTAGTGTGGGTGATTGATTTTGGGAGGGTGTGTCCTTCAAAGAAGGACTGAACCACAGCAAAGACATCCTTTCCAACAAAGTCCTAACATTTTTGAAAGAAAAATCTAGTGAACCCATCAGGGCCACTAGCACTATCACCATTGAGTTTGAAAACTACCCTTTTCACCTCTTCTTATGTACATATTCCTTTCAGCTTCAGATTATCCTTCTCTGTGACCAGCTGTGGGATGTGCTTTAGTAGAAAAAGTTCTCCTGGATCATAGATCCCTGTGAATTGCTCACTGAAGTAGTTTATAGCTTCTTCAACCACTTGGTCTGTACCTTCTGCCCATTCCCTATTGCTCTTCTTAATTCTCTAAATTGCCATTCTCCTCCTTCTTCCTTCTTCCTTCTTCCTTCTTCCTTTCACTATATTATGGAAAAATTTGTTGTTCCTATCACCTTCAGTGGCCCATTGGATCTCAGCCTTTTGTCTCGAAAATTTCTCTTCAAATTTAAGGTATTGAGTCAACTCAACATGAGCTTTCTGTAATACAGCTCTATTAGCAGCAATGGGGAATTCTTCAAATAAGTCCTCCTTAATCCTGACTATATCTTGTCTGATGGCTAACTGCTGGAAGATATTCCCAAACCTTACCTTGCTCCAGGTAGCAAGGTCAAGTTTAGTCTTCTTCATCTTGAGTTTAAGGTTGATGAAGGCATTCTCATCATGAATGGAGTCCCAAGCCCTTTTGACCACCTCTGTGAAATCTTCAGCCTCCACCCAAAATTTAAGGAATCTAAATGGTCTTCTTATTATGTCAGTCTGATCCCCACAAGCCAGTAGTAGTGGTGCATGGTCAGACCTAGTCCTGGCTAGATGTTCCATCTGAATATTACAAAAAGTTCCCAGGAACTCTTGATTAATGAGCATTCTATCTAGCCTTTTGAAAATGCAATCTGCATCAGCTCTTCCATTCCACCAAGTAAATGGGCTGCCTTTAAAATTGATGTCAAAAAGATCACAAGAGTTAATGCAAAATGCAAAATCTTCATACTCTTGTGGGTATACAGGAAGACCACCTATCTTTTCTTCAGGGTCAAGAATGACATTGAAATCACCACCTATCAACCAGGGCCAGTTCATGTTATTGCGCAGTGAATAAATGTCTCCCCATAGGTTTAGTCTCTCTACATTATCACATTTTACATATACAACTGTTGTGACCATGACCTATCTAGTATCATCAAAGGTTAGTTGTAATGTGATTTATTGCTCTGAGTCTGAAAGTACAGTGACTTGAATATGTTCTTGGACAAAAATCCAAATCTTCCCATTCTGGTTGGTGTTGGCATACTGCATTCCAAGTCTTCTTTTGTATTTCTAAATCTGATTAGGGCCTTGAAAAGGTTCTATGAGGGCAACAATATTGAATTTATGATGTCTATGTAGCATTTGGACTCTGTGAAAGGAGTGATTTTTCTTAACAGACCTAATGTTCCAGAATAATACTTTTATTATCATTTAAAGGTTGATTTGACTGCTCTCATAAGCACCACTCTTGTGGGCCTGTTCCCTTCTAATTTGTCTTTGCCTTTTTACCCTTTTGCTTTTAGTGTTGGAGAAATCCCAGATGCTTTTCTAACTTTTTCTATGTTGAGTGGATTGTCTTCCTCCTCTTTGTCTTTTATCTGTTCCCCAACCTTGTCTATTTTCTATTTTTTCTCCTCTGTTCAGTGGATGTGATGTGAGACAATGTCATGTAATTCTCTCATAAGTGATCCTTGCTGGTACTATGTTATTGCCTGATGTATAGTTGTTATTTCCTGGATCTCATGTGATGCTTCTGTTAAAGCTAACATGCACCCTTCACAGTTAGGTGGATATCTTCTTTCTACTTATTCTTCAGTATCACTGTTGTGACCTATCATGAGAGGATCATGAAAAGTAGCATTTTCCAGCTCCAGGTGTCAATCATGATCCTCAAATGGGATTATAGCTCTTGGGACTATGGAAGGTGAGTCATCCTCTTTGTCTTCAGTGCTGCTGGAACTGTGTGTATTGTCTCCTTTGTTCTGATGGTAACTTTGTTGCTATTGCAGGTTTTCTATGTCACTGTTGCTAGTTGGGACCTCTTTGTCACCCCTGTTGGGTTTTGTAGAGTTATGCTTCGGTGTCACAATTGTAATATCAGTAGTGGTTGCTTCCTCAGGCTTGCTTTCATTGCTTCTGAACTGTTATTGTTATTTATGTTGCCTTTGTTGTTGTCTGCTTTTGCTTGATCCCCTTCCTTGTAATCCTGTATTGGAGATTCAATGATCTCTTGTTGTGATGCATCCTTATTGTTAATAGTCCATGTACCCTTTGTGGCTGTGGAGGTGTCTACAGGCTCAGTACTTTCGTCTTCTGTTCCTTCTTCATCTAGAATTAGGGCCTCCAAATTATTGCCAATAGTTATTCCTTGTTTCTCCGGTGAAAAGGCTTTCTCACTTAAAAACTTTGACGGGTCTTGCTCTAACCTAAATCTTCTGTTGGTAGGATTCCAAGCTTTTTTGAACCCCCCCCCTTTTTGTTCTCCAAGTCTCTTCTTACTTCTTTTCCATGTCTAGTTTCATCTTTAATAGGGCCACTTGTGACATTTCTCAATTCCGGATGAAGGCTTATACATTCCTCTTCATTGTGACCTTGGAGTCTATAGCTCTTGCAGTATTTAGGGAGTAGGTCGTACTGAACTTTGATTCTTTCTACTCTAGTCTCCTTACCATTATCGTTGGTGATATCCAGTTCTATAAAATCGAGTAGGTTATCATCTAGGTCCACTTGCACTTTGACCCTAGTGCAGCTCGATCTAGTTTTGTTAATAGTAGCAAGGTCAAGATGAATGGGTTTGCCCACCGCTGAAGCTAGTGAAAATATGGACTCCTTCACAAAGAAATTAGGTAGTAAATCAGGAAAAGAGATCCACGCCATTACTTGTGTGGTTTCCTCCTCTGGATTGAACTCCGTATCATATATGAGGGGTCTCATCTGATATGATGTTCCATCTCTTGATGTTATGTAGTAAGAACTCTTTGTCATCAAGTTCACAAAGTCCTCCATTAGTCTAAGCCTTATCAGGACGTATCTGTTTCGTAGTAGCCCTATCTTACAGTCCCCTTTGATATTGCATTGTTGTGAGATTTGTACGCGTAGCTCCTCAAGCTCTGGCCAACCATATGAAAATTTCCCCACAATTGCGTATTGGAGATTTTCCATAATGTTCATCTTTTGAACTTCCTCCTCAGTCCATGATATTCTTGGTACTCCATCATGATAAGTAACTTTTTTTATGGGAATCACTCCAGATTAATTTCCATTCAACGGTGAGTTCAGGGCAATAGGCTTGACCAAATCTACATATTTGGCTTTTTCTTTAAGCTTTTTGGATGTTTGCTTTTCTCCGACATTAGGCAAATCATTAGGCTCGTTAGGCAAATTTTTAGAAGGTGCTTTCGGGGATTGAGGATGGTTAAGGATAGGTGTTCTAAGGCGGTAAATGTTGGGGGAGGTTTTCTCTGAGGTGGTGGTTAAAGAGATTCTCTGGTCAGTCACCGGCGATGGCTGACCAGAGGCCATGGCGGCCATAATTGGTGGTGTTCTCGAAAGTCAAGGGTTAGGATTTAGCATGAGAGAGAAGAGAGCGTCCCTTTACCATCTGATTGGTATCTTCGGAGGGTGATATTTTTTCTAGTTAAAAGTTTGATTCAGTTTTTGAGGCTTTTGGATGAGTTTTGAGTTGTTATTTAGTAATTTGGATTCTAAGTTAAGAGTTGACTTTGTTCAACATCCGGTTAAGATGACCTCATTTGGATATTTTGATGATTCCATCAGATCTGGAATGTATTTTACAACTAGTTTGAACTATTGGATTGTCTCTGAAAGATCTCAAATGAATTTTGGGTACTTGTTCGGAGTTTAAAGTTTTATGTAGTGGAGTTTTAATAGTACCATCTGAAACAAATAAGCTCTATATGGTGTTTGGATGAAATCATTAGACCCGTATAGTAATTTCATAACCAACACAAAAAAAATTGGTGCATTTTATCATCGTTTGAGGAATTTGTGGTCTTTTTAGTAAAAAAAAATTGATTGCTGGTGCACGCCTTTAGTGACCAAAACTTTCACTTATAGCGATCAAAATCGCACCTGGATTGTGTATAAATTTTAGATTTTGTTCATTCATAAAAAATAATTTTTGAGAGCTAGAAAGTTCCAATTGAGGTGATTTTTGATGTATTTTTCTCGTATGATCATTGGGTACATGTTTATACTCTCATTTTTATTATTTTTTAAGAATATTCATTATATTTTTCATGATTTTGATTCACAATATTGAGATTTAAAACCTCAAAGCTAAACAATCAAAAGTTTTTGATTTGAGGATCAATTTATGATGGATTTTTATTGATTTTTGGAACTTGAGGTTCTTGTAGTGTGAAAAAACTAATTTTGGCATAAATTTATCAAATTATTTGATTATTTTCTTGTTTTAAATCGCGTATGAACATGAAAATTGAGGATTTTGAGCCTAACTTTAAGAAATGATATTTTGATGATTTGAAGTCAATTTTAACTCCATTTTCAATGAAATTTCATATGAACTCTTTAAATTATGAGTAACATAATTTTTGAAGGGCTCAGAGTTGACTTTTTAGATCCGAAGTAAAAGTATAGTAATATGAGTATCGATGGACTCATATTAATGTGTATAAATTGTTCTTGACAGATTCAAGGTAAATTGAAACTTTTTTGGAAGAGAAGTCATTTTGGTGGTGGTTCGTGGTGCGTTTATTCGACATGGAATATGATTATGGAATAACTTTCTTCATATTTTTCTTGGGTGAGGACTTATCCTATAAAGAATACTATGAATTGGGTGACTTAATGATTTATTATGGTAATTGAGATAGAATTTGATTGTGATGCCTGGATTGGGATTTCAGACTTGATCTTGAGGCTTATAGCCGTGTTCATGAATAGATTGATGTTTTAAAAAAATGAATATATATATATATATATATATATATATATATATCCTGTATAGATTTATCATATCATTCTAAGTATGTATATTCATTTATCTCATGGATCCATAGATTGTACTATTGAGAAAAATACTGATTTTTTTTAAAGAAAATGAATCACTTTATATTGATTTGATCTGATGTAAGATTACGGACGAAGACATATGATACTTTTATTGATTTGGTCTGAGGTAAAATTCCTATAATAATACATCTTGTCATTATAGAAATGATTAGGGCGTAAGTTTTCAACTATATTTATCCCTAGGATGAGAGT
Organism: Jaltomata sinuosa; assembly: GCA_003996215.1. NCBI lineage: Eukaryota > Viridiplantae > Streptophyta > Magnoliopsida > Solanales > Solanaceae > Jaltomata > Jaltomata sinuosa. The sequence continues at coordinate 535,118 of QJPP01000524.1, forward strand.
TGGTAAGATCTCAAGCTAGGGTGGGTTATGACGAAAATATGATTTTGTGTGCCTTAGAGATGAATTATGTCTCATGGTGTAATATTTGATAGTGTGGCATCTATTTATAAATATTCGAGTGGTGTGAGGTCCCATAGGATGTTTAGGAACGATAAATGGGTTAATAGAAGTTATGATGATTACCGCGTCGGAATTGATTCATGATGTCTAGAAATCAAGGTTGTATTATTGTTGGATCGAGGTAGATTTTGAAGATTGATAAAGTTGTGGAACACATGCAGGGAACATGTATCTGTGACTTCTTTCACTCAAGCAGAATTCAACTAGGATCTGGAAAAAGTGAATGATGCGGAGAAGGGAGCCAAGCGTATGAAGAAATCGTGTTTATAAGGAGAGTCCAGGTTGCACAAAGTTTCCTTTCATAAGAAAGAATCCTACAAGGAAACAAATCAATAAGATTGACTTAAAAAATTCTACAAGAAAGAGGATTCCCAATATGAAAGGAAATAAGCCGAAATAAGGAGAGGACTCTCAGTATAAATACAAGAGAGGTTTCAGAATAAACCTCATGCACTTACAAAGAGAGATACAAGAAAAACACAATCAAAGTGAGTGAGTTCATATTTGAGAGAGTTCTGAGTGAATATTCAAGTGCAGCCAATACAAGAAACTAGATTGAAGAACGTGTTCCTTAAGTCTATGCTTTACAGTTCTTAAGTCAAGTTAATTGTATTATTTTTCATCGAGTTGTAAACATTCATTCTTAGTGCCAATGAGTTATAAACTGGCATAGGAGTTAGTCTTCAAGTTGGGATAACTCGAGGACTTGGGCACATAAACTTGGAGAGGTTTGTGTGGTGTTTAGGAATTAGAGTTTATAATTCCTTAGGTTACAAAGTTTTGTAATCTTTTGTTGAGGCTCATTGATTTAGTAAAATTGGGTTAAATCCTACAGAGGTGTAGGTCGTGGTTGTTTTCCTTTGTGAGCCGGGAGTTTTCCACATAAATATTGTGTGTTCTCTTTACTGCTTTACATTCAAGTATTTGACAAAGGAACATATTGCTTAACCTATTTTTTAGGCAAATTAGGGGATCAACATTCTAACAGTTGTGAAATGGGAATTTCTAGGTGAGTTTCTGAGTTTTTGGGATCGTTGTAGAGGATCAAGCCCCACGGCAGTGAGTTCATCATAGCGGTTCATTTTCTACTATAGCTAGCCTGATAAATCATTAGAGCTTACCGTAGCAAGCCAAGTCTCACCACAACAGTCTAGCCGTAGCGAGAAAGTGACCACTGCAGCGAGAGATGGGGTCAGATTACTTGACTTAAGACAGTATTCTGAGTTTTATTTCATAAGCTCCCAAAACTCATTCTAGAGCTCCAAGAAGGTAATTTTCTCAAGGTTAGAGTGATTTTCTTCGTTCGAGGTAAGTTCTTCCATAATCTTATTTGTTTAACAATCATTAATCCATGCAAAATTATTAGATTATGAGTTAATGGTGAAATTCTTGGGTCAAATCTCTAAATACATAAAAAGTGAGAAAAATCCTATGGGTAGGTGTAATTTCATCTATACTTAATCTTATGTTGTTATTTAATACTTTCTAGCATGAACTTAGTATTTCTGAACATGATTAGAATGAATTGGGAACCTTGGGTTCCATAAAGGTGTGACCTTTAGCATAAAAATGGCTTAAAAAGGAGCATTGGAGTAAAAACTCTATGATGGTATTTATATGTATAATATGGGATTAGTGGATGACTTTGAGGGATGTTACAGACCTCGAGTAAAGGTAGAGTTAGTGGTTAAATTTTCAAGGCCTAAAATGAAAGAGTAAATAATTAATTATTCTATATTGTTTGTCTATCTAGATTTTAAATGCTCTGAAGCATTAAGGAAGGGCAAGGCTAATGCAAGGTAGTTTGTGATTCAGATTTCTTAAAGTTGATGTAGGTTACGATTTAATTGGAGTTGAGACTGCATTTACTGCTTGTATAATTTTTAATTGAATAACTTGTGACTGGTCTTCGAACGTATTTGAGTTGATGATTGTGATCATGTTAATACTTGAATGAATAAACTATGTACCTTGAAAATAGTTAAAAAACTTGTAATATTAAGTGTACATGTGATTAGTGCACTGTGTTATATCATGAGAGATAGAGACTTGAAACTATAGGTTCATATTGGTTGAAGGGTCGGGTACTATGCTGGTACAGATTTGATACTGACTTGATTATTATGGAGCGAATACCACGAGCCGATACAAATACAGATACTGATATTATTATAGATCGGGTACCATGAGCCGGTGTGATATATGGACCCTGATGCGTCTCTTGCAGGTCATGGATAGTTGGACAGAAATAAATTTCTTTAGCATATATGTACATATTTACGGTTATAGTTACATTATTATTGATATTGTTTGTTAGAAAGGCATATTGAGATAAAACTATGAACACTGAGTTACATTTATGAAAATGAGATGGACATAGATCCCCGTGAGATGTAACTGTTGAGAGCATAAATACTTGAACTGTTATTATAACATTCTGTGACTTTTATGAATTGTTGTAGACCTTGTTTGGTTGACTTGAGGCGATTATTTATGGACTGAATTATTTGCTAAGTGTTGAAGTATCTTCCTACTTGTTATTTGATTTAACTGTTTACTTGTTTTAAATTGGGTCGACCTATGATGCCTACCAATACATAGTGTTTGGTATTGATACTACCTTGTACTCTTCTTTTGTTAAGTGTAGATTGTGTTCCATAGGCTCAGACGCGACCTCACCTAGCCAGGACAGCTGATTTTGATCCAAGAGTGAGCACTATATCTTCAGGTTGCCATGGATCTTCACTTGGGTCATTGTCCTTCTTTTGAACGATGAAACTCTCTTTATTTTGATTAGTTTGTACATCTTAGACATATTTAATTTTGTTTAGAGTTCTTGTACAATGACTTTTGGGTCTTGGAGAAAATATAATAGATACTGATTTCTTTCGCACTTAGTTTATAATCCAGATCGAATTGTACTTTCCTAAAGTCTTGAAAAGATCCACAACAAAATTCATGGCTATCTTTTCACACTTTCATTTAGGAATGGACATTCTCTGAAGAGTACCAATAAGCTTCTGATGTTCATACTTCACTTGGTAGCAGTTTTGACACTTAACCACAAAATCAACCATATATCTTTTCATTTGATCTCATCAATAGTGTTACTTCAAATTTTGATACATTTTGGTCACACCAGAATGTGTAGAATATTTCAAACAGTGAGCCTCTACTAGAATAGTAGAAATCAAATTATCAACATAATGCACACAAACTTGCCCCTTGATTCGTAAAACACCCTCATCATTAATTATGGACTCTTTGGCCTCACCCTAAAAATCTTTATCATGGATTTTACTCAATTTAAAATCTTCAAATTGCTTAGCTTAATCTACTCAAGAAATGAAGACCTCGCCTTAACACATGCTAACAGTCCACCCCTCTCAGACACTTTAAGTCTCATGAAGCTGTTAGCTAGAGTCTGAATCTCTCTAGCCATCGAACGTATGGTAGTCTTCAAATGGGCTAAGTTGCTCATAATTTTGGACTTCCTACTCAATGTGTCGGCTACTACATTAGCCTTACCTTAATGGTATAAGATGGTGATATCATAATCTTTGAGAAACTCCATCCATTTTCGCTACCTCAAGTTCAAGTCTTTGTGTGTAAACATATGTTATAAACTATGATGGTCTGCGAACACTTAACAACGCATCCTGTACAAATAATGCCTTCATATTTAAGAGTAAAAACCACAACAGTTAACTATAAGTCATGAGTAGGATAATTCTTCTCATGCACTTTCAATTGTATCAAAGCATAGGAAATAATGTTCCTTTCCCCCATCAACACAACACCTAAACTAGATTGTGAGGCATCACAATAAATAATAAAATTCTTACCCTCCACTGGAAAGGCAAGAATATGAGTGGTAGTTAATAAGGTCTTGAGCTTTTGAAAGCTCTCCTCGCATTCATTCGACCAATAAAATAATACCTCTTTCTGAGTCAGCTGGATCAAATGAGTAGCAATGGATGCGAACTCTTTCACGAACCTATGGTAATAGCTGGCCAACCCCACAAAACTATGGACCTCGGTCCCCAAAGTTGATCTAGCCTAATTCTTAAATGCCTCAATCTTGTGTGGGTCTACCATCACCCCCTCTTTCAAAACTACATGTCCTAAAAACTCGTACACATCCTGTGCAATCGCTCATAATAGTCAAAAATAAACTCGTACGTATTCTCAGATTCTAAACCATGAAAGACTCTATGCTTTATCTTGACAAATTTATAGAGTTGATCATGCTCATTGCTTATCATTACTGGGCCTATTACCTGCCATGGAAAAATACCTATTTCGAAGCCTCATCCATCCGAGGAGCTACAACGTAGCATGATGCACCCCCGGATGATGTATAGTGGGAACTGCATGTGTGGCTCCGATTTCTACAAGCCCACTTAGAAAACTCAGGACATGTTGAATCATAGTTGATGACATCTAAATTGGAGTTGCACCTCTCTGAACTGGTGTTGCCTCATTATTTTAAACCGGTATTGCTTCATCCTCTATAACCTTAGGAAGATCCTCGTGTGGGGGAGGTGATGCTGACCTTTCCCGAGATGGTGTTATGGCCTGAGCTCTGTCCTTGGCGGGCACTGCCTTCTTTCCCCTACCTCTTCCTCCTCTTGCATATCCCCTGCCATAAATCGCATCGTCAACGACTGGTTTGGGCACCATTACTCGGCTTTCAAAGCATGTATTTTCACCATTTGCAAGAATAAGAGTGAAAGAGTCATATACCAATTTGGATCAACAAATACCAATTGAAATCAAGTAGTAGCATAAAAGAAAGAAGAAGCTGAGTTTTTTTAATATTCTGTAACCTCTCAAAGAAAAGTACATATGTCTCTGTATTATTTCACAAGACTCTACTATACTAGTTCTTGTACGACAAGATCGATAAGTCTAGAGCTCTGTTACTAACTTTATCACGATCTAAATGACTGTGAGTGGCACCCACACTAACCCTTCGATGGGAGAACCATCTAATCCAAACCTTACCCCAATCATTTAATCATTTTTAGACGATATAATAATAAAACAACTCAACAATGATAATAGTTGAAAACTAGTGATAAAGTGCAAAAATATTCAACTACCTATTACATTCCTTAAGATTCGAAAGTCATTTACAAGAATTCTAAACAACTAAACATTACTAAGATGTTCAAAACTAATCAAAAATAAGAGTTTCATCATCCGAAATAAGGACAATGACCTAATGAAGATCCATGGCAGCCTAGAAAATTAGTGCTTACCTTTTGATCAAAGTCAGTTGTCTGGGCTAGCGGTGAGGTCGGGTCTGAGTCTTTGAAGCATGATTTAAACTCAATAAAAGAAGAGCACAAGGTAGTATCAGTACAAATTACTATATACTAGTAGGTATCATAGGTCGACTCAGTTTAGAATGAGTATGCAGTTAAATCAAATAATAAAATGGAACTTCAACTCTTAGCACGTAGTACAATTCAGCAAATAATCACCTCAAGTCAAATCAAACAAGGCCTATAACAAATTTTATAAATCACTGAATATTATCATAATAATTCAAGTACACACGCTCTCACGGGGATCTATCCCCACCTCACTTTCACCAACGTAACTCAATACCCTTAGTTTCATCTCAACATGCCTTTCCAATTCACAATATCAAACAATAATGTAAATGTAATTGTAAGGGTGTACACACATGCTAAGGGACTTATTTCTGTCCAACTAGCCATGACCTGTCGGGGACGCACCAGGGTCTATGTACCATACCAGCTTGTGATATTCGATCCATAGCAATAAAGTTAATATTAATATATGTACTGGCTCGCGGTACCCGATCCTCAATGAAATAACCATATCTATACTGGCGTGATACCCGACTCCTTAATCAATGTGAACCTATGGTTCCAAGTCTCTATCTCTCAGGATATAATACAATGCACTAATCACACGTACACTTTATGATTTCGGTTCTCTAATCAATATATATATATATATAACACCGCTTATTCATTCAAGTATTTATATGATCACAATCATCAACTCAAGCATGTACGAAGATCAATCACAAGTCATCTAATTTAAACACATACAAGCATTAAATTAAGTCTCAACTCTAATTAATCGTAACCTACCTCGATTGAAGAATTCTTAACCACGAGCTACCTTGCAATAGACTTGCTCTTCCTCAATGTTTTGGAGCGTTCAAAGTCTATAATTAGCAATTACAAGAGTAATTAATCATTTACTCTTTCATTCCAGGCTTTGAGAATTTAACCCACTAACTCTACCCTTATCGAGGTCTGTGGAGTTTTTCAAGGGTTAATTAATTACCAACTAGCCTCACATTATACATATGATCACTATTTATGGAGATTCTAGTCCAAATTCTCCCGTTTAGCTATTTTTATGCTAAAGATCACATCTTTATGGAACTCAAAGTTCCTAAATTTTTCAAAACATATTTAGAAACACTAGATTCATGCTAGGAAGTATTAAACAACATCCTAGGATCAAGTCTAGGTAAAATTATACCTATCCATAGGTTTTTTTTTTATCACTTTTCATACCTTCAGGGTTCTAATCCCACAATTTCACCATTAATCTTCATTCATATGATTCTACAATCGAAAAGAGATTAAACGTTGATAAGAGAAATAAATTACTCACTTTAATGGAGGAAAATCACCTAACCCAGTAGAAAAATTGCCACCAACAGTTCTAGAATGAGACTTTAAGTTTTGAAAAATAAAATTCTGAAAATCAAACTTAACAGGTAAACTGATCCCGTCTCTCGCCGCAACGATCGATTGCTTTCTCACTACGGAGAGGTCGTTGTGGCGAGATTGGATCGCTACGGCAGGCTCTAACAGCTTGTCAGGCCCGCTACGACAGAAACTATACCGCTATAGCATGCTCACTGCAGCAAAACTCCATCCTCTACAGCGGTCTACAGAAATCAAAACCTCGAAAACTCTCCCAAAACTCTGCATTTCTTAATACACCTTGATTTCTAGACATTACAGATCAATCTTGATATGGTAATCACCATAACCGGAGTTCTATGAACCCGTTTATCATCACGAAACTTCCTACAAGGCCCTACACCACTTGACTATCCATAATTGGACACTATAATACCAAGTAATACACCACGCGACACAAACCGTCTTTAAAGCACATAACACTAGATTTTTATTAAAACTCATCCTAGCTGAGATTTTATCAACTCTCACTTTGAGAAAACTCTATCCGGACACTTACACCCTAAATCACATTATAACGACGGGATGGATCATTAAATATCATAACTAAATGATTAAGTGAGATAAAAATAAGAGAAGTATTAATTAACTATGATTTAGAGATCACCATGCTTATGAAAACACAAGCTAAATATATGTAATGTCGTAATAACAAAATAACATATCCGCAGTTTAACATAGTTTGCGAGAGTGAAAATACTTTTCTTATCACATTACCTCTTAAGGGGTTTTAATTTCACTTTGAACGAAAAATAGGGATAGTCGGTCGCCTATAAAATATCTATGTATGAGTAATTTTTCCGGACAACTATAAATTAGTTTCTTCCTTCATTTTTACTTGTTTATAATGAACTTTGCACTCGTTTTAAGAAACAATAAATGAAGTATTTATTTTACTATATATTTTCTCCGTCAATCTTTACTTGTCCACTACTAACTTTGCACACTTCTTAAGAAATTATAAATAAAAGGATAATTTTACCATATCACTCTTTGAATATAATAAATACAATATCTTAAAAATTGTAATAGGGAAATAAATATAATTAATGATAAGGGCAAATTAGAAACTAAGAGTAAAATTATCTCTTGATTTCATAAATTTGATAAGTATTATTGAAAATCTATTTTTAGTATAATGAACAAGTAAAGATGAATCGAGGAAGTAATACTTATACTAATTGGTATATAGTCTTAGTGGATTTGACAAATGATTTTTTGAATGTGTAGTTAATGTTAAAGGGTAAATATTGATATGTTAAAATGAATAAATAAAATAAACTTTTTTTAATATAATCAACAATTAGTAAAAGTGAACTGTGGGAGTACAACTTATTCATTTTTCTCGCCAGACAAAAAAAGAAGAAGAGAATTTCAAAGGAAAAAATGAGGAGATAGGTCAAAATAATACAAAAGTTTAGATAAGGTTTTTTCAACATTCCCAAACTTTTTAACGTTGAAAAACAGAATTAGTGTTTGACCAAAAAGTTAAAAATCTTTCTCATGAAGCTAGATTATTATTATTATTATTATTATTATTATTATTATTATTATTATTATTATTATTATTATTATTATTGTCGTCGTCGTCTTTGAGGTGACAGAAAATGTGTACATGTACATGCGTGCAGTTAACTCTTCTTTTGTAATTAGTTTGTCACCTTAATCATTTATGTTGCATGACAATGTACGTACCATCACATTTTTTTTAGGAAGAAAATGGAAAAAGATCAATCATTTCCATGTGCACTCCACCTAACTTTAGAAGAATCGTAACTTTTTCTTAAGCTACAATGAGTATTTAGAATACAATAAAATATATATGTACAGTGGTTAATGAATGTTTAGGAAATAATTGAAGACTATAGATATAGAATACTTTTTTTCCCCTGCAGTTAAGAATTTAAAGAAAAATGATATAAAGATAACATCATATTTTCTTTTTTTTAAAAGGTATTTTTACCTGCTTATTTTGAGCTCGGGGTCTATCGGAACTCTTTGCCTTACTTAAGAATTTAAAGAAAAATGATATAAAGATAACATCATATTTTCTTTTTTTTAAAAGTTATTTTTACCTGCTTATTTTGAGCTCGGGGTCTATCGGAACTCTTTGCCTTACTTATGAGGTAGTGATATGGACTGCGTACACTCTATCCTTTTCATACCTCACAGTGTGGGAATATACTGAATATGTTGTTGTTGTTGTATGAATTATTACCCGCTCATAACTGAATAAAATTTTATATTATTAAATATATAAATATTTTACCTTTTTTATCAAACAGAGAAAATATATTACATTTTGTATCAAATTTGGGCGTTTTCGCTGCTCTAGATTTTTCCACGATTTTGACATTAATTTTAGGAAACATATCCTCATCACATTACCATCTTCATCTCCTCTCCTTATTATCAACTTAGCCATTCTGCCTGGTTTGGAGATAGTATCAACTTAGCAAGAGTTCACTCCATTTTCAGTCACTAATAAGCTCGAAGCTCAAGTTTGAAAAATTGATTTACCACAAGCAAATTTTGTTTTGAGTGGGTGGTATCTCAAAAAAACTAAAACATTGAGGGGAATTCGAATTTAAAACTTGGAGCTATTTGGATAAGATTTGAGTTAGTTTTAGACAGAATTTCAGCTCAAGTTCGTTGAAGTTCAAAGTTGCAGTCGAATTGTATCAAATTTGTACTCCCTCCGTTTCAAAAAGAATGTCTTTTTCCCTTTTTAGTAACTCTTTAATTTTAACTTTCCACATGGTATGTTTAAGATCACAAGATTAAACGACATTTTGGTATATTTGACATATCTTTAATTTATGACCACAAAATTCAAAAGTCTTTTCTACTTTCTTAAACTCCGTGCTAAGTCAAAATAAGTCAAATAAATTGCAACGAAAGGAGTATTAAAGTTGTATTATAGTTGTTTCTATGGTTGTATGAAAATTATATTTTAAGTTTCTATGGTGTTGGTGTTGCGACGGAAAGCGACAAACCCAAAAATAGAGAAAATAAAGAACACCAAAGTTAACGTGGAAAAATCCTTCAAATCGAAGGTAACAACCACGGGATCACAAAGACCCAAATAGCTCCACTATAACAATAAGGGGGTTACAAATATTTTCCAACAATGGCTACACAACAAGTGCCAAACACGGAGAAACAATAGCTACATCAATAAACTAAATCAAGAGAAATCACCCAAAATAGAGCTTCTGTTAAGGACTCAAAACGGGATGTTGTGGACCTCTAAATCCGATCTTCACCGATCAAATCAACCACCAGGATGTTAGGAACACTCAGTCAAACATTTAGCTCGATCCAACGGTGAATGAACTGACAAACGTGATTTGAAGGTGGCTGATCGGAGAGCAAAAACTGTAGCAAAATTCTCCCTTTTCTTCTCTCTTGGTGAAAGCTCTCTTAAAAACCTCTCTTATGTGCTATTGTCTTTCAAAGAAAAATACCAATGAGCTCTGAATAATTCTCTCAAGTAGTCCTATTTATAGATGATGAGTGGTGCTTCTTTTCCATAAGCCAAAACCAACTCCAAGTAGGATTAGAAATCCAACTCCAAATAGGAATACACATCCAACTCTTATTCCAAATAGGATTGAAACTTACCAAAAGAGAATAGGATTAGGCCATGGGCCTTTGGCTGGAACATGGGCTATAGCCCAACAAACTCCCCCTCCAGCCAAGGGGCCAAATGACTCTTCAAGTGGAGGAACTCTCGACGGGCTTCATGCCTGTCGAAGTTCTACAAAACTCATGATTGTCTGCAATCACCACTTTCGTTAGCATATCTGAAGGATTGTCATCTGTGTGTATCTTCTCACCCTCAAAATTTAGACTTGCGACTAAGCCTAGTATCGTAAAAGACATTTTCATAACATGAGAGAAATTTTTATCAAAGTCAATTCCCTTCCTCCAGTCAAATTCTTTGTCAACTAACCTCGCCTTATACCTAGGCACAGAGGTATGCTGGTCTTGCTTTACTCTGAAGATTCATTTGTTCAATAAACCTCTCTTAGCTTTCGGTAATTCTACTGACTTGTATGTGCCATTCTCATGGAGTGACTTCATCTCATCTTTCATAGTTTCTACCCACTGATCTCTATGAGTATCTTGCATGGCTTCATCATAATCTCCAGGTTCTCCCATGTCAGTCAAAAGCATACTCATTGGGAGAGTAACGTGTTGATTTTTGCTTCTCCCTAGTAGATCTTCTATTAGAGGTTTCAGGAGTATCCAAAGTAGCAACTGGTTGTTGATCAACCACAACATCATTACTAGGAGCATCTATATGTTCTACACCTTGATTATCATTTTGATCATGCTCACCATCTACATTATTATTTTGGGTTCCTTCATGTGCAATAGATGAATCAGTAATAGAAACTGGATCAACATCGACTAAGCTCTCATTATTGTGAGAATCTATTTTCTCAGTCTTGTCAATATCTTCAATTGTTTAGTCTTCAAAGAATACTGCATCACGACTTCTAATAAGCTTATTATCAATCGGATCATAAAAATGATACTCAAACTCATCTTGGCCATAACCAATGAAGATGCACTGCTTAGTTTTAACATCCAGTTTCGATCTCTCATATTTTGGAACATGCACACAAGCTTTACACCCAAAGACTTTCAAATGATCATAGGAAACATCCTTAGCAAACCAAATTTGGAACATCACCATCCAAAGTAACCGCAGGAGATAAATTGATAACATAAGCAACAGTGTTAAGTGCTTCTGACGAAAAGAAATTCGAAAGTTTAGCCTCTGAAAGCACACATCTAACTCTCTCAACTAGAGTTCTATTCATCCTCTCTGCCAAGCCATTCAATTGAGGCGTCTTAGGCGGAGTTTTCTGATGATGAATTCCTTGCGTTTTGCAATAGTTATCAAAGGGACCAATATATTCACCATCATTGTCTGTGCGAATATATTTCAGTTTCTTTCCGATTTGTCTCTTAGATAAAGCTTGAAATTCTTTAAAAATATCAAGTACTTAATCTTTGGATTTTAAAGGATATACCCAGAGCTTGCGAGAATGATCATCAATGAAAGTAGCAAAGTAAAGTGCACCACCTTTTGACTTTACTTTAAAAGGACCACACAAATCAGAGTGTACTAGCTCCAATAATTCAGGCTTTCTTGAAGGGGGATGACTGTGAAAAGAAATTCTTTTTTGTTTTCCAACTAAGCAGTGAACACATCTTTTCACCTTTGCTTGTTTCACACCAGCAAGCAAATTCATCTTAGCCAAACATGCAATACCCCTCTCACTCATATGACTTAACCTCTTGTGCCACAATTCTGATAAAGCGTCACTTTCTACTAGATTTACAGAGTCACTAAGGATAGAACCTTGTATCACATATAAATTAGAATTCTTTCTTCCTCGAGCTACAACTAATGAGCCCTTGGTGATCTTCCATTGGCCATTAAACAAGTCATTATGATAGCCGTCATCATCCAGTTGTCCTACAGAGATCAAATTCAAAGGAATGTCTGGAGCATGCTTCACATTTTGAAGGACTAACGTTGTACCAATATTAGTCTTCAAACAAACTGTGCCAACAACAAACACCTTAACTTTACCAGCATTGCTCATCTTTAACACTCCACAGCTAATAGGAGTATAAGATGAAAAAAAGTCTTTCCTTGGTGTGACATGAGATGTAGCTCCAAAATATACTATCCAACTTGTATCTTGAGATACAAAATTGATGACGTTTTTATCAGAAGCAAAGAGAAGATCCTCTCGAACAATAGCTACGACATTGTTTCCGCTATTTTCTTCTTTCTTTCCTTCTCTAATTTCTTGCTTCAGCTTATTGCAACACCTCCTAATATGTCTTTTCTTTCCACGATGTTGGCATGAAATATTCTGATACCCTGACCTTGACTTACTTTTGCTTTTACCTCTATTTCTCGAATTTCTTATTTTATCTCTCCCCCGTTCTTCTGTAAACAAAACAACTGAATGTGAGGATGAGCCTTGAGATTTTCTCCTTACTTTTTCATTCAACACACCACTCTTGGCATATTCCATAGTCACCTTGCCACCAGGAGCTGAATTTGTTAAATAAATTTGAAGAGTTTCCCAAGAATCTGGTAGAGTATTAAGAAGCCAAAGTCCTTGTATCTCATCGTCAAAATTGATACTCATTCTAGACAGCTGATCAAGGACACCTTGAAAATCATTGATATGATCAATAATAGGACTGTCCTCCTTGTACTTAAAAGTCATCAATTGCTTTAGTAGGAACATCTTGTTATTGCCAATTTTTGCAGCGTAAAGTGTCTCCAACTTTTCCCACAATGTTCTAGCATGTGTCTCATTCACAATGTGATTGTGAACATTGTCTTCAACCCATTGTCTAATATATCCACATATTTATTGGTGCTCATGATCCCAATCCTCATCAGCCATAGACTCGGGTTTATGAGCAACGAAAATGGGAAGATGCATCTTCTTCACAAAGAGTAGATCTTTCATCTTGATTTTCCATATGTTATAATTACTCCCTCCATCAAAAATCCTTGATATATAACCAAGGCTCTGATACCACTTGTTGCGACGAAAAGCGACAACCCCAAAAATAGAGAAAATAAAGAACACCAAAGTTAACGTGAAAAAATTCTTCAAATCGAAGGTAACAACCACGAGATCACAAAAACCCATATATCTCCACTATAACAATAAGGATTTTACAAATATTCTCCAACAATGGCTACACAACAAGTGCCAGACACGGAGAAACAATAGCTACACCAATAAACTAAATCAAGAGAAATCACCCAAAATAGAGCTTCTGTTCGGGACTCAAAACGGGATGCTGTGGACCTCCAAATCCGATCTCCACCGTTCAAATAAAACACCAAGATGTTAAGAACACTCAGTCAAATATTCAGCTCGATCAAACGGTGAACAAACTGAAAAACATGATTTGAAGGTGGGTGATTGGAGAGCAAAAACTGTAGCAAAATTCTCCTTTTTCTTCTCTCTTGGTGAAAGCTCTCTCAAAAACCTCTCTTATGTGCTATTGTCTTTCAAAGAAAAATACCAATGAGCTCTGAATAATTCTCTCAAGTAGTCCTATTTATAGATGATGAGTGATGCTTCTTTTCCATAAACCAAAACCAACTCTAAGTAGGATTAGGAATCCAACTCCAAATAGGAATACACATCCAACTCCTATTCCAAATAGGATTAGAACTTACCAAAAGAGAATAAGATTAGGCCATGGGCCTTTGGCTGGAACATGGGCTATAGCCTAACAGTTGGTTGTATTATTTGTATGAAAGTTGCATACAATGTTATTGTATTTGTATTAAATTTTCAAGAACCAACATGAAATTTATACAATTATATACATATTTCATACATACTTTATACATGAAATCATGAGCGAGATTCGAAGCCTTGAACGAGATTCAAAGCGTCATTTTTTTAGAAACCTAATATGAACTTTATACATAAAATTTATACAGTTATGCATATATTTCAAACTGATTTTACACAGTTCTTATGCATGAACTTATGAGCGATATTCTAAGTCTTGAGCAAGATTCGAAGTGTAACTTCATATATGTTTTGAGAAAAAACTCCTACTATATTTGATAAATATGAATCTTATTTTGTATATGTAGATTTTTAATTATTTTTTGCCTATTAAAAACAATGTTACCCTACATCACTTATGTGCAATAAGGTTTCACTATGGTTAAAGGACCTTTCCTCTCCGAGAAATGGAATTAAAATTTAGGATTAAGGAAGAAAAAAACTTTTACTCTTAAAATTATAAGGGTTATAAATTTAGTGAAGAATTAGTGAGGGATTATCAAAAGTTTTGTTAGTTACGAGCAATTTAACAATAAAATAGTGATGAAATTGAGAGCTAATTCTAATTTTTTTAAAGTGAATTACTACATCTTCTACACTAAATTGTTCTGTATTGCCATATAGAGTGGCGAAATACAAGAGTATAAAAGGGTAAATTAGTTGATGATTGCACATCCTTTAGACAAATAAAAGATTGATTCCAATCTCAAGAGAACTAAATGTATTTTAATTTAAAAGTAAGGTTTTCTTGTTGGTTAATTAGTTATAAGTTATAACTCTTATAATTTTAAGAGTAAAAGTTTTTCTTCTCACTTAATCCTAAATTTTAGCTATAAATTTTGTTGTTAATCCTTTGCTAAAATGTACTCTTAGCTAATAAAACTTTTTGATAGTCCTTCGCTGATCCATCATTAAATAAGATTAGAAACGGATTTTGTTGATTTTTTTCCATCCTCCCTTTAGTTTAGTTTGAAACCGTCCTAACAACTAGGAATGTTCATGATTCGGTTTGGAATGATTTTTGATTAAAATCAAAAATCAAAATCAAACCAATTTAGTTGGTTTTTAAATTTTTAAAATCAAACCAAATAAAACAAAAATTATCGGTTTGATTCCGTTTTTCGATTTATAACAAACTAATGATAAATTGTTAATAGTAAAATAATGAAGACATGAGACAACTATTTCAAATGAACATTAGGAATTAACAATTTTTTCTCGATTATCACAAGATAAAGTTATCTCAATCTTATATTATTTTTCAGCACTATTCTGAAGTTTTAGCATTTTTAATTGCATAACTATAGAGGTTACTCCACTTCACATGTCTAACCTCCACAAAAGTAATATACAAATTTAAATAGAATGGTCAACTCTTCAAAAATCAAAGGGACAAGCCATCAAAGAGTAGATGAATGTTTTAGCAAAGAAACTTAAAAACTAACAATACACTACACTACATAGACACATATAGACAATTAGACTTAGAGTGTTGAGTTTGGACATATTTTTTAAGATGTAAAATTTAAAAGTGTAGTAGTGAATCTTCAAGAAGTAGACTAAAGTCAAATTAATGATTAAACAGTATAAAATATTTATAATTTCTTATGAAAAATCAATATCATATATTCAAATCATTATAAAATTTATGCATATAATACATCGATTCGATTGGTTATTTTTTTGATTTTTTCTAATAAAATTAAAATCAAATCAAATATTATCAATTTTTAAAAATTTAAAATCAAACCAAATTAAATATATATATTTTTAATCAATTTGATTTGATTTGTTTTGTTTTTTCACGAAACCGTACCTTTCTATTGTAAGATGAGGCTATCCTTTAATTTTGTTCGAGTCCAATTATGAGTTGTAAGAGAGCAACTAGTCAAACTTCTTAAGCAGCCAGCCCAGAAGTGAGTTGTGGCTGAAATACATTAAGCCTTTTTTATTGAAAATGATTTGAGAGTTTTACAGAGTAATTGTTTGAAAATGAAATTAAAGGCAACTGTCGTTTTCCATTTGACCAACATTATATTATAGTATGCATCTTTGAATTTATCATGGATATATATAATCTTTAATATCTGAGGTATTCTTATCCAATAGAGTATTTTATTTTCTTGTCTTGAACAAATAAATAAAAGTCATACATGGACGAAGTCATCCTTCGAAGACAAATATTTATTTCTCAATGGCATGTACTTAACCTTCGATCAGAAGCATATGTGCGACTCTGAGAATATCATAAAATTTGCCACTAACAATCAGTAGCGAATCAAGAATTTTATTAAGGGGATTTGAAAAATATAATTGTAATGCTTGAGATTTAAACTTGAAAGCTCAAGGTGAAGTTTGAACCCTCTCAACTACTAAGCCAATGTAACATCTAATCTTATACATAAATACCTTATATATACGATGTAATTTTTCGTTGAGGGGGTTTGACTAAATCGTCTTGCTACCCCCTAAATTCGCCCATGCTTACAATCATGGATAGAGATAAGGTGCCGCAAAAGTGTTTATCTGAATCTCTTTATCAAAAAATTATACTATATATACAATTGAAAATATATTTATTTATATATATATATAGTCAATATTGAAATTCTGCTCCTCTCGCTGCTTGTAAATAGTTACTTGGAGTAGCGTGACTATTCTTTGGACCCTAAATGTAATGAGGTCAAGCCAATTTGCCCTTTTTAACTGTTTTGAATATTAAACTTTCCTTGATATAGGTAGGTTAACTATAAAAGGTGAATTTTCAGTGACTTAATGATGAAAAGACAAAATACCTACGCTTGGGGTGTACAAAATCGAACCGCAAATCGAATCAAATCACAAATCGAATCAACCCGTAAAAAAAATTCGACTAGTGTTTTGGTTTGACTTGAGTTGGTATTGGAAAAAAAAACTCGACTATAATTAGTTTGGTTTGGTTTTAACTAAAAAGAGTCAAACCGAACCGAACCAACCCGATATTACAATAAAAATATTTTATACATAAAAATATTTATTGTGATGTAATTTATAAATATTTCTTCAACCTTTTCATAGTTTTTATTTTTCAACATATTATTTCAAGTTTAAACTTAGAATTTTAAATGGTCCAATAAGCCTTTTTACAACCCATAGATATTAGTAACTCAAATAAAGCCCAAAGTAATATGAATGTTAACAAAAAATTATTCAATCCAACACTAGGAATGACAATTATGTTAGATATTTATTCTTTAATTTTATATAAATACATAAACTAATTTATTTTTCTGTTTAATATTTAGTTATGTAGTTAATACTTATTAGACTTATTTTAGCATGACTTAATACTTTTAAATTATGATTATTTTTATTATGACTTATTAATATGCAATATTTATTCGATGCGATTTCATTATTTTTTTGGTTGAATATTTTATTGTCATCACTCACTTCATTAATTTCAAATAAAGTGAATATATTTTGTGTTATTTTTTTAAGAAATTTTGCTCGGACTAAAGAAATATTTGAAGCACAAGTTAATTATATGTTTGTATGAAGACTTTACCGAAAAAAACTCGAAAAAACCAGAAAAACTCGAGAAAATAAAAAAAATCCGAGGTTAAAAAACCCGATTTTTATTGGTTTAGTTTGATTTATAAATTTAAAAACCCGACACTAATAATTTAATTTGGTATTTTAAAAATCTGAACCAACCCGATCCATGTATACCCCTACCTACACTTATTAAATTGTTATGGAGTGCCACAATTCCGTTATGAGTTATCACAAATTGTTCTCATAAGGAAAATATTACGTAAGTACTAATTTACCCTATTTAATAAGAAAAGGAAAAGGATATATGTTATGGTATGAGAAATTGTCTCCTTTTACTTTAGTAGGCGTTTGACCTAGGATTTAGAACTCTAATTTCAAATTTTGATTTCAAAATTCGCGTTTGTTTATGAAATTTTCACAAAATTTCAATTTGAATTTCAAATCTCAAATTCTCTAAAAAAGTAGGATTTCAAATTTTAAATTTCAAATTTTAAATTGTGATTTCAATTTTTTTTTAAATCCATCATTTTAAATTTTACAAAAAAAAAAAGACTCACGCTTGATGTGAAGAGATCGTTCGCACCATGTGGAAGGATTATATTAAGGAATAACTAGTTAATATTATTGTTGATTAGTGAATCTTTGTAAAATTATGTGTATTTGAAAGTTTGTAATAACATGTAATCGCAAACACTTATTTATAAACAAAATATGCAGATGTGTAATTTATTAATGCAAAGACTTAGGATATTTCGATACCTTATTTATGAACTATGATGTTGCTCATTTGGTAAGATTAAATAAGAATTGGGGAAGTTTTGATAGTTTTCACAAATTATGGGACTTTTATGTTTATGAGAAAAATTATAACTTAAGAAATTCAAATTGCATGTCCAAACAAAATTTTAACTTCAAATCAGTATTATTTTAAATCGCTGATCTCAAATCATGTTCCAACGAGTCTTTAATGATTATTATAAAAAATCAAAAAAAATTAAAAAATGTATATTACGGACTCGAATCATAGTAGAGAAGATTTTCTTTTCCAAGTTAAAAAACAAATGGGGTTAGGGTTAAAGATCGATAGTGTGTCATTTTGTTAAAGAATGTAGACTATTAATGTTCTATATGAAAGAAATATGATGATCATTTTGAACTTGAGTTCAAAGATAGTGGATTGTTTTGGGCCTTTTCTCCATATTATCCCCACGAACTTGAGCATCTGGAAACATACACAGGAACGGTTAAATATTTTATGGGGTCTCTATTTTTGTTCACTCTAACTCAATCCATAAATCGGACAATCAAGCTGCCCCATCGGAATGCGTCAATGACTTCTCTAGTTATGCTCACTCAAGCTCAACCCATGAATGAGGCCATCAAGTAGCTCAATCAAGTTTAATCTGATTTTGCTCACTCAAGCCCAATTCATATGTGAGTCATCAAGTAGCTCAATCAAGCTCAACCAGTCTGAACGTGATAGCATCTGCAAAGATGGGGTAACTAGACCTAGCCATCGTATCACTCATACACAGGAAGGTTAGATACTTCTTCCTTTCTGAACGTGATCACATAAATCTAAATTTGGAATAAAAGTCTGAGCAATACAATTAATTGTACATAAATAAGTGTCAAAGCACTACAATCTCTGAATCAACATTCAAGATTATGTGGTGCTTTGATGATTGACAAACTATGTATAAGAGACAATTTATATAAAGAAAGACGATCGCAGAAGAAAGATTGAAGATTCAAGAATTAGGTCCTCAGATATCTCCAAGAAAAAGTGAATATACTAGCAACATTTCCAGAGGAACTCACAGAGAACCTTCCTCTGAGTAGAACATGAGACTTTCAAGATGAAACTTTTTCACGTGTACACCAGGAATCATTGGAGAATTCAATTTGATAAGAAACTGAAATTCCATATAAGGAATATTACCATACATTATGCACATGAAATTATCTTGGGAATAGGAGAAAAAAGTTGAAGCATGAAAGATTCAAACCAAGTCAAACTAGGATTAGAGGCATGGATAGACTTGAACCAATTCATGTTTGAATTAAAAAACTACAAGGTGACTACTTACTCCTACATAAATAACACAAATTATGTTTTGGAGTTTAACCACACCCAAAGACAGATGCTTTAGAGTCAGAAGAGTTCTATACAAAGAGTCTTATAGAAGAAGTTACTGCTACAATGAAAGAACTTGTTCCTATCAAGATTTTTCTATACAGTTCTTAAAATTGTAATAGTTAGCTTTTTTGTGTTGATTTCAAAATAATATCTTGATTATCTTCTTAGTTGATTGCAGTAGGTGTTGTTTGATGTCTAAGGGACTTTATTGACATGGTAAAGTCATTGAAAAAGAAGAGTAAGAAGATAGATGTTGGGATTATTGTGTACAATTCCTTAGGTATTACAAGAGCAGTTATAAATCTGAAATTTGGGCTCAGAGTATAGTAGAAGAATTAGAGAAAATCTTACAGAGGTGAGTCTTGATTTTTTTTCTCCCTTGAGCAAGAAGCTTTTCACGCTAAATTTTTGTGTTGATTTATTATTTTATAATTTACCTTGCACAATTTCTCAAAACATCTGATTCTTTAAGTGCTTAAGTCGCAATAAAACTAACAATTGGTATGGGATCTAGATCTTTCAATAAAGGCTAACACCTTAAACTGAAGATGGTTGCACCCCCTTAAACTGAAGATGGTTGCACCCCCTTAAACTGAAGATGGTTGCACCCCTTGGAGTTCAAAAAGTCTAATCAACAACAAGACTACCATGCTTCAATGGTAAATACTATGACTGAGGGGAAGCAAGAATACAAGTCTTTATTATAGGATAAGATCTTGATTTATGAGGCATCATTATAGAAGAACCCAAAGTCCCTCATGCCCTAGACAACAAGGGAAGCAAGACCATTTCAAAGAGAAGAGATGAATACATTGATGAAGACATCAAGACCATTTAAAAGATTGCCAAGAAAAAAGAGTTATTTATTCATGGCATAGATCCTGATTAATACAAAATAATCTCCTTATGTACAACCATTAAGGAAGCGTGAGATACTCTATAAATCACACATGAAGGAATAAGTCAGGTGAAGAAGTCTAAAATTGCTCTGTTAAATTGGCAGTATGAACTTTTTAATATGAATGAGGAAGAATCCCTTTGAGAGATGTTCAATAAGGTCACAAATATAATCAAGACCTGGAGACAATGACCATGAAAGGACTCATAAAAAATTTAAAACCTATGATATGAGAAAGCGCCAGATACATAAGAATATTCCCCCAACAAGAGATGCAAACCTAGTTCTTATAACTTTCTATGACCAAGATTTCAATAAAGAAGATATGACACTATTCACAAAAAATTCCAAAGAATAATCAAGAGATGTGGGTTCTTGAATAGAGGAGGTACCTCAAGGTCTAAACCCGGTAGAAGCCATCTAGAAGGTTTTTATTTATGTGGAATATCATCCCACTTTATTAGAGATTGCACATAAAAGAAAAATGGCCAAAGAAAAGGTGATTCTAACAGAGGAAGGGAACAGATCCCTAAAAGTAGGATGACAACTAGGAAAGTAGATAAAATTGTAAAAAAGGCTGCCATGACTCAAAATCTGAAGAAAATTGTAAGTAAGTTCCCACTCAAGTAAAGTCTGAAGAAAGTTAAGTCATAATTTACCTTGAAGCCGACCCATAAGTATCTACTTGATTACACACGAGCCTTCTCTTGTTAAATAACTTTCAAATGCACCAAATTTACTAATAAGAAGTTCTACACATAAACACGAGATCAACGATACCCATATTGCTTAGGTTCTAATGCGTGCCTAAAAATTCAACCCCGATCCCTCAAAGAAAAAACTAGAATTTTATTAAAAAATTAATTTACCCAAAGCTTAAGAAATTCAAATATGAAATTTTATTGAAAATGGAGTTAAAATCGATTTTAAAATCATCAAAAAACCATTCTTTAACTTTAGATGGGAAACTCAAAATTTCAAGTTAAAAAATCAAGATTTAAAGGTTAAATTATGCAATAATCATTTGGAAATATGTAAAAATAATATAAGAAACTTACCCAATGAGGAAACCTCAAAAATTCCCTCTTGAATCTCCCAAAATTGAGTTTCAAAGCTTCAAAAATAGAGTTATGGAATTTTGAGTAAAATAAAATATTTTAAATCTTTCTAGCAAAGTTCTTCTTCGTGAACACATGACCATTGTCGTGTTCGCGAAGACCTCTGACCCAAACCATCACGTTTGCGATGAATCGATCACATTTGTGTAGAACAAAAATGGACCCAAAGCACCCAACTCGATTCCTTCTCTACAAATGCATGCAAGCCATCACGTTTGTGATGACCAAACTCCTTAGACCTTCGCAATTGCAAAGAGGAAAATTCCTATGCACCAGAATTGGTGCACTAGCAATGGAAATGGACCAAAAATTTATAGTATGGACCTTCAAAATTTATTCAAAACCCCCTGAACAAAAATCAAATATGTTACTACACTAAAATCAATATTCCAGACTCAATGAAACTCTCAGATTTATCAACGAAGATTGTTATCAATGAATGTTGACCAAAGTTAACTATTGGCCTTAACTTTCTAAACATGTTCCATTATTATAGAAAGTAAAACATAAGTACCAAGTTATAAGAGTCCCTAAGATGAGAGTTTGAAAATCTCAGGCTAGGGTGAGCTTAGACAGAAATATAGTGTACTGTGTCTTAGAGATGATTCTTCTTTCTTGCAATATAGTTGTGTAGCCAACTGTCGTAGGATTTTGTAGGAAGTTTTGAGACTGAATTTGAATTCATAAAACTCTAGATATAATAGTTGCCGCATTGAAGATAATTCATGTGGTCCATAAAATAAAGTATATTGTAAAATGACGTCCGAGAGCGAGAAAGCAGTGTTCTAGAAATTAACACTTGCTATGATAAGAGAATACCTCATCGTAATGGTCCATCATGATGAATGATCCTCATCGCAATGACCCATCGATGTGAAGAAGTCGTCCATCATGAAGAGGAAACGGGGTAGTATACCTGTGCATTTGACAGTTTTCTGAGTTATTTCTCTCACAATTCAACTTCATTTTAGAGATCTAAGAAGTGAATTTTCCACGAAAACTAGGGCAATCTTCATCATTCAAGGTAAGTACTTTGTAAAGCTTCTTAATTATTAATTATTAATCTTTCTTAGACCTTGGGAGATGATTAATGGTGGAATTCTCGAGTTTGAGCCCTAGAAGTATGAACTTGAGAAAGAACCATACCGGTAGGTGTAAATCACCTAGAATTGATCCTAGGATGTATATTTTTTATTCCTAGTATGAAATTGGTTATTTTTTATTCATTAGCGTTAATGGGGAACCTTGAGTTTCATAAATGTGAGATTTTTTTGCATAAAAATAGCTAAAAAGGTATGAACTTGGTTTAAAATCTTGAATATTAATTCTATGAATGCAATGGGACTAGTTAGTAACTATTAACCCTTGAAGATTGCTAGAAACCTCTTCTAAAGGGTAGAATTAATTGGTTAAATTCCCAAGGTCTAGAATAAAAAGTAAATAATTAATTACTCTCATATTATTATTGGTTATAGACCTTGAGCATTCCGAAGTGTTAAGGAAGGGAAAAGCAGTGGTGAATTAGCTTGAGAGTGTTATTTCTTCACTCGAGATAGGTTATGATTTTGAATTAGAGTTAAGACTCACTTTATGATATTGTCACGACCCACACCGCCGTGAGTGGCACTCACCCAACCCTCCCGGGTGAGCGAACCATCACTTCCCCGAACTTAACCATTCTAACAGCTCAAAACCAAGGTGCAAAAATTAAACTAGCAAAACAATAATAACAAAACCACTTCATTAATATTAACCTGCGGAAATTACCCCTAGAATTTGAAAGTCGCAGTACCAAACTATCTACTAATGTCTAGAATACGGGGATGCAACTCTAAAATAAAGAAATAGCTTAAGCCTGAAACAAGTGGGCTACAACTCTAATGATAGATTCAAGGCAGCTCGATCGAAGAAGCTCACCCTTGAAGTCTGGAAACGCCGGTACTATAGATGAGGTCGTGTCTCAACCGCTGGAACATTGCCTGTACTCACAAAAAGAAAAGCAAGTGCAGTATCAGTACCCCACCACTGTGTACTATTAGGATCATCAGCCAGCTCCAAATAATAACAGTGTATAATCAGTACAATAAATCAAGTATAAGTACGGAAGACATGCAACAAGTCAACAGGCACCCCTAGACTATAAGTTTCTACCTAGCTTGTTCCCGCATGAAATCTACCCTTTCTAACTGTAAGCAGCAATCATATAACCAATAAACCATCCCTTTTTGTCTAACCCGGACCCACCTTGGGATCCCCTCTAAACAACACCCAAGTGTTAAACAGACAACCCGGCCTAATCCAAGGCCAACTCAATAGATATAACAGGATTCCCGGTCACTCAAGGACCACCAACAAATATCACATTTCAATAAAATATCCCGGCCCACTCACAGAGCCAATAATAGTCAATGCAATACAACAATATCAATGCAATGATGTAGTAAAATGAACCCGTACTAGGCGTGGTACCCGAGCCAATTGTTAGTATCCCGTACCAGGCGTGGTACCCGAGCCAACCATTTGTTATACCCGTACTAGGCATGGTACCCGAGCCAACCATTTGTTATACCCGTACCAGGCGTGGTACCCGAGTCAACCAAATGTCAATTAATCCACAGTCAAATAATGAACAAACAACTTGTAAAACCAACAAGCAACACCGTTCAATCTACAGACTGTAAAACAGGACCCTTAGACATTCTAAAAAATTCCTCTAAGCAATGTAATTCATACAAACACTTAGATAAGAGTACAAAAATATACAACATTCACAGGAATCTTAAGTCATCACCTACCTCAAAATGATCCAAGCTCTACTCAATTCGAGCTTTTTCGTGTTCCAAATTCCTTTCTCGTTCTTGGTCTAAAACAACATACAAGTACTTGAATTAACAGACAAGGCCTGCGTATTACTCGGATTATACCAAATTCCAGACCAACCATGATCATTCTACCTTTTTTCCTGGGTTTTCCGCCATTAATTCCCCTAGTTTTATTATTTTCACGAATAAAAATAGAGAATTTAACAACATACGATCAATAAACCTTATTTTTAACAATACCCAAGAACTTTCATGCCTAGAATCCCCCTTCTTCCCCAGATTCTACCATCTCTAGGTTATTCCAACCTTTCTCAAGTTCCCTCCTAGCAATTCTATCACGTAGGAAAAGTAGTACGAAGTTTGGGGAGTAGAAACCTTACCTTAGGGAAGAAAAATAATGGAAAATGGAGAAAAATTGCCTGGAATCACCTTTCCCTTCTTCCAAAACGAAATTATAAAAACTGAACATTTTGGGGAATATTTTTGCATTAATTCTCGTCGAGCCTGCTATAGCAGTCCCTGCTCTGCTATAGCGGTCCTGCTATAGAGGACGCATTCCGCTATAGTGGTTCTGACCAGCGTTGACCGCCTTGACTTCCGCTATAGCGATTTTTTCCACTACTATAGCGGAGGTCTCTATGACAGAGCCGTTGCGCTCGTCACGGATAAAATGTTCAGAAATCTCCAAAATTTGCCCATTTTACAACACACTTTCACGTCAATTGCGATTCTGGAAGTTCTACTTACCCGAATTCGATTTTGAAAAGTGGTGAAACTATGTAACTTGTAATTGATCTTCAGACATGATTGAATTGTATTTGTTTTTCTGTTATGCTTGTATAAATAGGCTAGATGAACAGTAAGTGATATGTGAGCTAAAATGGCTAAGTGTGATTGTGCCTTGGGCACTGTGTATATTCATGAGGGATAAGTCTGAGATCCTAGGTATATAGATATTAATGTTGATACATTTGTTATGGATCGGATACCATGCCAGTACAGTATATGAACACCTAGGGTACTCTGCAGGTCTTGGCTAGTGGGCAATAATAAGACCTATAGAATATGTGTTCACTCTTATACTCTTTTATCTTGTTTTGTATTATTACACTATTTTTCATAGTGAACTGGCTGTGAGCTTAGATAGAATTAGAGGCACATGTGATATGAGTTAAAGTTGATGGAATTAAAAAGGTGTGAGATGATTGTGGGAAGTAATTTTTCTTTCCTATTATAGTGGTATTTCGATGACTTATGAAGTTGAGATTGTGGTGTTGAATTGACTTAAAATGACTAAGTGTTGACTGATTATATGATAAGTGTTAAAGTTCCTTTACTTCTTATATGCTTTTATTACATTCATGTCTTATTTAGGATCGGGCTATGATACCTACCAGTACATAGTGCTTTGTACTAATACTATCTCGTGTTCTTCTTTTGTTAACTGCAGACCATGTTCCAGAGACTAAGATGCGACCTCGGCTAGAGTACAAGAGTTGACCACAGATCCAAGGGTGAGCACTATTTCTCAGGCTACCATGGATCCTCCACGAGTTGTATTCCTTCCTTCGAACAGTGGGACTCATATTTCTTATTATTTTTAGTACTTATTGGATTAGACAATGTTTTTGTTTAGAGTTATATACTGTCACGCCTCGAGGCTAGCCCCTAGACGTAACATGGAACCTAGGATCACAAGTGACCCCAAGCTAACCCTGAATCTGGCATATCACAAGCATACTGAAATAACTCTAAACAAACGAAAGCATAACTAGGTAAAGCATATAATCTAAAAAGAATTCTACGGAGAATATCTGAACAAATAACCGTCTGAAAAGTAGAGCAACTCAAATCAACTGAGTCTAACACTATATCTGAAAGCCTCTACTACTGATGAGCTGCTGGGACAAGTCCTCAGCTAACTCTAAAATACTGAAAGTGAACTAAACCAGCTAAATCAAAAGGCAAGAAAAATGTCCCCGGATGATGAGGACTCACCACCGATTATCGCTGAAGTGGCACTGGGACGGACTAATCATGCGACTGAATCTGAGAACCTGAACCTGCATCATCATAGGATGCATCATATAGAGTATGCGTCAGTACATGGAATGTACTGAGCATGAGGGATATGAAAGCTGACTATATATGTAAACATGCTAAAATACTGATAAGCGTAAAAATAAACTATACTGTAGTACATAGGCCCAAAACATAGTCATGCATAAAAGAGCTGTAATGCAAGAGTAGTCTGAAAACATACTAGAATTTGATAACAAATATAAGCTGAGGGCCTGAGGTACTTTACTAAACTACTATTGTTGGAGAGTCTATTAACCGACATAAACCACGTGAGCTAAACGTGAAGTCCGATGTACATGTCCCATCGAGAGGACCCAATATACCTTGCCAAGGTATAAAGGCATGGCTGATGTGATCACTATGTCTGAGGCCCAACTGAGGGGCTAAATAACCTACAGTGGAACATAGTTCTGGGACTTGAGGGTACGCCGAGTCCTAGTCCAACTCGGAGCTAAGTACTACTCCCAAACTGAAGACTAATAGCTCATTAAAACTAAAGTCCTGAATTTTCTTAGACAGAACTAAAATGGTCTAAAATCACTAATTTTCTGAAATGCTGTAGTAGGCTAAAAATTGGCTATATTCTTGTTTTTAACTCAAAACTAGTAGTCTAGGCTCAATCTTGTAGCAAGCTAATACATGGGAAAATACTACAATTTAGGGCTCAGTTCTCGATTTTTCAAAACCTTGTAAAAATCCATGCAGTTCAATATAAGCAATATATACTTCATTAAAACAGGATGAAAATCATATATGAAACATATGGTTCAAATTTTATAACAATCTACGTAAAAGGGCAAGAACCCTAGTTTCTAGATTCATGAAAATCACTGTAAAAGTCTGAGATTTTTAGGCATAAGGGCAAACTAAACTCTTACTGAATACCTACATACCTGGTAGAAGGAGATTCTTCAAGAAATTCTGAAGTTGAAGCTTGGAGGAGAAAGCCATGTGTTTGGATGAAGAGAAGAATCGCTTCTGTTCTTCTTGAAACTGACTTGGGAGAAAATCTGACTTTGTTTGGGGGATTTAACTTAATAAAATAAGTCTAACGCTATTTATAGTCAGAACTAATTTAGGAAGAAAAGGTCTAAAATACCCCTAAGGAACTAAATTAAAAACTACTCAAAAATTTGTGACTCGGTTCCACGATTTGTGAAAGCTTCCACGACTCGTGGAACCCTATCATGGTTCCTGGGCTTTTATCCCTGACTGCGGATCTGATAACCACGAGTCAGGTTCACGTCTCGTGGAACCATCAACATCTCGTGGAACCTACTTGTGATTCCTGAGGGATTTGATGACCCTCAGGTCTGAGTTCCACGAGTGGAATCCATGACTCGTGCACTGTTCCACGGACCGTGGAAACCATTCGTGGTTTCGACTGAGACTTGGAAAATTTTATTTTCTTATTTTTCAGAAGTGGTTCTAATCTTGGAAGTTTTGAGGTATTACAATATCTCCCACTTGGGATTATTCATCCTCGAATGAAGACTAACAAGCTGAGTTTGGGAGGGTAAGGAGCTACAACCCCTACCAACTGAGTATTAGAAGTTGATATCTGACTGAATTGAGTTCTAAGGACATGGAAACATGGTGGAAATGCAGGAATAGCTGAGGAAACATAACACTGAGATTGAGATATATGATAAGGCTGAGAAATTGAAGAGGAACTATTACCTCAAGCTGAAGCTGGATCAAAAGGGAAAAGGTGGGGTACTTGGTCATGATGGCTGCCTCTGCTTCCCAAGTAGCTCCCTCAACTGACTAGTTCCTCCAAAGGACTTTTACTGAAGCGGATTCCTTGTTTCTCTACCTTTAAATCTGACGATCAAGAATCTGAACTGGAACCTCTTCATAAGAAAGACTATCCTTTACACCCCCTCTTTCTAAGGGCACAACTAAAGCTGGATCACCAATGCATTTCTTTAACAAGGATACATGGAAGACTGGGTGCACCGATGCTAAGTATGCGGGTAACTCTAGCTCATAGGCCACTTTGCCAACTCTCATCTGAATCCTGCAAGGGCCTACATATCGGGGACTAAGCTTCCCCTTCTTACCAAATCTCATCATACCCTTCATGGGTGACACTTTCAGAAAAACCAAATCATCAACCTCAAACTCTAGCTCCCTTCTTCTCACATCTGCAAAAGATTTTTGATGACTTTGAGCTGCCTTCAACCGTTATCTAAGAAGCTGGTCCTTCTCCATGGTATCATGAACTGAATCTAGGCCTATCAAAGCTGATTCACCTACCTCAAACCAACCTATAGGTGATCTACATCTCTGCCCATAAAGTTCCTCATACGGAGCCATCTGAATGCTAGAGTGAAAACTGTTATTATAGGCAAACTCTATAAGTGGTAAGTGACCATCCCAATTACCTTTGAATTCAATTACACAAACTCTCAACATATCCTCTAAAGTCTGAATGGTACGCTCTGCCTGACCATCTGTCTGCAGGTGAAAAGTTGTGCTAAGATTAACCTGAGTACCAAGACCCTTCTGAAACAATCTCCAAAACTGAGATGTGAACTGGGTACTCCTATCTGAGATGATGGATAAGGGAACTCCATGCAACTTGAATATCTCACGAATGTAGAGTCTGGCGTAGTCCTCTGCTGAATCAGTAGTCTTGACAGCCAGGAAGTGGGCTGACTTAGTCACCCTATCTACAATCACCCAAATAGAGTCATGCTGCCTACGAGTATGAGGTAAACTTATAATGAAGTCCATATTGATGACCACCCACTTCCAAGTAGGAATGTCCATCTACTAAGTCATACCACCCGGTGGCATTCTACCTTCACTTGCTGATAATTGGGACACTTAGCCATAAAGTTAACAATGTCCCTCTTCATACCATTCCACTAATAGACTTCCCGTAGGTAACAGTACATCTTGGTGGAACCAGGATGCATAGAATACCTGGAGCTATGAGCTTCTGTGAAAATCTGCTGCCTCAAATCACCTACATTAGGAACACATAACCAGCCCTGGTAACGAAGTACAACATCTCCTCCTTGGGAGAATACCTCTACTCTCTGCTGCTAGACAACACCTTTTAGCTAAAGTAAGATGGGATCACTATCTTGCTTTTCCTTCACCTCGGCTACCAATGAAGACTATGACCCATTCTGAACAATGACACCACCTTCTGACGAATCTGTGAGGTGAACCCCTAACCGAGAAAGCCTGTCAAGATCTTTGGCTAGTTCTTTCTTTCCTTCCTCAACCTGGGACACACTATCCATGGACAACCTACTAAGTGCATCAGCTACTACATTGGCCTTATCCAGACGGTAAAGCACACTCATGTCATAGTCCTTGAGAAGCTCTAGCCATCTTTTCTGATAAAGATTCAACTCTTTCTGCGTAAACATATACTAAAGGCTCTTATGGTTAGTAAATACATCTACATGGACACCATACAAGTAGTATCTCCAAATCTTCAAGGCAAAGACCATTGTTGCTAACTTAAGATCATGAGTCGGATAGTTCTTCCCATGAGTCTTAAGTTGTTTGGAGGCATATGCAATGACTTTACCATGTTGCATCATAACACAACCTAGGCCAACTCTGGATGAA
Source organism: Jaltomata sinuosa (assembly GCA_003996215.1). Taxonomy (NCBI): domain Eukaryota; kingdom Viridiplantae; phylum Streptophyta; class Magnoliopsida; order Solanales; family Solanaceae; genus Jaltomata; species Jaltomata sinuosa. The sequence continues at coordinate 565,545 of QJPP01000524.1, forward strand.
TCATAATATACCACGAAACCATCTGAACCCTCTGGTAGAGTCAGAACTGGGGCTGTGGTCAATCTAGTCTTCAACTCTTGGAAGTTTTACTCACACTCGTATGACCACTGGAACTTGACTTTCTTCTGAGTCAGCCTAGTCAATGGAGAAGCTATGGACGAAAACCCCTCAACAAATCTCCTATAGTAACCAGCCAAACCCAAAAAGCTCCTAATGTCTGTCGAAAAAATGGGTCTAGGATAATTCTTTATGGCCTCTATTTTCTGAGAATCCACTTGGATGCCCTCCTTACACACCACATGACCCATAAAAGTGATGTACTGCAACCAAAACTCACACTTACTGAATTTGCCAAAAAACTGACGATCCTTGAGAGTTTGTAGCACCACTCTCAAATGATTTGCATACTCCTCCTTACTCGACGAGTAGACTAAAATATCGTCTATAAAGAGAATAATGAACATGTCCAAAGACTGCTTGAACACCCTGTTCATCGAGTCCATAAAAGTTGCAGGAGCATTTGTTAGTCCAAAAGACATAACCAAAAATTCATAGTGACCATACCAAGTTTTGAAGGCTGTCTTCAGAATGTCACATTCTCTAACTCTGAGCTGGTGGTAACCGGATCTGAGGTCGATCTTGGATAAATAGCTGGCACCCTGAAGCTGGTCTAATAAGTCATCAATCTTGGGGATGTGATACTTATACTTGATTATGACTTTGTTCAACTGGCGGTAGTCTATGCATATCCAGAGGGAACCATATTTCTTACACACGAAGAGAACTGGAGCACCCCATGGAGAGATGCTAGGTCTGATGAAACCTTTATCTAGGAGGTCCTTGAGCTTTTCTTTCAACTCCTTAAGCTCAGCTGGAGCCATTCTGTAAGGAGGAATAGATATGGGCTGCGTATCTGGAAAAAGGTCTATCCTAAAGTCAATCTCCCGCTCAGGAGGGACTCCTGGCAGATCTTCAGGAAACACCTCTGGAAATTCACTGACTACCAAAACTGACGAGAAAGGTGTGGTTTCAGACTCGGAATCCTTAACCAGGACTATAGTGTAGATATAACCCTTTGAGATCATCTTCCTAGCTTTAAGGTAAGATATGAAATTACCTTTTGATGTTGGAAGGCTGCCCTGCCATTCTAAGACATGCTTATTTCGAAACTGAAATTTCACGACTCTGGTTCTGCAGTCAACTTAGGCAGAACAGGTATGTAGCCAATCCATTCCAAGAATGATATCAAAGTTTGCCATATCTAACTCTACTAAATCTGCTGCGATGACTTTATGAAGGACTGAAATTGGGCAATCTCTGTACACCCTCTTAGCTAGGACTGACACCAATTAGAGTAGAGACTGGGATGGGTTCTAAGAGTTTTTCAGGACTGAATTCGAATTTACATGCAATATACAAGGTTACAAAATATAGGGAAGCCCCTTGGTCTAAAGAGGCATAAACATCAAGAGAGAAGACTAATAATATACCAGTGACTACACCTGGTGAACTCTCCTGATCCTAACGTGAAGACATGGCATAGAGACGGTTCTGACGCTGACTGCCACCTGTGCCACAAGTAGTACTCTGCTGAGCTGTGCGACCTGTTGGAGCTACTGAAGTTGTAGACTGAGATCTGTTACCTCCCTATCCTTGCCTGGTGGAAGGGCACTCCTTCAACCTATGGCTGGGCTGACTACACCCAAAATATCCCTCTCTGCCAGCAAGACACTCATTTGGATGATTTTTACCACACTTGGGGCAGGCTAGAAAAGTGCGGTTACCTGGAACACTGCCTTGTGACTTAGATCATGCTGCTCTCTTTTTCTGGTCTTGTCGAGGTCTGGGAGACAGAGCATGACCTGATAAAGGTTTTGGGGCTGAAGACCTCTGCTAAAACTGTGAGAGATTTCCACTGCCCGACTTCTGTTGAGAATATTCATAGTTGCCTGTCCTAGCCTTTTTGTTATCCCTAGCCATCTCCTTAAGCTTATCCTCCTCAACCTGCTGAGAATGGGTCATCAGTCTAGAGATATCCATATCCCCTAGTAATATAGCATTCCTGCACTCTATTTTCACCAAGTCGGATACCCCATACAAGAACTTACCCATTTGTGACCTTGATCGGCCACCATAGATGGGGCATACCTGGAAAGCTGAGTGAACTTTAACACATATTCCTGGACCGACATCGATCCTTGTCTCAGATTTATAAACTCTTGGGCCTTAGCCTCCTTTAACTTCCTCGGGAAGAACCTGTCCAGAAAAACTCCAGTAAAACAATCCCAAGTTGCAGGAGCTGCATTCACACCCCTGTTGTCTTTTCTCTGAGTAAACTAAATATGAGCCACATCCTTGAGTTGATAGAATGATAACTCAATGCTATCAGTACCAATCACTTGCATTACCTCAAAAATCTTCTTGATCTCATCAATGAAATTTTATGGGTCTTCACCAACCTTTGACCCTAGAAACTCTAGCGGATTCATACGAAAAAAATCTCAAACTCGGGCTGCAGCTGATCCACCATTTTGGTTTGCAGGAACTGGGGCCTGCTGATTAGCCTGATTGGCTACAGTCTGAGCTAACAACTGATCGCATTATGAAACTCTGCATTTGTAACCTCATGGTTTAGGGATGGAGGATTAGCGTTAGCATTGCGGGTGTTAGCTCTACGAGAAGGCATGATTTGAAATGTATAACGAACGAATTAGAGAGGAGAAATTGAACTAAACTTCACTACACGATAAAGATAATGAAAGAAGTGAAGTTTTTCTTAAAACACCTCGTAGCCTCTCTCTCATAAGTGTGGCATGCTTTACACCCATGAAATACACTCTACTTAGTGCGGCTTTCAGACACCATAGGACTCTTGAACCTGATGCTCTGATACGAAGTTTTTCATGCCCCGAGGCTAGCCCCTAAACGTAATACGGGACCTAGGATCACAAGTGACCCCAAGCTAACCCTAAATCTGGCATATCACAAGCATACTGAAATAACTCTAAGCAAATGGAAGCATAACTGAGTAAAGCATATAATCTAAAACGAATTCAACTGAGAATATCTGAACAAATAACCATCTGAAAAGTAGAGCAACCCATATCAACTGAGTCTGACTCTATGTCTGAAAGCCTCTAATACTGATGAGCTATTGGGACAAGTTCCCAGCTAACTCTAAAATACTTAAAGTAGAACTAAACCAGCTAAATCAAAAAGAAAGAAAAATATCTCCGGATAATGAGGACTCACCACCGACTGTCGCTGAAGTGGCATTAGGACGGACTAATTAGGCAGCTGAATCTGAGAACCTGAACCTGCATCAGAATAGGATGCATCATATAGAGTATGCGTCAGTACTTGGAATGTACTGAGCATGTCCAAGTACTGGCGCATGAGGGATATGCAAACTGACTATATATGTAAACATGCTAAAATACTGATAAGCTGTAAAACTAAACTATATTGTAGTACATAGGCCCAAAACATAGTCATGCATAAAAGAGCTGAAATGCAAGAGTAATCTGAAAACATACTAGAATTTGATAACAAATATAAGTTGAGGGCCTGAGGTACTTTACTGAGCTAATACTGCGGGAGAGTCTATTAATTGACATAAACCACGTAGGCTAAACGTGGAGTCCGATGTATACGCCCCATCGAGTGGACCTAATATACCTTGACAGGGTATAAAGGCATGGCTGATGTGATCACTATGTCTGAGGCCCAACTGAGGGGCTAAATGACCTACGGTGGCACATAGTTCTAGGACTTGAGAATACACTGAACCCTAGTCCAACTCGGTGCTAAATACTACTTCTCAACTGAAGACTAATAGCTCATTAAAATTGAAGTCCTGAATTTTCTGAGACAGAACTAAAATGGTCTATAATCACTAATTTTCTGAAATGCTGTAGTAGGCTGAAAACTGGCTAAATTCTTATTTTTAACTCAAAACTAGTAGTCTAGGCTCAATCTTTTAGCAAGCTAATACATGGGAAAATACTATAATTTAGGGCTCAGTTCTTGATTTTTCAGAACCTTGTAAAAATCCATGTTGTTCAATATAAGCAATATATACTTCATTAAAACAGGATGAAAATCAGATATGAAACATATGGTTCAAATTCTATAACAATCTACGTAAAAGGGCAAGAACCCTAGTTTCTAGATTCATGAAAATCACTGTAAAAGTATGAGATTTTCTGGCATAAGGGTGAACTAAACCCTTACTGACTACCCGCATACCTGGTAGAAGGAGATCCTTCAAGAAAATCTGAAGTTGAAGCTTGGAGGAGAAAGCCCTGTGTTTGGATGGAGAGAAGAATCACTTCTGTTCTTCTTGAAACTGACTTGGGAGAAAATCTGACTTTGTTTGGGGGGTTTAACTTAATAAAATAATTCTAAGGCTATTTATAGTCGGAGATAATCTAAGAAGGAAAGGTCTAAAATACTCCTGAGGAACTAAATTAAAAATTACTGGAAAATTTGCGACTCAGTTCCACGGACAGGTTCCATGATTCATGGAAGCTTCCACGACTCGTGGAACCTTATCGTAGTTTCTGGGCTTTTATCCCTGAATACGGGTCTGTTAACCATGAGCCAGGTTCACGGCTCATGGAACCATCCACGGCTCGTAATTCCTGAGGGATTTGATGACCCTCAGGTCTGAGTTCCACGAGTGGAATCCACGACTCATGGACTGTTCCACAGTCTGTGATTCCGACTCATGAACTTGACCCAAAACTTGTTGGCCTCTGACTGAGTTCGATGGAGGCTTTCTACGACCCGTGAACCCTTCCACGGTCTATGGAAACCATCCGTGGTTCCGACTGAGACTTGGAAAATTTTATTTTCTTATTATTCTGAGGTGGTTCTAAGCTTGGAAGTTTTGGGGTATTACATATACAATGACTTTCTGTTCTTGGAGATATGTTAGTTGATGATTTTCTGCAAATTTCTATTATATTGGTTGACTTCCCTTATTTTGATAACTTTAGATTGGTTTGGCTTATTGTTCTTCTAAAATTGGCTAAGTATAAGACTAAGGTTTAGGTTGGTTGGTTCTCCCACCGTAGGATTAGTGTGGGTTCCACTCACGCCCAGTTGGATCATAACAACCAACTACTCAAAATGCCTCCAAACACCTTGAGACCCGAACCAATAATGCTTCTAGTCTAAAAAATAGTATTCCAGAGCTAACAAAATTGATAAAATTCTCATACGACATCTAAATCACCAAATGTTAATCAAAGTCAACCATATCAACTTTGAAACCTTCTAAAAATGAAAAACTCATATAGAACCCAACCAAACACCTTGGAAATAATCCATTCATCAAACTTATAAAGGCAGCTGGGGCATTAGTAAGTCCAAAAGACATCACCAAAAATTTATAATGCCCCTACCTAGTCCGAAAAATAGTTTTAGATATATCCTCATCCCGAATCTTCAGATAGTGATACCCAAACCTCAAGTCAATCTTGAAGATGACTAACGCACCCTGAAGCTGATCAAACAAGTCATCCATGTGGGGAAGAGGGTACTTATTCTAAATTATGACCTTGTTCAGCTAACGGTAGTCAATGCACATATATATACTCTCATCTTTCTTTTTTCACAAACAACATAGGAGCACCTCATGGAGAGGAACTCAGAAGAATAAACCCTTTACTAAGCAGGTCATGTAATTGAACTTTCAATTCTCTCAACTCAGCCGGTGCCATGTAGTATGGAGAAATAGAAATAGGACAAGTCCCATGCTCTAAAACAATGCAAAATTCAATATCACGGTCTGGTGGCATGCCAAGTAAATTCGTAGGAAACACTTCCAAGAATTCACAGACTACATGAACTGACTTTATAGATGGAAACTCTACACTAATGTCCCAAAGATGAGCTAAAAATGCCAAAACCCCCTATCGATCAGTCTCTTAGCATGAATAAAGGATATAATCTTCTTAGGAACAGGGTTACAGTCACCCTTACACTCAAGCCTAGACATACCGGGTATCGCTATAGTTACAGTCTTAGCATTACAATCTAATATAGCATGATATAGAGACAATCAACTCATCCCTAGAATAACATTAAAATCCACCATGTCAAGGATCACTAAGTATATCCAAGTCTTATACCCAATGAAGTTAACAAGGCAAGTATGATAAACTATATCTACTATCACAGAATCACCAATATGAGTTGAAATAGGTACATGCTCATTAGGTAAATAATAAATCATGTCTAGACCCACAACAAAATATATAGACACATAAGAAAAAATGGATCCTAGATCAAATAAGGTCATAGCCATCTGGTCACAGACTAGAATAATACCTGTGATCACTGCATCAGATGCCTCCACCTTGAGTCTGCCTAGAAAAGGATAGAAATGGGTCTCACCACCTATCTACACACCACCTCTGCTGCGCTGAGTACTACCTCTACCAGCATATCCATCACCCTGGTTAGGTTGGGTGCCACCACTACCAACTGGTAGACCCTAAGGATGATCTCTACCATGTGCACCACCTCTCTTGCCCACTGAAGCTGGAACTCGAGGAGTTTGCTGCTGAGCTGATTGACCAGTCTATCCAAATCTAGGGCACCACCTCCTAATATGCCTTACCTCACAACACTCATAGCATGACCTATCCAAAGTGGGCCTCTAAGCCAAAGCCAAAGAAGTAAAGTAACCACTGTGATCTGAAGAAGATCGGCTGGCCCCTAGCAAACTCCCAGCTGATAATTGCATGGCTGACTGAATGGGGTGACCAGAATACCCCTGAGAAACTGGGACCTTTAAGAAATATCCACTATAGCTACCACCATTTTGGGCCTTCGTTTTAGCAGACTTAGCATAACCATCATGGTTTACCCCTTCCATATTCCTGGCATACTCAATCACTTTCTAAAAGGTCTTCCCAGAAGACACCATCTGTAGAGCTGATAGTTAAAGTCTCATATTCAACCCTTTGACAAACCTATAAATCATCTCCTCTTCTATGTTCAACAGCTATAATAAATACCTAAAGAGTGAATGAAATCAGGCCTTATAAGCTGCAACTGAGAAACTTCCCTGTTCAATACTAGTAAACTCATCCTTCTTTTTATCTCACAATGTATGAGGGACATACTTCTCTAGGAAGACAAAATAGAACCGTGTCTAAGTCAATGGAGGTGACCCACCTGGTTGGCACTCCACATAAGGTCTCCACCATAACTTCACATACTCATGCAGCTGGCAAGTGACAAACTCCACCTATATTTCTCTACTGTTCTATCTTATGGAGCCTCTCATGAAAATCAATAATGAACTCATAAGCATCCTCAGTATTGCTACCATAGAAAACTGAAGGCTTCATTTTATCATGCTCCTGCTTGGTCTCCTCGATCCTCATTGGCTCAGAAACTGGTCTTGGAAATATCCTTGTCTCAGATGGTCATCCATCCGAGGATCCACAACAGTAATATGCTAAACTCCTGAATTCTATCATGTCAGAACTGCAAGTGCGACCCCAGTCCATGCCAAATCACTTAGTAGAGTTAAAATTTGTTGTAGCACATCTGTAGAAGCCGGAGCAGGAGCAACACCTTTCAAATTTGGTGTTTTTACCTCATCTGTTGCTACCCCTTCTTGATCCTCTATTGGTGGAGGGGATTCTGACCTATCACAGACTTATCCAACAACTAGAGCTCTACCCCTGACAGGTGGTACCCCTAAATTATACCTCTTTTAAGAAGTATAAGTGGTCGTTGCCAAATATATAACCCAACAAAGGTCGAGGTCGAATCCCACAGGGAATATGGAGAACACTAAGTCATTTGTGGTTTAAATGACTAATAGTCTATAATTTCCTTAATCTTGGGGGTTTTGCAACTAGCAATTTGGAATCAGTGTCTGGCTTGTTTTAAGTAGCAAATGACTATTTAAAGTAATAAAAATCAGTGGAGAAAGCAAACTAGGGATGTGTTCACCATGGCTCTATAACACTTTCGGGTTAACCTCGATGACGGATTTGTTTCATATAAATAACGTGAGGCAATTGAATTCAAATGTACGTCTAAATGTTTCTCAACCCAATTAGATGATTTTCCCTTCAATTCATTCAAACTTGAAAAAATAGAAATAGGAAACTCAATTTTAGCCTCAAGTTGATTAATCTCCCTAGAGCATTACTCATTAGACGGAGATTAGAGGTTCGAATCCTTGTTGTTAGTCCTTTTTCTTGGTTTTAGCCTCTTATTTTAAGCAAGTTACACCTATGACTTGTTCTAATATTTGCAACCATTAGACATCTGTTAAAATGAAAAGAATAACAACACATTCACGTATACAATTCAAATCCACACAAAAATTAACCTTAAACTTGTTATTTTGCCATAGATCTCACAACCCTAGTTGTGGGGTTTTTAGCCACGCGTGGTTCATGAGATGAATAAAATAATATGATTCATATTTACAGGAAGAATTCTTACAAAGATGAAATTCAACACTTGAATCCTTGACAAAAACCTAAGTAATTGTATAAAAACCCAAAGATTCCAATACTTAGAGAAAAACAACATAACGTTCTTCCCAGAAAGATGAAAGATAATATTCTAAACCCTAAACTCAGTATCTATAAGTTCCAGGGAAATTTGAATCCAAAATTAAGTCGGATTTGGCTGACTTCGCTATGACTGTTCGCCTGACGATTCGCCAGGCTTGTGATGGATCGTCACAATGACCAGTCACCTAATTTAGTTGGGATCCTATTTTCCTTAGCTTGATGGATAAGTGTGATGATTCATCACACTCTTGATAATTAGTCACACTGAATCATCACAATGAACTCTAGAATTCTTGCTTCTGCCTTAGTGTGGCGATCACCTGATGATCCATCAGGCATGTGACTAGTCATCACTTTGAATCATCACACTGGTTTCTTAAGCCTGGTTTCCTCTCTTTTTGACCTTGGTTCAATTTCCAGCAAATAAACACAAAGAACCATCAAATCTAACAATGGTTGCTCGAGAACTTGTGTCTATTCTTGGTCAAAAGAGTAGAATATGTCATAAAATACCAGCATATCAACACCCTCAACTTAGAATGCTTGTTTGTCCTCAAGCAACATGACAAACCAAAATTTTTCCATACACTTTAACCCAAAGAAAGATAAGCATACCCAAAGCAATCAACTAGCATTTTACAATTAAATTCAAGGAACATCTTCCCCTTTTCTTATCATTTTTCAACAGGGTACACAACATTCATTTGAAATTTTAACTAGTGGAGATCGAAGAATGTCATCACTATTTTAATTAACAACCTGTATACACACACATCTGCTATCCTAACAGTCAGTAATTAACAATGCTTTTCTAGTGCCCTTACTACAAAGAAGTCTCACGCACACTTAATCAATTCAACTAAGGACTGTATGAAGTACATTTACGCTTACAAAGAGTTTAAAACAATGCACATGGGATTCCATAGGCTTGCCCTTGCTATTCCACTTTGATTCTTCGGACAATTGATTAGGATCACTACAAGACTTTTTTTGGCTTATAATAAAGGCTCGGGTACAGGTAGGATATATTTGGGAATTAGTGACTAAACCCTCTTTGATACCACCGTTCCATTATTTCCACTCATGCTTACTCCTTCTATTCTTATTCACCTTTTACTACTAGTTATTTCGAGTCACGGGAGCATTATTCTTATGACTCGACTTTCTTTTTTTCTTTTTCTTTCTTTTTCTCATGCTCACACCCAACACTTCTTTTTTATCAACAACCAATCTTTTAATACCCCATATCACTTATCATATACCTCTACAATAGTCACCCTCAACTTAGGCTAACTGCCTGAGTTGAGGTGCACGATGTCCAAAGAGGGACCAGGGCCAAAATTGAAATTGAAAGTTAAAGTAGGAAGGTGAATGGTTATTTAAATAACATGGTTTTCTCGGCTCAAACATGGATCAAAGGAGTTGTTCACATATTTGGACGGTCTTTTTAGGCTAAGTGGACTATACTCAAAAAGGGCATGTAATCCTTTCCTAACCAACTGACTTCGAACTTTAATAAAATAGACTGGGTAAGTTCACACACACTTGGCACAGAAAAGCATATCAATACCAATGATCACAATAGAAATTTAGCTTAAGTAAAGTCATTTCATCTCTATGCACTAATGACATTCAAAGATCCAATCGAGTCAATGATCCCAAACTACAACACATGTATAAAAACAAATTTTTGAAAGGGGATCCTTTTTACCACAGAATGTCATTGATTGCTACAGAATCACTTATCTTCCTTTTATAATACATAAAAATCAAAAAATATCCTAAATATGCCAGTTCTACTAGATAGCACACCCAAGGGAAAAGAAATATGGCAACAAACACCCTCGGGTGGTGACAGATTCACAAGTACCCCTACCCCCATCAAAATAAATATTCATTATCCCCAATGTATAGAAATGATAACTAGGCCTGCAGGAGAAAGGAGTACCTATGAAGCCCTTAGGCATCGGAGCTTGGCATAAAGTCGGAGGCTACTGGGACCTCCGAATCAAGAAAAGTCTCTGGGAGGCCAAACTCACTCCCATACACCATACTAGAAGAAGCCCCAGCAAATTAGGCTCATACTCACTCTTGTCTCAATGCCTCATATCTTCTAGACTCCTTCTTTGCCTTATGTACAACTTCTTCTTCTTGAGTTCTCTTGTGGTGTTTTCATTTCCTTGACTTCTTCTCACTACCTTCTACTTGTTTCTTACTCTGGGCTTTGAGAGGTCTCCTTATCAAATCAACTGTGGGGTCATTCTCTTTTGATTCCACAACCTCTAAATCTAGGAATACTAGAATAGATCCATATTGTAGAATTATATTGTCAGCCTGAGCCTTTTTTAATTGAGCGTCAAATTTTGCCAAGTCTAGAACTGTCATTTCCTTCAACCTCTCATTCATCCTCGCTTATATTGCATCAATGCGTTCATGAAAACCCGCATATGGTAATACTTCTTAGATGGCTTCATCCACGGTTGGCTTGAATAGATTTGTCCACGCTTTTAACTACTTCTCAAATTTCTTTTGCCTTTGCACCATTTTCATAAAGTTTTGTGGAGTCAGTTAGTACTCCAAGGGTGTAGGTGGCATTAAGGCAGTGTCAGCAGTCTCAATAGTAGGGGTAGTACCAGCAGCCCCAAATATAGTAGATGCACCCTTTGGATCAATAGCAATAACAGTTAGGTTCATACTTGAGGGAATGTCAGATGCCTTTGGAGTGCTTTGAGTTTGAGTTCCAAATGATAGGGTGTTTGTGGACCCTCAACTCAAACTTTGAGTCATCCCGAGTTTTATTGATATCTTATTTCTTTGCGGCCACCACTTCTTTATCAATCCCACCTAATATGGGAACTTTGGCAAGTCCACATAGCTTTGTCACCAGACATGGGAATGGTAATGATGATGTCGGTTTGGTGGCCCTCACATGCATTTCATATTCAATCACAAGTCTAAAGTTCACTTTGTATCCCGATATCAAACTTGTAACCAACACAGATCTGGTCTCATCCAAGTTGGCATCGCCACTTGTAGGCATTAATCGGAATCATACCATGGACCACCAAAATTTTGCCACAAAATTCAATAATGACTTGGCTATACTTTCCTTCTTGTTCAATAACCATGAAGGTGGACCCTCAGTCAGCACTCTTGCTAGCCAAGGTCGTTGCTTGTCTGCTGATAATATTTTGGGCTCAAACTCTAGAGTGCTAGCAGGAGGTACATATTCTTGGCCAAATAAGATTCTATTGATTGTCCTCTCAGAAATATCCACTGAGCATCCACAAACTGGAACTCTGTCCAACACTTGCATTTCAGTTAACTTTTATCCCTTCTTGCACAGCTTTTCAAGAGTAGCTATATAGTTGGTGTAGAATTCATGAACCATGGCTGGGTAGTAACTCCTAGGCGGTGTTCTCATCCATCCTAACTCATAGCTTGTGAACTTTCTCTCAATGTCTGGGTATTCAAGCAACTCCGTTGTCACAATTTAAACCTCTTCGGCAATGGGTCTTTTCATGCTTCTTCATTTAGTTGGGATGAGACCATCTTGGTAATGTTTCTCAGCGCCCTTAACTTTCCACCGAATAGACTCCTTGACACCTGGGGCTTTGGTTCTTATTACATTACCTCCCTTATGTTCCTTTTCCATACTTTTAGTGGCCTCAGTACCACCCTCTTCATTGGTGCTCAAGCTCAAACTATCACTAGTCTCCCCATTTCTATTATGTTCTCCGCTTGATGACTCATCCTCCTCATCAGACTGAGAGGCTTGAATTTTTTTCTTTGCAATTTTCCTGGTAAAGTAGGCTGGTGTAGAAGTCTCCTCGACCTCATTCTCTGGTTTATTATGAAGTCTCAGGGTCGAGGCAGACTTTTCTTATCTTTTTCATGCTCCACCACGGGTTACTTAAAGCTTTGGTGACATTGTACCTATAGAAGGAACAAGTTAGTCCACAAATAAGAGAAGAAACAAGGAAAGGTGTTCAATGATGGAAACTGTTTATGCTTGACAATTTAGGGTGACTACTCGTCACACCTGTGACAGCTCAGCAACCCCAATCGTCAGGCTTAGACAGACAAAGTGGTGCTCTATGATGATTTTCCATGATGGTTTGTCACAAGCTTGATGATTTATCAGATGAACCATCAGGGTTAGACAGAAAGTTAAGACATTAGTTCTTGTGTGATGGGTCCCTTTGGCAATTCATCACACTTGTGATGGTTAGTCACATGTTCCATCACCATTAAATAGTAAGGGTATTCTTCACTGAGGCATTTCCTCAAATACTTGCCTTGCAATTTTTTAAAACTTGATGACTCTTTTTGAATTTGTTAACATATATACACCCCCAAAAACCTGATTCTTGTGTTGATCAAGAGGTGTAACAAATAAACAAATGGGTTATTCAGACTTCACTCGTTAGTTTATCTCATAACAGAAAATTGGAGAACAACACAACCCTATAGACTTTAAACCATAAAATCAAAGGTTGTGTTGTCTCTATTGCACATGTTGACTAAACAATCACCAAAAATCAATATGAAAGACGGGAAAAATCATACACATACCTTGATGGCGACAGTGGAGGGAAGGAATTACTTCTAGTACTCGACTTTACATACTCACACAAACTCATGAATAATAGGTGCGGTATGAAAGATTATTTATTTATGGGATTTTAGGTGTTTGGCAAGGAGGTTTAAGGAGGAATGAACGTAGGTATAGGATGGGTTGAGGGATTAAATGGCCTTAATGAGTGGGTAATGGATGTTAAGAAGAGGAAGGAGAAGAAGAGAAACCAATATAGAATTTTGAAATGGTTCTTTAATTTATTGGGATTTAATTTGAGGCGGGTCATCTTGTCGGGTAGGTTGGGTTTAGGGTTTGGTATTTGGATCAGATTGGGTTACCATAAGAAACAATTACTTACCTGTGCCGCCAAAGTTGTGGCGGTTCACCAAGAGGGTGATGATTAGTCATGTGAACCATCACACTTAGGAAGAATAGGTGTTAAGGCTTTATTGCTGACGAATTAGGCATGACAGCTCATTAATGCTTTGATGGTTCATCAGGTAAGCCATCACCCTTAACCATAATGGCATTTTTTATTGCTTTGTGTGATGACTCAAGGTGACGGTTCGCCATATTTGTGACGATTAGTCATGTGAACCATCATCCTCAACCAGAATTCCATCCTCTATGTATTCACTTGCACTTCCACTTCCTGCACACTTCAACATCCACATCAACCATGTTCAAGAATATAACTACTCTAAGGGTGATTTTACAACAACAAGATATAGGTTGCCTCCTATTAGCGCCTAATTAAATGTCGCGGCATGACTTGGGTATCTTGATTACTTAGACTTCATCAAGATACACCAATGATAATACCTTTACCTCATACGGGGCTCCGATGTACTATTTTACCCATTGGTCATTTACTTTGAAATGCTCTCCATCCTTATTTTCTAATTCAAGAACACTGGACGGAAACACTTGGTTTACTTTGAAAGGCCCATGCCATTTAGACTTAAGCTTACCGGGGAATAGTTTGAACCTTGAATTGAACAACAATACAAAATCTCTGACCTTGAACTCACTCTTCTCAATTTTCTTATCATGGTACAATTTCATTTTCTCTTTGTAAAGGGCATCCCTCTCATAAGCTCATCGTTAAAATTCATCAATCTCATTCAGTTGGTCCAACCTCAAATCCGCAATATCATTCCAACTAAGATTTAGCTCTTTGGGCACCCAAAGGGACTTGTGCTCAAGCTCCACAGGCAAATGAACGGCTTTACCAAAAATAAGCTGGTAGGGAGACATACCTATCAGCATTTTGAAATCCATTTGATAAACCCACAATGCATCGTCAAGTTTCCGCGACCAATCCTTTTGATTAGCATTTACTGACTTTGCTAATATTATTTTGATTTCTCGATTAGATGCTTCTACTTGCTCACTAGTTTACGGTTGATAGGGAGTCACTACCTTGTGTTGCTTCACTCCGTACTTAGCTAGAGTTGTACGAAACACCTTGTTGCAAAAGTTCGACCCCTCATCACTTATGATCATGCGAGGAGTACCAAATCAAGAGAAGATGTTCTTTTTCAAGAATGCAACCACACTCTTGCCTTTATTGTCTATCAAAGCCACAGTTTCCACCCATTTTGATACATAATCCACCACCACTATGATATACTTATGGCTATAAGAACTCACAAATAGGCCCACGAAGTCGATGCCCCATACATCAAATAACTCAACTTCTAAAACTGTAACATGGGCAATTCATGCCTCTGAGAAATAGATCCTTGTTGTTGGCATTAATCACATGCTTTGACAAAGTCATGGGCATCCTTGTGGATGGTGGGCCAATAATACCCATATTGTAGTATCTTTCGGGCTGTACAATCACCCGCATGATGTCCCCCTACTCGGGAAGAATGAAAAGCCTACAAAATGCTCAACATCTCCACTTCTGGTACATCTCCTAATTATGTTGTCAGCACATAAATGGAATAGGTATGGCTCATCCCAAATGTAGATGCTTACATCATGGAGAAATTTCTTTATCTGATGAAAAGTCAGTTCTTCTGGTATTATATCACTAACAAGGTAATTAGCAAAATTGGTAGTTATACCAAGGCACAAGATCAAGAGATGTGGCTAATACATGTTCATCTGGGAATGAGTCATCAATCTTTCCCTTATTCTCTAGTCTAGAAAGATGATCTGCTACCTGATTTTCACACCCTTTGCGATCTTTGACTTCAAAATCAAACTCTTATAGTAGCAATACCCATATGATCAACTGTGGTTTGGCATCTTTCTTTGCTATGAGATATCTCAAGGAAGCATGATTAGTATGCACAGTAACTCTAGTTCCACGTAAGTATGCCCAAAATTTCTCAAAGGCATGGACAACTGCAAGTAATTCCTGCTCAGTAACCATATAATTCTTCTGCGCCCCATTTAATGCCCTTCTAGCATAATAAATGGGATGAAAGAGCTTCCCTCGCTTCTTCCCAAGAACAAGCCCAAGTGCTACTCCACTTGCATCACACATCACTTCAAATGGTTGGGATCAATTCGGAGCAACAATAATAGGTGCAACCACCAATTTCTCTTTAAGGCACTCAAATACTTTCAAGCATTCACTGCCAAACATGAACTTCGCTTCCTTCTCCAACAACTTGCATAATAGATTAGAAATTTTGGAGAAGTCCTTAATGAATCGCCTGTAGAAACCTGCATGGCAAAGGAAACTTCTAACTCCCTTCACCGAGATTGGTGGAGGGAGTTTTTTGATCAATTCTATCTTGGCTCTATCCACTTCAATACCTTTAACCGATATCTTATGCCCTAAAATGTCACGATCCAAACCGTCACGAGTGGAACCCACCCGAAACCCCCGGATAAGCAAACCAATATGCAACTCAACACTTAGCAAAACTAACAACTCAAAACCATTTTGCCTTTAAAATAAAGAACTATCACTCACATCTAAACCAAAACTAATAATATCCTGCGGAAATTACCCCTAGAAACTAAAAGTCATCGTACCAAAATTTCTACCAAATGTCTAGAAACGGGGATGCAATCCCTAAATAAACAAGAGTTTAAGTCCAGAAACAGATGGACTATAACCAACTGGAAGAAAACAAGGTAGCCCGATAGAAGCAGCTCACCCTTGAAATCTGGAATCACTGGAACTATATCTGAGGTCTCGTAGGAACCGTCGAAAGATGTCCTATACTCATAAAAATAAAACAAGTGCAAAATTAGTACACAACCACCGTGTACTGGTAGGATCATCATCCAACTCCAACAAACTATATAGATACAATAAATCAAAACTGAGTAAAGTAGCATAAACATGTAGCAACAACCGATAATGTAATTCCAGGCTCCCAGCCTACCTTCTAACTTATGAACCACATGTATAGGTTCAACAACCATCTAACAATGAACAATAATCATGACACTTACTCTTTTTTCACATCACCCGGACCATCTAAGATTCCCTAGATCAACACCTAAGTGTTAACATGCATTGCCCGATCCACCCCAGGACTACCCCACATTTAAGTGTAACAACCCGGCCTCTCAAAGACCAGTATAATCAATCACAGATTCAACAATCAACAGGGTCCACTCATGGAACCATCATCAAACACAGTCAATAATGCATAATTAAAACTCGTACCAGGCGTGGTACCCGAGCCAACCAATATAAAACCTATACAAGGCGTGGTACCCTAGCCAACCAATATAGAACCTGTACCAGTCATAGTACCCAAGCTAACCAATATAAAACCTGTACCAGGTGTGGTACCCGAGCCAACCGTAGTATCCCATACCAGGCGTAGTACCCGAGCCAACCGAATATCACACAAGCTAACGGTCAATGATTAAGTGAATAAAAACACACTTGTAAAACCAACAAGCAATAGTTAAGTTCATTTCACTTAATTGACACTCCAAATACTTGGACATTCATAACTTCATCCCCTAAGCATGCAAGCACGTACATCACTAAGCTAAGGTTACATGTATATGCATTGCATTTGGTAAAACAAGAACCAACACCTACTTCGAATAGCCTAAAACTTTAATGGACCAGAGCCTTCCCATTTCTGAAAGATTTTGCTTGCTCTTGGTCTAAAAACAAGTACACAATATACTAAAATCAGTCCAATGGCCTAAAATTACCTGGATTATGCAAAATCCTAATCCCCAGGCCAACCTATGGTTATTCCACCCATCCCAGGGCTTTCCGACCATCAATTCACCTATAAATATTATTTTTATGGTTACATTTAGCGAATAATGGTGTTTTAATCATGCAAAAGCAATAATAAGCATAACTTAATAATTCTATACCTAGAATTCTCTCTTTTACACTGGATTTTACCATCCTAGGTTATTCCAAATATTCCTCCAATCCCGAGATTATGGTTTCTAAGGTATGGGAATCAATATACGGATATGGAGAACGAAAACCTTACCTTTTTTATGGAGTTTGGTGGAAAATCACCTCCCTTCACGTATGCCCTTCCCCAAAATATTCTTCAAAAATTTTGAATGTTTTTGGGGAAGTTTTTGTATTAATCCCGACTAAGTCTGCTATAGCAATCCATACACCACTATAGCAGCACCACCGTAGTGGAACCGACTGCTATGGCGGTGCTGACCGATGCTAACTTCTACTATAGCAGAAATTTCTCTGTTGTGGCTACTGTAGTGCAGTGTCACTGGGACAGAAACTCGGAAAATCCCCTAAAAGTGCCCATTTTTCAACACACCTTAAATCCTGACATTTAAGAACAACCCCTTCATGTTAACCTTGATACCGGGAGTTTTACTCACCCGAATTCACTTTTGAAAAGCCCCCCAGACTCCTTAAGGTCTTGGTTAATGAAAAAACTAGCTCGACCTAAGATATTCTACCCAATCCTCACCCGTATTATCCTAGACCATACCTTGCTCAAAATATGTCTGAGTCTAGCCTAGCTTAGAATTTCCAACTCCCAACCCCAAAGTTTTCTAACCCAAAAATTGGCACGAATAAATTACCCATAATGACAGACCAAGTCATTATAACAGATACCAATTTACCCATTATTCATCCCCAAATGATCAAACCCAAAAAAGATAATTTAAAAAAGAGAAAGTGTAGTACATGAATCCTCAAACAAGTGAGGGTACTTGTCCCGCATGTCCTTCTCAGTTTCCCAAGTGGATTTTTTAATCGGAAAATGCTTCCATTGAACCTTTACCGACCTGATCTCTTTTGTCCTCAATTTCTGGACATCCCGATCTAAAATCACATTTGACTCCTCTTTGTCTTGAAGATCCTTGTCTAGCAAAATGGAATCCCATTTGATAATATATTCTCTATCTTTATGGTACCGCTTCAGTATGGATACATGGGATAATAGATGGACTCTGGATAAACTGGGCGGCAGTGCTAATCTATAAGCCACTGGCCCTATAATCTCGAGAACCTCGAATGGACTGATCCTCGAATGGACTGATATACCGAGGGCTGAGCTTGCCCTTCTTGCTGAATTGCATAACCCCATTCATTGGTGACACATTCAATAACACATGTTCACTAACCTGAAAAGCCATGTCCCTTACCTTGCAATCTCCGTACTCCTTCTGCCTGCTCTAGGATGCTAGCAACTTGGTCTGCATTCCCCTTACTTTTTCCTGAGTTTCCCTCACCAAGTCCACGCCCAAAGGTTTCATATCGCCTGCCTCAAACCAGCCTATAGGTGATCTTCATCCCCTCCCATACAGTGCCTCAAATGGTGCCATGTCGATATTGGAGTGGTAGTTGTTGTTGTATGAGAAGTCACACAATGGTGGAAACTGGTCCCAATGACCCCCAAAGTCGATCACACATGCTCTCAGCATGTCCTTCAATACCTGAATTGTCCTCTCCGACTGACTGTTTGTCTGAGGATGAAATGTCATGCTGAAGGTGAGTTGTGTGCCAAACTCTTCGTTCAATTTTCCATAGAACTTAAAAGTAAACTGCATACCCCTGTCTGAAATGATGGAGAGTGGCACCCCATGCAATCTCACAATCTCTTTAACATAGATCTTAGCCAACTGTTGCGAGTTATAATCCACCCTGATCGGAATAAAATAAGCTGACTTGGTCAGCCTGTCCATAATGACCCAGATAGATTCATACCTTCCCAAAGTCTTAGTAAGACCCACCATGAAATTCATGGCTATCCTTTCCCACTTCCACTCGGGAATGGGCATCTTCTGAATTAATCCCACAGGCCTTTGGTGCTTATAATTAACCTGCTGACAATTTTGACACTTAGACACATAATCAGCTATGTCCCTCTTCATCCCAGGCCATCAATAAAGTTGTCTCAAATCTAGATACATTTTGGTCATGCCCGAATGAATCGAATACCGTGAACCATGAGCCTCTGTCAACACCTTCTGGACCAAGTCATCAACCTGAGGGACACAAATCCTCCTTTTGAAACTCATAACCCCGTTAGCATCCAATGTGGCATCCCAGGCCTCTCCGGACACCACCTTATTTCGAAGCTTGTTTAACTGTGCATCCTGGAACTGCTTGGCTTTTATTTTCTCTACAAATGTAGGTTTGACCTTAATACTGGCCAACAACCCACCCTGTTATGAGATTCCTAATTGCATTAACTTAGATTCTAAAGCCTGAATCTCCTTAGCCAATGGTCATTTGGACACCCCCAAACAAGCCAAACTGCACATGCTAACTGCCTTCCGGCTCAATGCATCTACCACCACATTAGCCTTGCCCAGATGATATTGGATGGTCACATCATAATCCTTCAACAACTCTATCCACCTTCTCTATCTCAGATTTAAGTCTTTTTGTGTAAACACATGTTGCAGGCTGCGATGGTCCGTGAGCACCTCACAATTGACACCATAAAGGTAGTGTCTCCAAATCTTTTTAGCAAATACCACCACTGCCAACTCCAAGTCGTGGTTGGGTAGTTCTTATCATGGGACTTCAACTGCCTTGAAGCATAAGCTATAATATTCCTATCATGTATAAACACAGAACCCAAACTCGAATGTGAAGCATCACAATACACAATGAAATCCTTACCTTCAACCGGCAGTGATAAGATGGGAGTTGTGGTAAGAAGTGTCTTGAGCTTTTGGAAGCTCTCCTCGCACTTATCAGACCATACAATGTTACCTCCTTCTAAGTTAATCTCATCAAGTGAGTAGAGATGGACGCAAAGTCCTTGATGAACCTGCGATAGTAGCCTACAAGCCCCACAAAACTCCTAACCTCAGTCACAGAGCTAGGCCGAACCCAACTTTTAACTACCTTAATCTTTTGGAGATCCACCATCACACCCTTTTATGACACCAGATATCCTAAGAAGGCGACTGAAGTCAACCAAAATTCACACTTGGAAAACTTGGCATATAATTTCTGATGTCTCAAAATATACAAAACAATGCGAAGATGCTCAGCATGCTCCTCCCTACTCTTGGAGTAAATCAGAATGTCATCTATAAACACAATAATGAACGAATCTATATACGATTTTAATACCTCATTCATCATGCTCATGAATGCCTCCGACGTATTGGTCAACCCAAATGACATCACCAGGAACTCATAATGCCCATACCGAGTTTGGAATGCCGTCTTAGGGATTTCCTCAAGCCTAATATTTAACTGATGGTACCCTCACCTTAAGTAAATTTTTGAAAATAGAGACGCACCCTGTAACTGGTCAAGGAGGTCATCTATGCGAGGTAAAGGATACTTGTTTCGGATGGTGACCTTGTTCAGTTGCATGTAGTCTATACACATCCTCATACTATCGTCTTTCTTTTTCACAAATAAAACCAAAGCACCCCAAGCTGAAGCACTGGGATGAATAAAGCCTTTCTCTAAGAGTTCCTGCAGCTGAGTCTTAAGTTTTCTCAACTCTGTCGGGGCCATACAATAGGGAGGAATAGAAATTGGACGAGTGCCCGGCTCCAAGTCTATACAAAAGGCAATGTCTCTATCCGTAAGCTTGCCAGGCAAATCCACCAGAAACACCTCCTGAAACTCCAAAACTATCGAATGCGACTCAATAGAAGGGGACTCCACACTATCATCTCGGAGATGAGCCAAGAAGGCCAAACAACCTCTTCCCACTAACTTTTTAGCCCGAACAAATTATATGATCTTAGCCGGCTTAGGCCTGTACACACCTTCCCACTCTAGCCTATCATTACTCGAAATCTCTAGAGTCACAGTCTTAGCATTATAATTTAGCACCGCATGATATGGAGACATCCAGGTTATATCCAAAATAACATCAAAATTTAACATATCCAGAATAACCATATCTACCCAAGTCTGTAATCCCACAAATACCACAGGACAAGTACGATATACATGAGTTACTACCAAAAACTCTTCAACCGGGGTAGAAACATGAATAGAGGAATCAAGGACATCACAAACCAAATCCAGACCCAAAGCAAATTTCACAAAAACATATGAATAAGTAAAACTTGGGTCAAACAGTACAGAGGCCATCCTATCACAGACTAGAATTATACATGTGATCACCACATCTGATGCCTCAGCCTTAGACTTCCCTGGGAATGCATAACAATGAGCCCAGTCATCAATCAGAGCAATTTCCTTGGCTGGTTGCGCCACTCCCCTTCCCGTGCCACTATTTCCTCTGTTTCCCTAGCCTCCTTGAAAGTTACCTCGCCCACTCTGTGGACGACCCGTAGCATAGCCACCTCTACCTATCGAACCTATAGCCTTAGACTGCCTACATGCTTGTGAGGGAACTCCCTCTTAAAGTAACCTGAATCACCATAACAAAAGCATTCGCGGTCAAGAGTAGGCATGTCAGTAGAAGTATAAGAACCTTTCTGACCTCTAGGAGCTGAATATTGACTGGCTCCCGGATGACCACCTGTAGAAGCTAGCAAGGCTGACTAAATAGGACGAGCAGAATACACCTGCTGGTTGTGACCCCTGGAGTATGAACCACTGTAATTACCTTCATTCTGGGAATTCTTGGCTAACACCTTAGCCTGCCCAACCTGCCTGACCCCCTCCAATTTCTTCACATAATCTGTTACCTCATTGAAACTCTTTCCCGCTGAGGTCATATGCACAGACAACACCTACAACTCAGTATTCAGGCTCTTTACAAATAGACGAATCCTCTCCTCTTCCATACCTAGAAGATGAGTAGAAAATAGGACAAGGCATGAAATTTGGCCTCATAGGCTGAAACCGATATGTTACCCTGCTCAAGAGCCAGAAACTCATCCTTTTTATGATTCCTCAAGGTGCGGGGAACATACTTCTCTAAGGTGAGAGCATAGAACTATGCCCAGGTCAGCAGAGGCAAAGCTGATGGCCGACACTCTACATGAGATCTCCACCACTTCTTGGTATCACCCTGAAGCTGTAAGGTGACAAACTCTACCCCATGCTATTGCACAATGCCCAACTTATGCAGCCTCTTATAGCAGTCTAAAATAAATTCACCTTTCTCAGTACCCTGAAATGTAGGAGATTTCAATTTCAAGAACTTAGTCAGCATCTCATATTCATTCTCAGTCATAACAGGACCTAGCATCAGACGAAAGAAGTCATTAGTACTGATGTCGCATCCATCCTAGGAGACACTGCAACCGCTGGCTGGGTGCCTAAAACCTGATCTGCAGTACCCGGGAGGGTGGTTCCAGCACCTACCAGCCCACTCAGAAAAGTCCATACTTACTGAAATGCCTCAGGCAATATAGGGGGAAGACCTGTACCTCCATCCGGTGTCGCCTTTTCCTGTTCCGCGCTCTCCTCAAGAACAACCTCAACTTCCTCCTCAATAGGATCCTAGGGTGGGAGAGGGTTCACCACTCTTAGCCCTACAACTACCTAAGCTCTACCCTGGCGGGTGTTGCCCTACCTCAACCCCGCCCATGCCCCTTCTGCATCCTCTGACTGCTGGTCTCACTATCGGAACCTACGCTCTAGCTCTGTTACGTATGGTATTCACCATCTGCGGACAAAAGAGTGAAAGAAGTTGGATATCAATTTGTATCACCAGATACCAATTGAAATTGAGTTATAGCACGAAGGAAGAAGGAAGATATAGTTTCCTAAAGTCCTATAGCCTATCGAATAAAAGTACAGATGTCTCCGTACCATTTCGCAAGACTCTACTACACCCATTTTGGTATGGCAAGATCAACGAACCTAGGGCTCTGATACCATCTTTGTCATAACACAAACCACCACGAGTGGCATCCACCCAAAACCCCCAGATGAGCGAACCAATATGTAACTCAACACTTAGCAAAACTAACAGCTCAAAACCAGTTTGCCTTTGAAATAAAGAACTATCATTCACATCTAAACCATAACTAATAATATCCTGCAGAAATTACCCCTAGAAATTGAAAGTCATCGTACCAAAATATCTATCAAATGTCTAGAAATAGGGATGCAACCCCAAAATAAATAAGAGTTTAAGTCCGAAAACAGATGGACTATAACTAACTGAAAGAAAACAAGGTAGCCCAACAGAAGCATCTCACCCTTGAAATTTGAAATCGCTTGGACTATATCTGAGGTCACTAGGAGCCACCGAGAGATGTATTGTACTCATAAAAAGAATTGTTACATCCAAATTACACCTCATTTAAGAAGTATAAGTGGTCATTGTCAAATGTATAACTCAACAAAGGTTGCTGTCAAATCCCACAGGGAATATAGTGAACACTAAGTCATTTATGGTTTAAATGACTAATAGTTTATAATTTCCTTAAACTTGGGGGTCTTGTAACTAGCAATTTGGAATCAGTGTCTGACTTGCTTTAAGTAGAAATGACAATTTAAAGTCATAAAAATAAGTGGAGAAAGCAAACTAGGGATGTGTTCACCATGATTCTATAACACTTTTGGGTTAACCTCGATGATAGATTCATTTCATATAAATAATGTGAGGAAATTGAATTTAAATGTACATCTAAATGTTTCTCAACCCAATTAGATGATTTTCCCTTCAATTCTTTTGAACTTGAAAAAATGGAAATGGAAATGGAAATGGAAAACTCAATTTTAGCCAGAAGTTGATTAATCTCGCTAGAGCATTACTCATTAGATGGAGGTTAAAGGTTTTGAATCCTTGTTGTTAATACTTTTTTCCGATTTTAACCTCTTATTTCAAGCAAGTTACACCTAGGGCTTGTTCTAATATTTGCAACCATTAGAAATTTGTTAAAATGAAAATAATAACAACACATTCGCGTATACAATTCAAATCCACACCAAAATCAATCCTAAACTTGTTATTTTGTCATGGATTCCACAACCCTAGTTGTGGGATTTTTAGCCACACATGGTTCTTGAGATGAAGAAAATAATATGATTCATATTTAAAGGAAGAATTCTTACAAAGATGAAATTCAACACTTGAATCCTTGACAAAAACCTAAGTGATTGTATAAAAACCCAAAGCTTCCAATACTTAGAGAAAAACAACGTAACGTTCTTCCCAGAAAGATAAAATATAATATTCTAAACCCTAAACTCAGTATTTATAAGTTTCTGGGAAATTTGAATCCAAAATTAAGTCGGATTTGGCCACCTTTGCTATGACTGTTCGCCTGACAATTCGCCAAGCTTGTGATGGATCATCACAATGACCAGTCACCTACTTTAGTTGGGATCCTATTATGCTTAGTTTGATGGATAGGTGTGACGGCTCTTCACACTTATGATTATTAGTCACACTGAGTCATCGCAATAAACTCTGAAATTCTTACTTCTGCCTTAGTGTGGCAATTCACCTGACGATCCGTCAGGCATGTGACTGGCGTCACTTTGAATTGTCACGTTGGTTTCTTAAGCGCGATTTTCTCTCTTGTTGACCTTAGTTCAATTTCATGCAAATAAACACTAAAAACCATCAAATCTAACAACGGTTACTCGAGAACTTGTGTCTATTCTTGGTTAAAAGAGTAGAATGTGTCGTAAAATATCGACACATCAATGGGTGTCGCTCCTTGTCTCGTTCCTCTACCACCTCCTCTCACTCGTCCTATACCATGAGTTGTGTCCCTAGCAGCTGGCTCAGGTACTGCTGCTCTAACCTCTGCTACACGTGTCCTCATCATTTGTGAGATAAAAGAATGAAGAGGTCAAATACCAATTTTTGATCGCCAGACACCAATTTAAGTAATAGCACAAAAAGAAGAAAGAATTGAGTTTTTCTAGTGTCCTGTAGCCTCTCAAATAAAAGTACAGACATCTCTGTACTGTTCTGCAAGACTCTACTAGACATATCCATGTACAACAAGATCAATAAACCTAACGCTCTAATACAAACTTTATCATGATCCAAATCACCGTGAGTGAAACTTAAACTAACCCTTTGGTGGTCAAACCATATCTTACCTACTAACCCAAACCTTAACCAATTCATTTTTAACAAAAGTGAATCAATTCAAGATATAATAGTCAAAATCTCAAAACTTAATAAAATAATGTGTGGAAAGCTAACTAATACATCTCCAAAATTTGATTGTCATTATACGAAGGACGCTAACTAAACAGTTTCTAAGAGTAATCCAAAATCACTAATAAATAATATTATCCAAAAAAAAAAGACATATGTAATTAAGAAGACTCGTGGCAGCCATGAATAAGAGTTGCTCACCCTTGAATCGGTCTCGAAATAGCGCTAGATGCGAGGTCGCATCAAAGTCTTAGAACACAGTCTGCACTCAAAAAAAAAGTACAGGAGTAGCATCAGTACAGCCATTATGTACTGACAGGTATCATAGACCGACTCAAAATAGTAACAAGTATATCTCATGAATCAAATAAGCAAATAGAAAGGTATGTCAGCATATAATCAACTCAGATAGGTAAACAGTTACATCAACCAGATAAACCACCCAAGTCCAGGCATCTCAATGTCAATGAGTAAAAGACATATAAGTCACCAAAACAGACATAAAAGTCATCAAATAACTTTGCAAATATAATATAGTCATATCACAAGCATGGATTCATGTCTATATTGATCTCTCAGACATGCAGTCTTTGTACCTCATCAGTCTCACAATAATCACTCAATTTGTACATACATGGTAAAGGGACTTATTTCTGTTTAACTAGTTATGACATGTAGGGAACAACCTAGGGTCCATATACCATACCAGTGTGGTACTCGCTCTATAACATATCCGCTCATCTGTAAGCTCACATCAAACTCAAGCTACTCACAATAGAATATCATATATACTCTTCATTCTCTCAATATATCTCAGTATGTTCTCATACACAACTATCTCTCATGATATTACCAACAAGTACACAAAATATAATAAGTAAACTTCATAATCATAAGTCATTTAGAGACAGGCTTAAAATAATTATAAGCTTATTGATGCAAGCATTGTCAAGTCAAACACATATTCAATCACATATTATGTCTGAAGATCAACCAACATATTTATCAATTCAATAACACATATGAGATACTACATTAAGTCTAACTCCACATAGAAATCATAACCTACTTCAATTGAAGAACCCAAATCAAGCAAGCTCAATCACCGGAGTCTTTCCTTTCCTTAATGTCTCAGAACATTCAAAGTCTAAAAATAATAATTATAAGAGTAATTAATCATATACTCTTCAATTTTAACCTTTGGGAACTCAAACCCACTAGTTATATCCTTATTTGAGGTCTATAACATTACCCAAGGATCGATTAATCATCAATTAATCCCATAATATTCACATTACTATAATTCATGGAGTTTCTACCTCAATTTCTCCCTTTCAAGCAGTTTTTATGCTAAAGGGCCATTTTTATGGAACTCAAAGTTTTCAATCTCTATAATTCATGTTCGGGAACACCAATATCATGCTAGAAAGTATTTATCTAAACCCTAGAAGCATTCTAAATGATTATTATATCTACCCATAGGCTTTTCCATAATTTTTATAAACCTAAGGTTCTAACCCATAAATTCTACCATCACAATCTCCCTAGAAATTCTACAATAATAATGGATTTCTAAGTGAAGAGTTTGATGGAATAACTTACTTCAACGAGAAAATCCACCCTAGTCTTGAGAAAATCACCTCTCTGAAGCTCTAGAATAAATTTTTTGAGTTTATGAAGTGAAACTTGGAATAAGTCATTTAAACAGGCATTTTGCCTCCCATCACTCGATACATCGAATGGTTTCTCACAGTAGCAGATCCGCTATGGTAAAATCAGGCTCGCCATTGATTTGCTAGGTTCTGTTATGACGGCACTTTGATTGCTATGACGGTCTCGCTGCAGCGGGAATCCTTCTGTTGCAGTGGTGCCTGAACCAGTAGCTCGAGAAATCTATTTAGCAGTTCTATTTTACAACACATTTTTTAAACTCAAGACATCACAAAATAGTCCCAACACGACAACCATAAAAACCACATGCTACAAACTCACTCGTAGTCTTAGAATTTTCTATAGAGGTATAGACTACTAGGTCACCTCTAACGAAATACGACTCTTCAAAATACAATACCATGAATCAAAATTCACCACAGTTACACGCGACACTAATTTTTAGTCTTAAATTGCCCCACCTTGAGATTTTATTAACTCAATTCACTAGGAGAACTCTAACAGGGTACATATGGCCCTAACCAACCTATAATGTCTGGAAGAGTCATTACAAATAGTGATCTATAAAATCCTAGGCCTTGAAGAACACTTTCGATCCTTGATAAAATCTAGAATTTTGGATTAGATAGGCGTTAATCAATGTTACTCTAATGCTTTGAACTTCAATCCATAATAGAAACCTTACCTTGGGTGGATTGATAAATTCATAAGTCATTCTCCCCTCTATAGCTCTCCAAAAACTTAACTGAATATTGAAGACAACACAAGAATCACATTTAAGGAGTTTTTATAGGACTGAGGCAACGATTGGGAAATTGTGACCCACCCAATATGATGTCAGAGAATTCGTAGTATCTGCAGCCTCCTAAGCTTCGCATTCATCATTTTCATGATTAAACCCTCCCCAACATCCAAATATGCAATTTGCCCAGTTCAATTATTGCCTACGGTTGAACAGTTTGCCACGGTTGATTTGGATTCCCATGACTGCTTTGCTACCCATTAGTAAAAAAAGTCATAACTTCTTGTAGGAATGTCAGAATAACGAATGATTTGGAGTTCTGAAAACTAAATTCAATGGTCTTTCATTTTTCTATATCGAGTATAGCTCAGTTAACTATACTCTGAGGGAATGACCGTTTAAAGTTAGTACATGTGCAAATAACGTTATTTTCATCCCTTAATCGATTCCAAAATACTTCTCTCCTTTTTAAAATGTCAATACAACCTCCCAAACATAATATTTAGGTATTATACGCATCCACAACTTTTCAAACACTCATGTGTATGACTTAGGGCCTCTACAAGGACATAATACTTAACAAAAAATTTCTAAGGTATTACAAATAAGATATAGTATCGTATAAACTATAGGTAAAACACTTGACGATAAAAAAAATATGGAAGAAGGATTGATAATGGAATGAGCAAATTAGATATTGTCTAAATGGAAGGATAATTATAGTTTAAAATTAGAAAAAGTTGCACTTAAGGGTCGTTTGGTAGAGTGTATAAAAATTGTATTGAATGGAGTGTATTTGTAATGTTGAGATTAGTAGTGCTGGAATTAGTTATGCTAAGCTTACTTTTTATCTAGTGTTTGATTTGATGTATTAAAAATAATATGCATTGCTATATTTCTAAAATGATATTATTTGTTTTACAAAAATATCTTCCACATTCTATAATTTTGTGTACTTTCTTTACAAATATTTATTATTTATTCTTAAAAATAAAAAATATTTTTTTAATATTCTCACTTAAATTATTTGAAGGAAATTGTCATATTGAGAAATTGGAAAGAAGTTATTCACAAATTTTTATTATTGAACTCTAGATTTTTATTGGCTTTTTTAAATGAAAAATAATTTTTTTGAGTTTGGTTAATTTTTTTAGACTATTTCTTATTGTGATAATTTTCTAAGCTTATACATTCTACGGTGATTAAAGTAGATTGAATGAATAAGTTTTTTTCCTAAAGTTTAAAATTTTAATAGTAAATTAAGATCAAGTGAGCTAAAAAGATGAGTTGGATATATGAAAAAAAATATTTGGAGTCAGAACTGGTAATTATTTTAGACTTATTCGAATAAAACCTAGCTACATGTTAGCAAAAGGATGAAAATGCATGTCTTCTTATCATGTATTAAGAAGACATTTTTAGCAATAGAAGATCTCATTGTCGAAAATTATTTTAGACCTAAGAGAATATTTTTGTGGCATGATTATAATTAAAATTTTATTGAGCGTCTTCAAATATAATTTTTAAAAAAAATATCTATTTCGTACATTACACGGGTACTATACTAGTATAAATTTAAAGCGTGAAAACCAAGAAAATAAACAAAAACTTAGAAAAGATACTATAAAAATTTAAAGAGGCTTTAGGGTATTTTTGTCTTTATCCATATTTATCTCATGTATTAAGACCCTAGAATTACTAATACAATGGATTAAAATTATTAGTTATACGCACCAAATAGGTAGCCTTAAAATTTCTATTAAATAAAATATTAAATAATATTATATTTAATACATATATTATTTGTCCTAATACGTTGAATCAAATGACTTCTTAGAGAAAAAATTGAGAGAAAATGATTTGACATTTTATTTACCACTTGACTAGAGCCCAATTTATTCTTTGACTTTGACTTGTTCAACAAGTGTCCCAGCCCTACTACTTTGAGACAAGGAAGGGAGGGAGAGAGGAAATAAGCATAACACTCTTATAGTTTATTTGACCAAACTTATATTTTTTTCCAAAAGTGCTTATTTATTTAAAAAAGTGCTTATATTTAAAAAGTGAGTTGTTTGGCCTAACTTTTGAGAGAAAATAAGTGTTTTTAGGGAGTAGCAAAAACTGTTTTTCAGAATCTAAAAAAAATAGTTTCTTCCTAAAAGCACTTATTTGAAAAGCACTTTTAAAAAAATACACTTAAAAGCACTTTTAAAAGTTTGGTCAAACACTAATTGCTGCTCAAAAGTGTTTTTTTAAATTTATTGGTCAAACACAAATTACTTCTCACCAAAAGTGTTTTTTTGAAAAGCACTTCTGGAATAAACACTTTTCAAAATAAGCTGATTTTAAAAGCTTGGTCAAACAAGCTATTAAATTTTGTGAAATAATATGAGCATTCAATAAAAACTTTCAAACTCTATATAACTTTTTCTTGGAATATTATTATATAATTATGCAAAAACAAAACAAAAATTGTTGTTTATGTTTGATAATAGGTCTAAAATAATCTCTGAGTATATTTTTGAGCAGTTTAATGTCTGTAAAAAGTTAGTACTTTTTGTCTCTGTAAAATATGTAACACTTTCTGGTTATTGAATTTAGGAAAAAAGATTTGATATACCCCCTTGACTTTGTTATTTAGAGTTGATATACCCTTCGTTATAAAAGTGGCTCATAAATACCTCCATCATCACATAAATGACTCAAATATACTTTTCTCTTCTGACAGAAGTGAAAAAATTGATTTTAATTTTTTAATTTAATTTTTAATAAAATAAAACTCATTTAGGGGTATATTTAGGGCTCATTTGTTTTCATCAAGATTAAGACGTCTGAATCTGAATATGCATCTGAATGATTAAGATGTTGTCTCTAGATCTGAACACAAAATGATTAAGGTTTATTTTTCAGCATCTGAATATGCATAATTTATTTATTTGTAAACATAATAAATATACACTTCAGATAAAAAATAAATTAAATATTTTAAAAAATAATTAAATATTTAAAAAATATTAATTTATTAAAACAAAATTATTATTTGATAAAAAATAAAATATTTATATTTGCTAATGATAGTGGAGATGGTCTGTAGTGGTGGTGGTGGTGATAATGAATTGATTTAGTGGCTAGTAATGATGGTGATGATAGTTATAATCGTGGAGGTGGTTGGTATTGCAGTGATTGTCATGATGGTGACGATTGATAATGGTGGTGGTGGCTGTGATGGTAAAGTTGGTTTATGTCAGTAGTTGACAGTGTTAATGGTGGTGGCTGAAGAATGTGTGATAGTTGACGATGTGTTGGTAGTAATTGGCGGCGGTGCTAGTTGTGGTGGAGGTGGTTGGCAGTAGGGATTGACCAAATGGTGGTATGTGGAGGTGGTGGCGATAGTGAAGAAGATGGTGGTAGTGGCTGAAGAATATGTGGTGGTTGATGATCTATTGGTGGTAGTTGGCGGCGGTGCTAGTTGTGAAAATTGGTTGGCAGTAGGATTGTTCGCAGTGATGATAGTGGTGGTGATGGTAACAATGGATATATTTATAATGATGTAGGTGGTAGGTGTGATGCTGACTTACAGTAGCAGTTGGCAGCGATATTGGTTGTGATGGAGAGGTGATTGGTGGTTAGTGATGGATGACGGTAATGAAGGTTGATAATAGTGGTGATGGTTATGATGGCGGAGGTGGTTAATGGTGATGGCATGTAGATGGTAGGTGTGATGCCGGCTGACAGTAGCAGTTAGCAGCGATATTGATTGTGATGGATGGTGGTTAGTGATTGATGATGGTAATGATGGTTGATAATGGTGGTGATGGTTATGATGGCGAAAGTGGTTAGTGGTGATGACTGATGATTATAAATAGAATGGTGGTGATATTATCTCACACAAAAATATCTCTTAATGATACTTAGACTTTATTCCAGATCTAAGTGATTAAGACCCATTCAAACCAATAAGTGCTTAAATCTTAAGCCTAAGGTCTGAACCATTCAGATTCAGACCTCCACTAAGTACAAATAAATGAGACCTTAGTCTCACAAAGTTCAGGGTATATTTGATCCTTCTCACACATGATTTTTTTTTTGACTTTTTTGATTCAACGACTAATTTTAATTTTAAATATCTTCCTTATGGATCTATTTGTTTATCATTATTTAAGTTTTTTTTCTTATTTTATTTTATTGCTTTTTTTTCGTTACTCTGAAAATATGAGAAATAAAAAGAAAGAAGTTTGAATGAAAAAAAAAGAGAAAAAATTAAAAAAGAAAGTTAAAAACTAATTTTTTCTGCAATCATATTGAAATTTATTTTTTGTATTTGCAAAAAAATAGGGGTATTTATGATAGATTTTATAAGAAGATGCGTGAAAATATATTTGATCATCAAGACACCCTTGTATAAATTTTATTTTAAAAAAAATCATAAAAATAAATTTAAAATGGCAGCAGTAATTGTTATGTCGTACAGTAATGCTGCAATTAGTTTGTTACATTAGATGACAAGGGTGAAGATTAGCCAAGCTTCCAACTCCTGTCAAGGCAATTGTATCAAAGGTAGCAACCCCTTTCTTTGTTGTTTTTTCGTAAAATGAACAAAAAATGACTTCTTTTTTTTCACTTCGGTAAATGAAAAGGGTATATCTAGGCCATTTTTATAACGGTAAGGGTATATTTGGGCCATTTGTGTAACGGTAAAAATATATATGAGCCATTTTTATAATGAGGGATATATCAGCTCTAAATTGCAAAATTAAGGGGTATATGAGACCCTTTTCCCTTGAATTTAACATGGATTGTGAAGGGAAAAAAGATTTATTTGGAGCTATAGTTTTAAATTTTTATAGTTTTTGCTATTTTCTTAATCTATTTGTGATATTCGGTGCAATTTTTTGAGTTATAATATTTTACTATTCTTGGTATAATTTTAGTGTCTGATAAGACTTTTTAAGTTACTCCCTCTGTCTCAGTTTATATGACTCACTTTTCTTTTTAGTCAGTCTAAAAAAGAATGACACATTTTTATATTTAGTAACAATTAACTTTAAAATGCCTATTTTACCCTTAAAGAAATTATTTACAACAACACAAATATTTATGACTTATTTTATACCATACATTTCAAAAGGCTTTCTTTTTTTTTAAAATTTTGTGTCGGGTCAAATTAACTCATATAAATTGGGACGAAGGGAGTATTACTTTTGGTATTTGACAAAACTTTTTGGTATCTTTAACTTGTAGGCTCTTTACAAGAGGACTTTTCCAGCTCATCCGCCTGCATTTTATTTATGTAAACAAATTGTAAAAGTTACAAATATTCTTCCTATTATAGTAAAAAGTCACCTTTTAGAATAAGAATCCTTCAAAACATAGTAGTAGTTATTTTCCATGTTTTCAATTTGTCCCTTTTAGGAATGTTCTTGGAAGCCAAAATTTATGGATAGAATTCGTATTCAAAATTTTCTGAAATGTTGGTTATTGATTCAGCAGAGCTAAACTTATGCTTCCCTAATTTTGGAAAAAAGGAACTCCACTGGTTATATGTATGAAATAAAACCAAAAAGCCTTCACTTTATTTAAAAAATTTAAAGTTAAACTTAGAGTTAAAATTGTGTTTGACCATACTTTTGCAATAAAGATTTAGAATTTGAATATTTTTTTTAAAAAAAAAACATGAAATATAATTTATGAAAATAAAAAAATTAAGATTTTTTCTAAAACAAATTTTAAAAAGTGAAAGCAGGGTT
This sequence comes from Jaltomata sinuosa, assembly GCA_003996215.1. Classification (NCBI taxonomy): domain Eukaryota; kingdom Viridiplantae; phylum Streptophyta; class Magnoliopsida; order Solanales; family Solanaceae; genus Jaltomata; species Jaltomata sinuosa. Next base: position 599,291 of record QJPP01000524.1, read on the forward strand.
TTGCTATTTTCGAGATATAATTTTAAGTTGTATTTGAAATTTTCATAGCCTAACAATAATTTTTAAATAAAGTGAAAAAAAATTCAGGAAAAAGTGAAATTCATGGCCAAACGGATAAGGACACTGAAATTATTCTACTTTTATTTGTGTTATATTAAAAAAAAAAAACTCATAAGTTACTACGTCTTTTCTTGAGAACATATGTTCTGTTCGTTTAAATTCAAAAGTGTCTTAGTTTAATTAGACAGTAAATTTAAAAAAATAAGAGAAACTGTTTTATTTTTGAGTCTTAAGCTAAATGTATATGTAATATTTTAAAATGCTCTTTAAATAATATAGTATTAAACAGTTCACGTAGAATATTAAAATTGAAGAGTTATCAATTATATGAAGACATATTTTTTTAAATAGCTAAAAAGGAAAGTTTGAGAACTAAACTAACACGGAAGAAGTGATTATTTAATTACATATAACCTCATCTGATCGATTTATTTGTCTTATTTTTATTTTTAATCTATTTGAAAAATAATGTTTATTTCATAATTTGGTCACTCGACGTTTAAGACTACAAGATTAAAAATTATTTTAAAATATTATACATATCTTTAATTTAAGAAGATAAATTTTTTAAATTTAGTGTGGGGTTAAACTAGAACAGCAACAACAACAACACATAAAATGAAATTTATGGAGATAACTAATATTATTTTCAATAGAGCCGAATTTGGTAATTAAACAAGGGATGGTGTTTGGTCAACGAGTTGAAAATGGGAAGGTATGATATGATGGGGGTTTTGGTTAGTCAAAATTAGTGATGGCAGAATTTAATACCTCACCCGCTACGACATAGTGGGCTATGTCCCACATATGTCTAACCGTAGCTGTGACAACATTTTCAATGGACATTTTGCTCATTCTTGACTGAAGACCAGAAGAGGGGGAGGGGGTTCTTCCCTCCTAACATAATAAACAAATATCAATGGCTTCACTTTTCTATTATTCTACTACTACCACACCTTTTCTCCTCCTTCTCCTCCTCAACCTTTTCAATTTTACTAAAAGGAAAGTGAGTGAGAATCTTGATAGTATTTGTTTAATATGGGGATTTGCTTTGGTAAACCTGTAAAGCTTGCTCATGCCTCTTCTAGCTTCTTGTCTGGTATGAATTCCCACATTCTCTTTAAACAATATTTGAATTGCCTTTTGAGTGAAAGAATACTGCCCAATTTTCTGTATGGTGATTTTAATGTTGCCCTTCTAGGATTCCATCATCTTTTACATGTTTGAATTTAGTTGGCTTAAAAGCAAATTACACAGTGTGTTGTTCTGCTTCTTTAACACTTTGTGTTATCCAATCATTTGAATAATGTAAACCAAGAGTTGTATCAACATTATGAGTTACCAAATATAGGGGAAAGGATTAATCATGAAACAAGATACACAAAAGATAGAACTTGATATTGTGAAGGGGGAATTCTGCTCTTGGTTAGTTTGTTGTTGTTGAAGTACTAGAATTTACCTATTGCATCTCTTTCCAAATAGGAGAGTGAGAGAAATTATATGTTATGGCAAAGAAATTACCTAAGTAATTCTTTTACACTCTTCAAAGTGATCTTGCTCTTTGGATAAGATTCATAACATTGTGAAAGCATGTATGTATCGTGCCATGACTTTTCGTCTTTGTTATTGAATATTACCTAGTTTTTTCATATTTTGCAAGATGAGTTCTGTTACCTATATCTGCTTACTTCTTAGCACTTGTTATTTCAGATTCTAGAACAGGCCCTGGCAGTGAGAGAAAGGAATCGAGTCATTCTTGTAGCCAGACACTTGAAGGAAATGCTTTCAAGTCTTCCAAAAGTGATCTTTCTGCCGCCTGCAATTATCTCAAGTCCTTTACCTTCAATGACCTCAAAAATGCAACTAGGAATTTTCGAGCTGATAGTCTTCTTGGCGAGGGGGGATTTGGATATGTCTTCAAAGGATGGCTTGATGAAAATACACTTGCTCCCTGCAAACCAGGAACAGGGATGGTAGTGGCTGTTAAGCAACTTAAACCAGAAAGCTTCCAGGGCCACAGAGAATGGCTTGTATGTTCATCATAATCCTTCAGATAATGTCGAATTTATCTTTATCGCAATTGTTCTCAGTGATAACTTTGTGTCCCTCATCATACCTGCAGGCAGAGGTTAACTACTTAGGGCAGCTTCACCACGAAAATCTTGTGAGGTTGATTGGATATTGCGTAGAATCTGATAACAGGCTTCTTGTTTACGAGTTTATGACCAAAGGAAGCTTGGAAAATCATCTATTCAGAAGTGAGTCAATCTCTTCATTTGCAGAATTCCTATAATTCTTCATTGTTCCTGTCATTTAGGTAGGACACTTCATTAGTGTAGTGGTGCAGAACATTTCTTTATAAAGCATTGATAATACTAATATTCCAGAAGTAGTATTAGCTTTCAGTAAGATAATGGTTGATGCAATTGATTGCATCAAATACTTGTACAACATAGTCAACTCAATCTATGCTGGAGTTTAAATTCTTTTCCTCAGCTTTTTTTCCCTGCTTACTTTCGTTCTCGTGTATTGTAATTCTGTATTTTCTTGTGGAAAATAGCATGTCTTCATCCGACGACTTGATCTGATACATTTGAAATGAGTGCATAATATGCTTTTTCAGAAAGTTGCTGATCAAGACTAATGATGTTTCATTTGTTGTGCAGAAGGAGTTCAGCTTATGACTTGGGGTAAACGGATGCGTACTGCAGTAGATGTTGCACGAGGGTTATCCTTTTTACACAGTCTTGATGCTAATGTGATCTACCGGGACCTCAAAGCTTCCAACATTCTACTTGATTCGGTACAATCTCTAAGTCTGAGATATTGATTATCATAAAAAAAACTGTTGCTTTCAAATCATACAACCAGCGTTAAGGTCACAAATAAACCTTTTCATTGAACTTGTGCAGGAGTTTAATGCGAAACTATCAGATTTTGGCCTCGCAAGAGATGGTCCTGATGGAGATAGAACTCATGTTTCAACCAGGGTCATAGGAACTCGGGGTTATGCTGCACCAGAATATGTCGCAACAGGTATAATCCTTCTCCATTAAACTATTCGCCTTTTGGTTACTATGACTCATACTTTTAACCATGTTGAACACGGTCTGGCTCTTGTATATCTTATCTCAAGTCAACCCTCAATTATTCGTAACAGGTCACTTGACTCCAAAGAACGATGTTTATAGCTTCGGTGTTGTTCTATTGGAGCTGCTATCAGGAAGACGAGCTACAGGTGAGGAGAACCCAGGGGGCGCGGAGGAAACATTGGTAGAATGGGCAAAACCTTTCCTAAGCGACAGCAGACGAGTACTGAGAATCATGGATACAAGGTTGGGAGGGCAGTATTCCAAGAAAGGTGCACAAGCTGCAGCGGCCCTCGCATTACAGTGCCTCCATGTAGATCCAAAACTTAGACCAACAATGGCTGAGGTGTTAGCCACATTAGAGCTTTTGCCAGCACCAAAGGACATTTCTAGGACTTCACCAAATAATTCACCAAATGACAAGATAAGTCATCCTCAAAAGAGATTTGTAACACATTCAAGATAGATGTAGTAACAAACACATTCTACTATATTCTAAAGGAAGATATATGTGGACTCTTTCTTCTTTATTTGTTTGTTGTTTCCCTCCCTTCTTATTTAGTGGTGGGAATACAGAAGAGAAATAATTCTATAGTGCTTGAGGTGCAATATGTTAAATGTGCATATGTAAAATGTATATCTAATAATAGCATTCTATGTCTTGGTACTTGCCTCTTTACCCTACAAGGGTACGGTAAGGTTTGCGTATATCTTATCCTCCTCGATCAGATCCCATTTGTGAATTACACTGGATATGTTGTTGTTGTTTGTTTGTCTTGGTACTTATGTTTATTTTTTGTCGTCTCAAAGAGAATGTCTTCTTCCTCAAAAAGGGAAAGTATATGTGAAATAATGATGTAAGATAAGTAGTTGCATCATAGTTAAAAATGGTAATTCTTAGTTCTTTTTTTAATTCTCTAAACATACTTCTAAAAGGCAAAAATTAATCTTCGCCAAACCAAGCAAAACATACACGTTTATATGTAACTGCTTTTGTAATTTGTTCAATAACCCTACTTTAGTGTCTAATTCAGGGTTGATTCTGGAGTTTAATTTATGATGTTGCAGAATATATGGGGTAGCTTGTAGGAAATATAGAGAACTTCTAGGGTGTGTTGGTTAAGGAGGGAAATGTCTTCCAATTTTTCAATGTTCAATTGATCAAATTTTTGGAAAATATATACTTTTAGGAAAACAAGCTCTTTAAAAATGAGAAAAATGGCTCTCTAGTGGAAGCACGAAAAATAAGTTCCACAAATGACATTTCACCCTCCAACACACCTCATCTTCACACCCACTTTCATATCTCCAAATCTCCACCACCCCACACTCCTACCTCTCATAGTGTTTGCCTAGATTATATATAAATGTTTTTAGGATAATATTTTTGTTAAAGTATTGAATACAAGATAATAAGTGACAAATTCACTTATTTTTTTAGTTAGTACTCATCATTTTTATTTTTATTTTTATTTTGTATTATATGCCTAAGACGAATTTAAATAGGGAACATAATTACTAAAAAATCATATAGTTGATATTAACTTGTTTTACAAAAAAAAAAAAAAAATGTTGTTATTGTTGTATGTGTGGACAGGTAACTATTGATAATAGGCATGCTGTTTTTTACAGAGCATCAACCAAGGAGTAGGTGATATGTAAAAAGTAAAAAGTTGACTTGAGGCTAAGAACATTTGAACTGGGACATTTTCTTGTTCCTTCATTTGATTGGTGTTGTCCAATTTTGACAAAGGTAGGTTTATACATATTCTTCGGACAACTTTATCTGAAAACTGCTTTGGTTGTTCATAAAGTTTTGAAAACCCAAAAAACTGATTCCGTCATGGTTTACGTTAACATAATATCTTACTTTCTTTAATTCATATTAAGTGAATTTTTCAAAATTCAAGAGAATTGTTGGGATTTTTTCATATTTATCCTTCTTTTTAATGATATTTTTAACTACTTCACATTTTCTTGGAGAATAGTTTGGAAATAATCAAAAGGGTAATAATGGAAAGTAGCATTTGATTTATGTCCTTAATAGTTTTCTTAAGGGGTGTGTCATACTCAACAATTCACTTAATATGGAATAGATGGAGTATCATATTTCTCGAATAATTTTTTCTCGAATTTGAATCTTGCAAAATCAAGAAGACATGCATTAGCGAGAGATATCCACTAATCGAAAGCAACCATGGTAGGAACAAAACAAGCTAGTGATCATGTGTCCATTTGATCCAATTAATCCTAGCATGTATAAATACATATGAACGCCATTATCCCAATAGCAAATTATCTCACTTATATAAGCACAACAAAAATTACGTCAAGATGTCATAGGGAATGATATGTGCCTCTCTAATTTAGTTCTATCAATAAAGTACTCCAATAGGCATGACAAAAAAGACAAACTTCTTAAAACATGCATCAAATTGAACACTTTTATGATATAGCGAAACATCCTCAATTACACCTCCTACCTTCCATGTAAAAAGTATTCACATAAGCACTAGAGTTTCCAAGAAATTTAGAAGAACATTTAAATTCAAAAACAAAATTTCCACTAAACTCAAGTATATTATTATATGAGAACTCATTCAATACTAGAATAACATAGGAAAAATTATCTAACTCATTCACATACTCCTACAAAAATCATGCTTCTTCTCATCGAGTGGAAATCCATATCATACTTAATTTTAAAAGGAAAATAATTACTCTTATTGATCCTAGAGATTGAAATTAATGACTTATTATAGAATAAAATATTATTATTCTTAAAATTAATATAGTCATCAATGTAAGAATTGAAAGTATAATTCATTACCTCCAAAAAGATCTTAGGTGTTTTAGGAACCCAAAAATATGAATAAACCAATCATATATATTATATTTGATCTTATGTGACAAAGGAACAACATCACCTCGTTTTTTCTTTTGCATGGGTGTTAGATTCATATCTGCCTTTTTAAACTTCTTGTCATGAGTCTTACGTTGAACATACAAAATATTTTTTTTATACCTTTAATCTTCTTATCAACGTGCACTTGCTTAATGGGACATGTAGTTAAATGTATTCTTTTATTTAGCTCTAGAGAAACTCTATTCTCTTTCTTATCATGAATTGTGTTTCTATTAAACTACCATGGACGCCAAACATGATATGACAATCTTGCATTGAAATTACATCACAAAGAACAGTATGAGGATACCTTCCAATAAAGAAAGAAATTATGCATTGCTTAGTCACCACCCAAATCATTGATGTATGAATGTTCCAACTTCACCACCCACAAAAAAGTAAAGAAGGAAAACCTCAAATAATATTCATAATAATGTCTCATGAAAATAACAAAAAAATTCCCACCCCTATATAGAAGAAAAACTTGTCCCAAATAATATGAGATTCGAATCTTACTTCCATAAAAATAATAAATAGAAAACCTAATTAGAAAACTTTAAGGGGAAAAGTTTAAAATTTGCACCCAAAAAGAACTTCCAAAATAGTCCCAAATTTGCTCCAACACGCAGATGAAACTTCAGCCCCTTATTGGGCGTGACATGGCAGCCCCTTGGGCTTGATTCTCATTTGTTTGTGGGCTGAATTTTAGCTTCTTGCTTGGTGGAAATTCAGCTCCTTTCTTGGTTTTTTTTGGAGGGCTCTTTATATAACTACACAATATTAAAAAACACATTGCAAGTTTTTAGCATTATTTTCAATATCAATAATGGCCAAAAAATAATTACATATTTAGCAGAAACTAAAAACTAAACAATTTTTTTCTCTCTTCACTAACTTATTAAAAGAACGGAATAAAACGGCTATCTTAACTTGTGCCTTTTTCCAAGCCTAAAAATTAGGAAATGATGAAATTGGACAATTGTTCCTTTTCTTTCTATTACTTTTTTTTTAATTTTATTTCTATAGCAAAATACTTGTTTTATTCTTTTTGAAATATAAGTTTGATTAATACACATTATTTTAACTTGTGATTTGAATGAATACATTTTTATATCAATAGTATATAGGGGTGTGCAAAAACCGGTTTAACCGATAAACCGAACCGATAAAAATATTATTGGTTTATTGGTATTGGGTTATTGGGTTAACGATTTTTAAACGGTTTTGTAAAAAAAATTATTGGGCTATCGGTTCAGTATCGGTTTTAAGGTTTTAGTTAATGGTTAAACCGATAACCCAATAATATTATATTTAGATTATATTTTTATTCATAATTGTATAATAGTGGCTTTAGATTTTAAATATATACCCTATTATTTTTTGTATTTTATAGTTGTTGTCTTAGTGTTGTTGTTTTCTTTCTAAAGTCATTGGTTTGATAGCATTTTACCTATCAGTGTTGCTTTTCTTTTTGAGAAATTGCTACCGTTGCTACTGTATTCAAGTTTTCTACTTAATAAGAAAGAAAATAAGTTTATTTTAGTAATAACGTATTTGAATTTGCTTATGCTTGTAATTTGTATAGATGTTTATGCATGAAAGTAGTCTATATATGAAGAAGAAAATAAGAGAAATCAAAAATATTATAGGAGCCTTTTCTTATCGGTTAAACCGATAACCGAACCGTTAAGGACAAAAAACCGATTAACCGAAAACCGATAACGAATATCTTATTGGTTTGGTTATCGATTTTGCATGTTTACAAACCGATAACCAATAAACCAAACCGATAATATACAAAACCGAACCGAACCGACCGATGCACACCCCTAATAGTATATGTAATAAATTCATATTAGCAGTATACAACAAATTTGAAATATTTGAAATAATATTGTAAATATAATGTTATTATAGCTATATATATATATATATTTTGATGGATGTAAATTGTATATTTAAGGGGTACTGCAAATTTAAATGACATAGTAGCAATATATATTGAGTATAATTTAAAATAATACTATAAATATAATATTTAAAGTATGTAACTAATTTATTTTATATATAGAAGCAATATATATGACAAATTATGTATATATGTGTATTATATCAAATAATATCATTATATATGTGAAATACTCAGGAGAATATTTATATTATGTCAAATATATATATATATATATTAGAAAATAAGAAGAATTGGAATGAAAAGAAGGAATTGATTACAACTTTCGCATTAGTAATTTGTTAAAAGAATTGGTATTTGATGGATTTTCTTCAACAAGGCAAGTAATTTTTCAGCAATTAAAGTCTCATAAAAATGTCATAAATACATTATTGATTATAAAGAGACAATAAAGAAATGTATTATTGATTACACGAGAGAGAATTTGGTTACATAAAGAAGGTATAAATATGAGTTCCTAATTTTATGCAAACTCTTTTAAGTATTTATTTTATTAATAATTATGAAGATTTTAATGTATGTACTAAAAGTGATAAAAAAATTGTTATTTATAAAAGACTGCAAAAATTATGTTATTTTTATAATTAATTATATAACATATGTTCTGCAACGTAAAAATCTCTTTTTTTTTGGGACTTACATGTTGGTTCTCTCTTCTATAAATGTAGTTTCTTTTCTTAGTGCAGATGTCCACACAATAGAAATGAAAAAACATGTTAAGAGCTTAGCAAAATATGATTCTGTTAGATATTATATAAATATCGAAGACGCGGATCGCTTACAATAATCTATCTTCTCCTTCGCCACCCTATCAAAGTTTTTATTTTTGTATTTTGTAGACTGACTGATCTCTTTATTTGAATTTAACTGCATTGCATAAAATGCATAATTTTCTTTATATTATAATAATTGTCTACTGCTATATATTCTTTATATGTTCTGTTATGCTTGATTAGGTATTATCTTTTTATTGATTTGATATCGAAGTATCATTTGTTTTTTCCTTTTCTATCTTTAAGAAAAACTGATCAAAAAGGAAGGCATCACATGCAAAAACTGACACGATCAAAATGTTATTTTTTCCCACCCAAATTATGTACTAAGTATTTTGAGATAAACATGCAATGCATGCCTATAGACTAGTTTCTTAATTAAGGACTTGAGGAGGCCTTTCCGCCAATTCTTCTCCCTTTTCTACTGGTAGTTGAACATTTGAGTAAACCCCGTCTTCAATTTGTCCCTCTTCCCTTTTATCCATTACTCTCGTCTACTCCAACAATAGTCAAACCCAGAAAGTGTGTCAAGTCATTTTCCTAGGCCATTGCCAGCAATGAAGAATTTCCTCTAATATTAGGTTACTCCCTTCTCAAAATGAAGAAAAAAAGTGAATACCTCTTAGACATAATTTCTTTTCTTTCTTTTATTTTTTACTGGGTGGTCGTCAGAGATAACCTCTTTACTTCACCTTTGAGGTAAAGGTACGATCTGCATACATTCCACCCTCCTCAAACCCCACTTTGTGAAAATACACTGGGTATGTTGGTGGTGGTGGTCGTCAGGGATAACGAAAAAGCTATTAAAAAAAAACTGATAAAAAAACCAATTTTTCATAGAGGCTTTTCTTTATTGAGGGAGCTGATAATCTGTAAAAATTGTGAAAAATATACAAGTGGCAATTATAGAAACTGCAAATGGGACAAGGAAAACGATAATTCTCCTTAGTGGATGTCTTTTTCTTCTTTTTTTCTTGAGGGAGCTGAAAAGAGCTGTATACACATTTGTCAAAAGCGTATACCAGTTATACAAACTGCAAATCAAATAGGTACAGAAGTCCTACTCATGACATGATGAAACAGGTGGCCATTAGCTCATGGGAGAAAAAAGTCCCACTACAAAGAACAGACCAAATAAAAAAAAAGAACAAAAGAGGGAAAGAAGTTGCAAAGTTTTTTACACAAGTGGTAACACCAGCAAAAGCTAATGCAATTGCAGTTCATGGTAGTAATACTACCTATCTTGCATCTCCTCTTCAGTTTTCCACACTACATCCTCTAGGCTAGTTGAAAGATTCTTGTAAAACTGCATCAACGATGTACAACAAAATCATTAAGCATGAGATCGATCATTCAGGATTGATTCTTAGCTCGGAGAGATAAAAAAAAAGAGAACACAAACTAATATATAGGATCTAAAAATCAACGAGGTACTAATGCATTTCCGGTATGCAAAAAACTATGCCTTTTTGGAAATTATAAAGTAGAAAATAACTATACAGATTGTAATGACACAAGCATGATCTTTATTTAGCTAAACATCCATTAGTTCTTTCATGTGCCTTTAAATTAGTTCTTCCATTCCCTCCCACTTTCCCATGGTTCTTGACTTTTCTCTTTTTTCTATTCTTTTATCTGGAGTTGTCCAAGACTCATGGTGAATTGTCTTCCAATATGAGGCACGGATTTTAATTCCTATTATAGCCACAAAAGTAATGTTGTCCATTATGACATGGAGGTTACAAGCTGACATCATGAAACAAAAGCCGAGGAAGACTACAAAATATATCACCGTTCCAAGGCTCTAAAGTGGACCCTGTAACTAAGATCAAACCATCCATGTCTTGAGGGACAGAGAATAACAATGTTATGGACTTATGGTCATTTCCAAGGAGTGGCTTTTCTACCTAATTTTAAAACATGCATACAACCTCTTAATTCTTTGTTGCTATCTTGTGTCAAACAGTAACTTCGGGATTATGTTGCTCTTTCACGTGCAATTAGCTTGTGATTGTGCAAGGCTTTGGCCTATCAAAACCTACTAATAGTGATCTACAATTTCAGCATTGTCATTTAGATAACTTTTTCGGCAGTTAGCTGAATATGGTACCTTGTGGAATTCCAAAGTATCTCCTTTTGCCTTTCGCACTTCAACCATATGAAGAGAAGGGGCAACTTGAAATACCTAAATTTAAGACCAAACAGTGTTCAGGATATGATAATAAGAGATTCAAATTCCAAAGTACTGATGGCAATCCTCAACACAGAACAATGCAAAAGGTAATACTAAAATAAGATAAAAATATATGACCAGCTATGCACATTGAACATACCTCAGTGGCAACATTAAGGTTCCCTTTTCTCCCAGCTTTAACATTTTCAAGTCTCATCTGAAGTAAAAGAGTAGAATGCCAATTAATTTACTTTATTAGGAATCTACATGCCAATTGAAATGCATGCTTGAAATTCATCACCACCTTGTAGTTCTTTTTGTGAACATCAAAACCGAGGGGCTTTGCAGCTTCTTCAATCTTACTGATTATTTCATTGGCCGAGCATTTAGATGTGAACCTTGTTTCTCTCTTAAATCCCTGTGAATGAGGGAATCAAAACATCTGTCAATGGAGTAAGATTATAGTAATACACACATCATCAATGTTTCCGACAAGGTGGAATACCAATTTAGTAATCGTTATCATCCTCTACTGAAAAATCACTAATATAGAAACCATTATCTTTCCCATTTCCCAACATATTGTGCATAGTTGAACACTCGGGCTCAGTAAAACAAAAATACCACCTCCGACCCAAAAAGACAGACATAGTTGTACCCGCAGAGTTATTTAAGAATAGTGTTTGAATATATTATTGCATTGAGATGGTAGCGTGAAAAGGTAGAACTTACTCTTGGTAAGATTTCAAATCAAGTGTGGATACCAATTACTACTGGGATTATAGTATACACACATCATCAATGTTTCTGACAAGGTGGAATACCAATTTATATTGATTTAAGTTGTTGGACGGTAAAATGGCCATTCAGGAAAAGAGACCAAGTCTTTTGAGTAGATAAATAAAGAAAGGTCAGTTTTATTCAGACAGAGGGAGTAAAATGAACTTAGGAATTCATTTTTCTGTAATTAGTCCTTTTAAAGTTTTTCTGCTTTTAATTAGTGTATTTGCATCCTCGCTCATATGGAATAACTTAGCTGCAAATCAAAAACTGAGAATTCTGAATAATAATTTACAAGCCTTTTGCGGCATAGATAACGAAATTCAACACACAGGAGAAAGAGATGGAAGTTAGTTTGTGTATGCATGCAATATTGCCACAGCATTTTGAAGCATCCAGCGCTTATTTAACAGCTTAACTTACTGAATTTAGCAGGTTAGCTCAACTCAGGGCATTCAGGTTCATGTCTGCCAGAAGTCTATTATTTTATGTAAATGCAAAGAAGCTAGTTTTACTACACATAATATATTCTTTACTTCTTTCCCATTGTTAAGTTTTGGGGTTTGATATTAGAGTAGGCTGTAGAGGGTTTGGCAATGAACAAAGAATTATCCAACGCTTACCAAGTGAGCATAAGTTCTATAACATTCACATGAACTTCATTAAAGCATGTCCTACAGAGAAAGTATAATCATACACAGGCACAAACACCATGCAAAATCAACCAGAAGTTCCAAAACATGCAAGAAAAGTAACAGGTAAAAATGGAAGTTCATAGTCGGTAACCTGTTCATCGAAGAGATTCCCAAGGTTGAGCCCTTTTGACATAGAAATCAACTCGAATGCGTTCATGGGAGTTGGCTTCTCTTCCTTTTTCTCCGTTACATGATGTTCCTGTTGTTGTATCAAGGAAAAGAGAACCATGTGAGGATAATTTTATGCAACAATCAATTCTTTCCTCTGAATTCGATGCAAAATTTGTTCAACGTTCCAGTGTGCTCACTTCAGAATCCTTGAAGACAGCTTCAACATCATCCAGGTTGGCATCTTCTTTCTCATTAAAAACAGGAGATTTATAATCTTTCTTGAACCACTCGTCCTCCAGAATTTCTGGGATGGTGATACGCTGCAGGTAACACGTGTAATAATAAAATAAGAGAAAAAGATGTCATCTATTTAGTTGCAAGCTAAAATCCCGAAATTGTGTTCAGAAATCCAGTGTGCTTACTGTCATAGGGTTTGGATCCAAGATGCGAGTAATTAACTTCATAGCGCCAAAAGACATCCAAGGTGGACAAGTAAATTCAGCAGCAGAGATCTGCAGAGACCGTGATAGACATCATGAAACCAATAGGAAAAACAAAAGCAGATTATTCCATGATGAATTTGGAAGAATGCTCACTTTTTTATACAGGTTCATAAGATTAGAGTCATCAAAAGGCAAGTAACCTGCAAGCAATACAAAGAGTATGACTCCACACGACCACAGATCCGCCGTTGTACCATCATATCCATGATCATTGAGTACCTAAAGGAAAGGAATCTCATTCTTTAGACCAAGAGAAAATAAGAAAAAAGGGTGCACGTGACAGGGAGACCATTTTTTTCTTTGCGAGAAGTGAACAAAAAGAGAGTTATCGAAACCAATTTCATCATACCTCAGGAGCAACATAATTGGGAGTTCCACATGTTGTGTGGAGTAAACCATCATCCTGGAAATTTGCGCAAAAATAAGAATTATATCTTGCAGTACTACTGCTGCTTGAAATTAGCATGAGTTCTCTAAAAGCTAAAACGAAAAATTGTCAAATAATTTTCAGAGTAGTTAAAGCAAATAACTACATAATAAGCAGTCTATCACAAGTTAATGACATTGTCCAAAGCCCCACTCATCATTGCTTAAACAAAGTTTACCGAATTGAAAAACAGTATATTCAGTTGAATCTGAATATTCTAATAATAAGATCAAATCAATTCCAAATGATGTTTAGACTAGTTAACAGAAGGAAGAAGCACAAATGGATTTCAGTAAAAATTATGCTGGCTTGTTTCTATAGTGACAATTACTCGATTTGCATCTTAAAAATTCCTCACTTGTTTGTCCCTGATATGGGGATCTGTGACTTCAGCTAGGGGGAGGGGGAAGGAGTCATCACTACCACATTTCTCAAACAAGAAAATGTACTCAAGGAAATCAGTAAAGGACGTTAAAACTTTAGACATTAATACACACTCTACTAGTAGGTTACACAATTTAAGATTCACCGCGTTAATTTTGACAACTACAAAGCAAAAGTCGTATCAAAGATTGGAGACATATGTCATGAGTTTGAGAACATATAATCAGACAGTTACCCTGACTTGCTGGGACAGAGCACTCAATCCAAAATCAGAAACCTTCAGGTTTCCAGAGGCATCCAACAGTAAATTCTCAGGCTGCATCATGAAAGCATGCCAAAATAAAAGTAAGACTACAAAGTCGGGAGCTTTAAAGCAAAATAGAACAGAAATCAAAAACTGAAAGGCTGCAAAAGTAGCACTGCCCCACCTTTAGATCTCTATGGTAGACTCCTCTGCTATGACAATAATCAACAGCATTAACAAGCTGCTGAAAATATTTCCTTGCTTCTTTTTCGTGCATCCGTCCATGATTTACCTGTATTCCAAAAAAAACAGATAACATCTTAATGACATTCTAAGTTGTCCAAAAAAAATTTAAGTTCCAAATAGGTTTGAATAGCTTCGGAAGGATACATGAAACCTCAGTTTGCAATCACTGAGATACAAGTTCGTGCTCTTTTGTCAAATTCTTTATCTCCTAAGGTAGGGGAACTGAACAAATTAGAAGAAAGGAAGAATCGTCCTTACAATTTTGTCAAAGAGCTCTCCACCTGTAACGAACTCCAGAACAATGAATATCTTTGTCTTGCTAGCCAACACCTGTGGATAAACGAGAAGGACATGGATTCAAAAGTGTAGCATATGAACCCCGCCCATCACCATAATCCACAATCACATCTTATCTATCGTAGGTTTTGAAAATATAAGACTTTTGCATGAAACAACCTAGTTAAAACTCCAACATACAAAATATTTAAAACATAAGCTGTTCGTCAACAGATTTAATGTACTAGGCAAGCATTTAGTATATGACATCCCAAAGGGTCTTTTAGCAAAATTTTGAACATTTAGTGGAGTGAAAAGTACATGTTATTTTCCCCAAATTGGGAATTCGCAATTCCAGAAATTTTAACTTAGGCTTTTCTAGTTCTCTAATTTTTCAAGATTTTGATGGTGTATCTCATAGAGTTTAACTCTCAAAAAATTGGGAAGTACCATGAGTAGATCAAGAAGATTAACTAACTACTCCAGTATATTATCAATTCCACTGCAGTATATGGATACCAGCAAAATATCTGCATGTCAATATAGGGTTATGTTAAAAGGCCAGAATCTGTCTTAACTCTCACCAACTTCAGTAGGTTAAGATGCTGATGTACCACTGGAATTTATATGATAAGACTAGATCTATAATATAAATAATTGAACAAATTATAAGCAGAACAAACTATTAGTATTATGTAAGGCAAGGAACCATCAAAATACAACAAAAGTTTAAAAAAGTTAGGTACTACATCTAGCATAAGCATAACCGAGAAGCTCGGCTACAGAATACATATAATCTTTGCTCCAAAAACCTGGAATCTGCTCAATTTGGAAAGGGATCATGAAAAACTGAACGAGACCACATTGATTCTAGCTTCTGGTACTAACAAATCAATTAGTTTGTTCTGTACAATACACTTCGCCTTGTCCTAAAGTGAGTTATAAATCCTCTACAGAATGCTTAAGCTTTTATTTATCGCTAGGCGGCGTTGATCAAATTATCCCTTTGTTAGTGTGAACTGTGAATTAAAGACGTCTTTCTGAAAGATTGTTGAGGTGAAGATTTGAAGTGAGATTTTCAGAGCATCATTTCTAGAATGGATATACCTACTGGCAACATATGAAACATAACCAATGCAAATCAATGGGTTGCTTACTATTTAAGCTAAAGGTTGGAGGTACATATATCAGCGCTGTATGATCCATATACACATCCATACGATCACAAACGCGTACAGGAAAACCACAATCACCGGCACATACATTGGCACACACAACACACAAGTACATGCACATTGACATAGAGAGAGGACAAACCTCGTATAACCGAACGACATGTGGATGTCTGATTAACTTCATTGTAGCTATCTCCCGCTTTATCTGTCAATTTATGAACAATAATTATAAGAAATTATCATCCCACAAAAAAAAAACATCATTCAAGAAACTTAAAACTGTACAAGAATAAGAAATCCATAACTAAACAACCATGTAAGATGTCGAAGAGACATTATTCACATAGCTTTTCT
This sequence comes from Jaltomata sinuosa, assembly GCA_003996215.1. Lineage (NCBI taxonomy): Eukaryota > Viridiplantae > Streptophyta > Magnoliopsida > Solanales > Solanaceae > Jaltomata > Jaltomata sinuosa. The sequence continues at coordinate 615,455 of QJPP01000524.1, forward strand.
ATAATCTATGTTACCAAAATAATTGCTAAGTGGATAACACCAGACAATAGAAAAGATATGAAAGTTCCATAAAGCATAGCGAACGGATATTTTGAAGATTGACCTGCTCAGCCATTTTGTGCTTAAGGACCTTATCCTTATCAAGAATCTTGATTGCTACAGGTTCTCCTGTCTCTGAATTCCTTGCAAACTTAACTTTAGCAAATGTTCCCTCACCAATTGTCCTTCCCATTTCATATTTACCAACTCTGCGCTTGATTTTTGCCTGATTCATTACTGTACTTGCACAATCCTTTAAAAAGTGCGGTCGTAATCCTTCTTAAGGAACTTTTTACTGCACAATGATTAAAACATCCGTAAGATATCTGAGTTCCTAACACAAAAAACTAGTCTTTACATTCATTCCGTGCACTCACAGAGTTCCAAGACCAATTATAAAAATAACATAAAATTGATATTCCAACACAACTTGACTAACTGCACCATAAAAAGACACCCCAACTTGCAGCTTACCAATGGAATGCGTGATGGATTTTATTCCAAAAGGAACTTTCCATCATAATCGCTTTCTCCACCAACAAAAACAATAACATACCCGGTATAATTCGACAAGTGGGGTCTGGGAGGGTAGTGTGTATGCAGACTTTACCTCTACCTTGGGAGATAGAGAGACTGTTTCCGATAGACCCTCACCTCAACTAAAAGCAGTTCGAAAAAAGAAAACAATGGGAGAGAAGAAGCCAAGACAAAATGCTAAAGAAAGCATGACAAAGCATACTAAAAAAGGAACAGTCACTGACAACAAAATAAAACGATAGTCGAAGTGCAAAAAACACAAAGATTGTTTATTTTAGTTCTGTTATTTGTTTAAGGAGGAGGGGGGAGAATCAAGGCACAGCATCATTTAATTAAAGAAGTTAATTATAATAGTATTACTACACTTGAAGGAAATGATTAAAGAAGGTGAGACTGAATTAAAAACAAAGAATTATTGAATCAATCAATGACCAAAAACATTTGTCTCGGTGTGTGTGTGTGTGAGAGAGAGAGAGAGAGATCCACTACCTAAACCTTATTGCAGCTTCTCAGCAACAGATCCCAGCAAAATGCAGCTAGTTAAACTATAACTTAAGTTCTATCACTTTAGAAACTGTATTCCAGAAACAAATGCAAAGAGGATAAGCTAATTGTCTAGAAAGAGAGGCAAAACAAACTTCAAACCAAAATCAGTTGCATTAAAATACAAACTTTCTTGATATAAAATAAGAGAAAGCTCCAAAAGGGGCCAAATTTGAAGTCCAATTAAACAAATAGCAACAAGAAAATGACCCTTTCCAAGAAATGCAGAAAAGGGATAGCTTCTTTCTAGGAAACCTCAAAAAAGAAGGAAATATCTCAAACTAATACGATTCAGAATCTTGAATTCACAGTTTCAAGAAAGACCCAAAAGGCAAATTCCTAAATATAGACATATATCAAAACACCAAGCATATTCGAATATTCCCAACAAATTCCAAAATCAAGAAAAGGAAAGAAACTACATACTTTGAGCTGAAATTTAAAATGGGTCTTGGCCTAAGATAAAGATAAAGATGAAAGAAGGAACAGGAAAGTGTGTCTTGTTGGGTGAAAAAGATTGATTACAGCAGCTAACAATTCTCAAACATTTGGACAAAAATATGATAAGTGGAAAGAAAAGAAAGGCAGCATCCAAATCTTGAAATACAGAAATGTTGCTGTAATAATTGTAAATATTCTCCCAACAAAGATATGCATAATGAAACAAAAAGAAATACTGTTTACCTCTTCCAATGGAATCTCAAGGTGGTTTTTTTGTACCACAACCACACAACTATACGGAAATTGTTCTAGTAATATAGAGTACCCCTTTTATAAATAATAAAGTGAAAATGATCTTTTATGATTATAAGTTGAATGATTTTTTTAGATAAAAAAAAATAAATTCACAAAAAGGAAATAAAACTAAAATAAATTTATAAAAATTAACTTTATATCTATGCGTACGGAAAATTTGTGTTGATATATCATGGCTTAATACTTTGCTTGTTATGGTAGGCCTCGTGTGAGTTTGATCCATGCGTTGTTCGTTTTTATATTAGTCATTACTTATCACGTGTATCCTTTATAATTATGTCTTTTCATAATTTTCTTATTTTTTTAATACACACTTGATAATTAAATTATTTATTTATCTACCCATTTATAGTAAAAACTAGATACAGGAATGCCCATGCCAGCACAGACCCAATATATATTACTTATATTTCTTAATTTATGTGTCACAAATAAAATTTGAAGAGTCAATCAAATTTTTTATAAGTTTTAAAAATATTTTAAGTTGTTAATTATTGTGATTTATTGTACTTTTTATACAATTTTCAAATAACATATGTTACTTCCTCTGTCCCAATTTATGCGGCATTGATAGAATTTTCAAAATTAACTAAATTTTTTATGTCTTTCAAATATTTTAAATTGTTAATTGTTGTAATTTATCTTTTTACAGAATTTTTAAATTTATAATAAATTAAAAAGATAAAATAAATAAATTAAAATAAAAAGTTAGCAAAAAATAACCAAAAAATCCCTAGCTGCTGAAGCAGGCACGTTGACCTCATGCCTGCTTCAACCATGTGAACTCCCTTTTATTATATAAGACTAGATACAGGAGCGCCTGTGCCAGCACGGGCCCAATATATGTTACTTCTCTTTCCTAATTTATGTGGCACAAATGAAATTTGAAGAGTCAATCAAATTTTTTGATAAGTTTTTAAAATATTTTAAGTTATTAATTAATTATTGTGATTTATAGTACTTTCTACGTAATTTTTAAATAATATATGTTACTCTCTCTGCTTCAATTTATGTGTCGTTGATAGAATTTAAAGAGTCAACTAATTCTTTTATATGTCTTTTAAATATTTTAAATTATTAATTATTGTGATTTATAGTACTTTTTACATCATTTTTAAATAACATATGTTACTTCCTATGTCTCAATTTATGTGGCACTAATAGAATTTTCAGAGTCAACCAAGTTTTTTATGTCTTTCAAATATTTTTAAATTATTAATTATTATAATTTATCTTTTTTACGTATTTTTTGAATATATAATAAATTAAAAAGATAAGACAAATAAATTAAAACGGAGAACTTAACGAAAATGACCAAAATATCCCTAGCTGCTGAAGCAGGCACGTTAACCTCGTACTTGCTTAACTCTCTCTTATAGTATAGTACTAGATATAAAAGAGTCCGTGCTAGCATTGGCCCAATATATTATTATTTTTTGTCTCAATTTATGTGACACAGATAGAATTTAGATAGTCAATCAAATTTTTATATGGTTTTACATATTATAAGTTGTTAACTATTATGGTTTATAATACCTTTTACTTAATTTTTAAATAATATATGCTATTCCCCCTGTCCCAGTTTATGTCGCATTGATACAGTTTTGAGAGTGAACTAATAAATATTTGAAGTTGTTAATTATTGTGATTTATAATACTTTTTTTCCTGTCCCAATTTATGTGACATTAATAAAATTTCAAGAGTCAAACCAAATTTGTATGCATTTTAAATATTTTAAGTTGTTAATTATTGTGATTTATAGTACTTTCTATGTAATTTTCAAATAATATATGTTACTCTCTCTACTCCAATTTATGTGTCATAGATAGAATTTGGAGAGACAACTATATTTTTTATATTTTTTAAAAATATTTTAAAATGTTAATTATTGTGATTTATAGTACTTCTTACGTCATTTTCAAATAACATATGTTACTTTCTCTGTCTCAATTTACGTGACACTGATAGAATTTCCATAGTAAATCAACTTTTTATATCTTTCAAATATTTTAAATTGTTAGTCACTGTGATTTATCATTTTACGTAATTTTTAAACATATAATAAATAAAAAATGATAAGACAAAAAAATTAAAACGAAAAAATTAACAAAAAATGACCAAAATGCCCTAACCTGCTGAAGCAAGCACGTTGACCTCGTGCCTGCTTCAAGCATGTCAACTACTTCTTATAATATAGAGTAAAATTTTAAATTATTATATTTTGTGATTTTATAGTACTTTTTACAACATTTTCAAATAATATATGTTACTTCCTATGCCCCAATTTATGTGGCACTAATAGAATTTTCAGAGTCAACCAAGTTTTTTTATGTCTTTCAAATATTTTTAAATTGTTAATTATTGTGATTTATCTTTTTTACGTAATTTTTGAATATATAATAAATTAAAAAGATAAGACAAATAAATTAAAACGGAGAAATTAACGAAAATGACCAAAATGTTCCTAGCTGCTGAAGCAGGCACGTTGACCTCGTGTCTGCTTAACTCCCTTTTATAGTATAGTAATATATATTGTTGTAATTTATATTTTTACGAAATTTTTAAATATATAATAAATTAAAAAGATAAGATAAATAAATTAAAAAAGAAAAATTAATGAAAATGACCAAAATATCCCTAGCTGCTGAAGCAGGCACGTTGACCTTATGCTTGCTTCAATGAACTCCCTCTTATTATATAAGAGTATTTAGGGTGTGTTTGGTGAGAAGAAAAATATCTTTCGTGAAAAATATTTTTTTGAAAAAAAATATGAATTTGTTACTTTTTTTTAGTATTGGTAAATAAGCAAAAAAATTATTACCTTAAATTATTTATATATAATCTAATAAAACACTATGAGAGCGAGATCGGGTTGGGAGTGGGGGTTTGGGGAAGGCGAAATGGTCAACAGTTGTATGCAAGTTCTCTAAGTGTGAATTTTGGGTGGAATCTGTGGCATTCTTAGGGCACGTAGTGTCCAAGGATGGGATTATGATGGATCTGAAAAAGATTGAGGCAGTTCGGGATTGGGTTAGGTCCACTTCACCTACCGATATTCGGAACTTTGTTGGGTTAGCTGCTATTACAGAAGGTTTGTGGAAAGGTTTTCTTTGATCGTATCTCCTTTGGCCAAGCTAGCTCAGAAGAATGTGGTTTTCCAATGGTCCGATTAGTGCGAAGCGACCTTTCAAAAGCTCAAATTTTGATTGACTTCGCTCCAATTTTAACTTTATCGATAGAAGGCAAGGGCTTTACTTTGTATTGTGATGTATCCAGGATTGGCCTTGAGTGTGTGTTAATGCAGAAAGACAAGAATGCATATGCTTCTAGGTAGCTGAAGGTGCACGAGAAAAGCTACCTCACTCATGACTTGAAGTTAGCAGCGGTAGTATTTGCGTTGAAGATTTGGAAGCATTACCTTTATGACGTTCATTGTGAGATCTTAACAAATCATGGAAGCCTGCAGTATATCTTTGGCCAGAAGTATCTTAATTTGAGGGAGCGTAGGTGGTTGGAGTTGCTTAAAGATTATGATATAATGTGTCTTTATCATTCGGGCAAGGCCAATATGGTGGCGGATGCCTTGAGTAGGAAGGCAGTGAATATGAGTAGCCTAGCATTGTTATTAGCTGAGGAACGTCCTTTGAATTTGGACATTCAGTCCTTGCCAACCGATTTGTGAGATTTGACATTTTTGAGCCAGGGAGAGTGTCATGACCCAAAATTGAGCCATGATGATACCTACTATAACCCCCGGTAGGTAAACTAAAACCCGAGACAAATACTAAAATAAGGACTAATAAAATAGTACGAGAAGCAAAAATGAGATAAACGGGCCACCATGCATTGATATATACATAACAGGTACAAAATATACAACCATGAGCCCTACAGAAATAGATGAAAGATAAAATGTACAGGATACCAATTTCAGACTTGATGTCACCGGTACGAGAGCCTCTAAAAATACAAGAGTAAGGTTATACAATATACAACTGCCTGATAGATACAAAATAAGGACAATAGATACAAATGGAAAGTAGTAAGCCTCCGGATGCCAAGAGTTCACCACGATCCGATCAACAAAGGTCCACGAATGAGCAGGAGATCAGCGAGGGTGACTTGTACTGGGCGCTGCATTAGAAAAAGATGCAAAAGTGTAGTATGAGTACCAAAGCATGTGGTACTCAGTAGGCATCATAGGCCGAATGAGCTCAGAAAATAACATACAATATAAAAGACATGACAAGAAACTAGTCATCGAAAGCAACCTAGAAGTCTAACCATAACACAGATAAGCAAAAAAATAGAAATAGTCCTACGCATAATGAATATACACATACATATAAAGAAATGGTGCAGTGCAATATGGGATGATGCAATGTAATATGTGGATAATGCAGAAAAGTAAAATCCAGAATTATCTCTCGGTTCACCTTTAGGCTCATCAACATATGTATAAAGTAAGGAAACTTGGAATTTATCCCTCGGGCCACTCGAAATTGTACCTTGGACTCATCAACAGAAAAGTAAATGGAGAAAAGGTTTGAAAATGTCCCTTGGACCGAGTGTAAAAGTGATGCAATATTTCCAAATCAGAAACCAGTGATAAAACGATATAAGTCTTTCCAAAATCCTGAAAATCATAGTAAAATGGTATTTTATCCTCTTTAAAATTGAAAACCAGTATTTTCCTCCAAACCGTACCATAATCCATGTGTATGAATGAATGAAATATATGCGTGCCAACACAAGTATATAAATATAGGTACATATATAAGTATAGGTACATCAACAGGGTAAAATCACCCTCTATATCAAGATCACACTAACCTAGAGTCCAGTCGATTCAAATCACGGCCTCAGGCCCACAATATCATAAAAGAAGGAAATACAGAAAGTAAAGTGATAAAAACAAAAACAAATTGATAATAACTTAATCTACCAAGAAGCCTCTCCTAAGTTAGTCTGAGGATTCCTAGTCTAATCACACTACGGTAGCAAGCAACTTAAACTAAGGCTTAAGAAGGAAATACTATTCTAAGGTCCCCGAAATAAGTCATACAATCAGAATTCAATGAAACCTAATATTAACTATCAAATCAACCTAACCAACATGAAATTTATAAGATATACTACCTAAATGAGCTAAGTCTAAATGAAGGAAACTATAACCTGATCGTAGGCGTATTTATACACCTAAGTGTCATTATTTATGCGTGTTTAACTTAGTTTTGAGGATAACTTGATATGATATTGGGGTATATAGGTTTTATGTGTGTATTTGGTGCTAAAGTATATTTTTATAGTGTTTAAGGTTAATTTGGAATAAGTCAAGAATTAAAATGATCAAATAGAGTTTAGACGAGAAAGCTAGTGGTGCTAGCTTGAGCTATGCGTATTCTAGTGTACTTTGATGAGCTCTATTGTATTGTATGGACTAATGTGTGTTATGAATTATTATAGGATACCATTAGAGGATCTATGGAAGCTAAATAAAGCGTACAAACATGCTACAAGAAGTGGAAAATCAAGAAACAAGTGCGCGGGAAGAAGAGAGCAAAAATTGGATGAACCCTCACGCTTTGGAGGGGGGCCATGCACCGCAAACCCCAAGGAAGGAGAGGAGGCCATGCACCGCATCTCCCAAAGCATGGGGGTAGGTAATGCTCTGCACCTCCAAAGGCAGGGTGCTACTAGTTCGGGCGTTCGATGAGCCACGCGGTGCGACCCCCCTAAAAATATCCAAAAGTGGTTTTTAACTTGGTTTAAGTTGGGGGCAAAGTTGTAAATGCATATGTTTCTTATGGGTCCGAAAGCCTTGGGACCCAAACTAAAGATCCCACTAGCCCAAAATCCATGTTCTGAAGCTAACGACACTGATGAAATTCTCATCCGAACCTATTTACAAAAAATATTATCCGAAGTCAAACATTTCAACTTAAAAGTGGTAAAGTCCAAAATCACTCTCTAATGAAGGAGGTGAAAATGGTCATTCGCAAAACAAGTACCCAACAAAGAGTCAGGGTCAATTATCCACATAGATTCAATGTTAGATTTACCAAGTTTTATAAATTGAATCACACAAGCAAGCATATTGCATAAAATAAGAAAGCAAAATAGGAGAATTGGTTTAAAAAAGTGATCAATTGAATTTGCAACAAACAACGATGTAACACAATTATTGGTATCAAGATTAGGTGCTTTCGATGGGGTATAGTTTTTATAGGTATTAACTAGATGATTTAAACAAATTATAGCATGAATAACTTTGGTTTTGGCTACACTCAAAGTTTCTCAACCCGAGAATGTGTCTATTTTGGGTTCTCACAAACCCCAAAACCATAAACAATAATCAACCAAACATATGCTTGAGTAGGCTTAGACTATCTCTAGCTCTAGCCATTAGATGAGGTTTTAGCCCCAAATCCTCAGTATTGAAGACTTACCCAACTTCACTTCCTTTTCTCAAGCAAAAGTGAAACTAGAGCATTCAATTAATATTTGCAACCATTAATTTCTAGATTAAAACTCGAAGAATTCAAGAGATCCATGCTTTATAATAAATTCTAAGAACAAATAGTCAATACCCAATCAATACTAAACACCCATTATTTACACACACCCTTAGAAGAGAAATTAGCTACTCATATTAAAGGAAAGAGAAATTATACCATAAAAGGGTTCCTCAATTCCATTCATCATGAGAAATTATATCAATTCCAAGCTTTTCAACCTTCAACAATGGTGTTTTTACAATTCTAGAAGAAGAAGATGCTAAGAGCTATACTTCACAAAGTGTACTCTTCACAATATACAAAATAGGGAATTCTAGGTGTAAAATCTATGCACAGATCCTCAAAACATCCTTGGAAGCTTTCCAAATACGCAAAAGAGATTACAGACAAAAATGCCCTTCGGACAACTTGTGTTGTATATGCATTTGCACCTGCGGCCGCATGTGAGGACTTGTGGCATGCAGGTGATACACCCAAATTACGACTCCAAATACGAAGAGTAAGCGGTCGCTGTCAAATATAGAACCCAACAAGGTTGGGGTCGATCCCACGAGGAATAAGGTGCAAATTAGGTCGTTTGTGAATTAGATGACTAGTAGTCGATAGTTTTCGATAAATTGGGGGGGGGGGTTTGTGTGAACAATATTTAACCAACGCAAATAATAAAACACGATTATTAATCAATATGAGAGTGAACTAGGGAAGTGTTCACCATGGCGTCGTAACAGTTTCGACTCAAGGCTTAACCGGGTTCTTTCTATATGCATGTCACGATGTGATTGAATTCATGGTATCATCTAAACGTTTCTCAACCAAATAGACGAATTTCCTTTTTTATTCTCTCGAACTTAAAAAGGTGAACTTTCTTGTTTCAATCCTAAACATCAAGTAGATTAATCTAGCTACAACATTAATCATAAGACGAGAGTTGGTAGTCTCGAATCCTTGTAGTTAATCAAATTTCCCGGTTTTAATCTCTTTACTCAAGCAAATTAAACCTAGGCATGTTCTAATGTTTGCAACCACTAGAAAACGTTAATAGATGAATGATTAACAACGTGACAATCATAAAGATTGAACCCTACGCTACCCGGAATCTATATTGCTACTTTTGCCATGGCTCCCACAATCCTAGTTGTGGGAAGTTAGTTACTCATGCTATTGAGAAAAGAGAAGAAGATTATATTCATAATAGAAAGAAAAGTTTCTTACAATGTATGAAAACTAGCTTCAATTATCCAAGAACAAGAAAACCAGGACCCCAAGAACGATCAAGAACAAGATGATGAAGAAGAAAAACGTATAGTGTCGAGTTTTCTCTCCAAAACTTGCTCCAAAAATATCCTAGAACTATTGGGTAATGAATAATAAAATAAACCTAACATAGGGTATTTATAGTAGTCCAGGAAATAAACCCAAAAATAGAATTTACGGAATCCGCGTAAAACTTGACGGCCAACCTTGATGGACCGTCACCTTGGTGACTGGCCGTCACCACTAGGCAGTGGTGCTGCCTCACTTGGCGGCCAACTTGACGGACCGTCACCTTGGTGACGGACCGTCACCTTGGTGACGGACCGTCACGGTGGCCGTCACCACTAGGCAGTGGTGCTGCCTCACTTGGCGGCCAACTTGACGGACCGTCACCTTGGTGACTGGCCGTCACCTTGGTCGTCACTCTTATCCAGAGGCGCTCTTTTGATCATATTTCCTTCCTTTCCTACGTTTGTCTCCATTTTCTTCAAATATAACATAAAAATATCAAAAACGACGATGGTTGATTGAAAACTCGCGATTATTCTTAGTTAAATGAGGCTAAACGTGCCGTAGAATGGCGGCACATCAACACCCTCAACTTAAAACGTTCGCTTGTCCTCAAGCAACATGACAACAAAAACAAAACGATGACTCAACTAAGAAAACAAACTCGTGTCTCTAGCAACTCATGGTCATTCAATGCTTATTCAATTTTAAATCAAGCTCCCTAGTAGCACACAAATGTATGAAACATTAACTTGCAAGGATCCAAACATGTCATTCCGATATGACAGAATATTATGCATACACACGCGCAGCTATCCTCACAGTCAATAGACAATACAGAAATCTTGGTGCCCTCACCACAAAGAAGTCCCTACACACAAGATTTAGGACTAGGTAAGGCGCTCACACTCACAAACGAGTTCAAACAATGCAGATGCGATGCCATAAGCTTGCCCTTACTATTCTATTTCAGTTTTTCAGAAAGCCGCTCAGGATCACTACAGGACTTGTTTAGGCTTGTAATGAGGCTTCGGGTGCATGTAGGATACGTTTGGGGAATAGTGACTAAACCCTCCTTGGAATCACCGACCTACTATTTCCACATAACTTTACTTTATCCATCCTTATTCACCTCTTTATTCCCTTCTTTCTAGCTACAGGTGCGGCCTCTTTATTTTGACACTTCTTTTTATTTCTTTTTCGTTATTTTTCATCTCTCTTTTCTTAGACACACACCCGGAATTTTCATTCTATCCACAACCAATCTTATTCATCCTATTTTTCTTATCATTTACCTCTATAGTAGCCACCCTCAACTTAGGCTGATTGCCTGAGTTGAGGTGCACGATGTCTAAGGAAGGACCAGGGCCAAAACAGGGATTCCAAGTTAAACAGGAACGGTTACAGGTTATTGAAAGAATAGGGTCAATTATGGCTCAAACAGGGATCAAAGGGATTATTTGCATTTGGACGGTCTTATAGGCTAAGTGGACTGCACACAAAAAGGGCCTATGATCCTTTCCTAAGCAACCAACTTCAAACTTAACAAAATAGACCGGGCAAGTTCTAGATGCATGCACAGAGTAAGAATTTATAACAATACGCTCACACACACTTGGCACCAAGAAACCATACCACTACCAACTATCAAGACAACAACTCGGCTTAACATACTTATTCCAATCATAACCACACAATGACATACAAGGATCCAGACAGTTAATCGTTTCAAACATAAGTACAAAATCAACTTTTTCAGAGGGGGCTCCTTTTGGTATATTTTCCAACCAACAATGCCATGCTTGCTATAGACACTAAGAAAACAACAAAAATTTAAACGACAACCTAAACATGCCGGTTCTACTAGATAGCACACCGGAGGGAAAAGAAACACGGCAACAAAAACCCTCGGTGGTGAAAGACTCACAGGTATCCCAACACCCTCAACTTAGACTCATGCATTGTCCCCAATGCATACATGTGGAAACTAAAGCTGTGAGAGAAAGGAATACCTGTGAAGTCCATGGGGCTCAGAGTCTGGCATGATGTTGGAGACCACCAGGGTCTCCAAAGCAGGCGAAATTGATGGAATAGGTGCCAGCTACCCCATCTCATTGAGCTCCAACTTCCTCTTTTATCGGCTCCGCAGCTAGTCGCGACAGCTTCTTTACTCTTTCTTTGCTGGTTTTCTTGCGGTGTTTTCTCTTCCTTGATTTGTTTTCACCGCCTTCCTCGACATGTTTCCCTTCTTGCAATCGCAACCTTATTCTTGTAACCGCTAGGGTCTCGACAGGACCCTTCTCCTCGATATGCAACTCCGCAGGGGCTTCATCAACCACCTCTATAACCGCGACCAATCTCATGTCTCTTGGTTGCTTCATCAACTTACACGCATAACACTTGACCAATTCATTGTTTAATCTGAACGTCAGTTCATTTCTTTCCATGTCGACCAACACTCTTGCAGTAGCTAACAATGGTCGTCCCAAGATTATGGGAACTTCAAAGTCCACTTCGCAGTCTAAGATCACAAAGTCGGCCGGGAATATAAACTTACCAACCTTGACCAGTACATCAGACAATATTCCCACTGGTCGCTTTACTGAACGGTGAGCCATTAGCACCCTCATGGTAGTTGGTTTGGGCGCTCCCAAACCCAATTGTTTGTATACTGCTAGCGGCATCAAGTTGATGCTAGCACCAAGATCACATAAGGCTTTTTCAAAGTTGATTTTCCCAATAGTACAGGGAACAGTAAAAGCACCTGGATCTTCTTCTTTTCCACTAATGATCTTGAAGAAATAGCACTGCAGTGGTGGAGGTTATCTTCTGGTTCAAAGCTTACTGACCTCTTCTTGGTAATCAAGTCCTTCATGAACTTGGCATATCCGGGCATTTGTTCAAGAGCGTCCACCAGAGGGATGTTGACTGATATCTGCTTCAGCATGGTCATGAAGTTCAGGAACTTGCTATCGTCCGCTTTCTTCTTCAAACGCTGTGGGAAAGGAGGTGGTGGCCGAGGCATCATAGTTGGAAGCTTTTTAACTTCCTTGCTTTTATCCGTGAGCCTTTGCATAGCATCCTCCGCCACATTGTCATCCGAAACATCACCTTGAGTCTGAATTACCGAATGTGATTCCGGTAATGTTTTACCGCTTCTTATAGTGATCGCCATACAGCTCCCATCCTTCCTCGGATTTTGAACGGTGTCACTCGGCAAGGTACCCGTCCTCCTTTGATTTAGAGATGCCGAGATTTGACCCACTTTCTATTCCAATTGCTTGATCGAGATGGAATGTGAATCCACTACTTGACTCATTGTTGATAATTCAGTCCTCATCTCCTTTACCGCGGATTCGGTAGATTCCACTTTTAGCAGCATCTTAGCCATCATGTTCTCTAGTTTGGACGTCCCTGTCTCGATGTTAGCTCTTTCCCGGTTACCAGGTGGTACATACAACCCACCTCTATCAGTGTTATTCTTCCAGTTCCCCTGATCACGATCTCTGTAGCCAGCTTTTTCATAGTAGTTGTCCTTCTGATAGTTCCGACCTTGGTTTCCTTGGCCGTTGGCCTGGAAACCACCCAAATAATTCGCCTCCTCATCCGATTCAAACTCTGTTGCTCTACCTTAGGAACCCACAGCTTTCACTTTCTCAATACCTCCTGACAACAAATGCTTTGTCAGTAGGTCCATTTGCGTCTTCAGATGGGCCATATCTTGGTCCCGCTCTTCCTCCTTCCTCCGCTGCTCTGCTGACATACCAACTGCATAAGTGCTAGCTGCTACCTCTGTATCATGTGTATGCCAGGCCCTGTTGGTTTTGGTGAGCCTGTCCAAAATAGCTGTGGCATCCGCAAAAGTGAGACCCATAAACACTCCACCTGCTGCATTATCCAGTGTCGACTTGGTAGCCGAATTTAGTGCTCTGTAAAACGTCTGCATCAGGAAATTGTCAGTCAACTGATGGTTTGGGCATTGTGTCAGCTTTTTCTTGAAGCGCAACCAAGTCTCATGTAACGCCTTATGAGGTTGTTGTCTGAAGTTGCTAATTTCATCCCTCAACTGTATCATCCTAGAGGGAGGAAAGAACCTTTCTAGGAAAGCTCCTTTCAACTCTCCCCAGGTTGTGATAGAGTCGGGGGTTAGCTCTGTCAACCATAATGATGCCTCATCAGACAGAGACAACGGAAACAACCTGAGCCTGATCGTTGTCTGACTTACTCCAGGCAATTCGAACGACTTGCAGATTCCCACAAAATTCATCAGGTACCGGTTTGGATCGTCACCAGCAACACCACAGAACACTCCTCTCAAATTCAACAGCTGAATCATTGTGCTAGTGATGTTGAACTTGGCCCCGGGTGCTAGCGAAGGAAACGCAATAGTGCCCGTGGCACCAAATCCATCTAAGTCGACCTCCTCATCATTCAACTCAATGTCGACCTCAAGACCACCAGCATTCAAACGTTGTTGGGCTTGCTGAGCTGCAGCGAGTCTCGCTGCCTCTTGTTGTTGCTCATTCATGTTTCGCCTTATCGTTCTTGCAAGCTCGGGGTCGTAGGGTAATATTGGTCCACCCAAGCCTCGGGTACTTGGCATGCACAACTCTGTACCCTATAAAAACAAAAACAACAAATAAAAATAAAAGCAGAAAATATGACTAAGAGTCAAATAAACACACCAAACTTAATAAACAACCGTATTCCCCGGCAACGGCGCCAAAATTTGATACGCCCAAATTACGACTCCAAATACGAAGCGTAAGCGGTCGCTGTCAAATATAGAACCCAACAAGGCTGGGGTCGATCCCACAGGGAATAAGGTGCAAATTAGGTCGTTTGTGAATTAGATGACTAGTAGTCGATAGTTTCCGGTAAATTGGGGGGGTTTGTGTGAACAATATTTAACCAACGCAAATAATAAAACACGATTATTAATCAATATGAGAGTGAACTAGGGAAGTGTTCACCATGGCGTCGTAACAGTTTCGACTCAAGGCTTAACCGGGTTCTTTCTATATGCATGTCACGATGTGATTGAATTCATGGTATCATCTAAACGTTTCTCAACCAAATAGACGAATTTCCTTTTTTATTCTCTCGAACTTAAAAAGGTGAACTTTCTTGTTTCAATCCTAAACATCAAGTAGATTAATCTAGCTACAACATTAATCATAAGACGAGAGTTGGTAGTCTCGAATCCTTGTAGTTAATCAAATTTCCCGGTTTTAATCTCTTTACTCAAGCAAATTAAACCTAGGCATGTTCTAATGTTTGCAACCACTAGAAAACGTTAATAGATGAATGATTAACAACGTGACAATCATAAAGATTGAACCCTACGCTACCCGGAATCTATATTGCTACTTTTGCCATGGCTCCCACAATCCTAGTTGTGGAAAGTTAGTTACTCATGCTATTGGGAAAAGAGAAGAAGATTATATTCATAATAGAAAGAAAAGATTCTTACAATGTATGAAAACTAGCTTCAATTATCCAAGAACAAGAAAACCAGGATCCCAAGAACGATCAAGAACAAGATGATGAAGAAGAAAAATGTATAGTGTCGAGTTTTCTCTCCAAAACTTGCTCCAAAAATATCCTAGAACTATTGGGTAATGAATAATAAAATAAACCTAACATAGGGTATTTATAGTAGTCCAGGAAATAAACCCAAAAATAGAATTTACGGAATCCGCGTAAAACTTGACGGCCAACCTTGACGGACCGTCACCTTGGTGACTGGCCATCACAGTGGCTGTCACCACTAGGCAGTGGTGCTGCCTCACTTGACGGCCAACTTGACGGACCGTCACCACTAGGCAGTGGTGCTGCCTCACTTGGCGGCCAACTTGACGGACCGTCACCTTGGTGACTGGCCGTCACCTTGGTCGTCACTCTTATCCAGAGGCGCTCTTTTGATCGTATTTCCTTCCTTTCCTACGTTTGTCTCCATTTTCTACAAATATAACATAAAAACATCAAAAACGACGACGGTTGCTTGAAAACTCGCGATTATTCTTAGTTAAATGAGGCTAAACGTGCCGTAGAATGGCGGCACATCAACACCCTCAACTTAAAACGTTCGCTTGTCCTCAAGCAACATGACAAAAAAACAAAACGACGACTCAACTAAGAAAACAAACTCGTGTCTCTAGCAACTCATGGTCATTCAATGCTTATTTAATTTCAAATCAAGCTCCCTAGTAGCACACAAATGTATGAAACATTAACTTGCAAGGATCCAAACATGTCATTCCGATATGACAGAATATTATGCATACACACGCGCAGCTATCCTCACAGTCAATAGACAATACAGAAATCTTGGTGCCCTCACCACAAAGAAGTCCCTACACACAAGATTTAGGACTAGGTAAGGCGCTCACACTCACAAACGAGTTCAAACAATGCAGATGCGATGCCATAAGCTTGCCCTTACTATTCTATTTCAGTTTTTCAGAAAGCCGCTCAGGATCACTACAGGACTTGTTTAGGCTTGTAATGAGGCTTCGGGTGCATGTAGGATACGTTTGGGGAATAGTGACTAAACCCTCCTTGGAATCACCGACCTACTATTTCCACATAACTTTACTTTATCCATCCTTATTCACCTCTTTATTCCCTTCTTTCTAGCTACAGGTGCGGCCTCTTTATTTTGACACTTCTTTTTATTTCTTTTTCGTTATTTTTCATCTCTCTTTTCTTAGACACACACCCGGAATTTTCATTCTATCCACAACCAATCTTATTCATCCTATTTTTCTTATCATTTACCTCTATAGTAGCCACCCTCAACTTAGGCTGATTGCCTGAGTTGAGGTGCACGATGTCTAAGGAAGGACCAGGGCCAAAACAGGGATTCCAAGTTAAACAGGAACGGTTACAGGTTATTGAAAGAATAGGGTCAATTATGGCTCAAACAGGGATCAAAGGGATTATTTGCATTTGGACGGTCTTATAGGCTAAGTGGACTGCACACAAAAAGGGCCTATGATCCTTTCCTAAGCAACCAACTTCAAACTTAACAAAATAGACCGGGCAAGTTCTAGATGCATGCACAGAGTAAGAATTTATAACAATACGCTCACACACACTTGGCACCAAGAAACCATACCACTACCACTATCAAAACAACAGCTCGGCTTAAGCATACTTATTCCAATCATAACCACACAATGACAAGCAATGATCCAGACAGTCAATCGTTTCAAACATAAGTACAAAATCAACTTTTTCAGAGGGGGATCCTTTTAGTACATTTTCCAACAAAAAACGTCATGATTGCTATAGACACTAGAAAACAACTAAAAATTTAAACGACAACCTAAACATGCCGGTTCTACTAGATAGCACACCGGAGGGAAAAGAAACACGGCAACAAAAACCCTCAGTGGTGAAAGACTCACAGGTAACCCAACAGTTGATGTGCCGCCATTCTACGACATGTTTAGCCTCCTTTAACTAAGAATAATCGCGAGTTTTCAAGCAACCATCGTCGTTTTTGATGTTTTTATGTTATATTTGCAGAAAATGGAGACAAACGTAGGAAAAGAAGGAAATACGATCAAAAGAGCGCCTCTGGATAAGAGTGACGACCAAGGTGACGGTCCGTCAAGTTTGCCACCAAGTGAGGCAGCACCACTGCCTAGTGGTGACGGCCACCATGACGGTCCGTCACCAAGGTGACGGTCCGTCAAGTTGGCCGTCAAGTGAGGCAGCACCACTGCCTAGTGGTGACGGCCGCTGTGACGGCCAGTCACCAAGGTGACGGTCCGTTAAGGTTGGCCGTCAAGTTTTACGCGGATTCCGTAAATTCTATTTTTGGGTTTATTTCCTGGACTACTCTAAATACCCTATGTTAGGTTTATTTTATTATTCATTACCCAATAGTTCTAGGATATTTTTGGAGCAAGTTTTGGAGAGAAAACTCGACACTATACGTTTTTCTTCTTCATCATCTTGTTCTTGATCGTTCTTGGGATCCTGGTTTTCTTGTTCTTGGATAATTGAAGCTAGTTTTCATACATTGTAAGAATATTTTCTTTCTATTATGAATATAATCTTCTTCTCTTTTCCCAATAGCATGAGTAACTAACTTCCCACAACTAGGATTGTGGGAGCCATGGCAAAAGTAGCAATATAGATTCTGGGTAGCGTAGGGTTCAATCTTTATGATTGTCACGTTGTTAATCATTCATCTATTAACGTTTTCTAGTGGTTGCAAACATTAGAACATGCCTAGGTTTAATTTTCTTGAGTAAAGAGATTAAAACCAGGAAATTTGATTAACTACAAGGATTCGAGACTACCAACTCTCGTCTTATGATTAATGCTGTAACTAGATTAATCTACTTGATGTTTAGGATTGAAACAAGAAAGTTCACCTTTTTATGTTCGAGATAATAAAAAAGGAAATTCGTCTATTTGGTTGAGAAATGTTTAGACGATACCATGAATTCAATCACATCGTGACATGCATATAGAAAGAACCCGGTTAAGCCTTGAGTCAAAACTGTTACGACGCCATGGTGAACACTTCCCTAGTTCACTCTCATATTGATTAATAGTCGTGTTTTATTATTTGAGTTGGTTAAATATTGTTCACACAAACCCCCCCAATTTACTGGAAACTATCGACTACTAGTCATCTAATTCACAAACGACCTAATTTGCACCTTATTCCCTGTGGGATCGACCCCAACCTTGTTGGGTTCTATATTTGACAGCGACCGCTTACGCTTCGTATTTGGAGTCGTAATTTTCCCTTGCAGGTGCCCATAATCCCGGCCAGTGTCTTCATCTCCTCTTGCATGGCACCTGCAAAATGCAGGTGCGGACTTGCTGCACACATGTCCCAGCCATAACTCTCTTTCTTTTATTCGTCTCTCAATTTGGCTTTTTTTCATTGCATGTTTGGGCTCAAATCATCTTCCATATTCAATTCACACGAATGCTTACATATAAGAGAACAAAGGTATACAATTCTTCTAAATATCACAAGATTGAGGTAATAATTCATGCTTAAAAGCTTAATAAGTTGGTAATTTACCAACTTATCAAATCCCCAAACTTGAACTATTACTTGTCCTCAAGCAAAACATCCACCAAGCATAGGATTGACCCAAGCTTTCCAAGATACAAGGATTGCACATAGGACTACTATGACTCAAATGAAATAAAACAACAAAAAGACTCAAAACAAAAAGACTCAATTAATAGCACTAATGTCAATTGGTACCACCATGAGCTCAAGGCAAACACAATCACTTTAAAATTCTTTTTCAAGATACTTCACTTCTTTATTCAAAGACCGGAGAACTTTTCATTTAAAACAAGATAAACAAGCATCTCACGTCATTGACACTAAACCTTCAAGGCTTGCCTCAGATTTCATGTCACAACTTATCGCATTCATTTCCCTCAATTAGGGTCAAGACTTTACCATTTAGTCCAAGGTTCCAATGCTACTCACCACAAGATAGAATCCCACTCACAATTATGCAATTCACAATATAGAGATTATAAGATAACAAAAAGATGCTCACTCTTTCAAAGAAGTTCAAGTGCACATACGTAGAACCATAGCTTGCCCTCCATGTAATTTGCCACTAATGTAGAGTTGCAAAGCTCGGAATCACTAAGGACTTGCAAGAAACTATGTAGGCTAGGGTTAAGGGAAGGAAATCATTTTGGTTGAGTGACTAGAACCTCCCTAACGCTATCATTAGGCATTCAAGTACACCACTCATATCATTTGATCAATCTCCACCTTAGTTATCCCTCTCACAACCCAAGATTTCCCCAAACCATTCATACCAACACCTTTGTTTACTCAATAAGCATTCTTTAAGACAAGAGGTAGCACTACTAAATTCTTTTTCTTTCTTTCTTCCATCATTTGATAATTTCACTCAATTCACAAGATAAGCAATTGGTACCAACTCACTTTAAAACTCAATCCTTCACTTATCACATTCATACACACACACGCAAACTTAGGCTTTTGCCTATATCAAACATCCCAACTTTCCATTCAAGTCCTCCCTAAACTTAGATGTTTAGCCTAAATTTTCATTTGACAAGCAATAAGGGAGGAAGGGTGCCAAGATAGAGGATTTCAAACAGGTAAAAGTGTGTAACATGGTTGCCAAGAAAAAGGTTAAAGGCTCAAATGAGTTGACTAAGATCAATTTTGAGGGAAGGAAACTTTTGGTGAAGTGACTATCCAAAGAGGGCCTAAGGTCATCTTCCAAGCTAAGCAACGTCTAGGATTTCACCTTGAATCACATTCGGGACAAGTTCTAGACGACATGCATACACAAGAACATGCTAAACGTTACCATACAAGGCATCACAATACTAGGATTCAACATTTATTCTCAAATCCAATTGAAATGAATAACTTTTTGATAAGCTATTCTGAGTTTTGCACAACTCATTTGTGAATAAAAAGCCAAATGAAGAATGTAAAGATCATGACAAGAGTATGCTTTTCAAATTCATTTTCCCTCTTTTCTCAATTTCAAAAATCATTTGCCAAGAAAATTTTTGCTGGTCCCATTTGAGACAAGTGTGACATGGACTCAAAGCAAATACTAAAACTGGCATTTTCATTTAAAAAAGTTACCTCTCAATCTATCATAGGGACATGCCACCCGGTTCAACATAAAAAATAAAAAAAACAAAATTTTGCTCCTTGAAAAAGAACCGTGATATAAAACCCCCTTAGAGTTTATTAAAAACTACTCTCTACAAAGGTGATATTGAATTACGCGCTCATGAATCATTTGACAATCAGGGCCTATTGAAGGTACTAAGTGCAATTTGTGAGTCACGGGTAGTAGAACAATTGGCATGTAAAACTGACCCAGCACAATGGCATAAACTCAAATCCAAAGCAAAAAGATCAAGCCCGATGAGGGTGCAATATTAAAACATAGTAAAATAAAGGCCCACAAGGGAAATAAGCAAGATAATCCACAACATGCCCGACAAGGGCCAAATAGTATCAAAAATTTACAAACCAAGACCGACAAGGGCAATCAAATGTATCCACATAAATATCAAGCGCGACAAGGGCACCAACATAAATAAACCATATATACATGCCACCCCAACTAAAACTACACATTGTCCCCAATGCACAATAATATAAAGGAGAGAAATGGGTGTAAGGACTCCATGGAATCGCTAAGCACGAGAATGCCTCTCTATCAAGGGCTGAGGAACTGGAGGAATGTAAGCATACACATGATTAATCTTGAAACCAACTAGAGATGGGATTGAGGCATTTCTAGGTAGCTCAAGAGGGCCAAACTGTGAAACAACCTGCCACTTATCTGGGAGTTGCATCTGCTGATAAAAAGAGAGATTTTGAGGTAGCTCAACATCAAGTTGATCTTCTTCTAGTATTTCATTCGACCTTAAACATCCTGCCATATTTCTCCTGCACACCAATCATCTGGAGGGTTTTTCTCTCCTTGGGTGACACGAAGGACACATTTGGAAGGTTTAGGTCCAGAACCTAGAGTGAATTCTCCGATGTTTATTGGTCTACTTCCCATCTCAATAAGACTATGAACCCCTCAATAGTAGCAACTCAGGCACATAGTTTGCCCAAACTCTTAAGAGCCCGCTTTAAAGCTGCTTTTATGGCATTCTGAATCATGGTGGGGATATCCTTGGCCATCTTGCATAATAGATCATTATTGTCATGGGCTATATCAGCAAGCTTGAGGAGAGCACATGCTAAAGAAGACTAAGAGGGTGGAGAAGGCCTAGGAGGTAGGAAAGTAGCATGTGTATTTCCTAACATAGTGGGAGTAAGAATATCAGCCTCTAACTATGTGAGATTGGCATAAAGAGAACGAGAAGTCTCCGTAGAATGAAAACCTAAAGTCAGCCTCCTTTTCTTAATCATAGGAGCATATTTATCCCATTTTTTGGCTAGATCAATGACTTCTTCAGCACAAACTATTTTGTCCAAAGGCCAGAGGCAAGGGCACTCAACATAAAGTCAAAGTGCACTGATGAGGACAGGAAAAGGCATGGATGTAGCCTGGTGTCTAGCTTTTCTTTTGAATTGTTCAGCTATAATTTCACCAATATTGATGTGAATGCTCGTCATGATACAGGCGATAAGAATAACTGCTTTAATGGAGACATGGTTGGTATTCTTTGATGGAATGAGCCTGGAGCAGATCAGGTCGAGCCATATCCTGGCTTCGAACTCAAGATCTTGGTAAGAGATCTCGCCCTTCATCATGGCCTAGAAGGGCTTCTCCTCAGTAATGATACAAGCCACCCAAGCATACTAATCATCTTTTATAGCTATTCACTTGGCGAACCCTATTCCATGTCGTATTAGCTCATCCCAGTAAACAACATTGATAGTAGCAGGGGTAATGCCAACCTCTTTTCCCTACACCAGGACAGATGATAAACATGGCATCTCATCAACTCGGCCCATGTGCTTTAAAATATCTTGTCAACCCCGATAGGAGGCATAAAATTCCCATACCATATCTAGAAAATACAGACCTGGTACTTTTGTGAAAGAATCCAAACCCGTATGTTAAACTATTTTGTTATATTTGGGAATTCCTCCTTGAACAAGTCCACATCAAACAAGGCCTCCTTGGTAATTGCTAGCTTCTCACAGAAGGTGAGATAGTAGGGTTTCATACCGTCAAGCCCAAATCGGAGTTTCTCCACAGTCTGTTCCTCATGATGCACAGGCTCAGGAGGAGCCTTGGTTGCTGTATACTTTCTTGGAGATTTTTCTTTATTTTTTTTCGTGGTAGAGCCCTTGTTAGAAGAGAAAGCTTTATGGGCATTCCTATCGGGGTTGTTTCTGCTTAAAGTTATGGCCTGCAAAAGGATGTGAGTGCCTAGAAAAGAGAACTTTTTATATTTTTTTCATGATTAAGAAGAAGAAAATATCTACAAGAAGTTACTGAATTAAAAGCAAGTGGAATGCAAAAAGAAAAGAGGTGCATGGGAAATCTGCAGGCACATGCGTCCCACATGCATTTCTCATGATGGAACCTGTGGCACACATGTGAGCATCATGTACTAGGCAGAAAACCTGGCAATATTACTTGGCCCTACGCTTCACCTGTGTTTTGCAGGTGAAGACTTGTGGCACGCAAGTGCAACACAAGTGTTAGGCAGTGAAGAATGATCTTCAGCCTAACACCTGTGGTGCACTTGCATTTCGCAAGGCAACACCCGCAATACACAAGTGTCAAACAGTGCTGATTTACTTATAACCATGCATCAATTCAATACTTAGGCAAACTTTGACCAAATTCAAAGTCTAACGGGTACTCAGACTTCCCCAAAAAACTAACCAACAAGCTTTGACCACATGGTACCACTTATATATATACTCAATGACTTTTCTTAAGAAGGACGTTACCCCATCTATCATCGAGAATCGTCAAGCTACAAGCTCAATCAAGTAAAATCATGTCAAGGTGCACAATAATCACTCACACTCAACTAACGCGCTCACCGAATAATATATAATCTACCATTACTATTCAAGAGAACAATGGTAATCAATTCAGCTCAACATATTACCATTTCAATCAAAAAGTCAATGCAATGATGATTTGCCCTTAAGAATGACGTTACTCAATCTATCATCGCCTAAACCATGTATTACAATTAAGTGGGTTACTCAGACTTTACCCCCAACTAATATTTTACTCTATGAAATAGCACAAACAACATGCAATATGATTTAGAGCACAATCCACCATTTCTAGCATAACCCATGAAAGTAAGACACCCAAAATTGAATTTCAAAATTGCAAAACTAACACATTAGGGGAATGGGTTTTTTTTAACTAGCATGCTAAATTAAAAATACTCCTAAATAAACAAGATTCATAGATTTAACACAAGGGAGCATACCACAAGTGAGAGTAATGAAGTGGGTGAGCAAAGATTGAAGTTTTGAAGCTTCTAACAATGGGGGTCTGAGATTTTCGTCAGAGAATGACGGTGGTGACAGCTCTAACTAGCGGTGGTGCGGCGGTGTAAAGAAAATTAGTGAGAGAAAGATTTTTGGGAGTTGAAAAGAGTATGTGTGTGTAGATGGAGGTTTTGGAGAATTGTAATGGAGAAAAAGTGAAGAAGAAAATGGAGGTGTAGGGGTTTAGAAGATGGAAAGGCGCGGGTCAGAGTCAGGTCGAGTTTGGTCAACCAAGTTAGGTCAAGATTTTTAATCAACATACCTGGGCCTGCATGACATATATGGCCGCATGTTATGACCCGCAGCATGCAGGTGATGCATTTCTTGACAGTTTCTTTCTAGGTACACTGTGGTGGACCTGCGCTGCACATGTGTGTTATGGCTCTACTCATGCTTTTTTCATATGGCACACAAGTCCCCAATTTTTAGGTTTTTATCTTCCAGGCATTTTGTTCACAACCTGCACTCCACCTGCGTGTTGCAAGTACGCACATGTGGCTTGCAAGTGTGGCGCATGTCACCTTGATGATTCGTTTGAGCACTTCACCACTTTCTAAGCTTCATGCATTCCTAACACAACCAAACACAACAGAAGGGTGAAGTATAAAAATAAAAAACACTTGAGTTGCCTCCCAAGAAGTACTTGATTTAATGTTGCGGCATGACGATATTACCTCAAAGATCAAGGAATACAGTGACAATTGCCTCAAAGAGTGGCAAATATCCAATCAAGCCAATGAGCAAACCCTTTAGCACGGGATCCATTCTCTTCCATCCCCACTACATTTTCTTTATTTATTGACTCAATCATGGAAACGACCTTTAAGTCATCCGGAGGCTTTATTGCTTGACATACATTGAAGGTGACCTCTTCTCTACCAACCCAAAACTTGAGTTCTCCTAATTTGACATCCACAAATGATCATTCAGTGGCTAAAAATGGGCGCCTTAAGATGATAGACACCTCTAGGTCCACATCACAATCCAACATAATAAAATCCGTTGAGAGAATAAACTTGTCAACCTTTACCAAGACATCGAATAGAATACAAACTGGGCATTAAATTGATTGGTCAGCCATAAGAAACCTCATTGGAGTTGGCTTGGGGGATCCCAAGCCCAATTTCTTGAATATGGCAAGAGGCATCAAGTTGATGCTTTCCCCAATGTTGCATAAGGCTTTGTTAAACAAATACACCCCGATTGTGCAAAGAATGGTAAAGGCCCTCATGTCTTCTGTTTTTGGGGCCAAGTTGCTAGCCATGACCATGCTACAATGATGTGACACTTCCACTGTGCCCACATTAACTACTCTTTTCTTCTTCAGCAAATCCTTTATGAATGTGGCGTACCCAGGCATCTGTATTAAGGCATCAACTAAAGGAATGTTCACGGATAATTTGCTAAACACATTAACGAGCTTCTTGAACTGATTGTTTTCTTTCTTTTCTTTTCTTCCCATGAGTACGGATCCTTTTTATCCATAATCACATTCTCAGCATTCTTCAACACGATATCAATTGGTTTCACCACAACCTTCGGATTCTTATCACTTTTATTTTTCAATCACAACTTTTTCGGTCACATCACCCACATCATCAAGCATTCTCCCAGTTCTAGTGATAATTGCCTTAATATGTTCGTTATTCTTTAGATTAGAAAGTGTGTTACTAGAAAGCGTACACTTCATCCTTGGGTTCATTTGTGCTACATTTGATTCATTTGGGCCTCAAGGTGCTTAATGGAAGTTGAGTGGGAACTCACTATTTGGGTGAGGGTAGATACCTCACTTTTCAACTCTTTAACACCATTATCTATAGATTCAACTCTCTTTAAGACTCGAGCCAATATGTTTTCAATTTTAGAACTAGCGCGGTCACTAACACCTATTTGGAAAGAGATTTCATCCGCCTTTGGAGGAGGCACGTATGGATTTGAACTTCGATGATTATACTTATCACCTTCTTTATCACGGTCCCTATCTCTCCAATGAGTATTCCGGTCTCTTTCTCAATTATGGTCTCTCCACGAGGCTTCTCTATCCTTGCTCCAACCTTGATTCCTGTCCCTTTGTCACCAAGGGCCTTGGTTGGCACCTTGGTAACCCAAGTGAGAACCCGCCACTTGATTAGACATGTAGTGCACTCCTCATTAAACAAAGAGTAGGCCTCATCTTCCTCATGAGATTTGGCTCCTTGAGCCCTAATAACATTTATGCTTTTTGTTCAGGTTTCCATTATGTGCTTAGTAAGCAACTCCACTTGAGTCATCATCTTGTACAAAGTCTCATCTCATTCTTCCTATTTTTGGCTCATCTCATTTGTCATAATTGCGGGGGTGATACTCGATGTCAACTCAACTTTCCTTATATGCCAAGCCCGATTAGTTTTTGTCATCCGATCCAACAAGGCCTTGGCTTGTCTATATGTTTGGTCCATTAATGAGCCACCCATCAAGTTATTTGCCACCAACTTATTCATGGATTCCAACGAATGATAGAAACTTTGAAGTAACACCCCATTCGACAACCCATGATTTGGACACAATAGCACTTTTTTTTTTAACCTTAGCCAAAATTCATGTAAGGATTCACCCGGTGTTTGACAAAAATTTATGATCTCATCACAAAGTTGAAGCATTCTTGAGGGTAGAAAAAATCAATCTATAAAGGACTCGGTTAATTCATTCCATGAAGTGAGCCTTCGAGAAGCTCGTCCAACCATGTTGTTGCTTCTCCCATGAGGGTGTATGAGAATAATCTTAGCCGAATGGACTTGTGGCTGATGTTGTTAATGTTAAATGGTTGACATATCTCAATGAAATTTCTTATATGGTGGTTAGCATCCTCGTGTGCAAGGACTCTGAACAATCCTTTCATTTGGATTAGGTGTAGCATGGTGCTCGTGACAGGGAAAACTGTGTTCCCTACCATAGGAGGTAGGCGGATAGCACCCGCTAAACCATGTCTAATTGGTTCATCCTCAACATCTAAGAACTCGTCAATGCTACCATGTTTTCTAGCTTGACTCATCGTTTCTCCTATTCAAGCAACAAAAACAACAAACAAAACAAAAGAAAAATAAGACGCAACACAAATGTGAATCAACAAACAAAAGATGACAATCAATTTCCAATCCCCGATAATGGAACCATTTTTGGTAACATCTAAAATCGCTCTCCAATGAAAGAGGTGGAAATAGTCATTCACAAAACAAGTACCCAACAAAGAGTCGGGATTGATTTCCCACAGAGATTGGATGTTAAATTCACCAAGTTTTGTAAATTGAATTACACAAGCAAGCATATTACATAAAACAAGAAAGTAAAATGGGGGAATTGGTTTAAACAAGTGATCAATTGAGTTTGCAACAAACAATGATGTAACACGATTGTTGGTATCAAGATTAGAGGATCTAGCGGTGTGCTTTTGATGGTGTATAGTTTTGATAGGTATTAACTAGATGACTTAGAACAAATTATAGCATGAATAGCTTTGGTTTTGGATACACTCAAAGTTTCTCAACCCGAGAGTGTGTCTATTTTGGGTTCTCTCAAACCCCAAAACCATAATCAACAATCAACCAAACATATGCTTGAGTAGGCTTAGACTATCTCTAGCTCTAGCTATTAGATGAGATTTTATCCCCAAATCCTCACTATTGAAGACTTACCCAATGTCACTTCCCTTTCTCAAGCAAAAGAGAAACTAGAGCATTAAATTAATGTTTCTAACTATTAATTTTTAGATTAAAACTCGAAGAATTTAATAGATCCATGCTTTATAACCAATTCTAAGAACAAACTCGAGGTAATAATTCATGCTTAAGAGCTTAATAAGTTGGTAACTTACCAACTTATCAAAAAGCTCCAAAATAAGGAAACCTTCCTAAAACTCGCCCAAACACCTTGAGAACTGCACCACCCATCTCAGCAAGTCACAGACGCAATGTAAAAGCTATGAAAAGGGTCAACATGGTAAAAATATATGAAAGCAAGAAAATAACCAGAAGGGTCATTACATAGAGTTCTTACTTATGTGGAAGTGACAAGCATACAACACACAATAAATTAAGTGATTTTCTAGTTAAAGATAGTATAGTATACAGATCTTCTCCATAGGTATTGATTGTAGTAATAATTCAATACAATCTAGTACATTATTATCCATGAAATAAAATCTTATGATATATAGTTAAAACCACAATTTGGTAGACGTAAAGTAATTTAGTAAATGTTATCCAAGATATAACTTGAAATAGGTATTGAACTTTAATTATCAATAAAGAGATTAAGGCTATATACAATATGATGGTGAGATTGCAATCCTATGGTTATACTTTTATTCAATGCTTACAAATAAGTATTTCTGCTTCTTACAAATTCAGAAAGTTGATTACGATGCTAGCAACAAGTATAGCTCTTCTTTTGAATAAATTTGACTTCCAATAGACAAAGTAATGATAATCAGGGTAACACATGCAATAGAAGACCGTAAGGATAGTTCAAGGAAAGCATCTAGCAAATGCTTTCTAACTTCGATCCTTTACAATTATTCTTAAGATCTTTTGATTAATTAGTAAACCCATCAATTAAGAATCGAACCATGAGATGCTAAAATATTTATCAAGGCACTTTTCTTTTAATTAAAATGCAAAAATAACTAACTTCGCAATTCCAATATAAATATCAATCCACAATTCCATGCAACCGAAAAAAAGCATAAACCAAAGTTAACAACCAAACTTCATATCATCTTTGCCTATTTAGAATTCACTCCATAGATATAAACATTTTCACAAAAAAATAGAGAAAACTAGAAGACATAACAACCGGCTCTTAATTCCAACTTTCATTTTGGATTAGAGTAGT
Organism: Jaltomata sinuosa; assembly: GCA_003996215.1. Classification (NCBI taxonomy): domain Eukaryota; kingdom Viridiplantae; phylum Streptophyta; class Magnoliopsida; order Solanales; family Solanaceae; genus Jaltomata; species Jaltomata sinuosa. The sequence goes on from QJPP01000524.1 coordinate 643,968, forward strand.
GTACCCTTCTTGTTCTTTATTCTTGTGTTCCTTTGTGACTTTAGCCATGCAAAAACTCGATAACCTAATTTGGGACAAGTTCTAACTTATAAAGCATGAGGTAGTCTTTGTGAAATTCCAAATAGAACCTTAATTTTAAAATTCTCGTCGTCCCATCGTGCGGTAGTGCGCCTGGAGCTTGTTTGCATGAATGAATGTGTGGGCCTTCCATTGTCTAGTTTGCTCACTGCACCTACTGTGTGGTCACAACTTTAGGCTGCATGATTGTGCAGCTCTTCCAGCCTTGGCTTAGTGCAAATTTTGCACTTTTTTATTTCTTTAGCTCTCACCTTGGACCTAACTTCATCTGAACACATTCAACAAAGAATTTAGTAATATCTGCATATACACAGGTCAACAATGATAAAATTCACATCAAATACATGGGAAATATAACTCTTTATATTCTAGGATAAATGATCATTTGAAGTACACCCTTGCAAAATCTTATACCAAAACTCAATTGGTAAAGAAGCTAGAGGTTCCTTATGACCTTAATTCATATCCAAAGATCTTACCACACCAAGAATTGGTCTTAAAACCTATGTACCATTAGAAATCATCAGTTTTGAGTCTTATCTTAGAATTTTTGGGGTGTTACAATATCTCCCCCTTGGGATCATTCATCCTCGAATAAAGTCTGAGTCTGGGCTTAAAAGAATGGACTTACTAACATGAAACTGGTCAATTGAAACTGAACATATGACATGACTGAGACTAATTTAGACGGGGAGTAAGGACTCATTCAACTTTACATAACACGACTGCACATAAGGAATCGTATAGGGCAAGCATAGACATAAAGCTTAGGAGAGTAAGACTAGAAGGACAATGGAGAAAATACTGGATTTGTCTATCTGATTCATGAACTAACTTACTTAACTATACAAGACTAATTCATACTAAGAGTTTAGAGCTCAACTGAAACATTCTTGACACGAAAGTATAAATAGAACTGCGAGGTGATAGATAACAGGGTCAAATTTCTGAGAGTCATTGAGAAAGGAATATTTGTTTCCTCAGACTCTCCTTATTAGAACTCCTAATAACGTTCGGGGGAAGGGACTTGCGGACATGATCTGAGTGAGTCATTCAAATAAGGGATTCTAATATGGTCGAAGCATCCTAGTATGCTATCCTGAGTTCATCGAAAAGGAACGATATAGATTTGAACATGAGACACCTTTGGTCTGAAACTGCATACCATAGAACATGGGAATCCTGGGAAGGAAGTAAGAATAGGACTAAGACTGCTACACCTTAAGCGATATGATTGATAACTTCTACTCTAAACAACACTTCTCACTCATGCTGCTTCTTATGAAACACTACAGTTCACTGGCTTCCACTTCAAATTCTCTTAAGGGCACACTACTCAAGACTGTTAAAGGCTAAGTTTAGCTATATCATCTTACTCTGTTCAGGCCTAACTCGGAGGTATAAGGTACTACCCGTACAATAACCATGCTAGCCTTAGCGACAAAAAATTGAATTTTACTTTCTCTAGGAACTATCACCCTCGAAATACACTTCTTCTTGCTGCCTTAAGCAACAAACTTTAAGTTATAAAGAAGGAGCCAGCAGCCACTAGACGCCAACATCTACCTGGTACATCCACAAAACACCTAGGCCTTACACTCAGCTGCCACCCATACCACTATCATAGCATACAGAAAGTCACTGAAAGACTGGAACATGAAGATCTAGGATAAGAGGGATGCTGTGAAATCATGACTTAAGGATTTTTCATAACTTTGACACTCTACTAGGGCCTAAAGAGTAATGTATAGTATGAATGAACTTGTTCAAGAGATCAGATCTGAGAAATACATAACATAATATGATTTTACTAGTTGTTAAGGCATATCTTGAGAACTGAGTACATAGAACTGAGCATGATGTGAGAGATGAGCTTACATAAAATGAGTTTCTTAACATAAAGCTGGAATTCATGGAATCATAGAGTAAGACTGGGATTGCTGTCTAAAGCAGTTTCGTCTCATTCTAGGAATCTGAGAGTGGACATACATCTGCATGAAGCGCATGAATATGATTTTGATCATGGCGCTGACACTCAAGGCATGAGTAGAGTGTCGTACTAACTGAGGTACAAAGAATATATTGAGATAAGAATAGATTAGGTCTCTACCTCATCCTAGCTCTATTTTAGAACTCACTAGCTTTACTACTAGAATCTCTAAAATCCGACTTGGATCATCACCCTATCATCTCCCCCTTAGATCAAATCCATTATCCTAAGTCTGCAGACCTCTTCAATAATCCTCTAAACTGAACTATAATCACTTTACTCTAAGATCGAGGTTTCCTTATACCCTTGAATGCTAAACTCCCCTGAAAGACTATATCTGTAGACATAACACTTTCTGGTACTTCCTTCTAAAATATTTCTCTGAATAGTCTCTGGCTTCTATAGTCATTCTACTATAACTTAAAACTCTTACTAGTGAACATACCCATTCAAGATACTGAAAACAAAACCATTCTGAGAGACTTAACATCATCTATCTATAATCTATTCAATCCATCTCGTATAGACACCATCTAATACAAGCTAAACCTCTTCCATACTTAGCAGTTCAAGAATACTATCTAGGAACTCACAAGACTTGCTAACTTAGAATCTTATGAAGTACAACAATACCCTTGGTACATACCTTCCCTTCTAAAATTCAAAATTCTCCCTCTTCATAAGCATGATCACCCACAATTCAGACTTAGAGTTTAACACTTAATATGAACAGCCACACAACTTCTCATACACTATAATGACTTACTACTACTGGATAGAAATCAAGAAACACTAGTCCACTCAAAATTTGACCAAACAAAATCAACCTTAACCACCTTCTCTATCTAACTTCAGCCTATAAGCACACTCTTTTTCATGACCTTACTACTCTTTCTTACTACCTCACTACTCACCTAATGGATACATGGTTCTAGCTACCAGCTTTAGACAAATACTACCCCTGCTATACTGGATACTACACTTCTAAATTCATACTTCTAAGTCTAGGTCATTCTACCACTCATGGCTCATAACACTGAAACTGCACTATCTTTAAGGTGACAACATTACCCAAGCATCCTAAAACATACTTCCCCTTTAAAGGTGTCACCTATACTAGGGTTTTGAAAGGCGTATGAGAGCATAACACACTTTGGATCAAACACACAATTCGCATAAACAAGAGTGAATTCTTTCAAATCACTAAACTCATAAGCACTGATGGGATCCTCTTAAGCCCTTATGCAGTCTCGTAACTGTCAGTAGGCTCTATCTAAGAAAACTTTATCTATAGAAATTTAAGTTTAACTGTTTATGTAACCTTGAAAATAAGGCATAGTCAGCGAAAGTGGAGCAATACTTGGATCTGTATATATTTCTTAGGGAACAATTTTACTGCATGATTTGGAGTATGAAAGAAGGAAAAATATTTTCTAAATGCCCTATAGCCTCTCAAAGAAAAGTACAGACATTTTTGCACTATTCTGCGAGACTCTACTAGACACGACTTCATAGATACCCTAGGGCACTTAAACTCTGCGATCTGATACCAAGTTTGTCACGACCCGAGTCTATACTCTGGATGTAATACGGTGTCACAAGTAACTCCAAGCTAATCCTTGATACTAGCATAATTCATAAGCAGCTGAATAGAAACATATAAACTGGAAAACACTACATGGAAATAAGATTATGGAATAGCTTGTTCAATACTTCACTAGTTAAAATGTTCACGACACTGTATTATAAAAGAAAAATAAAACTAGAACTGAATACAATAATTCTGACTGACTGTCTATGAAGCCTCTACTAACATTGACTATAGTTAGCCGGGACAGGACCCCCAGCTGTCTCCAATCAATGTATCCAGACTGAGATAAACTGTGATGACTACTAACTGACTTGAGTTCCCAAATAAGGAGAACTCATCACCTGTTGACTGAAAGCTGCAATCTGTCTGACCCTGATCCTGTGAGCTAACACTAAATCCTACATCATGAAAGGATGTAACACAAGAAAAGTATGCGGTTAGTACTTTGAATGTACTGAGTATGTGAGATCTACAATAACATGTATGCAATATAAAATCATGCTGAAAAAAAGTGTCATGTCAAAATACTCAATTTATAATGAACATATGTAAGAAATAGTGCATAATGACTCACACTGTCATAAAGGCAACTGGGAAAACTGAATCATCTAAAATAGTCATAAGCTAATCATGTATGTACTGAAAACTAGTGAGTCATGTACGATTGTTATGTTTGAAATCATATTTATAGGGAGCTTCTCTTAACCGGCATAAACCATGCAAGCAATATAGAGTCTAACTCTTAGGCCCTAGTTGGCAAAGTGGCCCTATACCTTGCCATTAGTATAGAACCTAAATTAGGATGGATCCACTAAACTGAGCCTCAAAGGGCTAATAAAACCTATATTGGCACGCAGTTCTGGGACTTGAGTTTGACTGGACTCTCATTTGCTCGGTGCTAAATACCACTCCCAAAATATACTATTGCTCATATCATATCATGTGACATATTTGGATGTAAAAATTATTCATAATCATGGATAGCAAATCTGGATATCATACTACTCATGAATGTTACTTTTTTGAAGAATAGTTCATAAATATTGATGGCATATCAGGATGTCATTCAAATCATGAAATTTACTGCTGTGAGCCTAAGCTTCATCTTATTTCATAAGTCAAATACTAAAAATCATGTATTTGAAAATATATCCCATCAATATAGGGTATATAATAGTTCATGAAGAAACCTTAAGCATATATTTGATGCATAATTATGAACTGGTAGGGAAATCATGAATTATGGAAAAAACCTTGCTCATGAACTCAACTCATACTAAATTTGAGACCATAAGGTCAAATCATGCTAAATCTATTTAGTTTAAAATCCAAGGCTATAAAATCATGCTTGAAGTATTTAATCAATTATCATGAGGAGCATGTCGGGACTGAAAATCATAATATTTGCATACTTGGGTACAAACCTTAGATCAAAAAATCATAAAGTTTTAAATTCAAAATTCATGAAGTTTTGGGCATAAGAGCAAAAAGAAACTCTCATTGAAATTCCACATACCTGAAAGAAGAAGATTCTTGGATTTTTTTTTGAACTTGGGAGCTTTGGAGTTATGGGGTTTGAAAAACCCCTCTTACGTGTTCTTGAGTTTTTGGGAGAAGGGAAAAGAATTGGGAGATACTATCGATATAATTTTTTTTTTGAGAAATAACCCTTATTGGGTGTTTAAAAACGTGCGGAGGGACCTTGGGAATGTAAAGGACTAAACTACCCCTTAAATAACTATTCAAAAGTGCAGAAAAATCTACCCAAATGGCTCACCTCACAAGCCGTGAGGTGGCCTATGAGCCGTGGTCCAAATCATGGGGTTAGAAGGGCTAAAATGGCTCACTGGTTTATCTCATGGGTGGGGTTTCATAGACCGTGGTCCACCTCACGGACCATGGCCCGAGTCATCACCTATCCCACTGATCGTGGACCAAGTTATCGCTTTTTAGTAGACTGACAGTGCTTCACTAAAATGCGCATAGCTTGTTACTCCGGACTCGGATTAACAAGCAGTCAGTGGCGTTGGAAAGAAGACTCGAAAATCTACAAGTTGATGGGCCATGGGCCATCTTACTCTTTATATTCTAGGAGAAATAATCATTTGATGTTGACCCTTACAAAATCTTATACGAAAACTCTATCAGTAAAAAAGTTTCAACTCAACTTTGTGCTAGAGGTTCTTTATGACCTTAATTTATATCCAAAGCTCTTCCCACACCAAGGAATTGGTCTTAACACCTATGTAACATTAGAAATCATTGGGTTTGGTCTTAGCTTAGAATTTTTAGGTGTTACAATACTCCTCATTGTATGGCTACTCATTGACACTAAAAAATAAATCATGCACCAATCCTTGAACTGTCTCACAAGAATGAAGATGCAAACACTCTCAACGGATGGAATTATTACATGAATCTCAGACAAGTTGATTTCAATCCACTCACTTTCACAAAGAAGTACCTCATATTTTTAAAGTAATACCATAAGCTTGGTAATCGAGTCACTCTCCACTAGTTCCCATAAGGCTTTAACCAACTTTAATGACCAATCCTTGTGAGTTGCACTAATCATTTTTTCTAGAATTCTTTTTAGATCATGGTTAATTATCTCGACTTGTCTAGTAGTTTGGACATGGTATGGGGTTCCTCTTTTATGAGTTACCCCATACTTTCCCAACAATGATGCAAATTGTTTGTTTATAAAATGCAACCCAATATCACTAATAATGACTTGTGGTATTCCAAATCTAGTACAAATATTCTTTCTCAAGAATTTGCACACCACACGAGCATTATTGGTCCTAGTAGGAATTGCCTTAACCCATCTAGATACGTAGTCAACCACTACTATGATATATTCAAAAGAGTGGGAAGAGGGAATGGGCCCATAAAATTAATGCCCCAGACATCAAACATATCACACACTAGAATTTAATTTTAGAGCATCTCATCTTATTTGCTTATATTACCTGACCTTTGACAACTATCACACTTTGACACATATTCATGAGCATCCTTGAACAGAGCTGGCCAGAATAATCTGGCTTCCATCACCTTTGAAGTTGTTCTGTTTCCACCATGATGTCCTCCATCTGCTCCATCAATACAATAAGACAGAATACTGGACATCTCTCTTTCTGGAACATATCTTTAGATTATACCATTTGCACAAATTTCAAACAAAAAAGAGTCATTCCAAAAATAGTTTCTTATCTTGCTTTGAAGTCTTCCTTTCTGCTTATAGCTTAGGTCCTGGGATAACCATTCGCTAACTAAAAATTTGGCTATATCATGAAGGTGGTCTTTCCATCATCGATGCTATTGAGAATAATTGTTCATCGGGGAATTCTTCTTTAATAGGTACCCTCTCCACCGAAGGGTTTTCAAGCTTGGAAAGATGGTCAGTGACCTGGTTCTCTATACCCTATTTGTCAATGATCTGGAGATCAAATTCTTGAAGAAGAAGAATCCATCTCAAAAGTCTTGGCTTGGTGTCACGATCCAGCTTACCGGATCGCGAGGGCACCTACTCTAACTCCCTAGATAGGAGAACTCTTATCACTCAATTAGAAAATACACGGAAAGTCTTTAAAAACAATAAATCTTTTTATTCAATACAACCATTTTACAAAACCTTAAGTACAAAAGAAAAGTTATCCCAAGGACCTAGTCTAAACAGGTACAAGAGCTTCTAGTATAATAAAATACAAAACAAAACACAGCTCCCACTATAGGAATGAGATGAGTAGAAGCTACTGGAGATAACTACCACATCACCTGAGAAACATGAACTGATTTTGCAACCAGACTATACCCCAAAAAGGGTAAAACGAGAGTAGTATCAGTACAACAATACATACTAGTAGGTATCATCGGCCGACCAGGGTTAGATTGCGTAAACACAATATAGAAATCACAGAAAGAAAGCATGACAACTTATATAATAATTTAATCCACACCACTTTCATCCACTTATGCTATCTTTATCCTTCATATTACCTAAGAGTATTTCCATCCTTATCCTCACTGACATAGTTTTATCCAATTCATTACATGTAGTCAATATATTTCATTTACCCCTCAATTAACCTTAATAATAAATGAGAACACCTAACTATAACCTTATAAACAAGTACAATCTTGAACACTTACCAATTACTTTTACCTATATCATAAATAATTTAGCCTCTTCAATCAACAATAGATAATTCAGTCAAGTGTAATCAGTATAGACAATCAACAAGTCAAGACCCTGACTACCAATCATTACCCAAGTCAACAACCATGACTTTACAATAATAATTTACACCTTATATCAAATACACAAGTAAGTAAAAAATAATAGAATATATGTCAAGTAAAAAATAATAGAATATATGTCATTCTTTTATATCCTTAGCCCAGACAACTCAAGGATCCCAAATATATGTCCATAAACTGGACCACACAAGGGTCCCAAATCTATGCTAAGTAACCGGACCACACAAGGATCCTAAATATATGCCAAGTAACTGGACCACATAAGGATCCCAAATATATGCCAAGTAACCGGACCACACAAGGATCTCAAATATATGCCAAGTAACCGGCCCCCATAAAGATTCCAAATATATGCCAAGTAACTGGATCCCACAAGGATTCCAAATATATGCCAAGTAAACAGACGACATAAGGACCCCAAATATATCAGTCAACATTATAACTCAGTTCACTCAAGGAACCCATAACGACAGCCATAATATAACTCGATCTACTCATGGAACCAATATAAACAACAACAATAACAGTAATCATAAATCTGGTCCACTCAAGGAACCGTCACACTCACCAATACCTTGTACACATATGCTAAGGGTCTTATGGTCGCCCAATAGCCATGACCTGTAGAGAATAAGTTGTTGTCCATGTACTGTACCAGCGTAGTACCCAAGCCAACTAATGAATCATAGATACTATACCGGCATGGTACCCAAGCCAACCTATGAATAACATCAACCAATTCTGTGAAGATGTCCAAGTACCAACATATTCCATAATAATAACAGATATTACAACATCACAGCCACAATAAGAATGAGCAATCATACTTGTACAGTCAACCAGACTTAATATAACCTCATTATATATGATTAGCACTTAGGATATCATTTAACATTTACATTCCTTAAGCATGAATTGCATTAATAGACAACACCCAAACATTTGGTAAACTCGAGTTAATCATTTTATGTAAACAATAATCATTCATTAACACACCAAATCAAAAGTAGATATAATTCATTGGTTTCATCAATTGCATGTATGTCTGTGGACCAGTCCATGACTTATTCAAGTAAGCATTCGTAAGCCATATTTATCAATTCAAATATTCATTTTAGGAGTACACATTCAACCCAATGGAGTCTAAACTCTAGTTCAACATTCATAAATTTATTTACTAATCCAATCCTCTTTTATTTATGCCGAGATCAGAGATTCTGCTATTATCTAGCAGCTCTTACATTCAAGTCATTACTAGATTCAAGACCCTACTCCATTAGTCAATCATTCAACTTTATTCAACTTATAATCTAGTTTTAGTCATACACCTTTAACCTTTTACTTTCTAATTCTTAGCCTAACTTGAATGTAGGCTCTTAAATTATGTGACCACCTCCTCATACCATAATCAGTTCTCATCACTAACTTTAAGCAAGATTATCCCGTATTTCAAATACACATAATATCAAGTTCACCTTTTTTATGGTATTTAGGCCGAATCACTAGATTATAGGTTCACACAATCTCATTATCATCTATATTCACATAATTTATATTACAATCCACCATGGAGTCATACAAATACAAAACACCCATCAAGGATTCATACATTAACATAATAACACATAATTATATCCTTATTATATTAAATCCATGTTTTATCCATTCAAACTCCATGCCCACAGGCCTAAGCATGATTTTTTCCGTCAAATTTATATTGTGGATATGATTACTAACCATAGTCTACTACTCATAAACCATAACCTACCTGGGCGCCAAGCTATTGTAACAAGTAAGCTATGCCACTGATGATCTTCCTCCTTCTTCATATTTTCAAAGGATAAATCATCTAATAACGACAATTATAAGAATAATTAATAAACTACTCTTCGAACAAATACTTTAAAAATTTAAACCCACTAGTTCTACCCTTATTTACGATCTACAAAATTACCCAAGGGTCAATTAATCATCAAATTAGTTCTATCAAACTCAACCTAACTCCATAAATGGAGTTTTAAAGCTAAAGGCCCCACGTTTATTGAACTCAAGATCCCCAACTATCAAAGTTCATTCTTTTGAACTACAATTTCATACTAGCAAGAGTTAATTTACAATCTAAAATCAATTCTAGGTGAAAATACTCATACCCATAGGTTTTTCCCACAATTTTATAAATCTAAGGTTCTAAACTATGAGAATTTTACCATAATTTTCCATTCTAATTATTCTAGAAGAACAGATTAATCGATGTTCAAAGAGAGAAAATCTTACCTCAGCGAAGGATTTTTACTCCAATCATGAGCCAATCACCTCTCTAGGGCTTAAGAATGAAATTTTGGAGTTTATACACAGAAACCCATCAAAATAAGCTTATAAACTGTTGTTGTTCCGCTATAGCAACCTGAACCCGCTACGGCGGCCTCAACTTTTCAGCACGAATAGTCTTCAGTAAAATGGTCATAACTTTTTACTCGGAAAGCAAATTAATAAATAGTAAGTTGCATTGGAAATAAGACTCAGAGATCTTTAATTTGGTGGGTATTAGACCCCATAACTCATTATATTCTAAGATAAGTGTTCATTTGAATTTGACCCTCATTTAAACTTAGCCCATAACTAAATCGATGAGGAAACTTTTAACTTAACTTTATGCTAGGGGCATTATATGACCTTAATTCATAACTAATGCACTCACATACCAAGGAATTGATTCTAACACCTATGACAAATGAGATTCGTATACCTTTACCGCAAATATTTTTAGTAACGACTGAACCAATTATTACACTTGACCTCCTTCTTATGCAACAAATATCTGAGAGTAGAGTGATCAGTGTGAGCAATAACTTTTCTCCTGACCAAGTAAGATCTTAATTTATCAAAAGCAAAGACCACAATAAACAACTCATTTTCGATGGTCGCATAATTCACCTGAGCACTATTCAAAGTACAACTGGCATAGAAGGTTGGCCTAAATAAATTATATCTCTTTGTCTGTGCACTGCTCCCATGGCAACATTACTAGCATCTCACATAACTTTGAATGGTTGATTCTAATTAGGAGTCATCATAATCAGGGCACTCATGAGCTTCTCGTTGAACAGATTAAATTCTCATAAGTAATTAGTTGTGAACACAAACTTAGTGTCTTTTGTGATCAAGGTAGTCATCGGCTTCAAAATGGTACAAAAGTCTGAATGAATCTTCTGTAAAAACTTGCATGCACCTCAAAAACTTCTTATGCTCTTCATAGATGTTGATGGTGGAAGTATGGAGATAATGTCCACTTTGGCCTTGTCTACCCCTATCCCATTGCCTAAAACTTTGTGCCCTAATACTATACCTTATCTCACCATGAAGTGATATTTTTCCTAGTTCAAGACCAGGTGGTTTCCTCACATTGTTTCAGCATCGTGTCAAAGTTTCTCAAGCAGCTATAAAAATCTTCACCAAACAGAGTGAAATCATCCATGAAGACCTCTAAGCATTTCCTATTTAATTATGAGAATACTGACATCATTCACCTCTAAAATATAGCTGGTGCATTGCATAAGCCAAATGACATTTTTCTGTAGGCAGATATTCCTGAGGGACATATAAAAATGGTCTTTTCTATGTCTTCAGATGCAATGGATATTTGGTTGTAACGGGAGTACCCATCGAGAAAGTAATAAAATTCTTGGCTAGCTAGCTTCTCTAGGATCCGATTATTGAACAAAAGTGGAAACTGGTCCTTTCGAGTTGCATCATCTAACCTTCTATAATCTATACACATCCTCCACCTGTTAGTGTTCATGTAGGGATCAATTCATAGTTATCATCCTTTATCACAGTCATTCCTCATTTTTTTGGTACCACATGGATGGGTTAATCCAAGTATTGTCAGAAATAGAATATGATTCTTGTATCTAGAAGCTTTACAACTTCCTTTTGTACAACTTCTTCCAACTTTTCATTCAATTTGCATTTTGGTTGTACCACCAATTTTCTATCTTACTCCAACAAGATTTTATGCATGCACAAGGTGGGACTGATTCCTTGAATATCTGCTATTGACCACCCAATGGCCATTTCCTCAGAACATAGATCAACTTCCTTTCTTGTTCATCCGTAAAATACACTAAAATAATTATTGGAAAACTATCATGTTCTAGAAATACATACTTCAGGTGCATGGTCAACACTTTGAGATCTGGACTTGATTTTTATACCTCTCTCTATATTTATTCTTCAGTGACACTTGTCGTGTCAGATTCTAGTGCCTCTGCTTCTTCCCTAACATATGGGTCTTCATCCTCAATAATTCTAGATTGAGTTATACATCATTCCAATGAGTCCTTAACCAACTTTTTAGTTTTGTACTCTTCAGCTAGGTCATTCAAAATTTCTACCTTGAAGCATGAGTAAACATTTTTCCCATCTCTGGGAAATTTCATCATCTTTTTCATGTTGAACACTACTTTTTCCTCACCAAATTTGAGCATAAGTTGCCCTTTATATACATCAAGGATTGCTCTACCAGTAGCTAGGAAAGGTTTTCCAAAAATTAGGGGAACCTCCTTGTTCTCTTCCATATCCATCACTATAAAATCAACCGGAAACACAAACTTATCAACTGAGACTATAACATTTTTGACTATACCTTTAGGGATAATGGTAAATTGGTCTGCCAACTACAAAGATACTAGATTGATTTAATGACCCCTAGCTCTCCTTCTATTATCTTGAAAAGGGATAACAGTACAAGAATTATTGAAGAACCTAAATCACATAAGGATTTCTCAAATCGAGCACTGCCTATTCTGCAAAAAATAGTGAAACTTCTTGGGTCACCATATTTCTGAGGTGGCTTATTCTAAAAAATTGTACTGCAGTGAGCATTCATCTTTACAATCGACATTTCCTTCAATTTTCTCTTGCTAGACAGGACCTCCTTCAAAAACTTAGCATACGCAGGCTCTGAGTGATTACCTCAGTAAAGGAATATTAGCATGTAGTTGCTTCAGCATCTCTAGAAATTTGTCAAAATACTTGTTAAGATTTTCTCATTTCATCTTCTAAGGAAAAGGTAATGCAAGTATGTATTTTGTATCCCCTTCAAGTTCCACCTTCTCCTTTTCTTTCTTGCTTTCACTAGACTCCTCTTCCACTTTTTGACTTTCTTGTGTCTCCTCTTGGATCTTTGTTGCTTCACCATCTTAACTTTTGTAGTTATCTTTCAGCATTTTCCCACTCTGCAAAGTCACAGCCTTCAGTTCCCTTGGGTTCCTCTTTGTGTCACTTGGAAGAGTTCTTGGGGCTCTCTCAGAAATCTGGTTACTAATCTATCCTACCTATTTATCAAAATTACTAATATAAGCACTTTGATTTTCAAACCTCTCATCAACCTTTGTGATGAAAGTCTTCATCAGATCTTCCAAACTTGATTGATTTCCCTGTTTCCCCTGCTGATTTTGCTGAGGCTGATACTGTTGTGGCTGCTAATTCTGGTACTCCTGAGATACTTGGCCTTTCCCTCTAGGATTTTTCTGTTGCCATGCATTTAGACTACCATTAGGCGAACTCCATGAGAACCTAGGATGCCTCTGCCCTATTGAATTGAAGTTGTTGCCTCCTTGATAGTTTCCTTTGTTATAATTTCCAAGTGTATTCGCTTCTTACTTTGCGAATAGCCCTTGTTGACATTCATGAGTCAAATGTCCACCTCCACAAAAATGACACATTATTGGTGGAGCCATCTGATCTTGGACTATAGTCAATTGTTTCACATATTTCACAATAGATGCGATCTGAGCCTGCAATTTAGTGTAAGTATCAACCTGGTGTACCCCAAAACCTTCTTCCTCTTTGAATTATCTAAAACCCATTGAATAGCATCCTCTGTCAACTCATTAATAATTTAAATAGCTTCATCAACTATCTTTTTCATGATAGGACCTCCCACTACATTGTTTAGTATCCTTCACGAGACTGGTGACAATCTTTCTTAAAAATTAGTCAATTGCATTCACGACCTATCCTATTGCGCGAGCACTTCCTCAACTATTCCTTGAACCTTTCCTATGCTTCAAATGCAATTTTTACTTTGAGTTGTGGGAAATTGCTAATTTTATTCCTCATTCTTAATGTATTTGTTGGTGAGTAATACTTATACGAAATTATATCCCACATGTGAATTATTCTTGATGGTAAGCTTCTCATCCATATCTTTACCTCATCTTTCAAACAGAAGGGAAATGCCCTTAAATATATGGCATCATAAGATTCCCCATTGTAGTGGACTGTGCATTTCATCAAAGTCCATCAGCTGACTGTTCGGGTCTTCGTTCTACTTTTCTCTAAAAACATAGTTATTCTAATGTCATGACTCAACTACCAGGATATGTAAGCGCCTACTCTAAGTATCTAGATAGATGAACCCTTACCATCCGATTCAACAGGTAAACGCGGAATAAAACTATAAAAATCTTCCTTAGAAAACATGAAATCATTTACAATCTTTAATGCAGAAAAACCTCTTTTTAAAATACAACACCCTCCCTAGAATCTAGTCTAAGCCAGTACAAGAGCTACTATAGGAATGAAACAGAAATGTAAAAGGACACATCTCCCACTACGGAAACAAGAGTAGAAGCTGTTGAAGAATCACCGTCATCATGTACCTATGAAACATCACTGACCCTGCAACCAGACTATACCCAAAATGTATAGCAAGAGTAGAATCAGTATAAACACACGTACTGGTAGGCATCATCGGTCGACCCGAATCCATTCCATATCATCATATAAGAAATCAAGGAAAATGCACAATTAATTACAATACTCAACCCTTCAACATTCACCTTACCAAAGCCCAATATCAACCCAAGCCTTCCTATCCCTTCTGCTGCCAACTCCACCACTATGAGACACTATGCTCTGACTCCTAGGACATTCTCAAGTCACCTTGAGACCTAGACTTCCCAAGTCACACTTGTCATTACCCGACATTTATTCCCATACCCGCACTACCATTCCCTTACCCCAGTCAACCCCATGACTCAACAACCCAGAGTAAACCCCACTACTTAGTAACGTAGACCGCACCCGTCGTACCGCCACCTACTAGTACAAAACCTCCCCAATGACCCCCAGGGCCATACTCGACAAGTAACAATAGCCAATATTATAACCAGACCACGAGTCTCTTTCTTACCTTATCAACTGCACGTAACAAGTCTAACCAACATTCACAATTCTCAGTGACAACAAACATATATCTTTTTTACATAACTTGGACCAAACAAGGATCCCTAGGACATCATCTATGCAAATAACATGCGACCCCAGTTCACAGAAGAACTACCTTGTCACTTAAGCACACTAACCGGCCCTTCAAGGACCAACTATACGCCAAATAATAATAAATCTCGGCCCTCTCAGGAACCCAACATGTGAAGAACAATAAGTAACAATTAGACCCGTAACAATATAATTCCAGACTCTCAGTCTTCCTTGTAAACTTATCAACCACACGGAACAGGTTCAACAACCAACTTAAACAATGAGCTAGTAAAAATAGCATATACCCCTTTTATCCTTCCAGGACCGACCAAGAATCCCTATACCAACACCTAGTGTTAATATGCAATGCCCGGTACACCCCATGACTAACCCTATAATTAAGTGTAACAACCCTGCCTCTCAAGGACCAACCTACACAATCACAAATTTAACAATCAACCCGGTCCACTCAAGGAACCTTCAACAAGCACAATCAATGATACATAATTAAACTCATACCAGGCGTGGTATCCGAGCCAACCAATATAAAACCTGTATCAGGCGTGGTACCTGATCCAATCGTTAGTATCCCATACCGGGCGTGGTACCCAAGCTAACCAAATATATATCCCGTACTAGGCATGGTACCCGAGCCAACTAATATGTAACCTGTACCAGGCATGGTACCCGAGCCAACCAAATATCACACAAATCAAACAATCAACAAACCATGAACAAAAGCATACTTATAAACCCACAAGCAACAAAACCAAGTTCATTTCACAAGACTGACAACCGGATAATTAGACATTCATCATCTTATTCCCTAAGCATGCAAACTCACACAATACAAATTGATAGTACATGAACACATATTTCATATTAGGGGAAAAATAACCATCACCTACCCCAACCCCAGGTACATAACTCAAACTTGAATCCCGTCCGAAGACTAAATACCCGTTCACCCCTTTTTGACACATAACCAGTAGCTACATCAATTCTGGACTACTCCTAAGACAGATACAACACGGGGAAGACCTCCCCTAACCTTGGTAATTCAACCATTCTTGTTATTCTACTCTTTTATACCAAATCATTTCCGAAGACTCTATTTTTAATACTCATTTAACTATCCAAAGAACTTCTGATTTCCCGAACCTTTCTGACTCTCTAGTCCCAGGATTCTATCATCATACAACACATAATAATCATAAACAATCCGAAATAAAAATACATCACCCCGATATTATCAATCCCTAATCAATAAACCAACCAAACCATACAATATTCCTCCAGACTCTGTACCCAAAGGCCTAACATGAATTCTCCTTTCCGTCTATAACAACAATATGAAATGGAAACAGGTCTAAGTTTACTCAATGGAAAGAACCTAGCCTACTTGGATGCCAAGCAGTTGCACGATGTATTTTCTGGCTTCGTGAAGGCATTTCCTGATGATTAACAAAACCAAATCCGTGGTTTTGCATCTTTTTAGCCAAAAACTCCCCTCCCCATGGCTCTCAAGCCTTGGAGCAGCCTAGGAGGGTTTTTGGAGTAACCCCCATCTATTTTTAGGGCTGAATGGGAGAGAATAAAATTATAAACCCATTTCTGGATTTTTTGGTCGCGTCCTTCTGCTATAGCAACCTAAATACCGCTATAGCGGCACCGCCGTAGCAGAAGCCGCCCACTATAGTGGGTTGACTGCCTTTGACTTCTGCTATAGCGAAAATTTCTCTGCTATAACGGTCATTGCGGTAGCACAGTGTCAACTGCTATAGAGGTTGACAAGGGATAGAACCTTGGGAAATCCCCCAAAATTACCCATTTTACAAGCCACTTGAAAATACTGACATTCTGAACTAACTCTTTCACATCGAATTCGATATCGAGAGTTTTACTCACCCGAATTCACTTCCAAAAAGTCCTACGGACTCCTTAACACCTTAGCTAATGGAAACATTAGCTCAACCATAGACATTTTACCCAATCCTTTCTCAGACTTCCCTAGACCTTACGTTGCTCAGAATTTGTCTGAGAATAGCCTAGCCCAAAATTTCTAACTCCCCAACCCTGAAGTTTTTCTAACCCGCTCTTCGCACAAATAGCTCACCCATAACGAGGTACCTTTTTAGTAACGATTGAACAGGTTATTACAACACATACTAATTTACCCATCGTTCATTCCCAAATAATTTCTAAGGCGGAAGGAGAAGAAGGAGCCTGCCCCCTGAACCTTAACGCTCTACTATGACAACGTGAATATAGTCTTATGCATGCCATCGAACTTTCAAACCCCTCGGTGTATCCAACTCAATCAAAATTTAATTCTTTCTCGCTCTATTAAGGAATTTCTTCCTTCGAGCTACACAAGGCTAATAGGAGTACTCCTCTCCGAGTGCCCAAGGAATCCGGGGACTCATCTAAACACTGGAGTGAAATAATCTTAACTAACAAGCAAAAACAAATTTTCCATGCCAAGAGGACTAGATCCCTTTACGTTAAATGCTATACCTGGAGTTCTACTAATTCGAACTCCATTCCAAAGCTTCTATGGGATACTATGCCCCTCGCATATCATGGTATCACCTTGCTCCTATCAACACTCCTCCCTGAGACACCAAGTATCTCTAAACCACACAACACCGAAGTTTCATTGAAACTCATCCTAGCTTGAGATTTTCATCAACTCTCATCCTAGGGAGAATTCTGCTCGGGCACTTACCCCCTAACCGAGGCTATAACTAGCACACCTCCACCATTCAAAAAGCAGTAACACTGTTTATTACCATGGTTAACAAGAGAGACAGCAATGCTAAAGAATCCATTTAATAACCCCACTCCCTCAACTGTATCCACCACTAAGGATCATCAATAATAAATCAGGCAATATTCACCCTCATAACATAAGCCTATGATTAGTGTCCAACACTACTCAGTCAATTACATGTCATTTTTCCAAATTCTACATGGGTGACTATTTCCATCAATGGTCAATCATAATTTTTCCAATAACTCGGGCTATCATATCTACCCTTTCCTTCTATTGCACATGGATGCTAAATAATTCCTGCAATAGCTCGCAGCTCATTTAGCGATTTTAAATAACCCGAGAATAAAAAATAAAAAAGGGGAAAATAGGACAGGGATTAAGCCCTACCTATCCCGCTATAGTGACTTGCACATCGCTATGGCGATCCCCAACAGTAGCAGCCTAGAAAATTTTCCATCTCTGCAAAATTCCCTCATTCCTCTTCCCTATTTTCAATATTAACACATGAAATCGTGTTGTGGTCTTAAAACATAACCTCAAGACCAACCTCAACTTGCCTAGTTGAGAATTTACCACCACATTATCACAAAATCAGTTACGAAACACAGAATTGCATATAATAACACATTCCCGCTATCATACACTACCAGCTCCCCATTTTTCCTTTCTATGGTTCCCAACCAATTCTGACTGTCCTGAAATCGGAGCTTCCCCAGAGATATCAATCCCTTTTTGTTCCCTTACCATCTATACCAACGGTAAGTCTATACCCAAATGTAATGCAAACTATTTCAGTTAAGGCATACTGCAATTTATCACTAAAGCAAATCACAAACTTTAAAGCCAGAATAAATTTCCTTAAGTCACAATCATGAGTTACCACAAAAATTCCTTACCGCAATTCCCGCTATCAAGAGATAATAGCCCCTTTCCCCATAGTTCCCAACCAATCCCGACTGTCCTGAAACTGGAGTTTCCCTACAGTCATAAGCCTTGTTCCCTTACCAATTTTACCAATGGCAAGTCCATTTCCAAATTGTAATACCATTTTACTGATCAATTCAAGTACACATAGAAAGTTATTACCAACCCAAGCACACAAAATAAAGTTATGACTCCTCCTGGACCAAAATATTCACCACAAGGCAAGCAATTTCACCCCACACGACTGTAGTCATACAAGTAATATAATACACATAGTGTCAAATTTTAAGCCACAGCAAAATCAAGTCACGTCTAATATCTTTTACTTACCTCATGGATGACCATTAGTTGGTTATCTATGCTTTACCACAACCTCTCAGGCCAGATACCAATTAGAACCTTCCCGATTCTAATTTCCCTTGCTTGTGTCATCTCAATCGGAGTCAAACAACACCCTATTTCCTTGTCAAGATACCAATTGGAATTAAGAGATACCAATTGGACTCAACCCATAAAAGCAAGTAACAAACCGCATGAAAGGAATGAAAAATGAGAGATGTTTCCTAGAATGTTTCATAGCTTCCCAAAGATTAGATATGGACGACAGCACACCAATCCGCAGGACTCTATTTGACATTTTACTCTTGTACTGGGAGATTGGTAACCTAGGCTCTGATACCATCTGTCACGACCCAACTATTGGGCTGTGTGAGTGCCCACTCTAAGCACCTAGATAGATGAACCCTTACCACCCGATCCAACAGGTAAACGTGGAATAAAACTATAAAAATCATCCTTAGAATACATGAAAACATTTATAATCTTTAATGAAGAAAAACCTCTTTTTAAAATACAACACCCTCTCTAGAATCTAGTCTAAGCCGGTACAAGAGCTACTACAAGAATGAAATAGAAATATAAAAGGACACAGCTCCCACCTTGGAAACAAGAGTAGAAGCTGCAGAAGAATCACTGTCGTCATGTATCTATGAAACATCACCGATCCGGTAACTAGACTATACCCAAAATGTATAGCAAAAGTAGAATCAGTACAAACACACGTACTGGTAGGCATCATCGGTCGACCCAAATCCATTCCATACCATCATATAAGAAATCAAAGGAAATACACAATTAATTACAATACTCGACCCTTCAACATTCACCTTACCAAAGCCCAATATCAACCCAAGCCTGCCTATCCCTTCCGCTGCCAACTCCACCACTATGAGACACTATGCTCTGACTCCTAGGACATTCCCAAGTCACCTTAACCCTTAGACTTCCCAAGTCACCTTGTCACCTAGACTTCTCAAGTCACCTTGACACCTAGACTTCCCAAGTCACACTTGTCATTACCCGATATTTATGCCTATACCCAAACTACCATTCCCTTACCCCAATCAACCCTATGACTCAACAACCCAGAGTAAACCCTACTACTTAGTGACATAGACCGCACCCATCGTACCACCACCTACTAGTACAAAATTACCCCAATGACCCCCAGAGCCATACTCGACAAGTAACAATAGCCAACATTATAACCAGACCACGAGTCTCTTCCTTAGCTTATCAACCGCACATAACAAGTCTAACCTACATTGACAATTCTTAGTGACAACAAATATATATCCTTTTTACATAACCCAGACCAAACAAGGATCCCTAGGACATCATCTATGCCAAGAACATGCAACCCTGGTTCATAGAAGAACCACCTTGTCACTTAAGCACACTAACCCGATCCTTCAAGGACCAACTATACGCCAAATAATAATAAATCCCAGCCCTCTTAGGAATCCAACACGTGAAGAACAATAATTAACAATTAGACCCGTAACAATATGATTCCAGACTCTCAGTTTTCCTTCTAAACTTATCAACCACATGGAACAGGTTCAACAACCAACTTAAACATAAGCAAGTAACAATAGCATATACCCTTTTTATCCTTCTTGGAATGACCAAGGATCCCTATACCAACACCTAGTGTTAATATGCAATGCCTGGTCCACCCCAGGACCAACCCCATAATTAAGTGTAACAACCCTACCTCTCAAGGACCAACTTACACAATTACAAATTTAGCAATCAACCCGGTCCACTCATGGAACCTTTGACAAACACAGTCAATAATGCATAATTAAACCCATACCAGGCGTGGTACCCGAGCTAACCATTAGTATCTCATACCAGGTGTGGTACCCAAGCCAATCGAATATGTATCCCATACCAGCTGTGGTACCCGAGCCAACTAATATGTAAACTGTATCAGGCTTGGCACCCGAGCTAACCAAATTCACACAAATCCAACAATCAACAAACCATGAACAAAAGCATATTTTTAAACCAACAAGCAACAAAATCAAGTTCATTTCACAAGATTGATAACCGAATAATTAGACATTCATCATCTCATTCCCTAAGCATGCAAACTCATATAGTACTAAGCGATAGTACATGAACACATATTGTATATTGGGGAAAATAAAAACTATCCCCTACCCCAACCCTGGTACATAACTCAAACTTGAATCCTGTCCAAAGACTAAATCCTCGTTCACCCTCTTTTAACACTTAACCAGTAGCTACATCAATTCCAAACTACTCCTAAGACAGATACAACATGGGGAACACCTCCCCTAACCTTGGTAATTCAACCATTCTTGTTATTCTACTTTTTTATACCAAATCATTTTTGAAGACTCCTCTTTTTACTACTCATTTAACTATCCAAAGCATTTTGAGTTCCCCGAACCTTCCCGACACTCTAGTCTCGGGATTTTATCATCATACAACACATAATAATCATAAATAACCCAGAATAAAAACACATCACCCTAACATTATCAATCCCTAATCAATAAACCAACCAAACTATACAATGTTCCTCCAGACTCCATGCCCAAAGGCCTAATATGAATTCTCCTTTCCGTCTGTAACAACAATATGAAATGGATACAGGTCTAAGTCTACTCAATGGAAATAACCTAGCCTAATTGGACGCCAAGCAGTTGCACGATGCATTTTCTGGCTCCATGAAGACATTTCTTAATGATTAACAAGCCTGAATCCGTGGTTTCGCGCCCTTTTAGCCAGAATTCCCCTCCCCGTGGCTCCCAAGCCTTGGAGCATCCTAGGAGAGTTTTTGGAGTAATCCTCATCTATTTTTGGGGCTGAATAGGAGAGAATGAAATTATAAACCCATTTCTGGGTTTTTTGGTCGCTTCTGCTATAGCAGCCTAAATACCGCTATAGCGGCACCATCATAGTGGAAGACGCCTGCTATAGTGGGTTGACTGCCTCTGACTTCCACTATAGCAGAAATTTCTCTGCTATAGCGGTCATCACAGTAGCACAGTGTCAACTGCTATAGCGGTTGACATGGGATAGAACCTTGGGAAATCCCCCAAAATTACCCATTTTACAACACTCTTCAAAATCCTGATATTCCGAACCAACCCTTTCACGTCGACTTCGATATCGAGAGTTCTACTCAATCGAATTCACTTTTAAAAAGTCATACGAACTTCTTAACACCTTAGCTAATGGAAAAATTAGCTCAACCTTAGACATTTTACCCGATCCTTTCTCGAATTGCCCTAGACCTTACCTTGCTGCCTAGCCCAAAATTTCTACCTCCCCAATCTAAAAGTTTTTCTAACCCGCTCTTCGCATGAATAACTCACCCATAATGAGATGTCTTTTTATTAACGACTGAATAGATTGTTACATTTGAATTTATTAAAGAATATTGTGCTTGATTTCAAAATTGTTGGCTGCAATAGGGGGCGTCTCACACTTGACTGCATCCTATTATAATTTGGCCTGGCGTAATCACCTTACAATCTCTCTGTCGTGCCATAATTTTGGTCCATTTAGTCCTCTACCTCTGTAGGAGGGCAAATATTTCTATGGTTACCGACCCCATAAGTTTTGGTATCAGCATCATTTTCCAGGCTAAGAGGGTGGTTTTGATGCACGGGTTGAGTGGGTCATCAAGTGCAACATTTTTACCATCCTCAGTCAGTATGTTCTAACTTTGGGACTGCCCTAATACCCTCTTTGCAAGTTCCTTCTTAAGCATGTGTATAGTCTTTTTAAATTTTGGTTTATACTGAATTATTTCCCTTGAGGATGATCGTGTCATACACCAGAGTTAGAGACAGTACTTGTTGCCTATTATAGAGAGAAATTTGAACTATTTTACAAAAAGATAAAAATAAAACTTTAAATAATACATAAAAATTTATTGAAAACTACTTGTTGCCAATCCCCGGAAACAATGTCAAATTTGACAAGCACACAACACACAATAAATTAAGCTCTTTGCTAGTCAAAGATAGTATAGTACAAAGATCATTTCCACTAGGATTGGTTCTATTAATAATGCAATACAATCTTGGTCAGTATTATCTGGGGAATCAAATCTTGAATGATGTATGGCTAAAATCACAAATTGGTAGACGTAAAGTAATTTAGTAAATATTATCCGAGAAATAACTTGAAATAGGTTTCAAATTTTAATTATCAATAAAAAGATTAAGGCGATAGACAATATGATGGTGAGATTGGAATCCTGTGGTTATACTCTTGTTCAACACTTACAAATAAGTATTTCTGCTTCTAATGAATTCAGAAAGTTGATTACAATTTCTATCAACAAGTAAATCCCTTCTTTCGAATAAATTTGACTTCTGATAGATAAAGTACTGATAATCAGGGTAAACATATGCAATAGAAGACCAGAAGGATAGTACAAGTAAAGCATCCTACAAATGCTTTCTAACTTCGATCCTTTACGAGAATTCTTAAGATCTATCGATTACTTGGCATAACTATCAATTAAGAATCAAACCATGAAATGCTAAGATATTTATCAAGGCACTTTCTTTTTTTATTAAAATGCAAAAATAACTAACTTCATAATTCCAATATAAATATCAATCCACGGTTCTATGCAATCAAATAAGAGCATACACCAAAGTTAACAACCAAATAGCATATCATATTTTCCCTATTTAGAATTTACTCTATAGAGACAAACAAGTTCACAAAAACATAAAGAAAACTAGAAGATATTACAACTGGCTCTTAATCCCAACTTTCATTTTAAATTAGAGTAGTGTACCCTTCTTGTTCTTTATTCTTGCGTTCCATTATGACTTTAGCCACACAAAAACTTGATGACCTAATTTGGAACAAGTTCCAACTTATAAAGCATGGGATAGTCTCTAAAAAATTCCAAAATATACCCTTAGTATTAAAATTCCCATAGTCTCGCTGTGCAGTCATGCGCTCACTTCCTCTGTTACGCGGTCACAACTTCAGGCTGCGTGATTGCGCAACTCTTCTAGCCTTGGCTTAGTGTAAATTTTTGCACTTTTTTGATTTCTTTAGCTCTCACCTTGGATCTAACTTCATTTGAACACATTCAATAAAGAATTTAGTAATATCTACACATACATATGTCAATAATGATCAAAATTCACATCAAATACCTCCAAAACTCAATGATTCTACACCTATCAGGAGGCTCAGTCTATGCTTTTGGAACAGATTAAGGCTCAACAGTTTGAGGATGAGAAGTTGAAGTTAATTCGAGATAGGGTGTTGAGGGGTGAAGCTAGGGTGGCAGTGTTGGATTCAGAAAGAGTTTTGAGGATTAAGGGTCATATTTGTGTTCCTAGTGTGTGTGACTTGACTAGATTGATTATGGAGGAGGCTTGATGATGTCCAAATCCACCTCTCACTTAAGAAAAAGTGTACACATTGTCTCAATATAATTTACTCAACTATAAGTCAGGGATGATCCCATAAGGAATAGGATTAAGGATTTAACCCAAATAGTGTAAGAATCATTAATTAATTGCTTTCATGGTAACTGATGTGCCGCCAATTTACGGTACTTTCGACTCCTTTTTACTAAGAACAATCGTACGTTTTCAAGCAACCGTTGTCGTTTTTGATGTTTTTATGTTGTATTTTCAGGAAATAGGGACAAACATAGAAACGGAAGGAAATACGAGCAAAAAGAGCATTCTGGATAAGAGTGACGGTCCGAGTGACGGACCATCAAGCTAGTGACGAACCATCAAAGCAACCGTCACACCAAGGCAGCACACTGCCTAGTGGCGACGGTAACCGTGACGGGCCGTCAAGCCAGTGACGGTCCGTCACTCCAGCCGTCACCTTGAGGCAGCACCACTGCCTAGTGGTGACGGCCACCGTGACGGTCCGTCAAGGTCGTGATGGGCCGTCGCCCAAGTCGTCAAGTTGAGACAGTCGGTTACGCGGAATCCGAGCATTTTTGGGTTTACTTCCTGGACTCCTATAAATACCCTATGTTAGGTTTATTTTACTTATTATGCATTAGTTGCTTTTCGAATATAGTTTTTCCAATAATTTTAGGAGAGATTGAGCGAAACTTTGGGAGCAAGCAACACGTTTTCTTGGTCTTGAAATCGTGGGCTTGTTCTGTTCTTGGGATCTTGTTTTTCTTGTTCTTGGATTATTGAAGATTGTTTTCATCATATTGTAAGAATCCCTTCTCTTTATTATGAATACAATTCTCTTCTCTTTTCTTTATAGCATGATTAACTAAACCTCTCACAACTAGGGTTGTGGGAGCCATGGCTAAAGTAGCGATCTAGATTTCGGGTAGCGACGGGTTAAATATATATGTTGTCACATTGTTAATCATACATTCTTTCACGTTTTCTAGTGGTTGCAAACATTAGAACATGCCTAGGTTTAATTTGCTTGAGTAAAGAGATTAAAACCGGGAAACTTGATTAACGACGAGGATTCGAGACTACCAACTCTCGTCTTATGATTAATGCTGTAACTAGATTAATCTACTTGATGTTTAGGATTGAAATCTAAAAGAACACCTTTTCAAGTTCGAGAGAATTGAAAAGTAAATTTGTCTATTTGGTTGAGAAACGTTTAGACGATACAATTAATTCAATCACATCGTGACACGCATATAGGAAGAACCCGGTTAAGCTTAGGATCGACATCGTTACCAATGCCATGGTAAACACTTCCCTAGTTCATTCTCTCATCTTGATTTAAAACTCATACGTTTATTATTTGTTTTGTTTACACATTGTTCGCACAAAACCCCCCCTTTTACCGGAAACTATTGACGACTAGTCACTTAATTCACTAAAGACTTAACTTTCACCATATTCTCTGTGGGATTCGACCCCAACCTTTGTTGGGTTCTATATTTGACTACGACCGCTTACGCTTCGTTAATTTGAGGTGTAGTTTGGGCTTTATCAAAAAGTGGTGCCGTTGCCGGGGAATACGGTTGACTTTTAAGTCTGGTGTGTTTATTTGACTCTTAGTCATACTTTCCTGCTTTTACGTTTTTTGTTGTTTTTGTTTTTTTTGCCAGGGTACAGAGTTGTGCATGCCAAGTACCCGAAGCTCGGGTGAATCAATAATACCTTACGACCCCGAGCTTGCTAGAACATTGAGGCGGAATATGGCCGCACAACTAGAAGCAGCAAGGCTCGCTGCAGAACTGCAGGCCCAACAAAATCTGAATGCTGGTGGTCTACAGGATGAGATTGCACGGAATGATGAGGATCTCGACTTAGATGGAGCTGGCGCTACGGGCGCCATCGTTGTTCCACCGCTACCGCCCGGAGCCAAGTTCAACATCACTAGCACGATGATCCAGCTGTTGAACTTGAGAGGAGTGTTCCGAGGTATCGCTGGGGATGATCCAAACCAGCACCTAATGAATTTCGTGGGCATATGCAAGTCGTTTGAACTGCCGGGCGTGAGTCAGACAGCGATCAGGCTCAGGTTGTTTCCGTTGTCTCTGTCTGATGAGGCAGCATTGTGGTTGACAGAGCTGACCCCCGACTCTATCGCAACGTGGGGAGAGTTGAGAGGAGCTTTCCTAGAAAGGTTCTTTCCTCCCTCTCGGATGATACAGTTGAGGGACGAGATTAGCAACTTCAGGCAGCAACCGCACGAAGCACTGCACGAGACTTGGTTGCGATTCAAAAAGAAGATAACGCAATGCCCGAACCATCAGTTGACCGAATTTTTTTTGATGCAGACGTTCTACCGGGCATTGAATTCGGCTACCAAGCCGACGTTAGACAACGCAGCAGGTGGTGCATTCATGGGTCTCACCTTTGTTGAGGCCACAACTACTTTGGACTGGCTCACCAAAACCAACAGGGCCTGGCACACACGAGATTCAGAGGTTACAGCTAGCACATATACCATTGGTATGTCAGCAGAGCAGCGTAGGAAAGAGGAGGAGCGCGACCAAGACATGGCGCATCTGAAAACGCAGTTGGATCTCCTGACAAAGCACATGTTTTCAGGAGGCATGGAGAAGGTGAAAGCCGTAGGTTCTCAAGGTAGAGCAGCCGAGGTTGAATCTAATGAGGAGGCCAACTATTTGGGGGGTTTCCAGGCCAATGGCCAGGGAAACCAAGGTCGGAACTATCAGCGAGACAACCACTATGAGAAAGGTGGCTACAAAGATCGCGACCAAGGAAACTGGAGGAACAACACCGATAGAGGGGGGTTGTATATACCACCTGGTAATCGGGACAAAGCTGGCAACGAGGCTGAGACGTCCAAACTTGAGAACATGATGGCGAAGATGCTGCTGAAGGTGGAATCGACTGACTCTGGGGTAAAGGCAATGCGGACTGAGTTATCAACATTGAGTCAAGTAGTGGAGTCACACTCAACCGCGATCAAGCAACTAGAGCAGCAAGTGGGTCACATCTCGGCATCTCGAAACCAAAGGAAGACAGGTACCTTGCCGAGCGACACCACTCATCCGAGGAATGACGCAAGTTGTATGGCGATCACGACCAGAAGCGGTAGAACGTTACCGGAATCACATCCGGTAACCCAAACCCAAAGTGATGTTGCTGATGATGAAGAGGCGGTAGAAGAGGAAACTCCAAAGCCCGCGGAGAAAAGCAAGGAAGCTGAAAAGCTTCCAACTATGATGCCTCGGCCACCACCTCCTTTCCCCCAGCGTTTGAAGAAGAAAGCTGACGATGGTAAGTTCCTGAACTTCATGACCATGCTGAAACAGATTTCAATAAACATACCATTGGTGGAAGCGCTGGAACAAATGCCCGGTTATGCCAAGTTCATGAAGGACTTGATTAGAAAGAAGAGGTCGGTAAGTTTTGAACCAGAGGACAACCTCCACCACTGCAGCGCTATTTCTTCAAGGTCGCTAGTCGAAAAGAAGGAAGATCCAGGTGCTTTCACTATTCCCTGTACTATCGGGAAGCTCAACTTCGGAAGAGCATTGTGTGATCTTGGTGCTAGCATCAACCTGATGCCGCTAGCGATCTACAAATAATTGGGTTTGGGAGCTCCTAAACCGACGACCATGAGAGTGATGATGGCTGACCGTTCAGTAAAGCGACCGGTGGGAATATTATCTGATGTGCTGGTCAAGATTGGTAAGCTTATATTCCCGGCCGACTTTGTGATCTTGGATTGCGAAGTGGACTTCGAAGTCCCCATAATCTTGGGGCGACCATTGTTAGCCACAGCAAGAGCACTGGTCAACATGGAGAGAAATGAACTGACCTTCCAATTGAACAATGAAGTGGTCAAGTTCGATGTGTCCAAATTGATGAAGCAACCAAGTGACATGAGGGTGGTCGCGGTCATCAATGCTATTGAGGAAATCCCGGCGGATGTGTATCTCGAGGAGAAGGGTTGTGTTGAAACCCGAGCGGTTATGAGAGTAAAGTCGCGATCGCAAAAGAACGAGCAGGTGAAGGAAAGCGGTGAAAATAAATCAAGAAAACGAAAACACCGCAAGAGAATCTGCAAAGAAAGAGCGAAGAAGTTGTCGCGACTAGCGATAGAGCCCAAAAAGGAAGCTGGAACACCACACTCCATCGAGTTCTCTTGCTTTGGAGACCCTGGCGGTCTCCAACATCATTCCAGAATCTGAGTCATATCGACTTCACAGGTATTCCTTTCTCTCACAGTTTTTAGCTTTCATATGGATGCATTGGGGACAATGCATGAGTCTAAGTTGAGGGTGTGGGGAAACCTGTGAGTCACCACCGAGGGTTTTTGTTGCCGAGTTCTTTTCCCTCCGGTGTGCTATCTAGTAGAACCGGCATGTTTAGGTTGTTATTTTTGTAAAAAAAAATTTTAGTGTCTATAGCAAGCATGGCGTTTTTCTTGTTTAAAAACGAGGCCCTTTAAAAATTTTCTGGTTTTGAGCTTATGTTGAAACGATTGACTGGCTGGATCCTTGTATGTCATTGTGTGATTATGAGTAGAATGAGTATGCTTAAGCCGAGCGGTTGTTTGATAGTTGGTAGCGATATAGTTTCTTGGTGCCAAGAGTGTGTGAGATTATTGTTATAAATTCTTACTCTGTGCATGCATCTAGACCTTGCCCGGTCTATTTTGTTAAGTTCGAAGTTTGGTTGCTTAGGAAAGGATCACAGGCCCTTTTTGTATGCAGTCCACTTAACCTAAAAGACCGTCCAAATATAAATAATCCCTTTTGATCCCTGTTTGAGCCATAATTGATCTTATTCTTTCAATAACCTGTCACCGTTCCTGTTTAACTTGAATCCCTATTTTGGCCCTGGTCCTTCCTTGGACATCGTGCACCTCAACTCAGGCAATCAGCCTAAGTTGAGGGTGGCTACTATAGAGGTAAACCCTGTTTTAGCCCTGGTCCTCCCTTGGACATTGTGCACCTCAACGCAGGCAATCATCCTAAGTTGAGGGTGGCTACTACAGAGGTGAATGATAAGAAAAAGAGGATGAAGAAGATTGGTTGGGAATAGAATGAAAATTCGGGTGTGTGCCTAAGAAAAGAAAAGAAAAATAAAAAGAGATGAAAAAGATCGAAAAAGTAATAAAAAGAATGGTCAAAATAAGGAGGTCACACCTGTAGCTAGAGAGAAGGAAATAAAAAGGTGAATAAGGATGGACAAAAAGTTATGTGGTAATAAGACGTCGGTGGCTCCAAGGAGGGCTTAGTCACTAACCCCTAAATGTATCCTACCTGCACCTGAAGCCTCATTACAAGCCTAAACAAGTCCTGTAGTGATCCTGAGCGGCTTTCTAAAGAACCGAAATAGAATAGTAAGGGCAAGCCTATGGTATCGCATGTGCATTGTTTGAAATCGTTTGTGAGTGTGAGCGCTTACCTAGTCCCAACTCTTGTGTGTGGGATTTCTTTGTGGTGAGGGCACCAAGATGTCTGTATTGTCTATTGATTGTTAGGATAGCTGCGCGTGTGTATGTAAAGTGTTCTATCATATCGGAATGACATGTTTGGATCCTTGCAAGTTAGTGTTTCATACATTTGTGTACTACGAGGGTGCTTGATTTAATGAACTAATGAATGACCATGAGTTGCTAAAGACACGAGTTTGTTTGCTTAGTTGAGTCGTCGTATTATTGTTTTGTGTCATGTTGCTTGAGGACAAGCGAATGTTTTAAGTTGAGGGTGTTGATGTGCCGCCAATTTACGGCACTTTCGACTCCTTTTTACTAAGAACAATCGTACGTTTTCAAGCAACCGTTGTCGTTTTTGATGTTTTTATGTTGTATTTTCAGGAAAAATAGGGACAAACATAGAAACGGAAGGAAATACGAGCAAAAAGAGCATTCTGGATAAGAGTGACGGTCTGAGTGACGGACCGTCAAGCTAGTGACGAACCGTCAAGGCAACCGTCACACCAAGGCAGAACACTGCCTAGTGGCGATGGTCACTGTGACGGGCCGTCAAGCCAGTGATGGTCCGTCACTCCAACCGTCACCTTGAGGCAGCACCACTGCCTAGTGGTGACGGCCACCGTGACGGTCTGTCAAGGTCGTGACGGGCCATCGCCCAAGCCGTCAAGTTGAGACAGTCGGTTACGCGGAATCCGAGCGTTTTTGGGTTTACTTCCTGGACTCCTATAAATACCCTATGTTAGGTTTATTTTACTTATTATGCATTAGTTGCTTTTCGAATATAGTTTTTCCAATAATTTTAGGAGAGATTGAGCGAAACTTTGGGAGCAAGCAACACGTTTTCTTGGTCTTGAAATCGTGGGCTTGTTCTGTTCTTGGGATCTTATTTTTCTTGTTCTTGGATTATTGAAGATTGTTTTCATCATATTGTAAGAATCCCTTCTCTTTATTATGAATACAATTCTCTTCTCTTTTCTTTATAGCATGATTAACTAAACCTCCCACAACTAGGGTTGTGGGAGCCATGGCTAAAGTAGCGATATAGATTTCGGGTAGCGACGGGTTCAATATATATGTTGTCACATTGTTAATCATTCATTATTTAACGTTTTCTAGTGGTTGCAAATATTAGAACATGCCTAGGTTTAATTTGCTTGAGTAAAGAGATTAAAACCGAGAAACTTGATTAACGACGAGGATTCGAGACTACTAACTCTCGTCTTATGATTAATGTTGTAACTAGATTAATCTACTTGATGTTTAGGATTGAAATCTAAAAGCAAACCTTTTCAAGTTCGAGAGAATTGAAAAGTAAATTTGTCTATTTGGTTGAGAAACGTTTAGACGATACAATTAATTCAATCACATCGTGACACGCATATAGGAAGAACCCGGTTAAGCTTAGGATCGACATCGTTACCAATGCCATGGTAAACACTTCCCTAGTTCATTCTCTCATCTTGATTTAAAACTCATACGTTTATTATTTGTTTTGTTTACACATTGTTCGCACAAAACCCCCCCTTTTACCGGAAACTATTGACGACTAGTCACTTAATTCACTAAAGACTTAACTTTCACCATATTCTCTGTGGGATTCGACCCCAACCTTTGTTGGGTTCTATATTTGACTACGACCGCTTACGCTTCGTTAATTTGAGGTGTAGTTTGGGCGTTATCAGTAACCAAAAGCAGGGGATGCATGAAAAGTAAAAATTATCTAATATTTTGAGTGATCACAATTGAAATCAAACGTTTGTATCAATAAGAGAGCCTAGGGATGTGCTTAGATGGGTCTATCTATAGTGATTAGGACATTCGATTCACTTTACAATTGATATTTAATATGGGTAAGCTTGGTTTTAATGATGCTTATGATTTCTCAATCAACAAACATCCACCTTGGGTTTTCTCAAACCCCAAGGTGCATTCACTTTTTATTAACCAATAAAACATCAAGTAAATTGCTCTATTTCTAGCAATAATTATTAAATGGAAATAATTCAAGTCCTTTATATTGATTTCTTCTCCCAACTCCTATCTTCTCTCTCAAGTAAGACAAGAATTAAAGGTATAACTAGTGTTTGCAACCATTAATTTTTATTAAAATATGAAGAAAATAATAGACTCATAATCAATTATCAATAACACAAGAAAATCCACAATACTCAGTCACTAATTTTGACCCTTCATCACACACCCCTAGATTGGGGTTTAGCTATACATATATGCTCCCCCCAAACTTAGGATCTTAGTCTAGATTAAGACTTCTAATACATTACACCCCCAAACTTAGGCATTTAGCCTACATATATCATTCAAACAACTTCATCCCCCCAAACTTAGGCTTTTATACTATATTTTCACTTGCGAAGCAATTAAAGAAGTTGAGTGCTAAGAGATAGGGGTCTCACAAAGGGTACGGTGCATAATGTGGTTGTCAAGAAAAGGGTCAAAGGCTCAAATGGGGTTGAATAGGGAATAATGTAAAGGTTGGAATTTAGGCACTGTAACGGTCCAACGAAGGCCTAAGTTAATTTTTCAAACCAAGTGTAACCTGGGATTTTGCCCTTCAATAACATTTGAGGCAAGTTCTAGACTACAATGTATGCAAAATAAGCCACAACACCTCATCACACAAGGAACTTCACACACTCGAGGTAGAGAGCTAGTCTCAAACCGAATCAAAATAAATGAACTTGACAAGGTATTCAGAATTGCAAGCTATTCTTTTGTGAAGAAAACTTTAAGTGGTGAATTTAAAGATCATGACTCATAAGAATGCTTAATAGTTATTTTATTCTTCTTTTTTTTAAAAACTCATTTTATTTGCCAAAATTATTGATGGTACCGCTCAAATCAAGTGCAACTCGACTTGACATGCTAACCTAAAATAAGGCATTTTTCCTTAAGAAAGTCGCTTATTCCATCTATCATAGGGAATTTCCACCCAATTTGACAATCAAAATAAATAAAAATAAAGAAAAAGTTCCTCGGGAAAGAATCGTGGCATAAAGAAAACCTTCGGAGTTTATTGACTCTCTATTTACAAGAGGCAAATTTGAGTCAAACTGCTTCATATATCAATAAAAATAAGACCGATGAAGGCACTAAGCGTGATTTGCAATCTCAAAGTTTGCACATGTAATAGAATAATAAATATGTTAAATGACCCAACAAGGGATCAAATGTATCATGCAATAAAGAACAAGCCCGACAAGGGCATCACAACCCAAAATCACAATAGCATCAATCCCGACAAAAGGCACAAGCATAAAAAAGATACAACATAAACTCGGCAAGGGTAATCAAATGTGCCAAAGTAACAAACTAAGCCTGACAAGGGCAATCACTGCATCACATGTCAAAAATATATAGGCCATCAAAATAAACTACCCCACCCCTAACTAAAAAATATTGCATTATCCCTAATGCACACAATAAATCAAGAGTAAGGGGTAGGGACTCTCTGAGGTGCTCTAAATGCTCGGGTAATCATTGGGAGTAGTCTGTGGCACTATAGAAGCAGGAATGATGGGATCCTCCTCAGACTGGGCTCCGACACGATCATACCCATAGGCTACCCCCTATACGTAACACAGTGCTTAGAGTCACAAGTGACCCAAGTTAATCCATGGTCTGGCATATACTAAGCATTTTTGAATAAAACATTATCTGTGTGGAAGCTAAAGTGATGTACTCAAAATAGTTTAAAACATTTGAATATATATATATAATCTGACTGTATTAGCTGAAACTAACTGCTATGTCTGAAAGCCTCTACCTGACATGAGTTGCTGGGACAATCCCCCAGCTAACTCTAAAAGTCTAAAAACTGTAAAATAAGACTGAATAAAGAAAGCATAATCTCATCCTCAAAGTGTGAGGACTCACTAACTGAGCTGCTGAGAGGATTGAAGAATCTTTCTAAGCGCGGTCTGGATGCTGAATGCCTGCACCTACATCATAATACGATGTAGCACAAAAGTATATGTCAGTACTTGGAATGTATTGAGCATGCGGGATATATGCAAATCTATATATATAAATGTCGAACATGGAAGATAAGCTCAAACATAAAACTTAAACTCATGCAATGACCAAGTACTAAACATATAACTATATAATGCTGAACTGAATTGAATAACTAAACTGAATACAAGGTCTAAGTAATACTGAATCTAAAATGTAGGAGCTACTATTAACCGACATACCTCAAGCTGAGCTAGCTATGGGGCCAACCTGTAACCCTGGTTGGGAGGGTGTTCATACCTTGCCAAGGGTACAAACATATACTGGCATGGATCCACTAATTTGATGTCCCACAAGGTACTATGGTGTCAAGCCTGATCTGACGGGTGACCCTTTTAGAACCTACGGTGGCATCGTAGTTCTGGGACTTAGGAACTTCTACTAAATGTCTCAGCCTAAACTAATGGGTGAGCCTTCATCCCTTCGTCCACTCGCAACTGAATATGTAATGAACTGATAACTGGATAGCTCAAAATGCAGATTGTTCTGAGAATACAATAAAATACTAAAACTAAAAGCATTCAAATAATGAAATTCTGAAATAAGGATGCAATTTATAATTCATAGTTCAGGATACTGAATTTAACAACATGCTTAGGGTTTTGAGAATTCTGAGTATATAACGATTCTAGATTTTCCAGATAACATGTAATAAACTCCATACACCACAATGAAAACTGAGATACAATAGATTCATGGAATTTTATAACCCTAGGTCTGAAAATTTAACTAAAAACTAAAGAACTTGACTGTATCTAGGGTCTCAGTGGGTGAAAGGAATCCATTGATGAAATCCCACATACCTGGAAGTAAAATTCACAGGAGAATCCTTAGATCTGAGACTTGAACTTTGAAGAACTCTCTGCTTGTTCTTGCAAAGAAAGAATGCTCTTTTTGTCCTATTTCTTATAAGTGTGGACTTTAATCTGAGGGAATGAGGGGTTTGGGTAGTTTTAGGCTTAAAATCAAACTTAGGCTAGTCAAAACATTATATCTTAGCATTTAAAAGTGATAGGAAAAATCTGAAATACCCTTAAGAAATAAAAAAGAAAACTGCTGAAATTCTCGGAACATCAAATCACAGATTGGTCAATGGACCGTGGTTCTGAACTTTGGTTCTGTCCTTGAGTTCTGGGGGTTCTCTGATCGGCTGATTCCACAAGTCACAGGATGAACTGTGGTTCTAAATAATGGTCTGTGGTTTGACTCGTAGTTTATGGACCTTAAGCTAAGGGTTCTCTGATTGAAGGCACCATGGTTGACAGGATGGACTGAGGTTCTGAACTACGATCCATGGTCCCATCTGTGGTTCTGAGGTGGAAAACTGGCATTCCCCTGAAGGCCAAATCCACGAGTGACAGGACAGATTGTGGTTTCAAACCACTGTCTGTGAAGTCAATTATGGAATAGAGGGGACCAACACTAGGGGGGGTCAGACCACGTTCAGATCATGGGTCGTGATCCTGAATGATGGTACGTGATCTTGACCGTGGTTTCTAGAAACTTGGAATTTCTTGAACTTTTTCCTACTAAGTACTGTAAAGTAGTTGGTTTAGATTCTGGGGTGTTACAATATCTTCCCCTTGGGATCATTCATCCTTGAATGAAGACTAATTAAGCTGAGTTTGGAGGGAAAGAGCTGCAATCCCTACCAACTGAGTTCTACAAGTTGATTTCTAACTGAGTTGAGTTCTAAGTACATTAAACCATGCTGAAATTGCAAAAACAGCTGGGGGAATCATGAAAATGAAGGGAAACACATGGGAATAAACTGAGAAATTGATCCAGCTTCTTCTATCTCACTTTCTGTCCTAATTACTTCATAGACAACTTGTATTTCAGTTTTGATACTTCTTTATAGTAGATCACTCTTGTACACGTGATACTGAGTCCTGAGATGGACGAGTTATATACTTGTTTTATATTATGAAATCGGGTATTGTTTTGGTTATTCGTATCATTATTAAGCTTATTTTTGCATTTATCTAAGTTCTTATGTGTATAAGAGGGTTGGCTAACAACCAGGAGGGATTAAGATAGGTGTCATCATGACCTCGAATTTTGAATCGTGATTAAACTATACCACTATTTTTAATAATTATTTATTTATTTTATATCCATTGAATATATGTTTAAGAAGTTTTTATTCTCTTTTTGTATTGTCAATTGGTATATAAATTTTCTATATTTGGTTATCATTATTACTCATACTAACAAATTATTTTAATTAAAAGAAATTTATGCTTAATTATTTTATTATTCCAATATTATGTATATTGAAAACTACTTTTCACATTTTTACTTCATAAATAAGATTTATCTATTTTATAGGTAAGTTTATAGATATAGATTAAAAAGAGAAAAATATATCATAATATTTAAAAAGTAAAAAAGAGACATGATAAAATAAATATAATAACATATCGAGTATAATTTTATCAAAGATAAAAATAAAAATTTAAAATTGAAGGAGATGTTGAATTTTTAAAAGGAGAAAGGACATGAGGTGATCATTAGGAGAAATAATGGCTAAAGTTTGAGCCATATACTATTAAATGTATTTAGGTCAAAATAATGACAACTTATAGCCAAATTTCCCCCCTCTCTCTCGCCCCCTCTCTTTCGACTCCCCCCTCCCCTCTCTCTTCTCTCTCTCTCTCACACTCTCTCTCTCCCCATCTCTTGCTTTTTTTTCCTACTCTTTTTTTCTCTTTTTCGCTGCTCTTTTTTAAAAAAAAAATTTGTTCTTCTAATTGCTTCTTTCTTTTTTAACAATTAAATATAATTTTTCAGCTTTTTTTTTTTTGCAATATGATAGAGATAGTTAAGGATGAAGGGCTGATTTTCTTGCCCTTTCCAATTTCTTCCTCAGTAATTGGAGAAATGAAGATTGTATAGGATATGTATAGAAACTGTATAATTATTGTATAGAATACGTATCTGTATAAGATTTATATTGAAATTGTATAGAACATATATAGAAACTGTATAATTGTTGTATAAAATATATATCTTAATAATTATTGCAACTAAATATTGTATGGGATGTGTATTCAAAATATATAATTATTGTATAGAAGATGTGCATATATATATATGATGTGTATAACAACTGTATCTGTATAGGAGATATATATATATAAACTGTATAATTATTGTATAAAATATATATTTGTATCTGGTATCAAAGATATATATATCTGCTATCAAATATACACTGATACATTCTTTTTTTATTGTATTTGAAAAATATACTTTTTTGTATTTGATTATTAAAAAAAAGTAATAATT
Source organism: Jaltomata sinuosa (assembly GCA_003996215.1). NCBI lineage: Eukaryota > Viridiplantae > Streptophyta > Magnoliopsida > Solanales > Solanaceae > Jaltomata > Jaltomata sinuosa. Next base: position 681,402 of record QJPP01000524.1, read on the forward strand.
ATAATGCTATAAAATTTTGATTATTAAAAAAAGAGCAGCAACTAAAAGAATAATTATTATTTTTTTTTTAAAAAAAGGAGGTCCCAAAAAAAAAAGCAACAGAAAAAATAGCAAAAAAAGGAAAGAAAGAGAAGCAGCTGACAAAAGAAGAAGGCCAAAAAAATAGCTAGAAAATAAAAAAATTCAATTCCTTGGTCATTCATTGAAATTAGTTTGATGAAAATATGCTATTTGTGTTCTTGCCCTTTTTTAAAAGAGATTTTTACGATATAGATCCGATTTTACATAATTAATTATAAAAATGGCACAACTCTTACATCTTTCCATAAATAACAGTTTTTATATCACGTTTAACATATATATAAAAATCTGCATAGTTATTAATTAAATAGCTATTTAAATGAGATTGCACAAAATTAGGGACTCATAACTATACCTTCTTTATATAGTTCAAATTCTCTCTCCTTTCATCAAATTAGGGATTATCCATAATTCTTTCATTTTAAAGATTAGTTTTTTTATTGTTATTACTTACATCCTCTTTCTCTCTCATCCATAAACGAGGGATTAATTTTACTTTTTAATATTTTGAGTCTCTTTCTCCTACTAAATTTGAGATTGCATGTTAGAACATATTTTTCCTCTTTTTCCCTCTTCCACAAACGCAAATACACCACTAATTTTAAGATTACATGCAAAAAATCATAAAAGCATATTTTGAAGGTATAAATACAATATAACTAATATTTCTGAGAATATGCAATAATTAATTAATTAATATACTATATTTAATAAAACTTATGATATATTCATGGTATGTTTGAAATATAAAATATTTATGCTAGAAAATATACCATAATTATGAAAAGCTTAAAGATTTTTTTGTATGTGCTAATAGATCACTAAATTAGGAATTGAATGCTAAAACATTATAGAAAGTATATTCTTACTTTATTTTTATGATATAAAATAAATATAGTATAACTGATATATTTGAGAATATGTATGACTGTGACTAATTGATAGACAGAATTTGACAAAACTTATAATATATTTGTGGTATGTTTGAGATATAAGATATTTATACTAGAAAATATACCATAATTATGAAAATATTAAAAGAAACAAAAATCTTGCATACATATAGTATATTTGAAAATAATGATGTTGGAAAGGAGAATCTAGATCCATGTGTTACATGTGGTGGATGGGTCCCAATAGTCATATGGGAAAATGGGAAGAAATTGGACAAATGCATGAAGAGGGAAAATTCCAATTAATTTGTTCAACTTTACTATATGTATGTGGTGACAATAATTGCACTTTATTTTCCCTTGTCTTTATTGTGTACGTACTGTGTTTTTGTATTTATCGCTTTGCATTCCTTATGTGCTTCTATCTAAGTTCTATTTTCTTGTATTTTTATTTAAACGTTTGGAGAGAGACGTAAAGATGAAGAATTCGTTATGGCATGAGAATTTTTTATTTAAAAATTAGTATTTAATCATAAATTTTTTAAATATAACTTAAATTTATATTTGAAATTTGCAAAGTATTCAAAACCCCATTTATCACTTTTTCATCTTTAGTGTATTTTTATTTTTATTATTTTATCCTCAAAGTGATCCCATTTAAATTATATTTCATCTTTAGATTATATTTAAAGTTATTTTTTCTTTTTAGAAAATGCATTGAAACAACTAAATATTAAAAAAAAGGGCAGCCGGTGCACTAAAGCTCCCGCTATGCGCAGGGTCCGGGGAAGGGCCCGACCACAAGGGTCTATTGTACGCAGCCTTACCTTGTAATATTATTTGTAAAAATTATAATCAAACACAATTCCATCTTCAACTTCAATAATTTTAGATAGAGTGAAAAATATTTGTAATAGTATTTATTAGCTCGTATATGTAATCTAATGTATGATATTATGTGACTATCTATTTTGAGATATTACTCTTCTAGAGTAAATTTGATTGTACTCAGGGGCGACTCAATACTATCAGTGGCCCAAACTTCAATAAGAGACCTTTATTTTTTTTTTAGGGGCAAGGACACAAATGACCAGTCGATCGAAATAAATCCCAGCAAATAGCCAAGGGATTAAAAATCTCACTTTCTAGCCAATTTGCAAGCACTGGAGTCGCTATACATATTCTATACAATAATGATACAATTTTTATACACATCCTATATATAATAATTATATAGTTTCTATACAAATCCTATACAGATACATATTATATACAATAATTATACAATTTTTATATATATCTTATACAGTTTCTATAAAAATCTTATACAGATGCTTATCCTATACAACAATTATACTGGTTCGATACACATTCTATACATGGCCAGCGCATGAAATTTAAATAGCTGAGTGGCTATATAATGACATTATTTTAAAAAGGCTATTTTTGGTGAAATTACTATGGCCGAGTGGCCATGCCATATCTTTTTCCCTTTTTTTTATTAAATCGGGCAAAAGGCCCATTTCATATAAAATAAAAGGATGCACATTACATGACCGGGTCCAAAAGTGACCCGGCCCAAAATTGAAAATCCTAAAACAAAACAAATTAACAGATTTGACTGAATAAGGAAATAGGGGAAAGGTTAAAAGGGGAAAGAGGATCTCCGCCTTTCACCGCCATGTTCATCGTTGTGTTCATCGATTTTCGGTGGGGGGAGCTTTGATTATTGCGTGGAATTCAGCATTTCTAAGCTGATACCTTAGCTCCTCTGTCATTCCAGTTGCTTCCATGGGTAGCTTTTTCCATCTCGATTAACGACCTCTTCAGCTAAGTAACTCATCTCTAAATCATAATCCTCCACTATTCACTTTGCACCAGTGGGTTGAACCCCTAATGGAGTTGATACCATCACCAAGTGTTCAGTTATAAAGGGGAGTTTTACGATTTATATATTGAGTTTTAGCACCGTGCAGGTATTCATGAATTTCTAGCAACAATTCTGAACAGTAAACCACCACGATAGCCCAAGACTTGATTCTCTTATCGAAGGACACCCAAAATTCTCACAGGTGCGGATAGGATGAATCAAATGAAATTTCTTCAGTTTTGAGCTTTGTTGTTGACTTACTGTTCTTATTGTTTACTTATCTTTTCATGAGTCCTGCATTGTTGTTTAGTCTATATTCTTAGAGGTTGTTGTTCTCCTGATGTGAGGGACTCCTAGTTTGTCCAGGTTAAGAATTGTCCTTTCTTTGGTTGGTATTTCCTGCATTTGGTTAATGATAAAATCACCTATAAAATAGAAAATCAAGTTAGCGAAAAAATCCACAAGAGTATTGCCCTCTCTAAGAGAGTGTTGTACTCTTGCATCTACTTGGGCCCTCAAATCCTTGATAATGTTCACCTCCATTGCTATGTTCCATGGGATGTCCCAGTGCCCCTCCAAAATTTGAACTAAAGCCATAGAATCAGTCTCAACAATCACTTGCCCCAAATTATTATCTCTGCAATACAGTAAGCCCTCTCTGATAGCTCTAATTTCAACCACCAAAATAGTGGTGTTGGGGATTTTGAAACCCTTTGCACATACAAAATTGTCTTCATGATCTCTAATACAGAAAGCTGAAGAACTAGGTCCAGGTTTCCCTTTGACGCTCCATCTGTGTTGCATTTAAACCAGTGTCTGGGAGGTGGCATCCACCTCACCACTTTGACATTGTAAGAAGGTCTATAGTTCTCCAGCATGAGCACCATCTCTGTCCACTTCAACCTTTCTCCATTAACTTTAAATCTAAGCTTAATGAACTTCCTTATACTTTCTGTTACCTCCCAAATAGTCTTCCTCGTAGAGTAAGTACCTCCGTGAAGAGTATTGTTTCTTCTCTTCCACAAATACGAAAGGATGAAAATGGGGGTCACCTTATATACTACCATTAGTCTCTGATTACCAGACCAATTCCTCCATTTCCTGATATTCCGTTTAAGAGAGAAATGAATATTGTGCCCAGTAGCATTAGTGAAATAATGCCAAACCTGTTGTGCAATTTCTCCTTTAAGGAACAAATGCTCCACAAATTCATTTTCCTGTATGTTGCAGCATTTACAGAGTGGAGAAATGTTAGTGTTCCAACAATGCATAAGCTATGACACAGAAATCATACCTTTCCAGACCCTCCATGCTAAAAAGGAGTATTTGAAAGGGATTCATGTACTCTAGAGATTCTTCAGATCTTCATTTTCCTCCTATTTAGTTCTCAGTAGTTCCCAGGCACTTTTTATACTGAATTTTTCTATACTATTAGGGGTCCACCAGGGTTTGTCTCCTTGGCCTACTAGCTTTGCTTGACTCATGTTATTTCTAACATGTGTAATAACATACTCAGGGACCAAGTTCTGCATCTTCTCATAGTCCCATCCCTCTTCTTGTAGGTGATCTCCTACATCCTTCATATTATGACAAGTATGAATATCAGTCTGATGTCTGAATAAAGGATCAAGATTTGTCCAATTTTGAAACCAAATGCTGGAAGATCCATTCTTTGGTTCCCACCACATAGTATGCTCCAATTTGTCTCTATTCTTCAACATATTCTTTTATAATTGGGAGCCTCCTTTCCATTTCACCACAGCAGGAATGTGCTTCTTGCAGTATTTGTTCCACATAAAGTTGGACCAAATATTATTTTGGGTTCTAAATCTCCATCATAGTTTGGCATACAGTGCGTGATACACCTCATTCAATGATCTAAAACCAAGGCCTCCTTCCTTCTTGGGTAGACACACTTTCTTCCAAGTTGACCAGTGTTTGCTCCTCCCTGTCTCCTTATTACTCCAATAAAATTTTACAAAAATTCTGTGCAAATCTTTTATAACACACATAGGAGGAACAATAGCAAAAAGAATATAAATGGGAGTGCTTTGTAACACACTAGAGATGAGTACTTTATTACCCCCCATAGGAAAGCATCTTGCCTTTCAAAAAAAAATTATTTTACAAAAGAGAAAAAGTGACAATTGGAGTGTGAAACTCGCGAAAACTTGATAATATAAATATATCTTTTTACCATTATCTCTTCTTTGAAAGAAACGTATAACCCTTTTATTCTGAAAAATGAGGCCCCTCAAATTTGGGAGCTGTAGAAAATTTTGGCCCACTCATAAGGGGGGCTTTAAGGCCCATTAGGGTAATTAGTAAACCCTAATTAATTTCTCTATATAAACACATATGGTGTATTATTAGAGATATAGAAAATACTACAATCTGATCCTACGCTTTATTTTTTCCTATTCAGTTAAGGGATCGATAATTCCAACCGTGATTCATCCTACGCTTCCGCTTCCGCTACGTGAACAACAAGTAAGTTCTCGTATTATGGTTTACGCATATTATCTATTTAGTTTAGATTAATATTATAGATGTAATCCTAGATTGGTATCATGAGCCATAGGTTGGTTTTCTGGTGTGTAAATATAGAATTACGTTTCTATTTTTTACACTATTCTATTGGGTATAATAAATTGATTTAATGACACTGATTTAAAAAAAGTTCTTGAATCAGTAATTAATTTTTTTAATCCGAATTTTTTAAATAAGCATTTTTTTCATTTTTTATTATAATGAAACAGATCTATACGGAATTTTTTTTAGCTGATCTGAAAATATTTTTTTTGCTAGAACAGATCGAAAAATGAAAAAAATAATTTTTTTCATTTTTCGTCAAGAACGAAAACAGATCTAAAAAAAGATTTTTTTATTTTTTTTGCTATAACAGATCTGAAAACGAAAAAAAGAAGAGTTTTTTTTTTCATTTTTTGTCAAGAACTAAAGCAAATCTGTTCAAAAAAAATATTTTTTTGCTATAACAGATCTGAAAATAAAAAAAAAGGAGAGCTTTTTTCGTTTTTCGTCAAGAACAAAACAGATCTAAAAAAAAATGTTTTTTTTTAACAAAAATAGATCTGAAAATGATACGAATCATATCTGAAAAATGATTTTTTGCCAAAAACAGATCTGATTTTTTTTCAAAAAAAAGTTTTTTTAATCTGACAAATATAAAGAAGAAAAGAAGAGAAAATATGTTTTCTCACATTTTTTTCTTCGAATTATGCTCCAAATTCAAAAAATAATAATTATATAAATTGGAGCTTGGTGCTCCTTTTAATGATTGGCATACTAAAGAAGAAGAAGGAATTAGGTTTTGTTTTGGTTCTTCTTAAAGTTTATAGAATGAGCTGGTCATGTGGGCCTCCTTTTTTTTTTTTAATTGATGAAAGCCACATGGGCTTTATTTATTTCGTCATTTTAATTGGCAGATTTATTACATGGGTTAAAGGCACATTCAAAAATTATTGATTAATTTATTTTTGGGCTTATGGCTTGATTATAATAAATAGTTACCTTAAATAAAATTTCAGATTATAAAATTTAAGTTATATGGACTTAATTTTTGAAATATAAATTTAGTATTTATATTTAGAATAGTCAAAATTAATTTATTATCCCAATTGCATAATATTTATTATTTTATTGAGCATGTTTGCATAAATGTTAATCAGTTTAATATTAAAATTAATTGCTATTTTGTTTAGCATACTTAAAATGTTAATTTGTTTAACATTAAGTTTTATACTTATGTATTCAACATGCATGGAAGTTTGAATTAATATTATGTTTATTTGCTATTTTGATTAATAAGCATGCTTATTATGTTAAGTTGTTTGACATTAACAATTTTTTTGACATGTTCAAAATGCATGCAATGACGTTAATTAGTTTAACCTTCTTTTTATATCAATTTGGCATGAAATGATGTTAATTAGTTTAATATTATTTAGTTTGAATTGAATAATATGTTAATAAGTAACATTAAGACTTTTATGAAATTTTTTCAAGCATGTAACAAATGTTTATTAGTTGGACATTATTTTTTATTAGCATGCTTATGATAGTTAATTTGTTTAACTAATGATTCATATGGGATCACAAAATCATAATGGATAAATATGTTTTCCTAAATATGATTAAGATACTTAGCTAAGTAATTGAATAGGTTAATCTTCATAATATTTTAATTATTAGATGATGAGTGGGAACATAGTGAACTCTCGACTTCATAATTAATATATATGTTTATTATCCTAATCAATTGGTGCATAGTGTCACAATATGTATGAATGTTGAACATCGAATCTTGCGTTGTATATTTTTTAATGATTCTCATTGCATTTTTAATTTTGTTAAAGAATGGCTGCTTCTTCGAAAAATATTGTTGCTGAGCTCAACAAAATGTTGAAACTCAATGGTGACAATTATGAGACTTGGTGCTTGAAAGTTCAATATGTGCTAGAAGAGCAAGAGGATCTTAAGGCCATTAATCATGTGATAAATAAGTTTGAGGATGGAAACACGGCTCAACATAGGCTTGACCGTGAAACTTATTATGCTTGGAAGAAAAAGAACTCTACTTCTCGCATTACGTTGCTAAGCATCTTGGATGATGGCATCCTAAGAGAGTTCAAGAAACACCAAAGGGCTATGGAACTTTGGAATGCTTTGAAGAACAGGTTTAGTACTTGTTCTGCTGAAAAGCTAAGATACCTTATGATCAAATTTGATTCATATAAGAAACGCCCAGAACATTCAATGAGAACACATCTAAGGCAAATGACAAAAATGATCAGAGAGCTGAAAGATGTCGGTCATGTGTAGACTGACGAACAACAGATTCAAGCAGTAATACATTCTTTACCTAGTTCTTGGGATCATATGAAAATGCATTTGATCTATAATCAATTGATCACAACTCTGGAAGATGTCCGGAGGCATCTTAAGTTAGATGAGGAATGGCTTAAGGCTGCAGAGTCAATAGCTGAGTTGCACATGGAAGCAACCTCTAGATTCAAAAGTGATCCAAAATGAAAGAACTGAGAAAAGAAGAGAGGGTCATCTCATCCTCATCCAGCTCAGCCTGCTAAGAAAACAAAGATTGAAAAAGGCAAGAAGCGCCCCAAATATGTCAATGTTGCAAAAGTAAAATGCTTCAATTGTAACAAAAAGGGTCACTATGCCAGAGACTGCTCTGAGCCTCCTAAGAAGGTATTTCATAAAATTCGAATTAGTGAACTTTGTATTTCTAGTTCTGTTTTACTAACTGAATCTAATCCTTTGTGGATTGTAGACTCAGGAGCAATGGACCACATAGCATGGGAGCGTACTGCCTTTGTTGAATTTTGACGAGTATCACGTGGAGCAAAGTGGGTGTATATGGGCAACAACAATAGAGTTGTTGTTGAAGGAATCGACACATGCAAGTTAGTCATGCGTGGAGGTCGAAACCTGATGCTACATGATGTCCTCTATGCACCAATAATTCGTTGGAATATTATTTCAGTCTCTGTTTTGCTTAAGTTAGGATATAATTTATTCTTTCATGACAATTTTATTAAGTTGACTTTTGGATCAACTTTATTTGGTTTTAATTATTTGACTGGAGGTTTATTTATTATGGATTTGAATTTTAATTTATTTAATAATAATGTCAGTTTTTCAATGTTTTCTTTTTCAAATAAATATGATTGTGGTGTAAACATATGGAATGCTAGACTTGGTCATATTGGCCAACAGAGAATGCAACAACTAGCGAAACAAGGTTTGCTTACCGGCATTGCACATGTGGAATTATCCACTTGTGAAAATTGTCTAGCTGGAAAATCTGCAAGGAAACCTTTCGGTAAAGCGACTAAAGCCGAATATCATTTGCAATTAGTCCATTCAGACATCTATGGCCCAATGAATATTAGGACCAGACATGGAGCAAGTTATTTTATTACATTTATCGATGATTTCACCCATTTCAGTTATGTCTATTTAATTTCCCACAAATCAGAAGCAATAAGTAGTTTCAAAAGCTATATGAGCTTAGTGGAAAATTGTCACGACCCAACTACCGGGCCGTGCAGACACCTACTCTAATCCACCTAGATAGGAGAACCCTTACCACCCGAACTAACAGGCAATGCGAAAAAGAAAATAACCATTAAGTAAGTCCCTTTTATACATGAGAAATCCTTTTACAAATATTTGAAAAATATTTATACAACAACTTTCGAAAAATAACAACCTTTAGAACTTCCGGAAATTTACTAACAATATAACACAACCTCCACAGATCCTAGTCTAAGCCGGTACAAGATCTTCTACAAGATGAGCTTATAACATAAGATGGACACAACTCCCACCATAGAAGGAAGTAGGAGCTGCTGGAAGATCACTGCAATCCTGAACCTGTAAAATATCACCAACCTTGAAACCAGACTATACCAAAAAAGGTATAGCAAAAGTAGAATCAGTACAAACACACGTACTGGTAGGCATCATCGGCTGACCCGAATTCACTCCTACCATCATATAAAAATCAAGATAAAATGCACAAGGTAAATGCTTCACCCCTTTTCAACATCACTTTTATCAATCCCCCCTTTCAGAACCGACCTTCCTAACCTTTTGCTGCCAACTCCACCACCCTAGCCTTGACCCTGACATCTAGGACTTCCCAAGTCTCACTCACAACTAGACTTCTCAAGTCGCTTTGTCACCTAGACTTCCCAAGTCTCACTTTAACCTTTACCCCAGTCAACTACCTTGACTAAATATCTAGACTTAATCCGGCAAACTGCCCCACCAAACCACTTATGGCCGTAGTATTACCTACCATTGTCCGGACCTTTCCAGGACCTCTAGGACAACTTTCCAACCTGTTTATATTAACCAGTAACTACACCCCAGACTCTCAGTCTTCCTCCCAATATATCGATCATATAGAATCCTACTAACGACCATTGACACCTTCAATGACAACAACAAAGTTATATCTAAATCCCTTTTATTACATCACATAACCCGGACCCTCCAAGGATCCTCCATCCATACCTAAGTATTCAACAAACTACCTCGGTCTACACCAAGACCCACCCTTAGCTTATTAACCATAATAATTCCTAACCGCCATTAGTACACTTAATGACAATAATTTGTGAACTTAAAACCTCTTTTACATAGTCCGGACCTATCCGGATCCCCCTAACACATCTAGGTGTTAACATGGCAAACCCAGTCTACACCAAGACCAAATAATAATCAACATAATAATCCGGTCTACACCAAGACCAACTAATAACCAACATATTAATCCGGTCTACACCAAGACTAAATTAATAACCAACATAGTAACCCGGTCTACACCAAGACTAAATTAATAACCAATATAATAACCCGGTCTACACCAAGACCAAACTAATAACCAACATAATAACCCGTTCTACACCAAGACCAAATTAATAACCAATATAATAACTCGGCCTACACCAAGACCAAACTAATAACCAACATAATAACCCGATCTACACTAAGACCAAACTAATAAACCGACCTACACCAAGACCAAACTAATAACCAATATAATAACCCAGCTTACACCAAGACCAAACTAATAACCAATATAATAACCCAGTCTACACCAAGACCAAATTAATAACCAACATAATAACTCGGTCTATACTAAGACCAAACTAATAACCAATATAATAACCCAGCCTACACCAAGACCAAATTAATAACCAACATAATAACTCGATCTACACCAAGATCAAACTAATAACCAATATAATAACCCGGCCTACACCAAGACCAAACTAATAACCAATATAATAACCCGGTCTACACCAAGACTAAACTAATAACCAATATAATAACCCGGCCTACACCAAGACCAAGCTAATAACTAATATAATAACTCGGCCTCTCAAGGATCAAATATGCAATAACATAATTTATAAACACAACCCGGTCACTCAGAGAACCATTAATAAATATGCAACAATATAATAAAATAAACCCATACTAGGCGTGGTACCCGAGCCAACCGTTAGTGTTATCCCGTATCAGGCATGGTACCCGAGCCAACCATTAGTATTCCCATACCAGGCATGGTACCCGAGTCAACCGTTAGTATTCCCGTACCAGGCGTGGTATCCGAACCAACCGTTAGTATTCTCATACCAGGCGTGGTACCCGAGCCAATCGAATGTCAAACCAATCCACAGTCACAAACAATGAACAATCAACTTGTAAACCAATAAGCAAAATACACAGTTCAATTCACAAGACTGTTAAACAGGACCTTTAGACATTACTAAATCATTCCCTAAGTAATGCAAACATCACACAATTACTTAGACCAAAGTACACAAATATACAGTGCATACAGAAAGCAATAACCATCACCTACCCAATTTTGGGTACACTATGAACCGTTAAATCCCGTTCGGAGACTAACCCCGAATCACTCCTTTAAATATGCCATTAGATATCTTTATTCCTGACCCTCTTCCTAGGACCGAGATACAACATGGTAAAACCTCCCCTAGCCTTAGAAACACAACCATTATGATATTCTAATTGTGCCAATTCATTTTCCGGAACTTCCGTTCCTTGCACATTAGTTAATTACTAACCCCTTCTTGTTCCCCGAACCTTCCAGACATCCTAGTCCCTAAATTTTATTAGCAAAACCATACCAAATAAGTATACACCCAGAATATCACAAAGAATTGTCTCAAATCTACTATTTTCAGTTCAACCAAACAACCCAATAATCTTTCTCCAGACTCCGTGCCCGAAAGCCTAGACATGGATTCTCTCTTTCATTCTACACAATAAATAGAAAATGAAAATAGGTCAAGAGTCTACTCAACGAAAAACCTAGCCTACCTGGACACCAAGCAGCTGCACATGCAATTTATGGCTCCGTGAAGGTGTTCCTTGATGGATGATAGGCCCGAAATCCATGGTTTCACGTTCTTTCAGCCGGAATCCCTCCTCCCCATGGCTTCTAAGCTTTGGAGTTGCCTAGGAGGGTTTTTGGAGCAACCCTCGTCTGTTTTTGACTAAAGAAGGGAGAATGAAATTATAAAACCCATTTCTGGACTTTCTGGTTCTGTCATTCTTCTATAGCGGACTGCCAACCGCTATGGCGGTACCGCTATAACGACCTAAATCCCGCTACAGCGGACTCAATTTTTCAGCACATACAGTCTTCAGTAAAATAGTTATAACTTTTTACTCGGGAAGCGGATTGATGAACGGTTGGTGGTGTTGGAAAGAAGAATCAGAGATATTTAATTTTATGGGTATTGAGACCCCTAGATACTTATATTCTAGGAGGAATACACGTTTGAAATTGATCCTAGTTTGAACTTAGCCTGAAACTAAATCGGCAAGGAATCTTTCAACTTAACTTTGTGCTAGGAGTATTGTATGACCTTAGTACATACCAAATATACTCTCATACTGAAGAATTAATCCTAACTCTTATTACAAATGAGAGGCACCTGTCTTGATCCCTGATATTTTCAGTAACGATGGAACAAGTCGTTACAAAAATCAATTAGACAAGAAGATAAAAGCTCTTCAAACTGATCATGGCCGAGAATACTTATCTGCTCAATTTAATGGGTTATGTGATGAAAAAGGGATAGTTCATCAGTTGACTATTCCAAATACTCCACAACAAAATGGTGTTGTGGAGAGAAGAAATAGAATGCTCCTTGAGATGGTTAGGTCCATGATGGCACAAGCCAGCCTTCCAATCAAATTTTGGGGTGATGCTTTGCTTACTGCCACCTATGTACTTAACAGAGTGCCTACAAAATCAGTTGCAATTACTCCATATAAGTTATGGACTGGAAGACATCCTAACCTGAGTGTACTAAGACCTTGGGGTTGTGCTGCCTATACACATGATTTCTCTCACAAATATGGTAAATAGGTCCAAGAGGAAAGAAAAGTATCTTGATAAGGTGCTCAGAAACCTCTAAAGGTTATGTATTTATAGGCGATCAAAACAATGAAAGTGTAACTAAATTTGAATCACGAGATGTCACATTCTTAGAGAATGAGTTTCCCAAGAAGGGAGAGATAGGTCAAGACCTATCCCTATTTGAGATAAGAGATCATGACATAAAAGGTTCACTTCATTCGAGTGGGAGTATTTTAGCAAATGATGAATTAGTACCTCTTTCATCATCATATGCAAATGAAAGTAATCCTTCTACACTTAATGCGAGTAACCAAATGAATCTTGTTCTGAGTGGGAGTAAGATAGTCACCGATCTTATTCCAAATAGGAGCAGGATGAATGTTCTTGATCCGAGTGGGAGCAACATTGATCCAAATGGGAACAATGATGAATCACAAAATAGACGTGGTTCTCGTAAAAAGACTCCCCATCAATGATTTGATATTGAAGGCGGTGAACTATTTATGATGCTCCTACAAGATGAAAATGAGCCTAAAAATGTGAAAGAGGCTCTCTCATACCCTTCTAAGGATAAATAGACAAAAGCAATGGAAGATGAATTCGAGTCTATGGAAGTCAACAAAGTTTGGGAACTAGTTGACCTCCCTGAGGGACGCAAAGCAATTGGGAGCAAATGGGTTCTCAAAATCAAGCTTAAGGCTGATGGCACAGTTGAGAGATATAAAGCTCGACTGGTAGCGAAAGGGTATACACAGCAGAAAGGAATACACTATTTAGAGACTTTCTCACCTGTTACATGATTTACCTCTGTTCGCTTGGTTCTAGCTATAGTTGCAATCTTAGATCTTGAATTACATCAGATGGATATAAAAACTACCTTTCTCAATGGAGAATTAGATGAAGAAATTTATATGGAACAACCAGAATGTTTCATTGAAAAGGGCTACGACAAAAGGTTTGTAGACTTTTGAAGTCTATTTATGGGCTCAAACAATCTTCAAGGCAGTGGTATATACGTTTTCAGAATGTTGTTGTATCTAATGGTTTTACCATGATAAATGAAGATCATTGTGTTTATACCAAAAGATCAAGAAATAAACTTGTAATTTTGACATTGTATGTAGATGATATACTTATAACTGGAAATGATATAGAGTTCATAACCGAGATTAAGTCTTGGTTGTCGTCTCAATTTGATATGAAAGATATGGGTGAAGATGCATATATTCTTGGAGTTAAGATTTCAAGAGATCGTCCAAAGAAACTATTGGATCTCTATCAAGAGAATTACATTAGAAAAGTTCTTGAATGATTTAATATGCAAAATAATAGCCCCGTTGACACTCCTTTTAGTAAATACCAATCCTTAGGCAATCAAATATGTCCTAAGACTCTTGAAGAGAAATAAAGAATGAACTGAGTTCCTTATAGGAGCACATTCAGAAGTCTAATATACGCTATGGTGTGTATTAGACCTGATATCTGTTAAGCAGTTGACTTGGTAAGTAGATATCAAACTGACCCAGGTTTAACACATTGGCAAGTAGTAAAGAGAATCATGAGATATCTGAAAGGAACAACTGACTATGCACTTTGTTACCAAGGCAACAAAGATCTGCGATTAGTTGGATACAGTGATGCTGATCATGGAGGAGATCTAGACGAGAGGAAGTCTACCTCAGGATATATTTTCTTACTCAGTGATAGCGCTATATCATAGAGTAGTAAGAAACAATCATGTATATCGCTATCTACGATGGAAGCCAAATATGTGGCTCTCGCATCAGCAACACAAGAAGCTGTTTGGTTGAAAAAGTTCTTGGAACACATATTGGATATCGCAGAAAATATTGAATCAATATTAGTCTACTGTGATAGTGAGGCTGCTATATCCTCTAACAAGGACCCTAAGTTTCATTTTAAAACCAAACACATAGATATCAAGTATAACTATGCGAGAGACATGGTTAGACGCAAGGTAGTGAACGTGAAATATGTTTTTGCACAAGATATATTGGCAGATCCATTGACCAAGCCTTTGTCTAGAGATGAATTTGTGAGGCATATGAGGTCTCAAGGCTTGTGTAGATTCTAAGATATTTCATTTTATATTTTATCTTCTCATGTTCACAAGACTGATGTTCTTTAATTATCAATAAAGTTGATTTACATACATACATATTCTAATTATTGAATGTTATTCTTTATTCATTCATTTTGATGAGTATGTCGAGTACACATGTAACGATCGGGTCCGTCATTACCGGTAGTTCCATCGTGCCAAGTTTTAGAGTTAGAAAACTCCAGGTTTGGGAGTTTGAAATTCTGGGCTAGGCTAGTATCAGCCAGTTTTGGAGCGAGGTAGAGTCTAGGGAAAATCTGGGTAAATATAGGTTTAGGTGTCTTGGATTGAGCTAGTTTTTCACGTAGCCAAGACATAAAAGAGTCCGAGGGACTTTTCGGAACCGCATTTAGGTAAGTAGAACTCTCGAAATCGCATTTGACGTGAAGGGGTTATTTCACGATGTCGGGGGAAACAGGTGTGTTGTGAAATGGCCAAACTGGCAGATTTCTGGACATTCTATTCGTGATGAGCGCATTCACATGCGATAGCGGCCACCGCTATAGCGGTAGAAATTAACGCTATAGTGGCGGTCAAAGGGCAGTCAACCTACTTAAGACCGCTATAGCGGGACCTCTATAGCAGAGCGGGGACCGCTATAGTGGGCCGATGGGATTGTAATGCAGAAACAGCTCCCAAAACATTCTGTCTTTCACAAGTTCATTTTGGGAGAAGGGCTAGGCGATTCCAAGCGTTTTTCTTCCTTTTTCCGTCAAAATTCTTCCCTAAGGTAAGGTTTTCGTTCCCCAATTTTTGTATTATGTTTCCCATGCGGTAGAATTGCTAGGAGGGAATTTGGGGAAAGGTTAGAATAACCTAGGGATGGTGGAATTCGAGGAAGGAAGGGGATTCCAAGCATGTGTGTTCTTGGGTATGGATTAAAGTACATTATTATGATCATAGGTTGTTTAATTCCCTGTTTTATTCGTAAAAAATGATAGAACTAGGAGAATTAACGATGGAAAAGTCCAGGAAAAGGGTGGGATGATCATGGGTGGCCTGCGGTTTGG
Organism: Jaltomata sinuosa; assembly: GCA_003996215.1. Classification (NCBI taxonomy): domain Eukaryota; kingdom Viridiplantae; phylum Streptophyta; class Magnoliopsida; order Solanales; family Solanaceae; genus Jaltomata; species Jaltomata sinuosa. The sequence continues at coordinate 697,327 of QJPP01000524.1, forward strand.
AGATTTGGTATAATCTGGGTAATGTAAAGGCCTTGTGTGTTAATTATATGTACTGTGTGTTGCTTTTAGACCAAGAACAAGAGAGGAAACCGGAACACGGAAAAGCTCGGGTCAAATAGAGCTTGTAACATTTCGAGTTAGGTGATGACTTATGATTTTCTGTTAATGTTTATATTCGTGTACTCATGTCTAAGTGATTATATGCATTACATTACTTAGGGAAGTCATGTGGAATGTCTAGGTTCCTGTTTACAGTATGTGATTGGACGGTGTTTACTTGTTGGTTTTACAAGTTGTGTGTGTTCATATATTGACTGTGGTTGTTGACATTCGGTTGGCTCGGGTACCACGCCTGGTACAGGTATAAAAAATGGTTGGCACGGGTACCACGCCTGGTACGGGTATTACATTCGGTATTTTGATTGGCACGGGTATCACGATTAGTACGAGTTTACTTTATTGCATCTTGCATTGTTTCATTGATTATTGTATTACATTGGCTGATATTGGTTATGTGTGTTGACCGGGTTGTTTTACTGAATGTGATACTTGATATTGGTTCCGTGAGTGGACCGTATTATCTATTTAAAGGTGCTATTACTAGTGGTCCTTGAGTGGCCGAAAACTTTGTATAACTGTTGTGTTGGTCTTGGTTTAGGCCGGGTTGAAGCATTACTTTTGGTATGTGTCTAGAGGGGATTCCAGGGTGGGTCCGGGCTAGACGGAAAAGTATAGTTAATGGATCATGTTCGTGGTATAGAACTGTAAGAGATGGATTTCATGCTGGGACAAATAAGGTAGAGACTTGTAGTCTAGGACCTGCATACTTGTTGCATGTTTTCCATATATTTACTTCCATATGTTATACTGTTATATATGTTGTTTACTTTAAAACTGGCTGATGATCCTACCAGTACACAGTGGTGGTGTACTGATACTGCACTTTCTTGTCTTTGGTGAGTACAGGAAATCTACCAGCGACTGAGACGCGACCTCGCATTTAGCACCGGTGATTCTGACTTTCAAGGGTGAGCTGCTTGTTTTGAGCTACCTTGGGTTGTCCTTAGAGTTTCAGTCCATTTGTTTCAGACTTAAAACTATTTCATTTTTTATCTTTTGGGGTTGCATCCCCATATTCTAGATATTTGGTATTGATGTTTGGTACAATGACTTTCAGTTCCTAGGAGAGATTTTCTGCAGGATAATGATTATGATTAGTTTTGAATTGTTTTGATTTCTAGTTTACTTTCTGTTATTGGTTTTAGGCTGTTAGTCTAGACAAGGGCTGAATATTGGTTCGCTCGTTCGGGAGTTGGGTGGGTGCCACTCACGACGGGTTGGGTCGTGACAAGACAAGAGGTGCCTTCTCACACAGGTAACCGCATCTTAGTGATGAGTGGAGATGAGACTGGACTTTAAGCAAAATTATCAAATGGATAATTTGAGAGCTATACGCTTAAAATCATGAAAGTCGCTTGAATAATGACACAAGGTCGTTAAGGTGAAAAATGTTCACCTAGTCTACTTAGTGAGCCAAATGTGAGTTAAAATGATATTGTAGATCTAAGAACTCAAATTTAGATACATATGGTACCTAGGTATCATTTGTACAACATTCTATTAGAGACAAAGACATACGCTCCATGAGAAGGGAGAAAATATTGTAGCACGTATTTCATACCATGTGTGCTAATATCGACCAAATGGGTTAAACATAAGTTCATTCTCAACTTATTGTAGTGTGAGACCCAGAGCTTTTAAGATGGCTCAAGATTTGTGCCCTTAGTAACTCTAATCAGATACTTGAAACTTAGTTTGATGTAGCTATCTTAGTGTACTTCCAAAAGACTATGAACACAGATTCAGTTTGGAGGAGCACATCTAGAAAAGCAGTTAGACTAATGTTAAGAGAATCGTGAGAAGAGGAAGATCATTAATGGAATTTCATTGATTTGTGTTCACTGGTGCACCGGTTATGACTTATGAGTTATAATTGTGAATACAATAAATAATGATATATGAGATTTTGAGATTATATCAAATGTGATTCCTATGATCTGGGGTACTACATACTTTATGATCTACTTGCAGGTTTACCCTCAACGAGAGGCTATATACTTCTAACAGATGTATAGCACTAAGCTCTCACAATATGCTGGTCACACGGTCTACTTCCCTGTATGAATGATTGTGGAGATAAAAAGATAATTTGTTTCTCAAATTAGAAAAGCACTCCCATTATGTGTGAGTGGGAGATGTAGGAAATTTGGGCCCACTCATAAGAGGTGCTTTAAGGCCCATTAGGATAATTAGTAAACCCTAATTAATTTCTCTATATAAACATATATGGTGTATTATTAGATATATAGAAAATACTACATTCAGATCCTACGCTTTATTTTTCTCTCATTCAGTTAGGGTTTAGGCTATGGTATAGGGGTTGCTCCGACACACTATGACAACCACCGCCGACCGATAATTCCAACTGTGGTTCATCCTATGCTTCCGCTTCTGCTACACGAACAACAAGTAAGTTCTCGTATTATGGTTTATGCATATTATCTATTTAGTTTAGAGTAATATGATAGATGTAATCCTACATGAGCCTAAGACACTTGTCTTTTTTATTGATTTTTAGAGCCGCCCTTGATTATATATTTCAGGTAAATTAGTCAAGTTGAGTGATTTTACTCATTTTTAAGAATTATGAAGTATAAATCATATTCAGAAAAAATACATTCAAATTTTAAATATTTTTTATAAAAAGTATGATCAAACACAATTTTAATTTTAAAATTTTTAAACAAAATAAAAAAATATTTTATTTTCAATAGCCAAATGCACAAAATCTCCTACCAATCTTTACTTGCCCAGGACATGATTTTTTTAATCAATTCCTAACAAGGATTAGAGACAGAGAAAAGATCTCCTACCAATCTCTACTCTTCTACATTTGCCCAGGACATCTTTCCAAGTATGAGTATATTCTTGTACATTTGCCCACGACACTTTTCTAAGTTAGCGTTTGACCATAGATTCTCAAATATTTTTGGCAAGAGGTCAAGAGGCAGAGTCCATATGGTTACCACCTAAAGCGGATAGTTTTTTACAACCGTAAAATCGAGGTAGAAATCTCTAGACATTCCCCCAGGCGTAAAAACGGTTACTGACAAAAGATAGTTTTGGGTGAAGTTTTAACATGTATTTGGTCATAGTTTTTGAGGAAAATATTTCACTTTTTAAGAAGAAAACATGAAATATAATTTGAACCCACAAGTTTTAAAAACTATTAAAAATACCTATAAGTTTGTATTATCATTTTATAATAAACATGTTACGTGATAACTATGTTTATCATTGCTGACTTGAACTATATGCATAAATGCACTCATTTTTATTAGTTCGCCAAGAGACAAGAATAAAACAATTGGAAATTATTGAAAGAGCCACTACTAAAAATAGCTCAAAAAGAGACGGACAGAAAAGCGACGGACAATGTCGCTCCAAAAGAGTGACGGCAAAAGCTACGTTGTCCATCACTTTTTCCATTATTTATTTGTTTACATTTATATTTTTGCAAAAGCGACGGACAACGTCTCATTTGCCGTCGTTTTTTTTTTGCGAATTTTTGCGCCAATATAATTTATATATAATTTATATTTATTTTTTAATATAAGCGACGGACAACATCGTAATTATTAAAAAATAATTTTAAAATAGCGATGCTGTATGTCGCTTTTTTAAATTTTAATTTATTAATATTTAAATAACAATAATATCTTTAAAAATTAACATAAAATTTAATTTTCTTAAAAATTGCGACGGACAACGTGGTTTTTTTCCGTCGATTTGTGGTCAATATCCATTCAAACTTTAAATGAAAAAAGCGACGGACAAAGATGACACTGTCCGTCGCTTTTTTTAATTTAACAAACCCAAATCGGATTTTTGCTTTCATTTTTTCTTTTCTCTCTTCCTCACAATCTCTCCGGCGATTTCTCCTCCTCCGCCGCCTGTTGCCGCCGCCGCCGTTGTTGATGTTCACCGCCCCCGTGCCTTCCTCCTCCTCCGCTAGTCTACTACCACCACTACCATTGTTGAATAGTCAACATTAGGGTTAGTTTTAAATTTTTAATCTTAAATTAATCATAGTCTTGGTTGAATATTGTTAGTTTTGAGTTGAATTATATTGCTAGTTTTCTTGAAATTCTTGAATGTTAGGGTTAATTTATTGAATGTTAGTGTTAAATTTCTTGAATGTTAGGGTTAGAGTTTCTTGAATGTTAGTGAAAAAATTGATATGTGAACTTTAGTTTAGGTGTTTAGGTTATGAACCTTAATTAGTTTAGGTTAATATATATATGCTTGCTATTAGTATGTGAACCTAATTAGTTTAGGTTATGAACCTTATATTGTTAGTTTCAGATTATAATTTTGAATTAGTTTTCAACTTTAGGTTCTTGAATTAGGTCCTTAAAGGTAAGTTTTTTAAAGTTAAGTTTTTTTAAGTTTGTTAATTTATATTGTTAGTTTTGAGTTATAATCTTGAATTAGTTTTTTTACTTTAGGTTAGTATTAGTTTTGAATTTAGGTTGTTGAATTAGGTTCTTAAATTTGATAGTGAATTTGAAAATTTTGAATTATTTAGATTGGTGGGTCATATTCTTGAATTAGTTTTGAATTTAGGTTGTTGAATTGGATTTTTTGAATTTGATAGTGAATTTGAAAATTTTGAATTAGTTTATATTGTTGGGTTATAATCTTGAATTAGTTTTCAACTTTAGGTTGTTGAATTAGGTTCTTGAATTTGATAGTGAATTTGAAAATTTTAAATTAGTTTATATTGTTGGGTTATAATCTTGAATTAGTTTTGAACTTTAGGTTAATTAGTGTTAGTTTTGAATTTAGATTGTTGAATTTGATAGTGAATTTGAAAATTTTAAATTAATTTATATTGTTGGGTTATAATCTTTAATTAGTTTTCAACTTTAGGTTCTTGATTTTGATAGTGAATTTGGAAATTTTAAATTAGTTTATATTGTTGGGCCATAATCTTGAATTAGTTTTGAACTTTAGGTTAATTAGTGTTAGTTTTGAATTTAAGTTAACGTTAGATGTTTTTGCTATTAGTTTTTTCACTTTAGGTTAGTGTTAGTTTTGAATTTGTGAATTTGAATTTGAAAACTTTAAACTTGAATTTGTGAATGTTTTAGGTTAGTGTTAGTTTGTGAATGTTTTAGGTAATGTTTGATTTTTGTTAAGCTATTAGTTATTAATTTAGGTTAGTGTTAGTTTATTACATTGTTAGATTGTGAACCTTGAATAATGCTTGCTAGTTTAGGTTAGTTTTGTAAACCTTAGTTTAGGTTAGTCTTGTAAGTTATATGAAAATTTGAGTGTATGTAAGTGTTATTGTTAGGAAAATGAGGATTTGATGTTCAAATTGAAGTATTAAGAGGTGAAATTAGTGAGTAATTTATGAACATATGGTATTAGGTGATTTTTAATGGAGCAAAAATATAATTCAACCGAATTGATAAATTTTTAGTTTACTTAAAATAATAAAAAATTTGTGTAAGCTTGTGAGAAGTTGTGAATGATAAGTAACTTGTGAATGTGTTTTGGTTTAGTTGAAATAGTGTGAAAGTTGTGAGTTTTATAAAAAATTGAGTGTATGTAAGTGTTATTGTTAGAAAAATGAAGATTTGAAGTTCAAATTGAAGTATTAAGAGGTGAAATTAGTGAGTAATTTGTGAAGATATTGTATTAGGTGATTTTCCATGGAGAAAAAATACTTTCAAAATTCAAACGGATTGATAACTTTTTAGTGTAGTTAGAACAATGAGAAATTCGTGTAAGATTGTAAAAAATTGTGAATGAGAAGTAACTTGTGAATGTGTTTTGGTTTAGTTGGAATAATGTGAAAGTTGTGTGAGTTATGTGAAAATTGAGTGTATATAAGTGTTATAGTTAGAAAAATGAGGATTTGAAGTTAAAATTGAAGTATTAAGAGGTAAAATTAGTGAGTAATTTGTGAAGATATTGTATTAGGTGATTTTTCATGGAGAAAAACACTTTCAAAATCCAATCGGATTGATAAATTTTTAGTTTAGTTGAAATAATGAGAAATTTGTGTAAGCTTGTCGAAAGTTGTGAATGAGAAGTAACTTGTGAATGTATTTTGATTTAATTGGAATAATGCAAAAGTTGTTCTAAGTTATGTGAATTTTGAGTGTATGTAAGTATTGTTGCTAGGAAAATGAGGATTTAGAGTTGAAATTCTAGTAGGAAGGGATAAAATTAGAGAGTAATTGGTTGGAATAATGTGGAAGTCATGTAAACATGTGAATAGTTGTGAATGAGAAGTAACTTGTGAATTTGATTGTGAATTTGATTGAGGCAATATGATTGCAATCTTGACTCTTTTTTTTCAAATACTTTACGACTTATCAAAATTCATGTTGTTGTAGTTCAAACAAACTCTAAATCAACTTCTTTTAGTTTGGATTCATATTTTGACACTTCGTTCATAATTTTGAACCTCTTTTAACTATTGAAACACTTTGTAGGTCCTTTTGGTAGATTTTTTTATGTGTTTAGTGAATGTTTTACTTGATATTTAGTGTCTTGTTGATGTTGCAGTTGCTTTATGAATGTTTTGGCAATAAGTAGTGTTGCTTGGGGCTGTATTTGAATTTGTTTTGTAAATGGCAGGTGGTGCATCTTGAAAATGCAGATTTCTGCATCTGAAGTGCAGAAAAGCGACGGACAGAGTCTCTTTTGTCCGTCGCTTTTCTGAAATTTTTTAAAAAAAATTCCAGAAAAAGTGATGGATAGGGTCTCTTTTTTCCGTCGCTTTGTTCTTCAAATTCAAGAACAATGCGACAGACAACGTCGCTTTCTTATAAAAAAATCATCGCTTTTAGCTTTGCGTCGCTGTCCATCATTTTTTAAGTGACGGTGTCCATTGATTTTGGAAAAGCGACTGACCACTTTCTCACGAAAGTGAGTCAGTCGCTTTTTCATCGCTTTTTGCCAAAAAAGCGACGGACAACGTCTCTTTTGGCCGTCTCTTTTTAGGTTTTTTTTTAGTAATGAGTTAAGTCCTAAAATTGAATGTCGTTATACCTTGGACATGTATCATGTATTGTATCTGAGTTGTATATATAATTGCATTGAAGAATAAAAAAGAAAAGAAGATTTATTATAGTTGGGAGTAATAAATAGTGATTTTTTTTTATAAAATATAAAAGTTAAGGTAAATTTTAAATTTTTAAAAATACCCAAAAATTAGAATTTGGCCCAAAAACTACTTTTTCCTAATTTTTCCAAAAATTCTTGCCAAAAAGTGACAAATTGTATGGTCAAACACTTTTTGTCAAATTTTTTTCGAAAAACTACTTACACTTTTTATGGCTAAACGGGTCCTAAGTATGAGTGTATGACCTAACAAGGATCACCAAATTCCTTCCCCCCTCCCTCCCCTCCCCCGTCCCTCCCTCCCTCATTTTTGAACTTCTTTTTTTTAAGAAAATTCTTTATTGGATGTTTGATACTTATACTTAAATTCAAGTAAATTTGAATTTGCACAAAAACTTCTATTTTAGGAGTCAATTAACCATGACCCAAATAATAAATCCCCCTTTCATCATATTTGTCACGATCCAGACCGCCGTGAGTGGCACTCACCCAACGTCCGGGTGAGCGAACCATCATTTTCCCGAACTTAACCGTTCTAATAGCTCAAAACCAATGTGCAAAAAGTAAACTAACAATCAATATCAATAAAACAACTCTATTATAATAACCCTGCGAAAAATCTCCCCTAGAATCTGAAAGTCAACGTACCAAAACACTACCAAAACTAGAGTACGAGAATGCAACCCCAACAAAAGAAATAGTCTAAGCCCAAAACAAGTGGGCTACAACTTCAAAAAGATAGAAATCAAGGCAGCTCGACCGAAGCAACTCAGTCTTGATGTCGGAAAGAGCTGGGACTACAAGTGAGGTTGCGTGTTAACCGCTGGAAGATCGCCTGTACTCACAAAAGAAAAACAAGTGCAGTATCAGTACACAACCACCGTGTACTGGTAGGATCATCAGCCAGTTCCAAATAAATAGTGTATGAGCAGTACAACAAATCAAGTAAGAGTACAAGAACACATGTAACAAGTCAACAAGAATCCCTAGACTACAAGTCTCTCCCTAGCTTGTTCCCATATGTAATCCACTTTTATCACTATGATTAACAATCAAGTATAACAATTAAAAACCCTCTTTATATAGCCCGGACCCACCCTGGGATCCCCTTCAAACAATACCTAAGTGTTAAACATGCAACCCGGTCTACACCAAGACCAACTCAAAATCAGATACAACAATAACCCGGCCTCTCAAGGACCATAAAAAATTATCACATTTCAATAAAACAGCTCGGTCCACTCAGGGGACCTATAATTCAATGCACAATGCAATAAAGTAAACCCGTACCAGGCGTGGTACCCGAGCCAACTAGTTAGTATTTTTTGTACCAGGTGTGGTACCCAAGCCAACTGTTAGTATATCCCGTACCAGGCGTGGTACCCGAGCCAATCGTTAGTATACCCGCACCAGGCGTGGTACCCAAGCCAATCAAATGTCAATCAATCCACAGTCATAAATAATGAACAATCAACTTGTAAACCAATCAAGAAAAATACACAGTTCAGTTCACCAGACTGTTAAACAGGACCATTAGACATTATTAAATCATTCCCTGAGCAATGCAAACATCATACAATTACTTAGATAAGAGTACACAAACATACAAGGTATACATGAATCAATAACCATCACCTACCTCGAAATGATCTAAAGCTCTACTCAACCCGAGCTTTCCCGTTCTCCGAAATTCTTGCTTTTTCTTGGTCTAAAATAATATACAAGTACTAAATTAATAAACATGGCTTATACATTACCCGGATTACACCAAATCCCAAACCCCAGGCCAACCATGATCATCCCACCCTTTTCTCAGGCTTTTCCACCATTAATTCTCCTAGTTCTACCATTTTTCATGGATATAATTAGAGAATTAAAGTCACATGATCATAATACAGTACTTTTAAGCATACCCAAGGACTTCTACACCTAGAATCCCTCTCCTTCCCTAGATCCTACCATCCCCAAGTCTACCCCTAGCAATTCTATAGGCGTAGGGAAAGTAGTACGGAGCTTGGAGAGTAGAAACCTTACCTTAGGGAAGAAAAATAATGCAAAACGGAGGAAAATTGCCTGGAATCGCCCTAGCCCTTCTCCCAAACGTGTTTGTGAAAACTGAATATTTTGGAGAATATTTCTGTATTAAATCCCGTCAAGCCCGCTATAGCAGTCTGCTCCCCTATAGCGGTCCTACCATAGCAGAGTCATCCTCTATGGCGGAGGCTGACCGCCATTGACTTCCGCTGTAGCAGTATTTTCTCTGCTATAGCGGAGGTTGCTACGGTGGAGTGTCAACCGCCGTGGAGGTTGACACAGAACAAAACATTGTAAAGTCCCTAAAATTGATCCATTTTACAACACACTTATTTTCTTGACATCACGGAATAACCCCTTCGCGTCAACCTTAATACCGGGAGTTCTACTTATCCAAATTCAATTCCAAAAAGTCCCCCGGACTCCTTTACGTCTTAGCTAAATGGAAAACTAGCTCAATCAAGACTCCCTTCCTAATCCTTACCCAGATTTCCCTAGACCATACCTCGCTCCTAAACTGACTGAGACTAGCCTAGTCTAAAATTTTCAACTCCCAAACCCAAAAATTTTCTTACCCAAAACTTGGCACGAAATGTTTACCTGCAATGATGAACCTGTCACTCCCCGAGGTTACCCCCTAGACGTAACACGGGATCCGAAACACAAGTGCTCCAGATTTACCCTTGGTCATAGCAAACTCAGAAATCAAATCAAGAAACATAGCGGAAGCATACTGGTTAAAGATAGGCAGCCATATCTGAAATAAGAACAAGTCTAAGAAGTACCAACTCCATATAATATAATACAAGTCTAGCTATGTCTGAAGCCTCTAAACTATCATAAGAGTTAATGGGACAAGACCCCAACTAGCTCAAGAAATCTAAAGAAAAAGACATAAGAAAAATAGATCTAGTACTGGCCCTCGGACAATGAGGTCTCATCACTGGAAGCTAGGACTCCAGAAAATGTAGCCACGGTGTGAGGGAACGAGCCTGAATCTGCATCATCAAAGGATGCAACGCAAGATATGCTTCAGTACTGTAGGTGTACCGAGTATGTGAGAGATACATGAAAATAATGAAAGCGTGCTCAAAACGTGTATAAGAACTTAGTTCATGCATAAATGAAGTTTCATGGTAAATTTCATAAGTTGAATAGCAAATCATGAATAAGAGTCAAAACTCAGAGTAGATATCATAAGTTCAGATAAGTCAAAAACTTTCATACGGGAGTTTCTTATAACCAACAATAGACCATGTGAGCTACATGGAATCTAACTATATAACCCTAGTTAGCAAAGCTGACTCGAACCCTGCTAAGGAACGAGTCACCATACCCAACTATATAACCTTAGTTGGCAAATCTGCCCTAATGCCCGCTAAGACACAGGACACCATAATCAAGATGTGGATCCACTCTCATAAGCCTGTAGGGCAAATCATAACCTACATTGGCAACGTAGTTTTGGACTTGGGTAATCAAACCCTCATCGCTCGTGATAAGTACTACTCCCAAAACATACATATAGCTCATAAGTTCATAAAGGTATAATCGAATACCAAATCTCTTTTGAAAAGCATGAAGACACATCGGGTACCATGCAATTCTCATATCATAAATTCATGAAGTAAAGCATAGGCATAACTCAAATCATACTTTTCTTTATAAATTCATACTTGAAGAATTAGGCATGCAATTGCATAAATTCATGAAGTCATGATATCTCATCATGTCCAATTTCACTTGAAAACATGCAATTCAATGGAGTCATGCTAGAAATCAACTTTAATGCTTGGGCTTTTAAATTAAATAAAAGAATCATGGTCAAATCATAAATAAGTAATAAAAAACCATGAATTTAAGCATAAAACTGATTTCATAAGATTCCCCCAATTTAGATCAAAACCCTAATTTCATAAGTTCATAAACCACTTTGAGAATTGGGGGTTTTGGGCACAAGGGTTAAAAGAACCCATTGTTGAATACCCACATACCTTGTTGGAGGCTAACCTACTTGAAATTGAAAAGAATAGGAGGCTTGATCTTGGAGCTTGAGATATTGAGCTTGAGAGAGTTCTTTTTCCTTTTTGGGAGATGAATGAGGTAATGAGAAAGGACTTAGGCTAATAGGTTTAGAAATCATGCTAAAAATGGTCAAAACGACCTTACTTAGGAGTTAAAAGAGTGGGTAATGACTAAAATATCCCTGGGACTTAATTAAGAAAAGATGGGAAAAGTTGACTTTTAGGGACCACAGATGGGTTCCACGGACCGTAGACCAAACCACGGCTCATGGTTCCCATCTGTCATTCCTGGACAAAGGAACAAGCTACAGAAGGTAGTCTACGGGTCAACAGGACGGACCCATAGAATGAATCACGGGTTGTAGACCCAAGTTGTAATTTCTAGGAAACATACAATCCTCTGAACAGGTTCCACAGGTCATCTCTACGGTCCATGAATCAAACGACGACCCATAGAAATAACTCGTGGTCCCTGGGACCAAGTCAGTCCTCAGGTCTGATTTCATGAGTACATTTTATGGTCCGTAGAAAGAATCGCGGTCCATAGAACTCACTCATAGTCTCAAACCAGAGACTAAATTTTACAAGTCTGGGATTCACGACTCAGAACCATGACTCGTGGTTCAAAGCACAAGTCTGAGGTATTACAATATCCCCTCCTTGGGATCATTCATCCTCGAATGAAAACTAAGAAAGGAAAACTTAGAGGAAGAACTGCCCAACCAAACATCAAAATATGAAAACTGATGAACAAGCATGAAAAGTGACTCCTCAACTTAAAACATAATTGAACTAACTTTGGGAAACATAAATGTATGCTAGGATCATGAAGAGAACTGATGGAGTAGATTCGGAGGGACATAGTAAGGATGAAACTATTACCTCAAGCTGAAACTACATCGGAAGGAAAGAGATGGGGATATTTGGCCTTCATGTCCTCTTCCGCTTCACAAGTAGCTCCCTCTACAAGCTGGTTTCTCCAAAGAACTTTCACCGAGAAGACTTTCCTCCGGATCTGATGATCAAGAATCTCTATGGGAACCTCTTCATAGGTAAGACTATCCTTCACACTTACATCGTCCAACGGAACAATCAAGGTCGGATCACCAACACACTTCTTCAACAAGGAAATATGGAAAACTGGATGAACCGCTTCTAATTCTGTTGGCAAATCCAACTCATAAGCAACCTTACCAACTCTCCTCAGAATCCGATAAGGACCTACAAAATGAGGACTAAGCTTTCCTTTCTTCCCAAATCTCATCACACCCTTCATGGGCGACACCTTAAGAAACACCCAATCATCAACCTCGAACTCTAAATCCGTTCTTCTCACATCTGAATAGGATTTCTGTCAACTCTAAGCAGTCTTCAACCTCTCCCTGATAATCTAAACTTTCTCCATGGTCTCATGCACTGAATCTGGACCAATCAAGGCTGCCTTACCAACCTCAAACCAACCAATAGGAGACCTACATCTATGACCATAAAGTACCTCATAAGGGGCCATATGGATGCTAGAATGAAAGTTGTTGTTGTAGGCAAACTCGATAAGAGGCAAATGATCATCCCAACTACCTTTGAAGTCAATCACACAGGCTCTCAACATATCCTCCAAAGTCTGAATAGTATGCTCTGCCTGGCCATCCATCTGTGGGTGAAAATTTATGCTAAGCTTCACCTGAGTACCAAGACCCCTCTGAAATAATCTCAAAAACTGGAATGTAAACTGAGTACCCCTATCAGAATGATGGACAAAGGAACACCATGCAATCGGACTATCTCCCGGATGTAGAGTCTGGCATAATTATCCGCTAAATCCATAGTCTTAACAGCCAAGAAGTGGGATGACTTAGTCATCCAGTCGACAATCACCCAAATTGAATCATGTTGCCTTCGAGTACGAGGCAAACCCGTAATGAAGTTCATATTGATCGCTGATAAGTCAGTAATCTACCAACTTATTGAGCCTATATCCATGAATTATTGCTATGTTTTGAGTCGATTTAGAGGTTATTATGGCCTTTATTGATGTCGATGCAGGTACTCTTGACAAAATATGAAAAACAAGAATATGGACCCAAAAAGAACCAAAAAGGAGCTAAGTGTGAAGAGTTGAGAAAAGCTGAATAATCTGCCATGGGATGCGGTGGATGTGTGACACGCACAAGCCGAGGTACAATTTGCACCTCCTCCACATGAAGCTGCCAAAGTTGCTGAAGATTCTGCAAAAGAGTGCGAACGCTGTGTGACGCACACATCACATGGTGCAAAATGCCCCACCTTCGCACGAATCCCATAATTTTAGCTGAAGTCACTGGTCGAGTTGAAGCAGTTGTGCGACACGCACATCATGACATGCAAACCGTACGTCGCATCGCACACCTCCCCCAGGGTAAACTTGTCCTAATTTTATGTGACGACTTAGAAACATATAAAAGGCCATTTTAGGATCAATTTGTATATACAATACTTCAGACCTGATTCTTGGAGAATAGTTTTTTCTTTGTAAACAATTTTCCACCTCTATTGAGAAGAGGGTTTCAATCCAAATCTCTTGGTTAACAATTTGTGTGCCTAATTTGATTCTAGAACTTGAGATTCAGCTATAATTGATGGGAATTTGACTTACCCAGATGGTATCTCTTCTTCTCCTACTATGAGTGGCTAAATTCTCTTGTCTAGGGGTGTATTGATGATGGGTGCTTAGCTAATGGGTGTGGGTGTTGTTAATTCACCTTTATAATTGCTTATTTGACATGGGTCTAGTAATTTCACCAAGTTTTAATCCTAAAATTGGTGGTTGCAAACATTAATTTACATTACTTAGCTATGTGATTGCTCGGGAGAGAATTTCATAGTTTTGGATGTTAAATTGCTAGTGGGTAATTAGGAATCCATCTAGATTGGAGGCTAGGAATATCTCTAATCGCAGGAATCTCCCATTTAAGGGTCCAAGCTAGAAATAGGATGACCTCCCCAAGCTAATGTTGGTTGATTGTTTATCACACCGATGATGTTCTATCCGAAATCATCAAAAATATGGAAGTTGATCGAGAGATAGCATTCCACACCTATGACCAATGCTATTCATGTCAATAGGTGAGAGTAGAAGTTAATTAATGATTACCCCATCCTATAGCTAATGCCCCATCGGATATGCATCCCTAGTCTTCTAAATCACTTGGTACACCCATCTTTAGTTTCATTGCTTTTTGTTGAATTGTGTTAGTAGTGACAACTTTCCCAATTCCCCCCATCTTTTTACTTGTTTTTGTTTAAGCAATTACTCTCGCCTTGAAATCAACTCACACAATCTCTAGTTGGCTAAGTCAAGTCTCTTGGGTACGACCCTGACATCTGTTAGGTTTATAAATTTGGTTTTGCTGCACGATCACTGTGGCCTCCTAATTGGAGAGCACAATTTGAGCGTTCATAAAAAATGGCGTTGTTGCCGGGGACTTGAGTGTTAGATAATTTTTGATTGTTGTTTTGAAGTCAAACTGAGAGTATTTGTTTTCTTTTACTTTTTGTTGTTTGTGTTGATTGAGTCGGCTAGCTATGAATGAAGCCGATGATAATAAGAGCATTGGTGGCTTCGATAATGCCAACGCTGCTGAGCCTATGATGCAAGGAGGTGTAGGTGCAATCCACCTACCCCCCACGGTGGGAAATACCATCTTCCATGTGACAAGCACCATGCTCCACTTGATTCAAATGAAGGGCCTATTTGGTGGATTGTCCCATGAAGATGCTAACCGGCATATTCGGAATTTTGTGGAGATTTGCCAACCATACATCATTCAAAACATCTCCCAAGAGTTCATTCGATTGCGCCTATTCCCCTTCTCTTTGATGGGGGAAGCCACGGCGTGGTTGGAGGAATTGTCGGATGGCTCCATCATATCTTGGGCCGAATTGGTTGAGGAGTTCACTTCAAGATTCTTCCCTCTATCTCGTATGATGCAACTAAGAGACAAAATCATCAATTTTAGGCAACTTCCGGATGAACCCTTACATGAGGCTTGGTGGAGGTTAAAAAAAATGTATCTTATGTCCAAACCATGGGTTGTCAGACAATATCTTGCTTCAAAGCTTTTACCGAGCATTGAATTCCATGAGCAAGGCAATGGATAATAACCTCGGGGGTGGCACTTTCATGTATATGGGATTTCCTATTGCTTCAGCTTTCTTGGAACGGATGACGAAAACCAACCAAGCTTGGTATACACGAGAGACCGATGTGCCAACTCTGGGAGCAGCCTCATCTATCTTGGTTAATAAAGTTAAAAAGAGAAGAGAGATTCAAGACGAGATAATAGCCAAAATGATAACACAAATCGATCTCTTGGCAAAACATGTGATTGATGCTAAGGGGTTGAGTGCAGTAAATGTGCCAAAAATAAGAGCTAGTGATGATGAGCTTATGATGGTAGTTGATGGAAAGTTGTGTTTCGCGTCGGCGGGTTCTCATCCCAGATATTATCGCCCAAAGGAAGAGAACCAAGGTTGGAAACAAGAGGATCGGGACAGGTATGTTGAGCAATGCAACTATCGAGGTGCTTACGTAACCCCAAACAAATCAGATCCCGTCCACTAACAAATCATAAGCAACCCCGAGCATTCCAAGTTAGAGGACATGCTGTCCTTGGTGCTGAAAAAGGTGGATATGACACACGCCGGGGTACATGAGCTTAAAAGCGAAGTCTCCACACTTCATAGAACCGTGAACTCTCATTCAACCTCCATCAAGCAACTTGAAGCCCAAATGGACCATCTTTCCATTCAAATGACCCCGGAGGTGAGGACACCACTTCTTAGTGGCACCACTACGAATCCTAAACATGACGGGAACATCTTAGCCATTGTCACTAGGAGTGGCCGAACAACCGGTGAGATAAGGGAACCCCTTAAAGAACCGGTCACAAAACCAAAAGAGCCTACTGTTAAAATAGACAAAAAGCTAAGAGATGACGAGGTGATGCATGAGAAAGTAATTGACACTCGAGAGGTAAGGAAAGAACTTGAAGCCTCGAGTACCCCGAGAGATGTTGGAAGTGATAAGATAAGGAAGAGGTAAAGACCCCTCCCCAAGTGGTCATTAATGATAAGGTGGACTCTCCTCTTGTACAAAGTATTTCGACCACAACACCCAAAGGATCCCCTCTGTACCCTCATCGACTAAATAAGAAGAAGGAAGAGCAAAAATTTAGCAAGTTTGTTAACATGTTCAGCAAGATGTCAATAAATATTCCTTTAGTCGAAGCTCTAATATAGATGCTGGGGTACTCCAAATTTATGAAAGAGTTACTCAAAAAGAAGAAGGTGGTTGAGGTGGGCATGGTTGAGATTTCACACAGTTGTAGTGCGGTGATGACTAGCAATGTGGCTACAAAGAGAGACTACCCGGGTGCATTCACTATACCATGTACGATTGGTTTGTTTGTATTCCGAAGGGCCTTGTGCGACTTGGGGGCAAGCATCAACCTGATGCCCCTGATGATTTTTTAGAAGCTAGGAATGGGCACCCACAGGCCCACTTCTATGCGACTACTTATGGTCGATAGGTCTATTAAATGCCCTTTGGGAATCTCGTTTGATGTATTGGTAAAAGTGGAAAAACTAATTCTTCCTGCTGATTTTGTTATCTTGGACTGTGAGGTAGATGTAGAGGTGCCCATCATCTTGGGACGACCATTGTTAGCCATCGGGCGGGTCCTTGTTGATGTCGAACTCAGAGAACTCATATTCCGAGTGGGGTATGAGGTCGTAACCTTCAATTTTTGCCAACCGACTAAGCCTCCAGATGATTTAAGAGTCATATCGGTGATAGAATTTGAGGAAAAATTGGATGACACCCTTGGAGAGTGTGAAGGGTTCAAGACGCCCGCATTTGATTCATTGCAAGGTGAACAACATGATGGCATCTCTAGGGTGTCGATGGAGCAATTTCCATTATTGGAATGGGACCACGCCAACCGGATTGGCATGTATTCTGACAATGGTTGAAGATTGAGGTACTATCGTCGTGCCGCGACGTAAAATCAAGCGCTTCTTGGGAGGCAACCCAATGCATCTTTCTTTAATTTTCTTCACCTTTATTGTTTTTGATGTTTTTAGGGAGTTCATGAAGTGAAAAGCAAACCAGTGCAGAAAGGGGCTACAATGGGGTGTGTGGAGGCTTATGCGGATCACACAAGAAACTGTGTGTGTCGCACAATGCACCACACACCAAAACAGAATGACTAGGAAGAAATTGGAAAAATTGGAGGTGATGTGCGCTGAGCCATGCAGACCGCACAAGCACAGGTGTGCGTCGCACCTCCATCGCATAGCAGCACAGATGTTTGGGCAAACCCTGGGGTGAAAGAAGTCATGTGCGATATGCCATGCTGTTCGCACCTTGCCTGGTGTGAATCGCATGTCACGGCTCACAGAAGGTAATTTTTAAATTTTCATTGACCTGACCCGTTGACTGACCCGACCCAACCCGGTTCAAATTTTTTGTTCTCTTCTACTTAAACCCGTCTTCTTCATCACCTTCACCTTATTTCTCTTCCAAACTTCAAAAATTCTCTCCCAAAATTTCCCCTAAAGCCCTCAAAGTCTCCCAAAACCTTCCCCTCAATTGACCCAACCATTTTCATCACTACATTATCACTACCACTGCCAGTCTCTGGTGAGGTCCACTTGGGTCATATTTGTTGAAGTTCAAAAGCTTCAATTTTCACTCTTTTCATCACAATATTCACTTGTGGTAAATTCTCCGAGGTTAAATACTTGTTTTTATGAAGGTTAGGAACCCATATTGTGAAGCATGCTTGGTAGAATTGCTATGATGATTTTTGGGCGAGAACCAAAGATTTTTTGGTACTCAATTTTGTATCGTTTGATACTAGCTCTTCATGTCAACTTGATAGGACTTTAATGTTAGGAATGCATGTTGAGGGGTAGTGATTTTTAGCCTTGAAATCTGTGATGGGGTGAAGTCTGAGTAACCCACTAGTGACTAGCAAATGATTTGGCCCGATGATAGATTGGGTGATGTAATTCTTAAGGGCAAGTCGTTGTTTGCCATGAGGTCTTGTGAAAAATCAATTCGTACGGCTGAATTTCGTTGACTGAATACCCATGATTCTTGTTAGCATTATATTTGGGGTGTATGATCTTGTGTGGGAAGGGAGTTAATTGTGCTGAAAATTGTTGGTACCCATTGTTAAAAGTGAGGGATCGATGTTCCCGATGATAGACGGGGTAACGTCCATCTTAAGGGAAGTCGTTGAATCTTTTCTTGTTTGTTTGTGTCAATGGAAATCTGAGGAAGTCTGAGTACCCCGGAGGTTATAGTCATGATACCCTATAGCCCTTGTCAATGTGGATATAGTTTGTCATGTGGTGTCTAATGCCCTAGTACCTCTTGCTCTATGAATCACATGCACAATCTGCAAGAACGCAAGGAATCATTGAATCCAATTGTGTCTTTGCGTATTTTGCATATGATGCATAGGTCTTGATGTGCGGAGCGCACTATGCATCGCATTTGGCCTAAACATGCAATTCAGCTACTGCTTTAAAGGGCAAAGTATGGTGCGACGCGCACTCTCTCTAATGCGGTTCGCACCATCATCGCACCACAACATAAAACCACTGGAAGGAGTCTGTTAACTCGTGTGACATCACATGCGACGCGCACTATGTCTAGTGTGATTCGCATGTGGTTCACACGAGTTGACAAAGCCCTCCCCTCCCTTGCTTTCCACTTTGCTGAATTCCTCACTATGGTAGTTGTACATATATGATTATAGTGCATGCTACTAATGCCCATTCGCAGGAATATGTCCCCCAACAGGCACCATCAAAAGAGACGTGCCCTAAAGCATACTCCAAATATGGGAATACCCACACAAGAAGCAGAGCATGTTGAGTCGGGGATTCACTTCGGGCTTAAGGGCATGGAAGCCTATTACCTTGAGTTCAGGAAGCGCCCATTCTTGGAAGAAAAGGGGTTCAACATAGATGATTTCCAAGAGGAATTCCCAAACATGCCAAAGCAATTTCGCATAAGAGCTTGGGAACATTTTGCCAAAACACCAGGCCTCTACTTTCTTAAGTTGGTATGGGAATTCAATGCTTCATACCAGGCCCGTCTTGAAATACTAAATACCAAAGGCCCACTAAGCAAGTCGCCATGACTCAAGTCTGTTTGGGTACGGGGTGAAGAGGTACACATTACCCCGGAAGCCATTCAGTCTACAATATGGGATGATGAACTAATCCATGAATCAAGGTTCATGGAACGTGTGGCGAGAAAGGATGAGGAATACAAATGGGTTGCTAGTGTGGTTGCAGAAGGAGACCCCCTTTGGGCCACCACAAGGGAACAAATTTATCACTCGGATCTCAGATTCGAATCCCGCATGTGGCTCGACTTTGTGAGCACAAGGCTCATCCTGACTAGCCACACCACTAAAGTAACCGTTGAGATGGGCATTTTTCTTTCATACGTCATGAGAGGCCTTAAATTAAATGAGGGCGAGATCATAGCTGAACATCTCAAGAAGAAAGCACGACATGATTCCACCCACATCCATGTCATTCCCCGTGCTCATCACTTTTCTATGTATCCAATCTGGATGCCCCTTGTTTCGAGGATTTGACAAGGCTAATCAAGCTAAAGGCATGGTTTGCCTAGACACAAATAGGGATAAAGATGCTCCACATATTAATAAGAGGCAGCTCGAACAAACCTCTGATGCCACCACACTCAGGACTCAAGGTAAAAACATTGTGCATGATCCAGAAAGGGATTCACCCGCATCTCAAGGAGCCTCGAGCACTATACATGGAGCATCAGGAGACACTCCTTTGGGTGATTTATTGTCATGACCCAGACCGCCGTGAGTGGCACTCATCCAACCCCTGGATGAGAGAACGATCACTGCCCCCAAACTAAGCCATTCTAACAGCTCAAAACCAAGTGCGGAAAGTAAACTAGCATTCAATAATTTAGGAAAAATACTTCATTAACATTAACTTGCTGAAATTATCCCTTAGAACCAGAAAGTCGCAGTACCAAACAATCTACCAATGTCTAGAGTACGGGGATGCAACCCCAAAACATAAAGGAAATAGTTTAAGCCCGAAACAAATGGGCTACAACTCTAAAGATAGATCCAAGAAAGCTTGATCGAACAACCACCCTTGAAGTCTGGAACGCTGGTACTACAGATGAGGTCGCGTCTCAGCCGCTGGAAGATTTCTTGTACTCACAAGAACGACAAGCAAGTGCAGTATCAGTACACCGCCACTGTGTACTGGTAGGATCATCAACCAGTTTCCAAATAAACAGTGTATAAGTTGTACAACAATATCAAGTAAAATGTATGGAAGACATGCAACAATATTAATAGGCTCCCTTAGACTACTAGCATCTGCCTAACTTGTTCCCGCATGAGATCCACGCTTGATAACCATAAGCAATAGTCACATACACATAACCATCCTTTCTGCCTAGCCCGGACCCACCCAGGGATCCCCTTTAGACAACACCTAAGTGTTAACAAACAACCCGGCCTAAACCAAGACCAATTCAACAAAATACAACAAAATTCATGGTCACTCAAGGATCACCAGTCAATATCATAATTCAACAAACAACTTGGTTCACTCACGGAACTAATACTAGTCAATGTAATGCAATCAATAACAATGCAATGATACAGAAAAGTAAACCCATACCAGGCGTAGTACCTGAGCCAACCGTTAGTAATTCGTATCAGGCGTGGTACTTGTGCCAACCGTTTGTTATACCCGTACCAGGCGTGGTACCCGTGCCAACCATTTATTATCCCCGTACCAGGCGTGGTACCCGTGCCAACCATTTATTATCCCCGTACCAGGCATGGTACCTGTGCCAACCGTTAGTATACCTGTACCAGGCGTGATACCCAAGACAATCGAATATCAATAATCCACAGTCAATATATGAACACACAACTTGTAAACCAACAAGTATACACCGTTGAACTCAAAGACTGTAAAGCAGGACCCTTAGACATTCTACAAAATCCCTCTAAGCAATGCAATTCATACAACCACTTAGATAAGAGTACAAGCACATACAATATTCACAGAAATCATAAGACATCACCTACCTCAAAATGATCCAAGCTCTATTCAACCCGAGCTTTCCCGTGTTTTGGATTCCTTTCTCGTTCTTGGTCTAAAATAACATACAAGTACATCAAATTAACAAATAAGGCCTGTACATTACCTGGATTATAGCGAATCCCAAAACCCCAGGTCACTCATGATCATCCCACCTTTTTTCTGGGCTTTCCACCATTAATTTCCCTAGTTCTATCATTTTTACGGATAAAAATAGGGAATTTAACAACCTATGATCATAATATCTTACTTTTAACAACACCCAAGAACATTCAAGTCTAGAATCCCCCTTCTTCCCCATATTCTACCATTCTTAGGTTATTCCAACCTTCCCCCAAGTTTCCTCCTAGCAATTCTACCGCATAGAAAAGTATTACGAAGACTGGGGAGTAGAAACTTTACCTTAGGGAAGAAAACAATGGAAAATGGAGGAAAAATGCCTGAAATCGTCTTGCCCTTCTCCCAAAATGAAATTGTGAAAACTGAATATTTTGGGGAATGTTTAAGCTTTAATTCCTGTCGACCTGCTATAGCGGTCCGCTTTGCTATAGTGGTTCCATTGTAGCGGAGTCGCCGCTATGGCAGAGGCTGACCAACGTTGACCTCCGCTGTAGCAGTAATTTTTCTACTACGGCGGAGGCCACAATGGCAAAGTGTTAACCGCTAGATAGAAAGTCGTAAAACCTCCAAATTCAGTCAATTTTACAACACACTTATTTTCCCAACGTCCTGAAACAACCCCTTCACGTCGACCTCAATTCCGGGAGTTCTACTTACCCAAATTCGATTCCGAAAAGTCCTCCAGACTCTTTTATGTGTTAGATACGAGGAAAACTAGCTCAACATAAGACATCCGACCCCATCCTTACCCGGATAGCCCTAGACCATGCCTCGCTCCTAAACCAGCTGAGACTAGTCTAGCCCAGAATTTTAAACCCCCAAATCTAGAGTTTTTGAACTCTAAAACTTGGCACGATTAGACTACTTGTAATGACGGACCCGGTCATTACAATAGATACCAATTTACCCATCGTTCATCCCCGAATGATCAAACCTAAATTTATGGAAATAAAAGAAGGAAAGTGTAGTACCTGAATTCTCAAACATTTGAGGGTACTTATCCAGTATGTCCTTCTCGATTTCCCAAGTGGCTTCCTCAAATGGACGATGCTTCCACTGAACCTTTACCATATCAATCACATTTGTCCTCAATCTCTGGACATCCAGAGTAAGAATCAAGACTGGTTTCTCTTCATAACGAAGATCTTTATCAAAAAGTACCTCATCCCACTTGATGATGTAGTCCCCATCCCCATGGTATCGCTTAAGCATGGATACATGGAATACCGGATGGACGCCCGATAGACTAGGTGGCAGTGCTAACTTGTAAGCCACTGGCTCCACCATCTCAAGAACTTCAAATGGACCGATGAACCGAGGGCTAAGCTTTCCCTTCTTACCAAACCGCATACCTCCCTTCATTGGTGACACCTTCAACAATACCTGTTCACCAACCTGAAATTCCATGTCCCGGATCTTGCGATCTGCATATTCCTTCTGCCTGCTTTGGGAATCCAGTAACTTGGCCTGAATGCCTCTTACCTTTTCCTGCGCTTCCCTTACCAGTTCAACTCCTAAAGGCTTTACATCGACTTTCTCAAACCACCCAACCGGTGATCTGCAGCTCCTCCCATACAATACCTCAAATGGTGCCATGTCAATACTGGAGTGATAGCTATTGTTGTATGAGATTTCACACAATGGTAGAAACTGGTCCCAATGACCCCCGAAGTCCATCACACATGCTCTCAGCATGTCCTCCAATACCTGGATCGTCCTCTCCGACTGACCATCAGTCTGAGAATGGAAGTTTGTGCTAAAAGTGAGTTGTCTACCAAACTCTTCATGTATCTTGCCCCAGAACTTGGAAGTAAACTGCGTACCCCTGTCTGAAATGATGGACAGTGGTACCTCATGCAATCTAAAAATCTTCTTCACATAGATCTTAGCCAATTGCTGTGAATTGTAATCTACCCTGACTGGAATGAAATGAGAAGACATGGTTAGCCTATCAACAATGACCCAAATTAAGTCATACTTCCCCAGTATCTTGGGAAGATCCACCACGAAATCCATGGCTATCCTTTCCCACTTCTACTCTGGAATTGGCATTCTCTGAAGTAGTCTTGTAGGTCTCTGATGTTCATACTTTACCTGCTGGCAGTTCTGACACTTGGACACAAAATTAACTATGTCCCCTTTCATCCCGGGCCACCAATAACGCTGCCTCAAGTTCTTGTACATTTTAGTCACACCTGGATGAATTGAGTACCGCAAACCATGAGCTTCTGTCAAGATTTTTTGAATTATATCATCAGCCCAAGGAACACAAATCCTCCACCTGAAATTTAACACTCCGCCAGAGTCTAGCGTGATGTCTCTGTATTCCCCGGATATTACCTTACCTCAAAGCTTACTCAGTTTCGGATCCTAAACCTGTTTGGCCTTTATTTCATCTATGAAACTGGCTTTGATCTAAATACTGGCCAATAACTCACCCTGATTTGAAACAACCAAGTGCATGAACTTAGCCTCCAAAGCCCAAATTTCCTTAGCTAGTGGTCATTTGGACACCCCTAAACAAGCCAAGCTATCCATGCTAACTGTTTTCCGGCTTAATGCGTCTGCCACCACATTAGCCTTACCCGGATGGTATTGAATAGTCACATAATAGTCCTTCAATAACTCCATCCACCTCCTCTGTCTCAGATTAAAATCCTTCTGAGTGAACACATGCTGCAGACTGCGATGATCAGTGAACACTTCACACCTGACACCATAAAGATAGTGTCTCCAAATCTTTAGTGCAAAAATCACCGCTGCCAACTCTAAGTCGTGAGTCGGGTAATTTCTCTCATGCACCTTCAACTGCCTAGATGCATAGGCTATCACATTCTTATCCTGCATCAACACAACACCCAAACCAAAATGTGAAGCATCGCAATGAACAATAAAGTCTTTACCTTCAATCGGCAAGGACAATATAGGAGCCGTGGTCAAAAGTGTCTTGAGCTTTTGAAAGCTCTCCTCGCACTTGTCGGACCACACGAATGGTACATCTTTCTGTGTCAGCCTGGTCAGGTGAGTATCAATAGAGGCAAAATTCTCAACAAACCTCCGATAGTACCCTGCGAGCCCAACAAAACTCCTCACCTCAGTCACAGAGCTAGGCCAGGCCCAACTCTTGACTGCTTTAATTTTCTGGGGATCCACCATCACCCCCTGTTCTGACACTACATGCCCCAAAAATGCAACTGAAGTCAACCAAAACTCACACTTAGTGAACTTCGCATAAAGCTTCTGGCGTCTCAAGATATCCAACACAATACGGAGATGACTAGCATGCTCCTCCCTACTCTTAGAGTAGATCAAAATATCATCGATAAACACAATCATGAAGGAATCTAAATACGACTTCAATACCCCATTCATCAAACTCATGAATGTTGCCGGCGCATTGGTCAAACCAAATGACATTACTAGAAATTCATAATACCCATACCGAGTCCAAAAAGCAGTTTTTGGAATGTCCTCAGGCCTAATCTTTAATTGATGGTACCCCGATCTCAAGTCGATTTTCAAAAATACCGATGCACCCTGAAGCTGGTCAAACAAATCATCTATACGGGGTAGGGGATACTTATTCCGGATGGTCACCTTGTTCAACTGCCTATAGTCAATGCACATCCGCATACTACCATCCTTCTTCTTTACGAATAAAACCAGAGCACCCCAAGACAAAGCACTAGGATGTATAAATCCCTTATCTTGGATTCCTAACGCTGAGTCTTAAGTTCCCTTAACTGTGCCAGATCTATACGATATGGAGGAATGGAAATAGGACGAGTGTCTGGCTCTAAATCAATACAGAAATCTATGTCCCTGTCCGGAGGCATACCAGGCAGATCCGCTGGAAATACCTCTAAAAATTCAGAAACCACCAGAACTGACTCAATAGACGGGGACTCCACAATATCATATCGGAGATGATCCAAGAAGGCTAGACACCCCCTCCCTACTAGCTTCCTATCCAGAACAAACGATATTATCTTAACTGGCTTAGGCCTGTACACACCTTCCCACTATAGTCTATCCTTACCCAGAATTTCTAGAGCCACAGTCTTGGTGTTACAGTTCAACACAGCGTGATAAGGAGATAGCCAAGTCATACCCAAGATAATATCAAAATCAGCCATATCCAGAATTACCAAGTTTACCCAAGTAAGCAACCTCACAAACACCACAGAACAGTCACGATAAACTTGTGTCACAATCACAGACTCTCCAACCGGGGTAGAAACATGGATAGGAGAATCAAGATATCATAAATTAGGTCCAGACCCAATGCAAAACTCACAGATACATAAGAATATGTAGAACCTGGATCAAATAATACCGAAGCCATTTTATCGCAACCAAGAATGGTACCTGTGATCACCGCATCTGAGGCTTCCACCTCGGCCCTCCCCGAAAAAGTATAGCAATGAGCTCGATCATCAATTTGGGAAACTTCTCGGGCCAGCTACGCTACACCCCTTCCTGCACCGCCATTCCCCCTGTCTCCCCGGTCTCCCTGAAAATTACCTCGCCCACCCTGTGAATGACCCCTAGCATTACCGCCTCTGCCTACCGGGACCACTGCTCTAAATGGCTGCTGACCCTGATTACCTGTCTGCCTATGTGGATACTCCCTCTTAAAGTGGCCCAGATCACCACAATTGAAGTAACCACGATCAAGTATAGGTCTGCTGGCTGATGTATAAGATGCTCCCTGGCCCCTAGGAGCTGAAGACTGAGACCCCTGACGACCACCTGTAGTAGCTGGCAAGGCTGTCTGAATAGGACAGGCCAAGTTAGCGTGCTGATTCTGGCCCCTGGAGCATAAACCACCATAGTTTCCCTCATTCCGGGGCTTCTTGGCTAAAACCTTAGCCTTTCCCGCTTGCCTAACTCCCTCTAACTTCTTCACATAATCCACCACATCATTGAAGCCCTTTCCTGAAGAAGTCATGCACTGACAGTACCTGCAGTTCAGTATTCAGACCCTTGACAAACAACCGGACCTGTTCCTCCTCGGACCCCAACATCTGTGTAGCAAAACGAGACAAGGCATGTAACTTGGCCTCATAAGCCGAGACCGACATGCCACCCTATTCTAAGTTCAAGAACTCATCTTTCTTCCGGTACCTCAAAGTACGGGGTACGTACTTCTCTGAGAACAACGCATGGAACTGCTCCCAAGTCAGTGGAGGTAGAACAGAAGACCGACACTCAACATGATACCTCCACCACTACTTGGCATCACCCTGTAGCTGAAAAGTGACAAATTCAACCCCATGTCGACGTACAATACCAAACTTGTGAAACCTCTCATTGAAATCCAATATGAACTCATAAGCATCCTCCCTATCCGTACCTTGAAATGTAGGGGGTTTCAGCTTGAGAAACTTGGTCAGCATCTCATGCTCATTCACTGTTATCTCTGGGCCTAACATTGGCCTGAAGAAATCATTCTTGCCCGAAGTTGTGTCCATCCTAGGCACTGTAGTAACCGCTGGCTGAGTATCCAAGGCTTGATTTGCATAAGCTACGAGTATGGCTCCAGCACCAACCAACCCACTTAGAATGTTCCAAGCTTGCTGAAAGGCTTTCGGTGTCATAGCAGGAAGGCCTCCACACTCAACCGTTGTCACCTCCATCTACTCCCCTTCATCCTCTACAACCACTTCTTCTACGTCCTCAGCAACATGCTCCTGAGGTGGTGGAGGGTTTACCTCACGTGCATCAGGAGCAGCTCGAGCCCCACCCCTTGCAGGTGTTGCTCTACCTCATCCTCTGCCCCTTTATCTGCCTCTAACACGGACAGCCAGGCCCACTGCTGGGACCGCTGCTCTAGCTCCATTATTCCTTATGTTAACCATCTGCGGACAGAAGAGTGAATGAGGTTAGATACTAATTTGTATCACCAGATACCAATTAGAGTCAAGTTATAGCACGAAGGAAAGAAGGAAGAGATAGTCTTTTCCTAAAGCCCCATAGCCTCCCGAAGAAAAGTACGGACGTCTCCGCACCATTCCGCAGAACTTTACTAGACCTGTTTGGTACGACGAGATCAACGAACCTAGGGCTCTGATATAATATTTGTGATGACCCAGACCGCCGTGAGTGGCACTCACCCAACCCTCGGGTGAGAGAACCATCACTGCCCCAAACTTAACTGTTCTAACAGCTAAAAACCAAGTGCGGAAAGTAAACAAGCATTCAATAATTTAGGAAAAATACTTCATTAACATTAACCTGCGGAATTATCCCCTAGAACCAGAAAGCCGCAGTACCAAACAATCTACCAATGTATAGAGTACAGGGATGCAACCCCAAAACATAAAGGAAATAGTTTAAGCCCAAAACAAATGGGCTACAACTCTAAAGATAGATCCAAAGCAGCTTGATCGAACAACTCACCCTTGAAGTTTGGAATGCTGGTTATACAGATGAGATCGCGTCTCAGCCACTGGAAGATTTCCTGTACTCACAAGAAAGACAAGCAAGTGCAGTATCAGTACAACACCACTGTGTACTGGTAGGATCATCATCCTGTTTCCAAATAAACAGTGTATAAGCAATACAACAATATCAAGTAAAATGTATGGAAGACATGCAACAATATTAACATGCTCCCTTAGACTACTAGCCTCTGCCTAACTTGTTCCCACATGAAATCCACCCTTGGTAACCATAAGCAATAGTAACATACACATAACCATCCTTTCTGCCTAGCTCGGACCTACCCTGGGATCCCCTCTAGACAACACCTAAGTGTTAACAGACAACCCGGCCTAAACCAAAACCAATTCAACAAAATACAACATAATTCCCGGTCACTCAAGGACAACCAGTCAATATCATAATTCAACAAACAGCCCGGTTCACTCACAGAACCAATACCAGTCAATGCAATGCAATCAATAACAATGCAATGATACAGAAAAGTAAACTCGTACCAGGCGTGGTACCCGAGCCAACTGTTAGTAATTCGTACAAGGTGTGGTACCCATGCCAAACATTTATTATACTCGTACCAGGTGTGGTACCCGTGCCAACCATTTGTTATCCCCGTACCAGGCGTGGTACCTATGCCAACCATTAGTATAACTGTACCAGGCATGGTACCCGAGCCAACCGAATGTCAACAATCCACAGTCAATATATGAACACACAACTTGTAAACCTATAAGTACACACCGTTCAACTCACAGACTGTAAAGCAGGACCCTTAGACATTCTACACAATTCCTCTAAGAAATGCAATTCATACAACCACTTA
The DNA here is from genome assembly GCA_003996215.1 of Jaltomata sinuosa. Lineage (NCBI taxonomy): Eukaryota > Viridiplantae > Streptophyta > Magnoliopsida > Solanales > Solanaceae > Jaltomata > Jaltomata sinuosa. The sequence continues at coordinate 726,136 of QJPP01000524.1, forward strand.
GATAAGAGTACAAGCACATACAATATTCACAGAAATCGTAAGCCATCACCTACCTCGAAATGATCCAAGCTCTATTCAACCCGAGCTTTCCCATGTTTCAGATTCCTTTCTCGTTCTTGGTCTAAAATAATATATAAGTACATGAAATTAACAAACAAGGCCTGCACATTACCCGGATTACAGCGAATCCCAAAACCCCAGGCCACCCATGATCATCCCACCTTTTTTCCGGGCTTTCCACCGTTAATTTCCCTAGTTCTATCATTTTTACAAATAAAAATAGGGTATTTAACAACCTATGATCATAATATCTTACATTTAACAACACCCAAGAACATTCAAGTCTGGAATCCCCCTTCTTCCCCAGATTCTACCATTCTCGGGTTATTCCAACCTTCCCCCAAGTTCCCTCCTAGTAATTATACCGCATAGGAAAAGTATTACGAAGACTGGGGAGTAGAAACCTTACCTTACGAAAGAAAACAATGGAAAAATAGAGGAAAAACTCCTGGAATCGCCTTGCCCTTCTCCCAAAATAAAATTGTGAAAACTGAATATTTTGGGGAATATTTTAGCTTTAATTCTCATTGAGCCCGCTATAGCGGTCCGCTTTGCTATAGCAGTTCCGCTATAGCAAAGTCGCCCGCTATGGCGTAGGGTGACCAACGTGGACCTCCGTTGTAGCAGTAATTTTTCCACTATGGTGGAGGCCACTACGGCAAAGTGTCAACCGCTATATAGTGGTTGACACGGGATAGAAAGTCGTAAAACCTCCAAAATCAGCCCATTTTACAATACACTTATTTTTCTGACGTCCCAAAATAACCCCTTCACATCAAACTCGATTCCGGGAGTTTTACTTACCCAAATTCAATTTTTAAAAGTCCCCCAGACTCCTTTATGTGTTAGCTAAGAGGAAAACTATCTTAACACAAGATATCCGACCCCATCCTTAACCGGATGGATTTAGACCATGCCTCGCTTCTAAACCGACCGAGACTAGCCTAGCCCAGAATTTCAAACTCCCAAATCCAGAGTTTTCTAACTCTAAAACTTGGCATGATTGGACTACCCATAATGACGGACCCGGTAATTATATTTATTCAAGCTTGTTCAACTTACCAACAAAAATGAGGAATCTTTGCATAAGTTGGCCAGAGAAATCCTAGCTTTGATTCAATCTGCGATCAAGTCAGCCCTCAAATCGATTGTGTCAAGTGTGAGCAAGCTATGTGCTAGAGTGTAAAGTATGGAAATAGAGGTTGAGAGGTTCAAGCAAATGATCCCGCCTGTTGAAGCAAATTGGGATCTTAACCTACCGGCCCCAAGCTCAAACTCTCCTCCAAGATGTACTAGCCCTCCTGATGATTGGTGCACAAGTTGGGAAGACAAATTTGAGATGCAAGAGAATGGTACACCAGTTGAGATCACGCTAGACAATACAGAGTCGATCATCCACCATTAACCAGCACCTCCAACACCATATGTGAGAAAATAGGGACTTCAACAAAAATGGTTCTCGTATCACGAGTTAATGACTTGTGAGGATAGGTGGTTTATGGATCCCTCAAGCCACCTTGAGGTACGGTGGGATCCATTGATTCCACCGCTGGAAGGGTTTCAGATAGATCCAACACATGCTTACATACCACCACCGGCACCACCAGCTCCACTGGCATCTTGACCACCTCATCAGTTCTATTCATGAAGGAGGCATTGTCATCATCATTAGCCTACTCAGGGAGTTTTTAGCACTCATTCTTATTTGGTTATATTTTTGTGCATCGTGGGCTATGCTTGTTTTAAGTTTGGGGGAGTCTGTAACTATTAACATCATGATGCTTGTTGTGATTGATATTGCTCTCGCCGGGCCTTTAGACTATGTTTTGTTTTAGATTATGTTTTTTTTTTACTTTGAACTTAATTGTGCCTTCGCCGGGCTTAAATTTTATTGAGTATGTGCCGCATTGGTCTTGGATGCCTTATTGTTCTACTACCCATGCCTTGCAAATGCGTTAAATGCCTATGCCGAGGTTTGTTCTTGAATGAAATCATGAGCGTAAATTTGGTTATCGCCTTGTTAATAGTAGTGTAGAAATAAACTCTGAAGGTTTTCTCAATACTACAGTTCTTTCCCAAGGAGCAAAAGTTTTGCTTATTTTCTTTTTCTTTTCTTTTATTTTTGTGTGTCGAACCGGGTTGGTGTTTTCCTATGATAGACTGAGAGGCGACTTTCTTAAGGGAAAATGCCAAGTTTTAGATTAGAATTGAGTCTGTAAGTGCTTGTCTCGAAATGGGCCCACCAAAAAAAAATCATGGCAATTTATTCTTGAAAATGAAAGGAAGAAGGGAAATGAATTTTTGAGGAAAAGCATTCTCTTGTCATGACTTGAACATTCTCGCTTTGGCTTGATTGACTCACAAACGAGTGTGTAATGAACTCGAAATAGCTTGTCAAATGTTATTTGCCCCAATTGATTATGGGACTAATGAATGAAGTCTTGTGGCATGATGCCTTGTGTGGTGAGGCTGTACCTTGATTCTTGTGCATAAGTTTCGTCTAGAACTTGCCCCGAATGTGATTCAAGGTGAAATTCTAGGTGTAACCGAGCTTGGAAGATGACCTTAGGCCCTTTTTGATAAGCCACTTCACCCAAATGACTTCCCAATAACATCAAATCCTAGTGAACCCCTTTGAGCTTGTGACCATTCTTTGGAACCTTGTCAACACCTTGACCTTTTTGGAACCTTTATTTTGGCACCCATCCTCCCTAATAGCTTTAAAATAAAATTTAGGCTAAAAGCCTAAGTATGGAGGGGGGGACAAAAGACAACATAGGCAAATGCCTAAGTTTGAGGGTGCATATGATTAAATGAGGAGAAGAAAGGAAGTGAACTTTAAGTGCAAGGTAGCACCTTAATTTCAAATTGAAAATTGCTCCAAAATATCAATCCAATGAGCAAATTGAAAAGCAAAAATTGGTGCTACTAAGTGAAGGTGATATAAGGTGTGAGTAATCATGAGTTAAAAAGGAGAAATCTTGGGTTGTGCGAGGGAGGAATAAGGTGAAGTTGAAATGGAAAAAAGATGAGCGGTGTTCGAAATGATAAAAAAGAGCATTAGGGAGGTGTAGTAACTTGAACCAAATGATATCCTCACCTTAGTCCTATCCAACATCGTAACTCGCAAGTCCTTGGTGATTCTGAGCTTGGCTACCCTACATTAGTGGCGATTTACATGAAGGTCAAGCCTATGGTTCGACGTGTATGCACTTGAACTTCCTTGAGAGAGTGAGAGTCTTCTTGGTTCTCTTATAATCCCGTGTCTTGAGAATTGAATGATTGTGAGTAGGATTCTCTCTTGTGGTGAGTGGCATCATGCACTCTAATTGAAGCATAGAGACTCTATCTCAATTGAGGGGAATGAATGAGATAAGTTGTGTGGCAAATCTTGAGGCAAACCTTGACAGTCCATGCCAATGACTTGATAGGCTTAAATGTCTTGTTTTGAATGGCAAATTCCCTTGATTTTAAATGAGAAATGATGTCCTTTTGAAAAAGGTTTTGAAATGACCAATTGCCTTGAGTTAATAGTGGTCCAAATTGAGATGAGCATAGTAGTTGAGTCCTTTGTTCGAGTCTTTTGTTTGTTTATTTTTCTTAAATTTTTAGTGTAGAGTAGTCTTTTGTGCCTTGACTGAGCCTTAGCATAATTCATTTCTTGCCTTGTGAGTATCTTTCTTGAGGACAAGCAATAGTTCAAGTTTGGGGGTTTGATAAGCCGGTAATTTACCAACTTATTGAGCCTATATCCATGAATTATTGCTATGTTTTGAGTCAATTTAGAGGTTCTTATGGCCTTTATTGATGTCAATGCAGGTACTCTTGACAAAAGATGAAAAACAAGGATATGGACCCAAAAAGAGCCAAAAAGGAGCTAAGTGTGAAGAGTTGAGAAAAGCTGAAGAATCTTCCATGGGATGCGGTGGTTGTGCGACACGCATAAGCTGAGGTGCGGTTCGCACCTCCTCCACATGAAGCTGCCAAAGTTGCTGAAGATTCTGCAAAGGAGTGCGGCCACTGTGCGATGCACATATCCCATGGTGCTAAATGCACCACTTTCGCACGAAGCCCACAATTTTAGCTGAAGTCACTGGTCGAGTTGAAGCAGGTGTGAGACGCGAACATCGCGACGTGCGAACCACACATCGCATTGCACACCTCCCAAAGGGCAAACTTGTCCTAATTTTATGTAATGACTTGGAACATATAAAAGTCCATTTTAGGATCAATTTGTATATACAATACTTCAGACCTGATTCTTGGAGAATAGTGTTTGCTTTGTAAACAATTTCCACCTCCATTGAGAAAAGGGTTTCAATCCAAATCTCTTGGTTAACAATTTGTGTGCCTAATTTGATTCTAGAACTTGAGATTCAGCTATAATGGATGGGAATTTGACTTACCCAGATGGTATTTCTTCTTCTCCTACTATGAGTGGCTAAATTCTCTTGTCTAGGGTGTATTGATGATGGGTGCTTAGCTAATGGGTGTGGGTATTGTTAATTCACCTTTATAATTTCTTATTTGACATGTGTCTAGTAATTTCACCAAGTTTTAATCCTAAAATTGGTGGTTGCAAACATTAATTTTCATTACTTAGCTATGTGATTGTTCGGGAGAGAATTTCATAGTTGTGGATATGAAATTGCTAGTGGGTACTTGGGAATCCATCTAGATTGGAGGCTAGGAATAACTCTAATCACAGGAATCTCCTATTTAAGGGTCCGAGCTAGAAATAGGACGACCTCCCTAAGCTAATGTTGATTGATTGTTTATCATATCGATGATGTTCTAACCAAAATCATCGAAAATATGGATGTTGATCGAGAGATAGCATTCCACACCTATGACCAATTCTATTCATGTCAATAGGTGAGAGTAGAAGTGAATTAATGATTACCCCATCCTATAGCTAATTCCCCATCGGATATGCATCTCTAGTCTTCTAAATCACTTGGTACACCCATCTTTAGTTTCATTGCTTTTTGTTGAATTGTGTTAGTAGTGACAACTTTCCCAATTCCCCCCATCTTTTTACTTGTTTTTGTTTAAGCAAGTACTCTCTCCTTGAAATCAACTCATACAATCTCTAGTTGGCAAAGTCAAGTCCCTTGGGTATGATCCCGACATCCGTTGGGTTTATAAATTTGGTTTTGCTGCATGATCGTCGTGGCCTCCTAATTGGAGAGCACGATTTGAGCGTTCATCAATCGCCTCCCACTTCCAAGTAGGAAGGTCAATATCCTGAATCATGTCATCCGGTCGCTAATGCTCTACCTTTACTTGCTGATAGTTGGGACATTTAGCCATAAAACTGGTTATGTCCCTCTTCATACCATTCCACCAATAGACTTCCCATAGGTCACGGTACATCTTAGTGGCACCGGGGTGAATAGAATATTGGGAACTGTGAGCCTCAGTCAAAATCTGTTGTCTCAACCCATCTACATCTGGCACACACAGTCGACCCTGATAACGAAGCACACCATCTCCCCCTTGGGAGAAAACCTCAACCCTTTGCTGATGGATTACACCCTTTAGCTGAAGCAAGATCGGATCACTGTCTTGCTTCACCTTCACCTCAGATACCAAGGATGACTCGGAACTATTCTGAACAATAACACCACCCTCAGTCGAGTCCATAAGTCGCACTCCCAATCGGCAAATTCAATGAACATCCTTCACCAACTCCTTCTTCCCATCCTCAATCGATGCCACACTACCCATGGACAATCTACTAAGTGCATCTGCCACCATATTCGCCTTACCAGGATGGTAAAGCACACTCATATCGTAGTCCTTCAGAAGCTCAAGCCACCTTCTCTGACAAAGATTCAATTCTTTCTGAGTAAGCACATATTGGAGACTCTTTTGATCGGTGAACACATCCACATGAATGCCATACAAGTAATGTCTCCAAATTTTCAAAGCAAAGACCACGGCTGCCAACTCAAGATCATGAGTAGGGTAGTTCTTCTCATAAGTCTTAAGCTGTCTAGAAGCATAAACAATTACCTTTCCTCGATGAATTAACACACAATCCAACCCGATCCTGGAAGCATCACAATAAACCACAAAATCATCCAAACCCTCGGGTAGGGTCAACACTGGAGTCGTGGTCAACCTAGTCTTCAACTCCTGAAAACTATTCTCACACGAATTGGACCACTGGAATTTTACCTTTTTTCTGAGTCAATCGTGTCAAAGGTGAAGCAATGGAAGAGAACCCCTCCACGAACCTCCTGTAATAACCATCCAAACCCAAGAAACTTTGAATATCCAACGGGGAAGTAGGTCTAGGCCAGTTCTTCACTACTTCAATCTTTTGCGAATCCATACGAATACCATCTCCTGCCACTATGTGACCCAAAAAGCCACAGATTGCATCCAGAACTCACTCTTGCTAAACTTAGCAAACAACTATCGATCCTTGAGAGTTTGCAACACAACTCTCAAGTGGCCCACATGCTCCTCCTCACTCCAGGAGTAGATAAGGATGTCATCAATGAAAACAATCACAAACATGTCCAAATACTTCTTGAACACATGGTTCATTAAATCCATAAAAGATGCAGGAGCATTGGTTAGTCCAAAATACATGACTACAAACTCATATTGACCATACGGGGTCCTAAAGGCTGTCTTTGGAATATCACATTCTCTAACTCAAAGCTGATGATACCCGAATCTAAGATCGATCTTAGAGAAATAATTAGCACCCTGAAGATGATCAAACAAGTCATCAATCTTAGGAATGGGATACTTATTCTTAATTGTGACCTTGTTCAATTGTCGGTAATCAATACACATCCAGAGAGAACCATCCTTCTTATGCACAAACAACACTGGAGCACCCCATGGAGATATACTAGGCCTGATGAAACCCTTATCAAGAAGATCCTTCAACTGATCTTTTAATTCTTTAAGTTCTGCTGGCGCCATTCTATAGGGAGGAATAGAGATATGATTCATATCCGGAAGAAGATCTATCCCAAAGTCGATTTCCTGCTCGGGAGAGACTCTGGGCAAATCTTTGGGAAACACTTTTGGGAACTCATTCACAATGGGAACAAACTAAAAGGATGGGGTTTCGGACTCCGTGTCCATAACCCGCACTATGTGATACATATAACCCTTAGAGATCATCTTCCTAGCCTTAAGATACGATATGAAATGACCTTCCGAGGATAGGGCACTACCTTGCCACTCTAAAATGGGTTCATTTGGAAACTTGAAATTGACAACCCGAGTACGACAATCAACCAAAGCATAACAAGCATGCATCCAATTCATACCAAGAATAACATCAAAATCAGTCATCTCCAACTCTACTAAATCCACTGAAGTGACTCTATGAAGGACTGAGATAGGGCAATTTTGGTAGATTCTATTGGCTAGGACTGACTAACCAACAGGAGTAGAAACACAAAAGGGCTCTAGAATCTGATCAGGACAAATCTCAAACTTACAAGCAACATACGGGGTCACAAAAGACAAGGAGGCACCGGGGTCTAACAAAGTATACACATCTATAGAAAAGACTTCCAACATACCAGTAACCATATCGGGTGAGCTCTCTTGGTCCTTACGAGAGGACATGGCATAGAGGCGATTCTGACGCTGACCACCAGAACTAGATGATGTGCTCTGCTGGGCTGGTCGACCTCCTGAAGCTGCTGGGGGTATACTAAGTCCTACCTCCTTGTCCCTTCTTAGCTGAAGGTCACTCCTTAATATGATATCCAGTCTGACCATAACCAAATCAACTGCCTGAACCGGCTAGACACTCACTGGGATGACTCTTTTTACACTTGGTGCAAGAAGGGTAAGGGGCACCCTTTGCAACACTCCCCTACGAATGAGAACCAACTCCCCTACCAGTATGATCATGATTAGGCCTGGAGGCCTGGGTAGGAGTACTAGCTGAAGAGTGAAAGGGGCCTGATGATTTCTTCTGAAACAAAGAGCGATGTCCGCCTCCGGACCTTTGATGACTGAAACCTGAACCCTCGAATCTAGCCCTCTTGTTCTCCCTAAGCCTGTCTCCCTTGATCTAGTGAGCATGGGTCATGAATCTGTAAATAGTCATATCATTCAACAACATAGCGGACCTACACTCCTTCTTCACTAAATTTGAAACCCCATAGATAAACTTATTCATCTGATCATGCGGGTCTGCTACCATAGAGGGGGTATACCTAGACAACTGAGTGAACTTCAAACTATACTCCTGAGAAATCATAGATCCTTGTCTCAAGTTCACGAACTCCTCAACCTTAGCTTGCCTTAACTCTCATGCAAAGAACCGATCGAGGAAAGCTCCCTCAAAATACTCCCATGTCATAGGGACTACGTCCCTAGCTCTAGTCTCCTTCCATTGCGTGAACCAGATATGAGCTGCGTCTTTTAGCTGATAGGACACAAGCTCGACACTTTCAACTCTAGCAACCTGCATCACCTCAAAGATCTTCTTTACCTCATCCACAAAGCTAAGCGGGTCCTCACCCATCTACAAACCCCAGAACTCCGGTGGGTTCATACGGATGAAATCTCAAACTCAGACTGCCGTCCCACCGTGAGGGTGAATGGGAATAGGAGCCTGTTGATTGGTTTAGGCAACCATAGTCTGAGCCAATAGGTGGATCACATTCTAAAACTCCACATTCATGACCTCGGGTGCCAGAACTGGAGGGACAGCATTTTGAGCAGCTCGGGGAGGCATAGCACATCGTGGAGGCATAATTTAAAATGTAACAAAAACGGATTAGAAGATTAAAAGAGTTAACTCTATCGCACGATATGGAGCATGAAAGAAATGAAGTTTTCTATGACACCTAATAGTTTCTCTCTCATATGCATGGAGCGCTTCACACTTATGAAAGAGACTTTATTCGATGTGGATTTCAGACATCCTAGGACTGTTGAACCTGAGGCTCTGATACCAAGTTTGTCACACCCTGAGGTTACCCCCTAGACGTAACATGGGATCCGAAACATAAGTGCTCTAGATTTACCCTTGGTCATAGCAAACTCAGAAATCAAATCAAGAAACATAGCGGAAGCATACTGGTTAAAGATAGGCAATCATAACTGAAATAAGAACAAGTCTAAGAAGTACCAACTCCATACAATAGAATACAAGTCTAGCTATGTCTGAAGCCTCTAAACTATCATAAGAGCTTATGGCACAAGACCCCAACTAGATCGAGAAATCCAAAGGAAACGACATAAGAAAAATAGATCTAGTACTGGCCCTCAGATAATGAGGTCTCACCACTGGAAGCTGGGACTCCAGAAAATCTAGCCACGGTGTGAGGGAACGAGCCTGCTCAAAATGTACCGAGTACCGAGTATGTGAGATATGCATGAAAATAATGAAAGCGTGCTCAAAATGTGTATAAGAACTTAATTCATGCATAAATAAAGTTTCATGGTAAATGTCATAAGTTGAATAGCAAATCATGAAATAAGAGTCAAAACTCAAAGTAGATATCATAAGTTCAGATAAGTCAAAATTTCATACGGGAGTTTCTTATAACCGACAATAGACCATGTGAGCTACATGGAATCTAACTATATAAACCTAGTTAGCAAAGCTGACTCAAACCCTACCAAGGAATGAGTCACCATACCCAACTATATAACCCTAGTTGGCAAAGCTGCCCTAATGCCCGCTAAGACACAGGACACTATAATCAAGATGTGGATCCACTCTCATAAGCCCATAGGGCAAATCATAACCTACGTTGGCAATATAGTTTTGGACTTGGGTAATGGAACCCTCATCGCTCGGTGCTAAATACTACTCCTAAAACATACATATAGCTCATAAGTTCATGAAGGTATAATCGAATACCAAATCTCTTTTGAAAAGAATGAAGACACATCGGGTACCATACAATTTTCATATCATAAATTCTTAAAGTAAAGCATAGCCATAACTCAAATCATACTTTTCTTTCTAATTCATACTTGAAGAATTAGGCATGCAATTCCGTAAATTCATGAAGCCATGATATCTCATCATGTCCAATTTCACTTGAAAATATGCAATTCAATGGAGTCATGCTAGAAATCAACTTTAATGCTTGGGATTTTAAATCCAGTAAAGGAATCATGGTCAAATAATAAATAAGCAATAAGAAACCATGAATTTAAGCATAAAAACTGATTTCACAAGATTCCCCCAATTTAGATCAAAACCCTAATTTCACAAGTTCATAAATCACTTTGAGAATTGGGGGTTTTGGGCACAAGGGTGAAAGGAACTCATTGTTGAATACCCACATACCTTGTTGGAGGCTAACACACTTGAAATTGAAAAGAATAGCAGGCTTGATCTAGGAGCTTGAGATCTTAAGCTAGAGAGAGTTCTTTTTTCTTTTTGGGAGATGAATGAGGTAATGAGAAAGGACTTAGGCTAATAGGTTTAGAAATCATGATAAAAATTATCAAAATGACCTCACTTAGGAGTTAAAAGGGTGGGTAATCACTAAAATACCCCTGGGTTCCACGGACCGTAGACCAAACCATGGCTCGTGGTTCCCATCCATCATTCCTGGCCAAAGGAACAAGCTGCAGAACGCAGTCTATGGGTTAATAAGATGGACCCATAGAATGGATCATGGGTCGTTGACCTAAGTCATAATTTTTGGGAAACATGTAATCCTCTGAACAGGCTCCATGGGTTATCTCTACGGTCCGTGAATCAAACGACGACCCATAGAAATAACTTGTGGTTCCTAGGACCAAGTTAGTCCTCAGGTCTGATTCCACGAGTGCATTCTATGATCCGTAGAAAGAATCACGGTCCATAGAACTCACTCATAGTCTCAAACCAGAGAATAAATTTTACAAGTCTAGGATTCACGACTCAGAACCACGACTCGTGGTTCCAAGCACAAACCGTGATTTAGACTCGTGATCTCTGGAAACTTAAGATTTTTCAGAGATTCTTCTCTGGATAACTGAATAGATTTTCGGGGGTGTTACACAACCCAATCTTTACAATAGATACTAATTTACCCATTGTTCATCCCCAACTGATCAAACCCGAAAATATGAAAAGTAAAGAGCGAAAAGAGTAGTACGTGTATCCTCAAACAGGTGAGGGTACTTGTCTCGCATGTCCTTTTTGGTTTTTCAAGTGGCTTCCTTAACCTAATGATGCTTCCATTGAACCTTTACCATACTGATCACCTTTGTTCTCAATTTTCGAATATCCTGATCAAGAATCAAAATCGATTCCTCTTCATAGTGAAGATCCTTATCAAATAATACCTTATCCCACTTGATGATGTATTCCCTATCCCCATGGTATCGCTTCAGTATGGATACATGAAATACCGGATGGACACCTGACAGACTGGGCGGCAGAGCTAATCTATAATCCACTGGCCCTACGATCTCAAGAACTTCAAATGGTCCAATGAACCGAGGGCTGAGCTTGCCTTTTTTACCAAATACATAACTCCCTTCATTGGTGACACTTTCAACAATACCTGTTCACCAAACTGAAATTCCATGTCCCAGACCTTGTGATCCATATATTATTTCTTCATGCTTTGGGTAGCTAGTAACTTGGTCTGAATGCCTCTTACCTTTTCTTGTGCCTACCTTACCAAGTCTACGCCCAACGACTTTATATCACCTTCCTCAAACCACCCAATCAGTGATCTACAACCTCTCCCATACAATGCCTCGAATGGTGCCATGTCAATACTGGAGTGGTAGTTGTTGTTGTATGATAATTCGCACAATGGTAGGAACTGATCCCAATGACCCCCGAAATCAATCACACATGCTCTCAGCATAACCTCCAATACTTGGATCGTCCTCTCCGACTGACCATCAGTCTGAGGATTGAAGGCTATACTAAAAGTGAGTTGTGTACCCAACTCTTCATGTAACTTACCCCAGAACTTAGAGGTGAACTGTGTACCCCTATCTGAAATGATGGACAGTGGTGCTCCATGCAATCTCACAATCTCCTTCACGTAGATCTTAGCCAATTGCTGTGAATTGTAGTCTACCATGACCGGAATAAAAAATGAGTTGACTTGGTTAGTCTGTCAACAATGACTCAAATTGAGTCATACTTTCCCAAATTCTTGGGAAGTCCCACCACGAAATCCATGGCTATTCTCTCCCACTTCCACTCTGAAATGGGCATTCTCTGAAGCAGTCCTGCAGGTCTCTGGTGTTCATACTTTACCTGCTGGAAATTCTGACACTTGGACACAAAATCAACTATGTCCCTCTTCATCCCGGGCCACCAGTAAAGATGTCTCAAATTTCTGTACATTTTAGTCACACCCAGATGAATTGCGTACCCCAAACCATGAGCCTCTGCCAAAATATTCGGTATTATATCATCAACCTAAGGAACACAAATCCTCACCCTGAAATTTAGTAACCCGCCAGCATCCAATGTGGCATCCCTGGACTCCCCAGATATTACATTACCTCATAGCTTATTCAGTTGCGGATCTTGAAACTGCTTGGCATTTATATCCATTATGAAAGTGGCTTTAACTTCAACACTGGCCAATACCCCACCTCATCCTGAAATACCCAAGTGCATGAACTTGGACTCTAATGCCTAAATTTTCCTTGCTAGTGGTCGTTTGGACGCCCCCAAACAAGACAAACTTCCCATGCTAACTGTCTTCCGGCTTAATGAGACTGCCACGATATTAGCCTTACCCGGATGGTACTAAATAGTCACATCATAGTCCTTCAACAACTCCATCCACCTTATCTTCCTCAGATTCAAGTCCTTCTTAGTGAAAACATATTGCAGACTGCGATGATCAGTGAACACCTCACACTTGACACCATAGAGATAATGTCTCCAAATCTTGAGTACAAACACCACCGCTGCCAACTCTAAATCGTGAGTTGGATAGTTCCTCTCATGAACCTTCAACTGCCTAGAAGCATATGCTATCACATTCCTATCCTGCATCAACACAGTACCCAAACCTGAATGTGAAGAATCATAGTAAACAATAAAGTCTTTACCTTCAACCAACAAGGACAAAATAGGAGCCGTGGTCAGAAGTGTCTTGAGCTTTTGGAAGCTCTCCTCACACTTGTTGGACCACACAAACCATACCTCTTTCTGAGTTAGACTTGTCAAGTGAGTAGCAATAGACTCAAAATCCTTGATGAACCTCCGGTAGTAACCTGCGAGCCTAACAAAACTCCTCACCTCAGTCACAGATCCAGGTCAGACCCAACTCTTGACTTCCTCAATTTTCTGGGGATCTACCATCACCCCCTTTTCTGACACTACATGCCCCAAGAACGCAACTGAAGTCAACCGAAATTCACACTTGGAGAACTTTCGCATAAAGCTTTTGATGTCTCAATATCTCTAACATAACCCGGAGATGTTCAGCATGCTCCTCCCTACTCTTGGAGTGGATCAAAATATCGTCAGTAAAAACAATGACGAAAGAATCCAAATATGACTTAAATACCCCATTCATTAAACTCATGAATGTCGCTGGTGCATTAGTCAACCCAAAAGACATCACTAAAAACTCGTAATACCCATACCAAGTCTGAAAAGCAGTCTTAGGAATATCCTCGGGCCTAATTTTCAACTGATGATACCCTGACCTCAAGTCAATTTTCGAAAACACTGACGCACCATGTAACTGGTCAAACAGATCATCAATACGGGGTAAAGGGTACTTATTTTGAATGATAACCTTGTTCAACTGCCTATAATCTATGCACATTCGCATACTACCATCCTTTTTCTTTACAAACAATACCGGAGCACCCCAAGGCAAAGCACTAGGATGGATAAATCCCTTATCTAGGAGTTCCTGAAGCTGCGTATTAAGTTCTCTTAACTCTGTCGGAGCCATTCGATATGGAGGAATGGAAATTGGGCGAGTACCCGGCTCCAGGTCAATACAAAAGTCGATATCCCTGTCCGGAGGCATACCAGGAAAATCCACTGGGAACACCTCTCAAAACTCTGAAACAACTGGAACTGACTTAATAGATGGGGACTCCACACTATCATCCCAGATATGAGCTAAAAAGGCTAAACACCCTCTTCCTACTAGCTTCCTAGCCTGAACAAACGATATGATCTTGACTGGCTTAAGCCTGTAAACACCCTCCCACTCTAGCCTATCCTTACCTGGAATCTCTAGAGCAACAGTCTTGGTGTTACAATTTAACACAGCATGATAAGGGGATAGCCAAGCCATGCCCAAAATGATATCAAAGTCAACCATGTCCAGAATTACCAAGTATGCAACCTCACAAACACAACAGAGCAATCACGATACACGTGAGTCTCAATCACAGACTCACCCACTGGGGTAGAAACATGGATAGGGGAATCAATATCATATATTAAGTCCAGACCCGAAGCAAACTTCACAGACACATAAGAATAAGTAGAACCTATGTCAAAAAGCATAGAATCCATCCTATCACAGACTAGAATTGTACCTGTGATCACCGCATCTGATGCCTTAGCCTCTGACCTCCCTGGGAATGCGTAACACTGAGCCCAATCATCAATTCAAGCTACTTCCCTTGCTGGTTGTGCCCTAACCCTTCCTGCGCTGTCATTCCCCCTGTCTCCCCGGCCTCCTTGAAAGTTACCTCACCCACACTGTGAACGACCTCTAGCATGACCACCTCTACCTGCTAAGACCACAGCCTTAGACTGCTGCTGAACCTGATTACCAGTCTGCCTGTGAGGGCATTCCCTTTTAAAGTGGCCCAGATCACCATAATGGAAGCAACCACGATCAAGTGTAGGCCTGCTGGTAGATGTGTAAGAGGCTCTCTGGCCTCTAGGAGCTGAAAACTGCTGATTAGCTCCCGAACGACCACCTATAGCAGCTGGCAGAGCTAACTGAATAGGACGGGCTGAGTATACCTGCTGATTTTATCCCCTGAAGTACAAACCACCATAATTTCCCTCATTTCGGGGCTTCTTGGCTAATGCCTTAGCCTGCCCCGCTTGCTTTTCCCCTTCTAATTTCTTAACATAATACGTCACTACATTAAATCCCTTACCTGAAGAAGTCATGTGCACGGACAGTACCTATAGTTCAGTGTTCAGTCCCTTCACAAACAACAAACAATCGGACCCTCTCCTCCTCTGAACCCAACAACTGAGTAGCGTAACGAGACAAAGCATGGAACTTAGCCTCATAAGCAGAGACTGACATGCTTCCTTGTTCCAGATGCAAGAACTCAACCTTCTTCCTGTCTCTCAAAGTACGAGGTACATGCTTCTCTAAGAAGAGAGCATGGAACTCCTCCCAAGTCAAGGCAGGCAATGTCGATGGTCTACACTCTACCTGATTACTCCACCATTGCTTAGCGTCACCCTGTAGCTAAAATGTGACGAACTCAACCCCATGCTAACGTACGATACCCAACTTGTGCAATATTTCATAGCAATCCAAGATGAACTCATAAGCATCTTCCCTATCAATACCCTGAAATGTAGGAGGTTTCAGCTTGAGAAATTTGGTCAGCATCTCATGTTCATTTCTTGTCATTATCGGACCAAGTATTGGCCTGAAGAAATCACCGGTGCCTGAAGCTACATCTATCCTAGGAGTTGTAGTGACCACTGGTTGAGTGCCCAGAGCCTGGTTTGCAACACCCGCGGGGGTGGCTTCGGCACCAACCAAACCACTCAAGAAGTTCCAAGCCTGCTGAAATGCCTCGGGCGTCAAAGGGGGAAGGCATGTACCTCCAACCGGTGCTACCTCCGCCTGCGCCTCACCATCCTCAGCAAAAACCTCCACTTCTTTGACAACCTGCTCCTGAGGTGGGGGAGGGGTTGCTTCTCGCACTCTTGCAGCAGTTTGAGCTACACCCTTGGCGGGTGTGGCTCTACCTCGTCCACTGCCCCTTCCCCTGCCTCTACCATGGACAGTCGGGCCTGCTGCTGGGACCGCTGCTCTAGCTCTGTTGCTCCTAGTATTAACCATCTGCGAACAGAAGAGTGAATGAGTCAGATACCAATTTGTATCACCAGATACCAATTGGAATCAAGTTATAGCATGAAGAAAGAAAGAAGAGAGTTTTTCCTAAAGTCCTATAGCCTCTCGAGGACAAGTATAGACGTCTCCGTACCATTTCGCAAGACTCTACAAGACCCATTTTGGTATGATGAGATCAATGAACCTAGGGCTCTGATACCATCTTTGTCACGACCCATACTGCCGTAAGTAGCACTCACCCAACCCCCGGGTGCTCCGAACTTAACCGTTCTAATAGCTCAAAACCAATGTGCAAAAAGTAAACTAGCAATCAATATCAATAAAACAACTCTATTATAATAACCCTGCGGAAAATCTCCCCTAGAATCTGAAAGTCAATGTACCAAAACACTATCAAAACTAGAGTACGGGGATGCAGCCCCAATAAAAGAAATAGTCTAAGCCCAAAACAAGTGGGCTACGACTTTAAAAAGATAGAAATCAAGGCAGCTCAACCGAAGCAGCTCACCCTTGACGTCTGAAAGTGCTGGGACTACAAGTGAGGTTGCATGTCAACCGCTGGAAGATCGTCTGTACTCACAAAAGAAAAATAAGTGCAGTATTAGTACACAACCACCGTGTACTGGTAGGATCATCAGCCAGTTCCAAATAAATAGTGTATGAGTAGTACAACAAATCAAGTAAGATTACAAGAACACATGTAACAAGTCAACAGGCATACCTAGACTACAAGTCTCTCCCTAGCTTGTTCCCACATAAAATCCACTTTTATCGCTATGATCAACAATCAAGTATAACAATTAAACAACCCTCTTTATACAGTGTGGACCCACCCTGGGATCCCCTCTAAACAATACCTAAGTGTTAAACATGTAACCCGGTCTACACCAAGACCAACTCAAAATCAGATACAATAATAACCTGGCCTCTCAAGGACCATAAACAATTATCACATTTCAATAACACAACCCGTTCCACTCAGGGGACCCATAATGCAATAAAGTAAACTCGTACCAGGCGTGGTACCCAAGCCAACCAGTTAGTATTTCCCGTACCAGGCGTGGTACCCGAGCCAATCGTTAGTATATCCCATACCAGGCGTGGTACTCGAGTCAACCATTAGTATACTCATACCAGGCGTGGTACCCGAGCCAACCGAATGTCAACCAATCCATAGTCACAAATAATGAACAATCAACTTGTAAACCAATCAAGTAAAATACACAGTTCAATTCACCAGACTGTTAAACAGGACCATTAGACATTATTAAATCATTCTTTGAGTAATTCAAATATCATACAATTACTTAGATAAGAGTACACAAACAAATAAGGTATACAGGAATCAATAACCATCGCCTACCTCGAAATGATCCAAAGCTCTACTCAACCCGAGCTTTCCCGTTCTCTGAAATTCTTACTTGTTCTTGGTCTAAAACAATATACAAGTATTAAATTAATAAACATGGCCTATACATTACCCAGATTACACCAAATTCCAAACCCCAGGCCAACCATGATCATCCCACCTTTTTCCCAGGCTTTTCCACCATTAATTCTCCTAGTTCTACCATTTTTCATGGATATAATTAGAGAATTAAAGTCACATGATCATAATACAGTACTTTTAACCATACCCAAGGATTTTCACACCTAGAATCCCTCTCCTTCCCCGGATCCTACCATCCCTAAGTCATTCCCAATCTTTCCCCAAGTCTGCCCTTAGCAATTCTCTAGCGTAGGAAAAGTAGTACGGAGCTTGGGGAGTAGAAACCTTACCTTAGGGAAGAAAAATAATGCAAAATAGAGGAAAATTGCCTGGAATCGCCCTAGCCTTTTTCCCAAATGTGTTTGTGAAAACTGAATATTTTGGGAAATGTTTCTACTTTAAATCTCATCGAGCTCGCTATTGTAGTCCGCTCCGCTATAAAGGTACCGCCGTAGTGGAGTCATCTGCTATGGCAAAGGCTGACCGTCGTTGACTTCCGCTGTAGCAGTATTTTCTCCGCTACAACGGAGGTTGCTATGGTGGAGTGTCAACCGCCATGGCAGTTGACACAGAATAAAATGTCATAAAGTCCCCAAAATTGGTTCATTTTATAACACACTTATTTTTTTGACATCCCGGAACAACCCCTTCGCGTCAACCTTAATACCGGGAGTTCTACTTATCCAAATTTGATTCTAAAAGTCTCTCGGACTTCTTTATGTCTTAGCTAAATGGAAAAATAGCTCAAGTCAAGAATCCTTTCTTAATCCTTACTCGGATTGCCCTAGACCATACCTCGCTCCTAAACCGGCCAAGACTAGCCTAGCGTAGAATTTTCAACTCCCAAACTCGGAAATTCTCTAACCCAAAACTTGGCACGAAATATTTACCCACAATGACGAACCCGATTGTTACAATACTTTATTGCTAAACCAATCCACGTGCCAAGATAATGTCAAACATTTACTACGTTGAACCCTCACTTATAAATGAGAAAGCATCATTATTCATTATTGATAAGGCACGAGTCTAACATCTATTGTTTTCTCCCCTTATCATCAAAATATTTGGTAAAAGAACATCCAACCATTACCTCAAATCCAATTAGCTTATGAATTTTTGAAAACTTTTGGAACACTTTTTCTAAATAAATATGGGCTATGATGTCTTCATAGTCAAGTTTGGTAAGGAAGAAAGTACGCATAAAGCTCTCCCCAGATGCAAAAAGTCAATCAGACAAGTAGGTTCAAGAAAATTCTGCTCCCCCAATAATAAAATTAAGAATACAAGATAAATTTTCACAAATTTCTTGATACCTAAGAATTAAGAAAAGAATCCTTCTACCCCTCCATTAATAGTGTACAAATCACTCGTAACATGCCTAAACAAGAAAATTATTTCCTTCTGCAAACAAAAAAAAGACTAATTACATTTCTAGGGACAATATGAGAAATAAAGGTCCTATTCCAAAAAAAAGGGTGATGCCAACTTGCAAACAACATGTAACACAATAGGTATGGAGTCTCCAAAATTAATGGATAATTTTATTAAACGGATAAATTTAAACATCATTTTTATTTTGCTAAGTCTTTTCATGTTTGAGAAGACAATGAGCTACAGTAATTTTGCTAATCTGAAAAAACTTAATATCATGCAAAAAGATAATAATAATAATCCTAAAACTCCTGCAAGGCCCACATCAAATTAATTTAATCAATTAACACGTGTCCTTAATCAATAACCTAGCCAATACTTAAGTGAAAATATTCCTAAGCAACTGAAGAGTCGGATTATTATAACCACTAATCACATTAAGGTCAACTTACACATAGTGAAGAATTTTGAAGAGACGTCTAATTTCATACATGAGTGCAATCTATTGCATGTGAATTTTGTTGCAGTTGATTGCAAACCATTAGACAATTTAAAAATATAGCCACCTCGAACTACTTAAGGCACCACCCTAGTTGAAATAATAACCTCTCCCCATATTACATACTTAAGTTTCACATCTCAATATGCTCAAATAACCTCTACAATCTCCCCTAATAAAGAAAAGGCAATTAGAATTTCAAAAGATCCTCAGCGAAGCAAAGTCACTTAAGAATATCATGAATCTATCAAATTTGCATGACCTACAACAAACTAAAAATAGTTCAATTCATACTCTGACAGTATTTAATCAGTTGCTACACTTCATAATACTACCTTTGTCACTAGGTTATACCCCAAATTCTTTGCTAGAAATAGATTTGGAAAAATAAGCTCTAGATTTTAAATTAGACATGAGGATCATCAAGTGATGGTGGTCATTCAGAACACAATGTTTCTAGACCAGATGGTAGCAGCGAGGTTGCCACAATCCGATTTTTAATTTAGTCGCGATTGACATTCAGTGTCTTACTTGATCGAGTATATTTTTGTAATTTTTTTTATATCTTAACATGCAAACTAAAATATTTAAATAATATAATACTTTCTTCTTGTGTCTCAAAAACTCAAGTCTAAAAATATTTTATTTATTTCATCTTTATTTTTAAAAAAAAATCATAAAAATCATGTAAATTATCTGAACTAACTTATGACCTTAATTAAATCATCTAGGAAGTTTTAAGAAATATATTTATTGCTCTGAATAAAGATTTTTTGGCTAATTCTCAACTAAAAATAAATGTAAAGTGAAAGATTGAAAATAAAGAAACTCATGAACTCCACGGTTTCTAGGGAGACTCGTCTATATAACTTGTAATCCTCCCAATAAAATTAAAAAGGGACATAAAAAGAAACATGATATGCATTGACTTAAAATCATAAACTTTTTTTAAATATCTAACGTAAACAACTTGTGCTTTTTTTAAGATCATTCTTTATACCTTTTATAGGAAGTACTTTTTTCTTCTTCTTTTTTTTGTTTTAGGGAGAATCCAGAAATTCTGATATTCTTCTTCTTCTTTTTTCGTTTTAGGGAGAACCCAGAAATTTTGATATTCTTCTTCTTAAATAGTCAAGGATAATTTTCGCCTGATTGTCGAGACCCTATTATTGTGGTGATACACATATTAAGATTCTTAATATATATCTATATTTGAGTCTTACTATTAATTTTTTATATTGTCCGAATCAGTGGTATATTTATAAATCTAAGTCTTATCAAAGCTTATAATACCCGAATCAATAATATACTGCTAAATCTACTCTGATATGAGAGTTTTGAAGTGTCATAAATGCCATGGGCTACTAACCTCTCTTTTATATGAAGACTCCCTAAAATTGTTATGAATAATTCTTGAAACATAAAAACTCAAACAACATTATTTCTTTAGAATTCGCATCAAAACAGTTCGATAATAAAATAATTTATGTTCAAGTAGTTTGAAATCAAATCAAATTTTTCTCAAAAACTGATCCATCATTTATACAAAAGAGAATTCAACATGCGAAAGCATTTGAAATTCTGATAAATATGTAAATATATGAAATGCAATTTTGAAAATAAGAAAATGTACTTTATAAGATAAAATGGAATATTGTTCAATGTACTTCCTATCATTCATCAATAGATAACATGAGCCCATTTCTCCAATCAAAATTAACATTAACGTTATAATAATTTAACCAAAACACATAAATGATCTTTGTGAGAAGATATCTTTAACAAAAAAATATATCTCAACTCACCTTAATTTCTATGTTGAGCGCAAGTGCAAACTCCAATCCAAGTAATCACGTCAATGAATCATATTCCACATTATCAACATTCAAAATCTTCAATTCCCACTCAATATAACTAAGTAACCCAATGTTTATCTTTATTGTATCACTATTAGAAATATAAAAAATCACCGTTAATCAATAAAAAATTTGTGTTATAAAATAATATTATGATTTTCTCACCTATTTTTTATCAAATCAACTCACTGAGAAAACACATGAAAAAAATAGATTCTCATTGAAACACTGAGAAGCTTTATAAGTGTGAAAACACTACTATTTTTTCTCACTGATTCAATTAAAATATCTGTAGGAATAATCACTGGACATTTTTTAGTAGGAAATTTCAATGAGAAATAGTAATTTTTTAGTAGTGAATGTTACTTGCACCTTCTAAAAAATATAAATATTTTAAATCTTATCTAATCTTATATGATAGCAAATTCATCTTAGCATCCGCATATTTGCAATACTTATCTTGTGGATACATTTGACTTTAGTGCCCCCACACTCACTGTCACATAACATAGTTGTCTTATAATTGCTTTATAGAGCATACCTTTGACTTTGATCGTCATTCTTCTATCACATAACATTCCAGTAGCAGTTCTCAATTTCAACCCTTCAATTTTAATTCTATTAGTAACATCTTTATCTATCATCCATTCTCTTAAAATAACGAGCCTAAATATCTAAATTGCTTACATCTTAGAACTGCAATCCCATCTAATTTTACCCCAACTTCGCTCTTCTCATGCTGACTAAACTTGTAGTACATGTATTCATATCTTACTTCTACTTATCCTGAAATCCTTACTCACTAAAGTGCTTCTCCTGTTGGTTTTGATTCAGCCGCTTACAGTTCAAGCTTTTGATTGACATACTCTGTAATGACCCGGTCCGTTGTTACGGGTAGTCCAATCGTGCCAAGTTTTAGAGTTAGAAAACTCTGGATTTTGGGGTTTGAAATTCTGGGCTAGGCTATCCTCGGCTGGTTTAGGAGCGAGGCATAATCTAGGGCCATCTAGGTAAGTATGGGGTCGAATGTCTTGTGTTGAGCTAGTTTTCCTCGTATCTAACACATAACGGAGTCTGGGGGACTTTTCAGAATTGAATTTGAGTAATTAAAACTCCCGGAATCGAGGTTGACGTGAAGGGGTTATTTCAGGACGTCGGGAAAATAAGTGTATTGTAAAATGGATTGATTTTGGAGATTTTACGACTTTCTGTCCCGTGTCAACCGCTATAGCGGTTGACACTTCGCCTAGCGACCTCCACCATAGCGGAAAAATTACCGCTACAGCAGAAGTCAACGTCGGTCAGCCTCCGCTATAGCGGGCGACTCCGCTACAGAAAAACTTCTATAGTGGAGCAGACCGCTATAGTGGACTCGATGGGTATTAAAGCTGAAACATTTTCCAAAATAATCGATTTTCACAATTTCATTTTGGGAGAAGGGCAAGGTGATTCCAAACATTTTTTCTCCATTTTTCCATTGTCTTCTTCCCTAAGGTAAGGTTTCTACTCCCCAGTCTTTGTAATACTTTTCCTATGCGGTAGAATTGCTAGGAGGGAACTTGGGGGAAGGTTGGAATAACCTAGAAATGGAAGAATCCGGGGAAGAAGGGGGATTCTAGACATGAATATTCTTGGGTATTGTTAAAAGTAATATATTATAATCATAGGTTGTTAAATTCTCTATTTTTATCCTTAAAAATGATAGAACTAGGGAAATTAACGGTGGAAAGCCCGGGAAAAATGGTGGAATGATCATGGATGGCCTGGGGTTTTGGGATTTGCTATAATTCGGGTAATGTACAGGCCTTGTTTGTTAATTTTGTGTACTTGTATGTTATGTTAGACCAAGAACGAGAAAGAAATCCGGAACATGAGAAAGTTCGGGTTGTGTAGAGCTTGGATCATTTCGAGGTAGGTGATGGCTTACGATTCGTATGAATATTGTATGTTCTTATACTCTTATCTAAGTGGTTGTATAAATTGCATTGCACAGAGGGATTGTGTAGAATGTCTAAGAGTCCTGTTTTACAGACTGTGAGTTGAACGGTGTGTACTTGTTGGTTTACAAGTTGTGTGTTTATTATTTGACAGTGGATTATTGACATTCGGTTGGCTCAGGTACCACGCCTGGTACAGGTATACTAATAGTTGGCACGAGTACCACGCCTGGTACAGGTATAACAAACGGTTGGCACGGGTACCACGCCTGGTATGAATTACTAATGGTTAGCTCGGGTACCACACCTGGTATGGGTTTATTTTTCTATATCATTGCATTCATTAACTGATATTGGTTTCGTGAGTGAACCGAGATGTTTGTTGAATTGTGATATTGACTGGTGGTCCATGAGTGACCGAGAATTCTGTTATATCTGTTGAATTGGTCTTGGTTTAGACTGGGTTATCTGTTAACACTTAGGTGTTGTCTAGAGGGGATCCCAGGGTGAGTCCGGGCTAGGCAGAAAGGATGGTTATGTGTATCTGACTGTTGCTTATGGTTACTAAGGGTGGATTTCAGGCGGGAACAAGTTAGGCAGAGACTTGTAGTCTAAGGGAGCCTGTTAGTATTGTTGCATGTCTTCCATACATTTTACTTGATATTGTTGTACTGCTTATACACTGTTAATTTGGAAACTGGTTGATGATCCTACCAGTACACAGTGGTGGTGTACTGATACTGCACTTGCTTGTCTTTCTTGTGAGTACAGGCAATCTTCCAGCGGCTGAGACGCGACCTCATCTGTAGTACCAGCGTTCCAGACTTCAAGGGTGAGCTGTTCGATCAAGCTGATTTGGACCTATCTTTAGAGTTGTAGCCCATTTGTTTCGGGCTTAAACTATTTCCTTTATGTTTTGGGGTTGCATCTCCGTACTCTAGACATTGATAGATTGTTTGGTACTGCGATTTTCATATTCTAGGGGGTAATTTCCGTAGGTTAATGTTAATGAAGTAGTTTCCTTATTTATTGAATGCTAGTTTACATTTTGCACTTGGTTTTGAGCTGTTAGAATGGTTAAGTGTGGGGAAGTGATGATTCGCTCACCCGGGGGGGTTGGGTGAGTGCCACTCACGGCGGTCTGGGTCGTGACAAAGATGGTATCAGAGCCCTAGGTTCATTGATCTCGTCGTACCAAATAGGTCTAGTAGAGTCCTGCGGAATGGTTCAGAGATGTCCATACTTTTCTTCGGGAGGCTATGGGGCTTTAGGAAAAACTCTCTCTTCTTTCTTTCCTTCGTGCTATAACTTGATTCCAATTGGTATCTGGTGATACAAATTGGTATCTAACCTCATTCATTCTTCTATCCGCAGATGGTTAACACATGGAATAATAGAGCTAGAGCAGCGGGCCCAGCAGCAGGCCCGACTGTCCGTGGTAGAGGTAGGGGAAGGGGAAGAGGATGAGGTAGAGCCACACCCGCCAGGGGTGGGGCTCGAGCTGCTGATGATGCACGCGAGGCAACCCCTCCCCTACCTCAGGAGCATGTTATTGAGGAGTTAGAAGTTGTTTTGAAGATGGTGAGACTCAGGAGGAGGCGGCACCGGTTGGGGGTGCAGGCCTTCCTACTTTGACACCGGAAGCCTTTTAGCAGGCTTGGAACATTCTGAGTGGGTTTGTCGGTACTGGAGCCATACCCGCAGCTTATGCAAATCAGCCCTTGGATACTCAGTCAGCAGTTACTGCAGCGCCTAGGATGGACGCAGCTTCGGGCACGAATGATTTCTTCAGGCCAATGCTAGGCCCAGTGATGACAGGGAATGAGCATGAGATGCTGACCAAGTTTCTCAAGCTGAAACCTCCTACGTTTCAAGGTACGGATAGGGAGGATGCTTATGCATTTATCTTGGATTGCTATGAGAGGTTGCACAAGTTGGGTATTGTACGTCAGCATGGGGTTGAATTTTTCACTTTTCAGCTGCAGGGTGATGCCAAGAAGTGGTGAAGGTCTCATGTCGAGTGTCGGTCTTCTGTTCTACCTTCACTGACTTGGGAGCAGTTCCACGCTTTGTTTCTAGAAAAGTATGTCCCCCGTACTTTGAGAGACCGGAAGAAAGATGAGTTCTTGAACTTGGAGCAGGGAAGAATATCAGTCTCGGCTTATGAGGCTAAGTTCCATGCCTTGTCTCATTTTGCTACACAGATGTTGGGTTCCAAGGAGGAACAGGTCCGATTATTTATCAAGGGTATGAATACAGAACTGCAGGTATTGTCAGTGCAGATGACTTCTTTACGAAAGGGCTTTAATGATGTGGTGAATTATATGAAGTTAGAGTGAGTGAGGCAAGCGGAGCAGGCTAAGGCTTTAGCCAAGAAGCCCCAAAATGAGGGAATATTTGGTGGTTCATACTCCAGGGGCCAAAATCAGTAGGCTTACTCGGCCCTTCCTATTCAGTTAGCTTTGCCAACTACTACAGGTGGTCGTTAGGGAGCTCAGCCTTCAGCTCCTAGAGGCCATGGAGCGTCATATACATCACCTAACAGACCCACACTGGACTGTGGTTGCTTCCATTGTGGTAATTTGGGCCACTTTAAGAGAGAGTTTCCATATAGGCAGAAAGGTAATCAGGGTCAGCAGCAGCTTAGAGCAGTGGTCCCGGCAGGCAGAGGCGGTAATGCTCGGGGTCATCCACAGGGTGGATGAGGTAATTTTCAGAGAGGCCGGGGAGACAAGGGGAACGGCGGTGCAGGCAGGGGCGCAGTGCAGCCAGCCTGAGAAGTTGCCCGGATTGATGATCGAGCTCATTGCTATGCTTTTCCAGGGAGGACTGAGGCTGAAGCCTCAGATGCGGTGATCACAAGTACCATTCTTATCTGCGATAAAAGAGCTTCGGTATTATTTGACCCAGGTTCTACATATTCTTATGTGTCTGTGAGTTTTGCGTTGGGTTTGGATCTAAATTATGATATCCTTGATTCCCCTATCCATGTTTCTACCCCGGTTGGAGAGTCTGTAATTGTGACTCATATTTATCGTGACTATTCTGTGGTGTTTGTTGGGTTGCATACTTGGGTAGACTTGGTAATTCTGGATAGTGTTGATTTTGATATTATCTTGGGTATAACCTGGCTATCTCCTTATCATACTGTGTTGAACTGTAACACCAAGACTGTGGCTCTAGAGATTTCGGGTAAGGATAGACTAAAGTGGGAAGGTGTGTACAGGCCTAAGCCAGTTAAGATAATATCATTCGTTCGGGATAGGAAGCTAGTGAAGAGGGGGTGTCTGGCCTTCTTGGCTCATCTCCGGGATGATAGTGTGGAGTCTCCATCTATTGAGTCAGTTCCGGTGGTTTCTGAATTTTTAGAGGTATTTCCAGCGGACCTGCCTGGTATGCCTCCGGACAGGGACATAGATTCTGTAATGATTTGGAGCCAGGCACTCGTCCTATTTCCATTCCTCCGTATCGTATGGCTCCGGCAGAATTAAGGGAACTTAAGACTCAGCTGCAGGAACTCCTAGATAAGGGATTTATACGTCCCAGTGCTTCGCCTTGGGGTGCTCCGATTTTATTTGTAAAGAAGAAGAATGGTAGTATGTGGATGTGCATAGACTATAGGCATTTGAACAAGGTGACCATCTGGAATAAGTACCCCCTACCCCATATAGATGATTTGTTTGACCTGCTTCAGGGTGCATCGGTATTTTTGAAAATTGACTTGAGGTCGGGGTACCATCAGTTAAATATTAGGCCTGAGGACATTCGGAAAACTACTTTTTAGACTCTCTATGGGCATTACGAGTTTCTAGTAATGTCGTTTGGTTTGAACAATGCGCTGGCAGCATTCATGAGTTTGATGAATGGGGTATTTAAGTCGTATTTTGATTCCTTCGTAATTATGTTTATCGATGATATTTTGATCTACTCTAAGAGTAGGGAGGAGCATGCTAACCATCTTCGAGTTGTGCTAGATATATTGAGACGCCAAAAGCTTTAGGCAAAATTCACTAAGTGTGAATTTTGGTCGACTTCAGTTGCATTTTTGGGGCACGTAGTGCCAGAACAAGGGGTGATGGTAGACCCCCAAAAAATTGAAGCAGTCAAGAGTTGGGCTTGGCTTAGCTCTGTGACTGAGGTGAGGAGTTTTGTTAGGCTTGCAGGGTACTACCGGAGGTTTGTTAAGGATTTTGCTTCTATCGCTACTCACCTAACAAGGCTGACACAGAAAAATGTATTGTTTGTGTGGTCTGAAAAGTGCGAGGAGAGCTTCCAAAAGCTCAAGACACTTCTGACCACGGCTCTTGTATTGTCCTTGTCGGTCGAAGGTAAAGACCTTATTGTTTACTGTGATGCTTCACATTCTGGTTTGGGTGCTGTGTTGATGTAGGATAAGAATGTGATAGCCTATGCATCCAGGAAGTTGAAGGTGCATGAGAGGAATTACCCGACTCGCGACATAGAGTTGGCAGTGGTGGTTTTTGCACTAAAGATTTAGAGACACTATCTTTATGGTGTCAAGTGTGAAGTATTCACGGATCATCGCAGTCTACAGCATGTGTTCACTCAGAAAGATTTGAATCTGAGGTAGAGAAGGTGGATGGAATTGTTGAAGAACTATGATGTGACCATTCAATACCATCCGGGTAAGGCTAATATGGTGGCAGACACGTTGAGCCGGAAGACAGTTAGCATGGGTAGTTTGGCTTGTTTGGGGGTGTCCAAACGACCACTAGCCAAGGAAATTCGGACTTTAGAGGCCAAGTTCATGCACTTGGGGGTTTCAGAACAGGGTGGTTTGTTGGCCAGTATTGAGGTCAAAGCCACTTTCATAGAGGAAATAAAGGCCAAACAGTTTCAGGATCCGAAATTGAGTAAGCTTCGAGGTAAGGTAATATCTGGGGAATCCGGAGACATCATGCTAGACTCTGGAGTAGTGTTGAATTTCAGGGGAGGATTTGTGTTCCTCGTGTTGACGATATAATTCAGGAAATCTTGATAGAAGCTCATGGTTCGCGGTACTCAATTTATCCGAGTGTGACTAAAATGTACAGGAACTTGAGGCAGCGTTACTGGTGGCCCAGGATGAAGGGGACATGGTTGACTTTGTGTCCAAATGTCAGAACTGCCAGCAAGTAAAGTATGAACCCCAGAGACCTGCAGGACTACTTCAGAGGATGCCAATTCCAGAGTGGAAGTGGGAAAGGATAGCCATGGATTTCGTGGTGGGTCTTTCCAAGACACTAGGGAAGTATGACTCAATTTGGGTTATTGTTGACAGGCTGACCAAGTCCTCTCATTTCATTCCGATCAGGGTAGATTACAATTCGCAGCAATTGGCTAAAATCTACATGAAGGAGATTGTGAGATTGCATGGGGTGCCACTGTCCATCATTTCAGACAGGGGTACGCAGTTTACTTCCAAGTTCTGGGGAAAGCTACATGAAGAGTTGGGTACACAACTCACTTTTGGCATAGCCATCCATCCTCATACTGATGGTCAGTCAGAGAGGACGATTCAGGTATTGGGGGACATGCTGAGAGCATGTGTGATGGACTTCGGAGGTTATTGGGACCAGTTCCTACCGTTGTGTGAATTCTCATACAATAATAGCTATCACTCCAGTATTGACATGGCACTATTCGAGGCATTGTATGGGAGGAGCTGCAGATCACCGGTTAGGTGGTTTGAGAAAAAGGCGATGTAAAGCCTTTAGGAGTGGAACTAGTAAAGGAAGTGCAGGAAAGGGTAAGGGGCATTCAGGCCAAGTTGTTGGCTGCCCAAAGCAGGCAGAAAGAGTATGCAGATCGCAAGATCTGGGACATGGAATTTCAGGTTGGTGAATAGGTATTGTTGAAAGTTTCACCAATGAAGGGAGTTATGCGATTTGGTAAGAAGGGCAAGCTTAGCCCT
The DNA here is from genome assembly GCA_003996215.1 of Jaltomata sinuosa. Lineage (NCBI taxonomy): Eukaryota > Viridiplantae > Streptophyta > Magnoliopsida > Solanales > Solanaceae > Jaltomata > Jaltomata sinuosa. Next base: position 755,263 of record QJPP01000524.1, read on the forward strand.
CGGTTCATCGGTCTGTTTGAAGTTCTTGAAATTGTGGGGCCAGTGGCTTACAAGTTAGCACTGCCACCCAGTTTGTCGGGCATCCATCCGGTATTCTATATATCCATGCTTAAGTGATACCATGGGGATGGGGACTATATCATCAAGTGGGATGAGGTGCTTTTCGATAAAGATCTTCGTTATGAAGAGGAACCAGTCTTTATTCTTGTCCGGGATGTTCGAAGGTTGAGGACAAAGGTGATTGATATGGTAAAGGTTCAGTGGAAGCATCATCCAGTTGAGAAATCCACTTGGAAAACCGAGAAGGACATGCGGGATAAGTACCCTCAATTGTTTGAGAATTCAGGTACTACACTTTCCTTATTTTATTTCCGTAAATTCGGGTTTGATCATTCGGGGATGAACGATGGATAAATTGGTATCTGTTGTAACGACTGGGTCCGTTGTTATGGGTTATCCAATCGTGCCAAGTTTTAGAGTAAGAAAACTCTGGATTTGGGAGTTTGAAATTCTGGGCTAGGCTAGTCTCAGCCGGTTTAGGAGCGAGGCATAGTCTAGGGCCATATGGGTAAGGATGGGATCGGATGTCTTGTGTTGAGCTAGTTTTTCTCGTAGCTAACACATAACGGAGTCTGGGGGACTTTTCGGAATCAAATTTGGGTAAGTAGAACTCCCGGAATTGAGGTTGACATGAAGTGGTTATTTCAGGACGTCGGGAAAATAAGTGTGTTGTAAAATGGATTGATTTTGCAGGTTTTACGACTTTTTGTCTCGTATAGCAATTGACACTTTGCCCGAGCAGAAAAATTACCGCTACAATGGAAGTCAACGTCGGTCAGCCTCTGCCATAGAGGGTGACTCCGCTACAGCGGAACCGCTATAGTGAACCGGACCGCTATAGCAGACTCGACGGGAATTAAAGCTGAAACATTCCCCAAAATATTCAGTTTTCACAATTTTATTTTGGGAGAAAGGCAAGGCGATTCCAGGCGTTTTTCCTCTATTTTTCCATTGTCTTCTTCCCTAAGGTAAGGTTTTTACTCCCCAGTCTTCGTAATACTTTTCCTATGCGGTAGAATTGCTAGGAGGGAACTTGGGGGAAGGTTGGAATAACCTAGGAATGGTAGAATCCGGGAAAGAAGGGGGATTCTAGACATGAATGTTCTTGAGTATTGTTAAAAGTATGATATTATGATCATACATTGTTAAATTCTCTATTTTTATCCGTAAAAATGATAGAACTAGGGAAATTAATGGTGTAAAGCTCAGAAAAAAAGGTGGAATGATCATGGGTGGCCTGGGGTTTTGGGATTCGCTATAATCCGGGTAATGTGCAGGCTTTGTTTGTTAATTTCATGTACTTGTATGTTATTTTAGACCAAAAACGAGAAAGGAATTCGGAACACGAGAAAGCTCGGGTTGAGTAGAGCATGGATCATTTCGAGGTAGGTGATTGCTTAAGATTCATGTGAATGTTGTTGTTCTTGTACTCTTATCTAAGTGGTTGTATGAATTGCATTGCTTAGAGGGATTGTGTAGAATGTCTAAGAGTCCTATTTTACAGTCTGTGAGTTGAACGGTGTGTACTTGTTGGTTTACAAGTTGTGTGTTTATTATTTGACTATGGATTATTGAAATTTGGTTGGCTCGGGTACCACGCCTAGTACAGGTATACTAACGGTTGGCACGGGTACCACGCCTGGTACAAGTATAGCAAACGGTTGGCACTGGTACCACACCTGGTACGAATTACTAACGGTTGGCTCGAGTACCACACCTGGTACAGGTTTATTTTTATGTATTATTGCATTCATTGACTGATATTGGTTCCGTGAGTGAACTGGGTTGTTTGTTGAATTGTGATATTGACTGGTGGTCCTTGAGTGATCGGAAATTCTGTTATATTTATTGAATTGGTCTTGGTTTAGGCCGGGTTATCTGTCAACACTTAGGTGTTGTCTAGAGGGGATCCAAGGGTGAGTCCGGGCTAGGCAGAAAGGATGGTTATGTGTATCTGACTGTTGCTTATGGTTACTAAGGGTGGATTTCAGGCGGGAACAAGTTAGGCAGAGACTTGTAGTCTAAAGGAGCCTGTTAGTATTGTTGCATGTCTTTCATACATTTTACTTGATATTGTTGTACTGCTTATACACTGTTTATTTGGAAACTGGCTGATGATCCTACCAGTACACAGTGGTGGTGTACTGATACTGCACTTGCTTGTCTTTCTTGTGAGTACAGGCAATCTTCCAGCGGCTGAGACGCGACCTCATCTGTAATACCAGCGTTCCAGACTTCAAGGGTGAGTTGTTCGATCAAGCTGGTTTGGACCTATCTTTAGAGTTGTAGCCCATTTGTTTCAGGCTTAAAAGTATTTCCTTTATATTTTGGGGTTGCATCCCCGTACTCTAGACATTGGTAGATTATTTGGTACTGCAACTTTCAGATTCTAGGGGGTAATTTCCGCAGGTTAATGTTAATGAAGTAGTTTCCTTATTTATTGAATGCTAGTTTACTTTTTGTACTTGGTAATGAGCTGTTAGAACGGTTAAGTTCGGAGAAGTGATGGTTCGCTCACCCGGGAGGTTGGGTGAGTGCCACTCACGACGGTCTGGGTCGTGACACACTCATTGATTTTGTATTCTCTAGAAAATTATAACATACACTATAAGACCTAATTATCTTGTATCTTGTTGGTATGATCATCCATAACTAGAGTAAACAAGTAGAGACGATCCCTAGTGTATATCAACTGCTATAGGAAACTCTTTTATATGTCCTACTAGCGTTCTCACACTAGTGACGAGTGACGACTCCTTGATACTTGTCATTTATGACATTTATATATTAATATGTTTTTTTCAAACCCACTAAAAGACTTGTGGTACTCTATCACATGCTTTTTCTAGGTCAATGAACACTACAAATAGATATTTTTTTCTTTCGCGATAAGTTTTATCAATACTTTTGCTAAGAATATAGCCTCCATTATGAATTTATAGTTTCATAACTCAAGCCTATGACATGTATTGTCCGCTTTGGCCTAACAAATCTCAAGAATCTATTGGTTGGGCTACATCATCATCATAGCACGCATACCATATGAACATGAGCTATGCCTTAGAAAACTCTTCACCTTCATCTCCCATTTCGATGTGAAATTCGCCTAAGGTATCATGTGCATCTCATCTTTATAAATTTGTCAGCCTAGAAGTCTGCATGTCTTGCTTGACTCACCCTCAGGGGCGGAGCTACAGTATAAGACGGGGGTTCGGGCGAACCCAGTATCTTTGGTGTAGACTCTATATTTGTACTAAAAAATCAAAACAAAAATATGTATAGGTTGCGTTCGAACCCAGATGCAAAGCAAGGCAAATGGTTCAGTGGCAACCGAGCGGCTGGCAAAGACCTTGTTCCATGGGATGTGAGTTCGAAACCGACTAGCATCATTATTTGTTGCCTACTTTTTTGCTTAATATGCTCTCTCCATAAAAATAATATCAATAAAAAATTAAAAATGCTCTCAGCACTCCATGTTTTTTTCACCTTTTCCTATATATAAAAAAATAAAAAATGCTCTCTTTCGCAAGTTTTCTTTTCACCTTTTCTTATATATAGATTCTTTCTATTTTTTAAAAAATATAATAAAAACAATAATGATAGTGCTTATATTTATATACCAAGTAGTTCGTCACTTTTTAAAATATATTAAATACTCATACTTATTTGTTAATTTGACGGTTGTTACGTTAGCTTAAGGTCGTTGTCCTGTCTTAAAATTCAGAACCCACAAACCTCAAATCCTGGCTCCGCCTCTGCTCACCCTCATTAGTCGACCCTCCATCAGGGGCATCATTGGAGGTTTTCCCCACCAACATACTGAGGAAATACTAACTCTGATACCATATTTATCAAGACTCAAGTCCATGACACGTATTATCCCCTTTGGCCCAACAGGCCTCGCGTACATGTCCCTTGGGCAACACCATTATTGAGCTCGAAAGTATGTATACCATGTGAACTAGAAGTATATCTTATAAAAAAATTTACTTTCCTCTTCCATTCCGATGTGGATTCACCTAAGATATTATGTGCATGCTCCTCATCTTTAGAAGCTTGTCAACCTAGAAGTCTGCCAGTCCTGCTTGACTCGACCTCTGTCAGGGGCATCACATATCGAGCATAAATTCAAATTGATTCTCAATCACTTTTATTGTAATCCTACGTCAACGATCTATCACTCTTTTCCAGAATTTCATTGTATGCCTCGTGAGTTGAATGTTGCATGTGTACAAGCTCTTTAGTAAAATTTATAATATAATACTTTTACGTATTTGGCTTTATATTAGATAAATTGGGATAAAATTTTAAAGGACTTTGGAAGAAGAGCTTTGGAGAAGTACATATTTATTATCTTGGTATTTTTTTCTTGATATTATTAATTTTGAGATTGTTATCTCACAACAATTGTGGTATAAAAATAACATAATAATTATGATATAAATAATCCTAGGATTGTTTATATTGAAATCAAAATTTCAACCAAATATGAATATCTAATTTTTGTCCTGCCTCATTTAATAATTTTTTAATTTTTCAACCTGCCCTACTTCACCTTATTTAGTCCGTTCTCGCCTCGCCCTGCCCTGCCCCGCCCCATTTAAATACACATGAAAAAAAAGGTATCAGAACCACCCTAGTTATGTGGGGTTCTATTTTTATGTCGTAGAAATTTATTTAACTAATTTACCTAGTGGGATTATTGTAAAGAAGTGAAGAAAACCTGTGAATGTTGGAAAAAGATGGGCGGGTATCATGTGTAGTTAGTTCATCAGGTGTACAATATCCTATATTAATTAAAATCACCCCTTTCATTATATCTTCCCTTATTTACTTTTACTATATAATAGAAGAGTGAATGAGAGGAGCTTAGGGTCAAGAGGGTATTTTCGTCATTACAGCATAAAAAAGCATTTCTATTGGATGGGCATAATAACTTATTGTAGCTCCTTTTGAAATTTTTTAATCTCTTTGACTGTTCTACCCTTTGCTTATGTCATGACCACTTTTTGCCTTAAAAAACCTTCATGTGGGCTCCACTTGCCCATTGTTTTACTTCTTTCTCTTTTTTCTTCTTGGTACCATGTTTTACTTCTTTCTTTGATATCACTTAGAAATATTTTTGTATTTTTTGGTCTGCAAAAGTTTTGGTAAATCCTTGTACATATTTCTGTGTGGTACATTTTTGTATGCTTTTGCTGCCTTTAGGATAAAAAAGGATAATGAGTATTCGTTTTGTCCAACACTATAACAATTCTAATATTTAATATTCTAAAAAAATCTTTAGACGAGTGTTAAAGTTTCACAGAAATTGATGAATTAATGAAAACTTATGATAGAAAAATTATTAGCTAAGGAAGGACCGGATCATAAGGATCTATTGTACACAAGACAAATAAATTAATAGAAAGATCATAATTAATATTTAATATCCAGATATTTTATTATTTTGTATAAAATTATATAGAAAAACTTTGATCTTTCTAATAAAATTGTCTTTGTAGTCCATCCTAATTCTATATTTTCTTTAAATATTTTATCATGTTACTATTTTTTTTCCTATACAATAGAAGTAGTGGTTTCAACATGGTTGATCACAATAATTTACAATTTAAATTATTTAAAAATTATATAAAAATCTAAAAACTGTATAAAAAATTTGGTTGACTCTTCAAATTTCATTAGTGCCACATAAATTGGGATGGCGAGAGTGACATATATTATCTAAAAATTATGTAAAAAAATATTATAAATCATAATAATTAATAACTTAAAATATTTAAAAATCATACAAAAAATTCGATTGACTCTCTAAATTTCATTTGTATCACATAAATTGAGATTAAAAAAAATAACATAGATTGGTCCAGAAAGAAAATTGACCATTTGCCCTTCTTCTTTTATAAAATTACATTAATTTAAAAAGTTTTTTTAGTAATTTATATATTTTAAAATTACGTAATAAGCATTATAAATCATAATATTTAATAATTTAAAATATATTAAAAAAAATTGATTGACTCTCGAAATTTATTAGCGTCACGTAAGATGGACAAAAGAAGTAACATAGAAGAGGGAATGAGAGCAGCTTAGGGTCAAAAAGGAAATTGACCACTTTGCCCTCTTCTTTTGTGAAATTACATCAATTTAAAAAATCTTTTTAATAATTTACATATTTAAAAATTACGTAATAAGTATTATAAATCATAATAATTAATACTTTAAAATATTTGTAGCTTCAAATATTTAAAATATATATATAAAAAATTTGATTGACTCTCAAAATTTATCAGTACCACAAAAATTGGGACAATGAAAGTAACATGAAAATGACGTAAAAACTATTATAAATCACGATAATTAACAACTTAAAATATTTAAAAAACAAAAAAAATGGGTTGATTCTCAAAATTCTATCAACGCTACATAAATTGGAGCAGAGGGAATAACATATATTATTTGAAAATTATATAGAAAATACTATAAATCACGATAATTAACAACTTAAAATATCTAAAAACTATATAAAAAATTTGGTTGACTCTCCAAATTCCATCAGCGCCACATAAATTGGGATAGAAAAAATAACATATATTATCTGAAAATTATGTAAAAGAGTACTATAAATCACAATAACTAAAAACTTAAAATATTTAAAAATCATACAAAAAAATTAATAGAGTTTCCAAATTCATATGTGTGACATAAATTGGGATAGAAAAAGTAACATATATTGGGTCCGTGCTTGCACGGGCTATTGTATCTAGTATATATATAGTCGACAAGTTGTCCCAAATTTTCCTTCAAACATCTTTCAATTATTTTTGATTAGTACTCCATCCGTTTCTAAATATTTGTCATTCTTATTAAAAATAAATAGTCCATATACTCCCTTTGTCCCATCTTAATTAGCCAACATACTAAAAATAATTATCTCTATTAGTTGTCCGTCTTACTAAATCAAGAAAATATTAATTAATTTTTTTTATATTAACTCTTGTAATTAATTTTTTTTGAAAATGTTCACATTTGTTTGTAAAGTTCCAAAGAAGTTTCTTAAGGGATGAATTAGTAAAACTACTTTCTTATTTATGATTTCTTAATATGCGTATAAAAAGGAAAGTGACCAACTAATATGGGACGGAGAGTATAATACTTGTCATTTTAGAAAATCAAGACATAATTAGTTGTTTGTTTTACATTTATCCTTAGTCATAAATATAGAAATATATTAATATGGTGCAAAAGAGAAAAATGTTAAATAGAGAGAAGTAATAAATAAGAATAATTTAGTCATATCACCCTCTAGTTAATATTTTTCTTAAAAGACGTGCAAACCAAAAATGTGACAATTGACAAGTATTTAAAAACGGAGGGAGTACTCCCTCCATCCCATATTAGTTGACCACTTTTCTTTTTACACGCATGTTAAGAAATCATAAATAAGAAGGTAGTTTTACTAATTCACCTCTTAAGAAACTTCTTTGGAACTTTACAAATAAGTGCCAACACTTTCAAAATGAACTAATTGCAAGGGTAATATGGGAAAAAATTAATTAATGCTTTCTTAATTTCGTAAGGTGGACAACTAATATGAGACAACTATTCTTAGTAAGGTGGACAACTAATATGAGACAATTATTCTTAGTAAAGTGACCAACTAATATGGAACGAAGGGAATACTTTTTTTTTGTTTGCACCAATTTCCAAGATTCTTAAGTTGGTTGGTCCTGAAAAATCAAGACAAGAAGCACAAAGAAAGAAGATAGTGAATACCACAACTTCATTTAGAATTTTGAGTCTGTAAGTAGTTACTCTTGTTCTAATGCTACTGGGGGCTCTAGCCACCCTTTTCAACCCGCCCCACTCTGCCCTGCGATAGATTTGTAAAATTTGCAACCTATTCTGCCCGCCCTGCTCTATAGGAATCCAAACTCGTCCTGCCCCGTATAGCTCCAAACTTGCCTTGCCCCATATTCATGTCGCCCCGTTGCCATTCCTAACAAGAAGGGCCACTAGTGGAGGAACCGAGAAATCCACAAGGAATTTTTACCTTTTATATCATTTGGCTAAGTTTATAATCAAAATGAAATATTTTCAAATCTTACTCTATTTTGTTCATTTTATATAAAATTTGAAATATTTATGGAAAATGTAATAATATTTTAATTTTTGATGCCTAGAAATTGATTGAGAATGATATTCATTTATCATCACAAATTTAAACATTGTTGCGTGAACTAACGTGAAAAATTATAAAATTCATTGTTGAAGGTTTTAAAAGCTTGAAAACTCATAAATAAGTTTTTTGATTTGTTGAAACTTTTGATAAATTGATGATTGAGATTTTTTGAGAATGCCATTTTGAAGTTGTGTTAAAATTTGAAGCCTTCAGATGATGTTTTTCACCCATTTCAGATGGAGTTTCAATTTGTGGGTGAAGTCTGTAGAAGACGAAATTCAGTTTTTTGTATAATTTTATATAGAGAAAACTACAGAGAATAGCAAACTTGGGCCCATAATTACGATCCATAACAACACTTTAGAAAAATTACTATCCAAAGCAGAAATAGCAATATTTTAGTAGTTGTATTTGTATTGTAGTTGACTGCATCATTTGTATTTTTAAATAATTGAAAAGAAACTGTTGATTCTCTTTTTATAAATACTTGTATTTGTATTCATTGATATGAATTGTATTTATTGATACAAATTGAACCATACAAGTATGAATGAGACATTTGTATCAAACGATACATGTTTATACAACTTGAACCACACATATACAAATGATACTTATTTATATACAAATACAAATGATAAATTTGACATACAAATACAAACGATACATTTGTATCAAATGATACATTGCATATTTGTATATGATAGACTCAAGCAAATATAAATAATGCATATACGTATTTGTATACAAAGATAAATGATAAATTGTACATATTCACGGCTAAACCATCCAAATGATAAATTTATATAAAATGTATCGTTTGATACAAAAAAAAATATAAAATATAAAAAACTATATAATATAAAATACAATAAAAAAGAGAAAGAGAGAGGTCAAAGTATAAAATATAAAATACAAAAAAGAAACGAGAAAGAGGGAGAGAGAGGTGAAAATATAAAATACAAAAGGGAGAGAGATTTGAAAATATAAAATATAAAAAAAACAGAAAAAGAAAGAGAGACTAGAGATAGAAGAGAGAGAAATAGAGAAAATCAGGAGAAAATAAGGGAGATAACAATATTTTAACCTAAAAACTGATATCTCCTGTAATAAGCAAAGTTGTGCTATCTCCTCCTTAATATGGGCTCAAGTTTGCTATTTGAGAAATTTTATGTTTTATATAACAATGTAAAAGTATATATAACACCTCTAATACATTTTTATACAATATTAATACATTATCTACTGTAAATGTATAATGTTGTATATCGAGCGTATATATACTACTGAAAAAATGAGTTGGCTATGCGAATATAAATTAAGAATATGACTACATAAATGCAATGTGTACATTATGTTGAGTTGTATATTTTTGAAAAAAATCAATAACAATATTAATTAAGAGAGGCATTAAATATAGCCTCATGAATGATCAATTGTAGTCCACAGTGCTGAAAAGACAGTGTCAGAATATTTTGTTACGAGTTTTGAATTATAATTATTTTGTTTATTGATTTTTTGATATATTATTAATATAGAGTATATCAAATGAATTTTAACACAAAATATAAAATTTAAGCCAAAATTATTAAATTTTACCTAAATCATAATTAAAGGGCTGGCTCTGCCCCGGCTGACATAAAAAAAAAACTTGAACTTGAACTTTAGAGTGAGAAAGTTTAACATTGACATAAGGGTACAAATATTAGGTGAAAGATCAAATTCTCTCCAACTTTAGACTATATAGTATATAGGCATTTAATTTCCTCTTGCTCATATATATATCGTTGTAGATTTTCAATTATAATGATACATAACATTTTTACTTAGACTGGGGTTTGATAATCTAAAGATCAAACTTTTTATGCAAAGTTAAAAGGGAAAATGAAACTTTAATTTTTTTTTATTATGCAAAGTTAGAAGGAAATATGACACTTCCATTTTTTATTATGTAAAGTTAGAAGGGAATATGATTTTTCACCCTAGGCAATTGACATGTTCAAACGTGAGAAAAAAAAATATGATTGTTCTCTAAATGTTGCAAATAGTTGTGTTTATCTTCTTCCTTTTTTCTTTCATTTGTGTAGGTTTCACCTGGTACAATTGTTCCTTACATAAACAACTGATATATAGTGAAACACCATTGCTTGTACTTGTCACTTGTGAAGTGTTATTTTGTTTTGCCAATTATTTAACGTGTTTGGCCACTAAATACACCTCACAACTCACAAGGGATTTTTTGTTTAATTTTAAGTCTTGTAAAGTCAGTGATCAATTTGTAAATAACAAAATATAAATGTGCAAATGAAATAAAAGTGATGCTTATAAGGGTCAATTTATTTACTGTGCACTCTTGCTTCACAACGTAACGTACAGATAAGGAGTAAAGAGCATAAAAATAACTCTTTTAACGCATATTTAGTCTCATGATATAATGATTAATGTTTGAAAAAATTTATTAGTGGTAGAACCAATTAATTGCACACCAAATGAATTAGAAGAAGGTTAAATGAAGGTCGGTTGCTGGTTACAATTATGTAGGTATTAGTGATTCAGAGTAGTTATATATGTATAATTACCTATGCAAGTATTACTAATGCAAGAATTAAAAGTTATGAAGGACTAATTATGTAGAATTTAGTTGGCCAAATGGGTCCTTAGTTATGAAGGAATAGTTATGTAGAATTTAGTTGTGCAAGTATTAGTTATTCTATCTTCTACCTTACATATATTAAAATAATACTACATATATTTCCTCATATTGTATACATGTATTAGTTATATGGAAAAAAAAAGACATGAAGTAACGTTGTATTAGCACGCTATGTTTTCTGTGAAAAGAGAAAAGACCAACAAAAATATTTTTCATGTTTGATTGGTCAAAATATTTTGGAAAATAATTTTCTAAGAAAATAAATTTTTAAAAATGAGGAAAATGATTTCCCTAATGAAAGTAGAGAAAACACATTTTATATGTGATATTCCAAGTTCATTGTCTTTTTCCCATCCATCCAACCCCCATCCCTGGACCATCTCACCCCCGAATCCCCCGCCCAATCCTATAATATTTTGCTAAATTACATATGAATATTCTTGGAATAATATATCTTTTGCTTACTTATCAAACACTTTAAAATAAACAACAAATTCACTTATTATCTGAGAAAAAGATTTTCCTTCGTACCAAACATACCCTTTAAGTGTTTATTGATCAAGCAGGGTGATGAATGCACCAAATACTTATTTTTCATTATCAAGCAGAGAAAGCTACAGCAAACCATCTCTCATATACAAGACTCGCATGGGGAAGTCCAACATGACCCTGAGAGGATTGCAGATGTCTTTGTACAGTACTTCCAAAGTATCCTTGGTGAGACTGGTGGTATTAGAAGGCAAGCTTGTTTGAGAGTCTTTGATCAGGGGTACAAGTTGAGCTTGCAGCAACAATGTGAGCTTTTGCAGCCTTGTACTGATAAGGAGATTAAGGAAGCAATGTTTCAGATCAAAGACACCAAAAGTCCAGGACCAAATGGTTTTGGTAGTGGTTTTTTCAAGGCTGCCTGGAGTATAGTGGGAGAGGGTGTTTGTCAGGCTATCAAAGAATTCTTCCATACAGAAAAACTTCTCAAGCAGTTGAATGCTACACTGATTTTTCTTATTCCTAAGGTTCCACATCCAGTTAATGTCTGTCAGTTTAGGCCTATTGCATGCTGCAATGTGTTTTATAAGTGTGTTTCTAAATTGTTATGCAACAGGTTATCTAGGGTGTTGCCTAGTCTTGTATGTGAAACTCAAGATGCATTTGTGAAAGATAGGTCCCTGATACACAATGTGCTTATGTGTTATGATTTGCTGAAGCATTACGAGAGGAAGACAACTCCTAGGTGTATGATGAAGATTGATCCTAGAAAGGCTTATGAAATGGTGCAATGAGAGTTTATCAAAGATATGTTGGAGGGGTATGGTTTCCCTACTACATTCAGCATGCTATTAATGGAGTGTATCACAACTACCAGGTTTACTGTGAAAATAAATGGTGAAGGATGGGGATATTTTGAAGGGAAGAGGGGTTTAAGACAAGGGGATCCCATGTCTCCCCTTTTGTTTGTGCTTGTTATGGAATATCTCACCAGAACTCTAAATATGATGAGTAATCTGCTAGACTTTAGATACCACCCCATGTGCAAAGACCACAAACTCACTCATTTTATCTTTGCAGATGATTTGATGATATTTTGTAAGGGTCAAGAGGCTTCTGTTAGCAGGATCATGGAGGCACTCACCCACTTCTCCCAGACCACAGGGTTGATTGCAAACACAAATAAATCTAATATCTACATAGCAGGGGTGGATGAAAGGGTCAAGGAAAGTTTACTGGCTTGTACTGGATTCAGGTTGAGAACCTTCCCTATGAGATACTTAGGTCTTCCTTTGTCCCCTAAGAAATGGAGTAAGCTTGAGTGCCATCAGTTGTGTCTTAAGATTACAGAAAGGATTAGAGCCACCTCTACCAGGGATCTGTTTTATGCCGGTAAGGTTCAGGTCATTAACTCTATTTTGTTTTCAATCTACAACTTCTAGGGATCAGTATTTATACTTCCCCAGAGCATACTGAAGGAAGTGGATAGCAGATATAGGGACTTCCTTTGGGGTAGTACTGAGAACAAAAAAAAGGTAGCACTTGTGGCCTGGGATAATGTTTGTATGCCTAGGAATCAAGGTGGTTTGAACATCAAAAGTTGCAGATTATGGAATGTTGCTGCTGTGGGTAAACTGATTTGGCTGTTGTTAAATAACAAAGAAGCACTTTGGGTAAAGTGGGTTCATGGCATTTATGTGAAGGAGGAGGAAGACTTCTGGAACCACAAACCTCTTGCAACTAGCAGCTGGTACTGGAGATCTTTAAATAAGCTAAAATGGGGTATGGTGGAGTGGTACAAGGGTGAGCAATACATACTCAATGCTGGCATCAGGCTCATCCCTTGCCAATGCAGACTTGATATGGTCCAGAGTTATGCAGCCTAAGCATAGATATATCATGTGGTTAACTAATCAAAGGAGGCTACTAACCAAGAGTAGGCTACGACGAACTATGGGGTTGCATTGTGCTAATACTAACTGTGTCCTGTGTGACTATTCTCGACTGGAAGATTTTAATCACCTGTTTACTCATTGTCATTGGGTTTTTGTGCTTTGGAGGAGCATTGTTAACTGGACAGGCATACAGATACCACAGCTAGAGGTTCAGGATACCCTGGAATGGATCAACACAAGGCACTGGTGTCGACTCAAAAAGGGGATTGTAGCAATTGTATATGGAGCTGCGATATACCATATATGGCATGCTAGGAATTGGAAGATCTTCAGGGAATGCACAATACAGCAGGACCAACTAATGCAGCAGATTCAGTTCACTATCAAAGAAAGACTAGCAATGATCATCACCTCAAGGAAGGCTCGTAGGTGTATTTACTTAATAAATAGGTTGAGTTCTTAGGTTCTTTTACTCCCCACTTGTTAGGGGAGCAGTCTGTTTCTAGTTGTTTGTAGTTACTTTGCTATTTTGTAAGTCTATGAATCTTGGTTGTTGAGTGGTAATAATACTTTACATTTTATTGCCAAAAAAGAAAAGAAAAAAGGCAACCTAACAAGTTTTTCAATTAATGTAGAGTTGTCAATATGTGTCTATTTGAACCAGTGTTTTCAAAAACATTTTCGAGGCGGGTCTCAGGGCGAGTCTTGGGGCGGGGCGTACCAAAAACACTCTGGGGCGTAAATTAAAAGCGCAGAACCATAAGACGTAAGCTCTATAATTTGGGGCGTAAGTCCCGGGCGCAAAAACGTAAGTTCCGGGTGTAAAAATGTAAGTCCCTGGCGTTAATTTTGATTTTCATTATTTTAAAAGTATTTTTGGTATAATTTTTTTTTTTTTTATTATTGGTGTAATAATATTTATACTTTATTCTATCATGTTTTCATTTTGTAGTGATTTTTTATGTTCATCAGACAACTTTATCCATTTTTGTCATTGCTCTTACACTTTTTATCTTTCTCTTTTGAAATACATAGATAATAATCAGTGCAAATATTAGTTAAGGGTAGGAATATATAGTAGATATGAAAATGGATGATGATTTCATTTTAAAGATTATCTCGGGTATTATGATTTTTTGTATTGTTACCTTTCTCAAATAATAATTATAATATTATTTTTTATATTATTGGTGATTTATTTAAATTTATTTGCAGAATTATTGAAAAATTATTACTTTTACATATTTTGTTAGTAATAAAATTATAAAAATTGAAGTACATGAGATATACGCCCCGTAGATCCATGAGACTTACGCCCCATGTCTCAAAACTTACGCCTCGCCTCACGCCCCCACCTTTTAAAACACTGGTTTGAACTATTGAGATCGCAAAGGGGTCTTCCATTTCTAGATTGAAGAGTCATTAATTCCATGATTTAATTGGTATAAGTTGATCTATAACAATAAGTGATGTCCTGGTTATAGCCATAAAACTATTTTCTTTTTCTCCAGGGGGTATAACATTTCCGAAATGAAAATGGAGAGGATGTATTCTCTTTTGATTAAACAATCGACCTTTTATTCCTGCAAGCAAGAAGATAGAGACTAGAGAGAATATTTTCTTGTCTTAAGAATCAAAGAGTGACATTTAATGAAAGGCGACTCGAACAGTCTTGGTTTTTTTGTTCAAAGAAACACAATAGTTTTCTTATTTACTTGCAAACAAATGGTCTAAGCACCACATGCTTGTACTTTGAAATGAAAGCTCAGCGTGTTCTATACTATTTCATCCCAAGTCATTGAAACTTGCAATATGGTCATCTCTTATACGAAAAAAGTCTTAACTATTAGAAAGCTTATCAGATACAAATGATTCAACTTATAACAACCCCATAAATAAAGGAAAGAATCGCCAGAGTTGAACACGTGACCCCTGAACGCAACTTCATTCAATTGAGTTTATACTGGTGTAAGATTTTTTTGATACAAATAAAGAAAGAGTACCGCTCGATTTCACGTACATAATGGCAATCAAGATGTATTTTGAGCTCATAAAATACTGGGTTGGCAGCAATACCCGCTACTTCTGTCACAGTATAGAAACAAAGAGTAACACATAAATCGGATAGAAGCTCTTGCTATTTAAAAAGGGGAGAAATGTCAAATTTTGTACAAAAAAACTCTATGTAAAAAAGAGCAGCTAAATTTTCCAATATTCCAGGGCTGAACTCATCAGTTCAGAATCCCCCCCCCCCCCCACCCGACCCACAACACAACCAAACCCTCAAAACAATAATGAGTCCCTAAGATAATCACACCTTTTTTTCATGTCGGGGTAATCTCAACATACTCTGTTGCCAACTGTTTGATACAAAGACCTAAGTTTTCATGTCGGGGTAATCTCAACATACTCTGTTGCCAACAGTTTGATACAAAGACCTAAGTTGCGTGTTCCATTTGTCAATGGCAGCGTATTTTTTCATTCCTTTCGATCTGCATGCGTAAAAACATGAAAAACAAATTAGAAGTCATGTCAGCCGAAAACAACCAAATTATCACAACGTCGAGTTCAGAGTTTCACCTATCTCCACACTCTAGCAACCGGTTCACTTGATCAATGTGTCCATGGATGCGGTTGTCCAAGATGAGTGAGACCAACAACTCCTCGACGTCTTTTTCTGGCACATTGAGCTCCTGCATGTAAAGTAATAGCTGCCAATTAGGAAAGCCTACTACACATACCCCTTAGTACAATAATTCATGACAAAGCACAAGATGGTGGGTCCATAAACATCATACTTATGAGAACCACGGAGAATATGCCTGGCTAATATGTTGATGCTCCAAATTTGAATAAGTTATCTGGTAAAGTGGTATGCCACCATTATGCCATCTTTAAGACAGTATAGAGCCCTCAGGGCTTTGGTCCAGTGATAAGAGCACATGATTTGTGGGTTAATCACACGACACTGGTTTGGATCCAGCTAGAGACAAAAGCCAAGTATTTAAATGAAGGATAGAGGGATGGGCCCATTATCCACCGAGCTTCAACCCGTGCATAACTAGCCCTTGGAGATTTCTCGGTTATAAAAAGGAATTTGTTTATAAGCTAACACCTTGTTCAGTCCTTCCACACACACACACACACACAACCCCTCCCAAACCACAAAGAAAAACAAAAGATATAATTGATAAACTCCGTCTTAAGATTAAGAAGCTGCGAAAGATACTAGGGGAAGAAACTCCTGTAATATTCCCTAGCAAGAAAGCAAACTCTAACAAACCTATTTACCTTGGAAATGAAGGGAATCCGGATTCTTGTGTAAGGCTTGATGATCTTCAGCAGCACTTGGGTTCTGACATTTCTTAAAAGATCTTCAATGTAATTTCTGATGAAGGGATCATCCATTATTGTTCTTCTATTACTCTGAAAAATTCCAAGGAAATCACAATCAGAATGAAAGTCAATACTAACTAGATTGAAGGACTTATAGTAGCAATATTCTGATAGTTGCACCTTAAGAATTTTCTCAAACTCTAAGATCTCATTTCGTTGATATGCTGCTATAAGGTTAGTCATTGCCAGTATCTCAGGGTCATTTTTGTATCTGAAAAGTATAAAAGACAGTCAAGCACCAACACCAATGCAATTTGGTTAATGTGCATTACTTAGTCCAGCAACTCTAATCACAGAACTGATAGAATACTGGTCCTAAACTCTTTAATCTTTATTAAAAAAAAATAATTAAAGAAACTCTTAAGACTGCTCACGGTTTTGCTTCTTGGCCGTCAAAAGGGTTAACCTCAGACTCCATCAGCATATTTGCCAGAACCAAGTACCTGAAAGATGGAACCAAGCGACTACAATATCAGCAATGTTTCTTCTGCAGTGTGCAGGAGAGAGAAATGAAGGTGAATCAGCAAAACAATGGCCTAGGACCATTAACAACTGACATGAAGAGATAAATATTATATTAACAGGCAACTAAGAAATTCTGACACACTCTCTTAAACAAAAAATGTCAATGAAATCACATATGAAGCTGTACTCAGAATGCATTCCAGTGCCTGCATCAGAAGAAGCATAAAGTGATGACCTTTAATATTTTTCTTTTAAATATCCTCTAAATGAAACTTAGTAAAATATCATGTAGATTGATCTAGTAAATTTGGCACTCTACGGGATGTTATTTCTTTCCAACTATATTCTTCCCATATGTCCTACCCCAGAAGAAAATGCCAAAAAAAGGAAAAAGGCCTACAAAACAAGCACACGTACTTTAGACACTGGATGCGCCTCTGATTCCCAGCTTCATCATAGTTCTTGAAAGCTTCAAAGAAGTCTGTAGCCGCCTCTGCCCACTGCCGCTCTGCCATATGCATTTTTCCTCCACATTCACGAATTATTCCCATTATTCTTGGGTGAGGGATTGCTGACTTGACTGAAAGTGCTTTATTGTATAGTTCCTGAAGATAATATAAGGTAATTTTTCAAGAATCTCAGTGAGCAGAAAGTAGTGATGGAGAAAACAGCAATTAGGCAACTCAAGGACATGTTTCAATATGTCTTCCAGCATCTACGGATCCGTCTTTATGAACAAATTAGATCAAATAGATCTTCCCGACATGTTCAGAATCAAAATAAAAAATGACAAAATGATGAACAACGGCATATCAAAAGATAGAGGAAAGAAATAAGTCTAAGGCTTCCGAGAGAAAATTCGAGAGGCACTAAATCTCCGATTGGACTTGGAATTCTATGTTGACAGATGCTTTAATGGAATAGAACTAAAGGCGGGAGTTCATCTTTAAATATTAGGGTATTAATTACCCTATATACAAAATTATGTTTACCTCTATATAAAATTATATAAATATAGGAAGTCTCACATCTTTTGTGGAAGACTGGAAGTTTTATCAGCTTTTTCTTACTTTTCGAGACACATCATTCACTACCTTCTAGATGAAGTTTAACAAGTTTCCTGGTGGGAAAAGTTTTAAAAAAAAAGGTGGTAAAAGTACAATATAGAACCAGAGAGTAACTTGGAACAGTAAACAACATCTGAATGGCATTAAATAGAGAGATGGTTTATTTGGTCATATCAGCCACAAAGATTCACCTAAAGGTGCACAAAAACCAGTACGACATCAAACAAACAGGAGAGAAGGTAATAACATACCTTCAGTTTTTTGTTGTTTTTGGTCTCCGTATACATTTGGATCTCTATTGCATATACCTCCAACAATTGTGTACCTTTCTTCTGGTCATCAGTACCATCTTCTTTTTGACAAGATTTGTGGAGTTCTTTCAAAATCTAATTGAAAGATCAAGTTATTGGTAGGAAACTTATACTTATACAGTGACACTATAACAGCAGATGCTAATCTGAAAAAGAAAAATACCTTACTCATTCGTCCATACTCCCCAATGTCAAACCAAATTTTGCAAAGTTTTAGATTTGTCTTGAACCACAACCTCTGTGAAAAGAAGGTAACTATGAGACCCTTGACAAGAATATGAACTCCAATATGAACCTTCAAAGCCAGCCTACTATACCCTCAAGAAGGAATATTGTTCTGACCTCATTCTTTGCCTCTTCAAGGGCTTTCAACGTTGTCTGGTAGAACTCTTGTAGGAGACTGAAGTTCTGACTAGCTGATCCTGAGACGAAATCCATGATATTGTTAATACACTTTTCACTATAATTTCTTGTCACTGCAGACTTGATGTAGGTTAGCATTTCTCTGTAAGCATCCATCATTTCCTTGTACTTCCCTAGCTTATAGTAAAGCTTAACAGTTTGCTTTAAGGCTTTAAATCCCCTGAAAAACAATAAGAACAGTTGGTAAGTGTCACACAAAGCATATACCAGAGAATGTTAAAACTAGTAAGAGACCTTTGCTTACAAAGCATCAAATTACATAAAACAAGAAGCAAAGGTGTGAAATAGCACCACAACCTTTAGCAATACAATTGCGAAGTGTTTCTAAGAAGCATCAAATCACATGAACAAGAAGCAAATGTGGGAAAAGACACCTTTTGGCTTACAATTACGAAGCGTGTGCAATTGTTCCTGGTGATTTTTTTTTTTGGGATGACCATGGTGTCCGGGCCAGCTTTCGCGCACCTCGACTAAATCCACGGGATACCTGCCACCTCCCACCAGCAACAGGTACCAGGTAACTCTGTCCACCAAGGCTAGAACAGATGGGAAGAATCACCTAGTGTTTTTTTTGTCTCCACTGGGATTTGAACCTGAGACCTTAGGCCTCATGGCTCTTTTAACCCACTTCATTGACCATTAGGCCACACCCTTGGGTGCATTGTTCCCAGTGATTAATATCAAGGAAAGTTACCAAATTCATGAAACAACATACAGAGCACAAAAATGCACAAAAAATATCAGTTCTGACAATGAACTAGAGGTCCCACCATAAGTGGTCATAGCAAGAATTTCTGAAATTTATTAAATCTCACACGTACACCAAATAGGAGTGAGAGACCGGGAAGGAGAAACCTGACAAATTGTTCCCAGTTTTTGTCAAACATTTTTTTACCACAGGCTTGTGAGAAAGATAAAGCTAAATAAACTATCAGGATCTTTTCCTACATGTAAGCATTTGCATAATGAAGAAAACATATTCTATCTCAACTAGCAGTTCCTCTTAATTCATCCTCTGCTTGTTTCTCAGGCTGCATGTCAATCAATACAAGGTTGTAGTAGTTTACTTGAGATAGAA
Organism: Jaltomata sinuosa; assembly: GCA_003996215.1. Classification (NCBI taxonomy): domain Eukaryota; kingdom Viridiplantae; phylum Streptophyta; class Magnoliopsida; order Solanales; family Solanaceae; genus Jaltomata; species Jaltomata sinuosa. The sequence continues at coordinate 775,279 of QJPP01000524.1, forward strand.
AATTAGCTTCAATGAGAACATGCAGTTCTTAAAGACCCTGAGGTTCATATGGAACAGACCTATAGCATGAGTCCCCAGCACCACAAATCTCACAAATACACAGCCATCTATTCTCTTTATAAAGCAAACACACAAGGGAGTTAGCTATTTAACAACTGCCATTCTGCACAAAAAAGTTATTACTTTCAACTCCTTACCACTCAGCCTTCTCAGGTTCCATACGAACTACTTCAGCAAAACCCTCAAGTGCTGCCTCTGGGTCTGTTTCAACCAAGCCTATGAATGACATAATCACAGAATATTAGCAGGTAACCAGGTCCGAAGAGAGGAAAAAAGGAAAAAAGGAAAAGAGCTACTAGTCCAAGATAAGTAGCTTAAGATGCATATTAGAGTATGCACACAGTTATATTAAAGTCAACACCCTTTTTTTTAACAGCAAAGAAATTCCCGAGAAACAGCTGTGATTCGGAACTCAGTAGATAAAGTCAATGCCATTACATAGGTTATAGCAAGACTTATAACTATCTTACAACCAGGGAGTACTTTGTTTTTTTGACAACTTAGGAAATTCCCAAGGACCAGCTGCCGCACGTTTTGGAACTCAGTAGATAAAGTCAACACCATTACATAGCATATAGCATAATTTATTACTACCTTATCTTTACAGGAGTATCTGTTCCTACTACTGGTACAGTTTGCTTTTTCAGATTATTTAATCTCTGGGTAACTTCTATCTTGGCAAGTTCTTCCCTTGCATCTGTCATTACATTCATATGAAAGCTTTGGGAAATAACCAAATGAAATAAAAGATCCGTTTCACATAGAGCATCGATCTGTTTCACATAGAGCATCGCACTTCACAGGCGTCTCACACAAAAAAAGACAGGGGAGTCAAGTGAGAGAAACATCACTGCTACAATCCTCACTTTCTCTAACATTGTTTAAAAGCTAAAGAAAATAGAAAACAGAAAATCTTGGCAACTATAAAACCGACTTGACTCTAATAGACAATCTTATGACTGACTTGACTCTTAATAGATAAACTTATGACTTTTCCCGACCTTGCTATGGAAAAATTCGTCCACTACAATCCCACAACTCATATAGGATAGGGGATAGATGCTCCTTTTTCAACCTTCAACACTAAATAAATCTATGAAGCCTATCACTGAGAACCAAAATCACACGGGATAAAATTCCAGAGGACAGAGCAGACTTGCCTTTTTCCTTTGATAACTAACTTACCAACTTATGCCCTATAAACTAAAGCACTACTCTCGTACGTAACCCAATGATACAGGTGATCAACAAAAAACCCCATCAAAAGAAACTAAAGAGAAAAGAAAATTAACTATAATGACCCTGCAATATCTAAAATCTACTGAGCTAATATGCCTTCCAACTTCCCTGCAAGTTCCTTTTACAAATGAACATAATCAGCGGCCTAGCTTTCTCCTCCATATGTCCAGTTTTCATCCCCAAAAGCACAGAAAAAGCTCTGAATTGTAGCCATCTCATGCAGCCGATAGCTACCTTATTTCAGAATCCAGATATAATAAATTGACCAAACCAAATGCCCCTTTAAGAGTTAATGAGTGATAACCTTTAACCCAAAAAGAAGGGATTAATGTGTATTAACCTCAATTACTAACTCAGTATTCACCTCAGTCCATACAGTTTGCAGATAAAACTCAACAATGCAGAGTTACCATGATTGCTCGTCTCGTAGCAGATCACAGAATTCTGTTTCGTCACCTTAGAAAAGATAATAAGCAATTTGGTGCACACCAAATGTGTGCATTGAGAACCATGAGCGGCGGGGTTATCCCAAAAACATAAAGAAGTTAGTTGGAGCATTAAATTCAAAATACGAAACTTTATCTTTAACAATCGAAATTATTATGTTCTCTTTAATAATTTAGTATTAACTTTTGTCCCTAATTCAAATCAAGAGAAAATATTGATCTAATCACCTTTTCTTAGTAATTTCCAATTTCAAGTCTTCCAAATTCTCTCAAGCAACAACTGTTCTTTTTTATAGAACTTTCTCAAGTAGTTTTCCCTATGATCTAACAAATTAGGCTAGTTAACAAATTAGAACCTTGTTCCTGTTTCCCAAACTGAAGGAATCAAAATGTCATCTAATATAGTACTCCCTCCGTCCCATATTAGTTGGTCACTTTCCTTTTACACGCATATTAAGAAATCATAAATAAGAAAGTAGTTTTACTCATTCACCCCTTAAGAAACTTCTTTGGAACTTTACAAACAAGTGTGAACACTTTCAAAAGGATTAATTGCAAGGGTAATATGAGAAAAATTTAATTAATGCTTTCTTAATTTAGTAAGGTGATCAACTAATATGGACAACTATTTTTAATATAGTGAGCAACTAATATGGGACACCGGGAGTATCAAACTTACATTAACAAACAGTACACTGTACACATTCATGTACATGGTGCATATTCGACACCCCAAATGTTTTCTAGTTTAATGCAAAAAGTGTTTCCAATTATTGCAATATTTGTTTGTTTGCAAAGTTTTTTGAAAGAAAAGTAACTTATGCAGCTTTCCAAAGAAGCTTGATTTCTTTTTTCAGGGTTTGGAAGAAGAGTTGAACAAAGTTATCAGCATATTTTCTCAACCAAAAGCTACTTAATAACATAACATTATTGTAAAATTAAAACAGAAGAATAAAATTTATCAGCATATTTACGACATTGAAATTTCAAAATACAGCATATATCCTCAACAAAAAAAATTAATTAAAAAAACCTTTGGAGTTGTAGTATTGATTCTCGATATCAACATCCTGCTCTTCAGGCTCCTCGTCGGAATACTCGAATCCATAGTCCTCCATATCTGCATCTTCAAAAAAAATAAAAAATTGAACACACACATATTTATATTCCCAAATCGGGTTAACAAAAGAATTAGTGAGGTAGAGAGAGTAAATTACCAGAGCCCATGGCTGATTAGAGAACACTGAGAAGATCGAAAACGAAGATTAATAGGGAGATTTTTGAAGTATGAATGAAGAGAGAATCGTTCTCTTTGGACTACTGAAATAGAGTCATGAATTTGAAGGGTATATATTTCGGGGTTGGGATCTTAGGTCGGGTTAGATTACGGGTGCAAAGGTGAATAGGATTATTTACCCGGGTCTTTTAGTTGGAAACAAGTTATCTCGAGATAATTAATTTTGAGATTAGCTATCTCAAAATTAATTATATGGAATAACTTATTTCATCACTATGATTTAAATGGTAGAATAAATAATTTCAGGACTAACTAATACCTTTAACCAAACACAAGATAAAATAATTCTACATTTTATTCTGAAATTATTATACCTTATATCTCACACCAGATAACCCTTTAGTTACTTTTGTTGTCTGTAGTAATATTTTTTTTTAATGATGCTTTCTCAATTATTAGTCAAATTAAAGGTCAATATAACAAAAATAAAAGATTGTGAGACACGTTTTATTTCATCGAATCAGATATAGAAATAATTGTCTTTTAACTAAAGCATGAGCAATTTGATTTAGCTGATTTTTAAACTTGAAAAAACAGACACTAATTGAAAATTCTAATCATAAATAAAAGAATCAAAATAAAAATTACTTAAAATATTTTTTTCAAGAGCTTGATAAATTAGATGATTATCTTTCTCAAGTACCACACGACTATTAGCAAAGTCGCTCTTCAATTGAGAGCTTGTTGAACACCCATAATCTTTACAAATAACGAGTTAGGTATTTTATTTAACAGCATAGCTTGCCCACCAATGAAATCTCCTCTAGTAAGGCGTATCAATATTTTCAGTCCAACACAATCACTATGAATATCAAAGCTAGTATCTATGTTACATTTAATCTTATTCTTATTCAATTTCTTCAATTTTTCAATGAATAAAACACCCTCGATGATAACACTTTTGCCATCCAAAATTCTTTACAAAAACTTTGTGCATTCAAGAAAATCATTTGACGCTAGCTGTTTATTATTCTAACATAAGAAATTTTGTGCATTTGTGATAATTTTCAAACTATATTTTTTTATTTATTTCACCTTCGTCAAAGTTTTATCGTAGGTCCTCAATCCATTCAGCAAAAGTGCATTTTTCATGTAGCCAACAGAACTCAGTTTGTTGCCAACATTGTTTAGAAGTAGTGCATTCTACCAAGCAACGAATACTAATTTTCTCGGCTTGAAAACACTTTGGCCAGATCATTGTGGGAGTTACCTCCTCCTCCTCCTCCCCCTCCTCTTCTTCTTCCTATAGTCGTTGATGTTGCTTCTTCTTCTTCCTCTTGCAAGAGTTCGAGAGTTGCAGTTAGTAGGGGAACTAGAAATTCATATCGAAAAACTAAAAAAAAAAATCAATGTTATACCAAGGAATTGAATAGTAATGTTAAAGTAATTTTTAAACTCCTTTACATCGCACTATAAACTTTTCTTATGTTAGTGAAATTCAACAGATCATACATATATATTGAAAAAAAACTTTTTTGTTATGGGTAATATGATTTTCTGATCAAGAAAATTTTATTTGAACGCACTTGCCTTTTTTGCATCGAATTGCAACAGTTTAAAATTAAAATTATTGATCTAAATTTAGGTGTATTAGTTTAAAAATCACTGTTGTGAAATTTGATTTTGACAAAAATTGAACATATTTTATTTGTGACTATATTTCAAAGAGAAATATAAAAAGTGATTAATTGTGCAAATGGATCGTGAAAAACATGTAGATAGAATCTTCTATTCAGTGCATTTATTTTTTCTTGTTGAATTAAAGTTTCATGCACGGATGATGTAAAAAAATATTTGTACAATCAAGTCATTTATAAAATAATTGTAAGTGCAATTAATATTATTTCATGTTAAACTAATGTAAAATTTTGGTATTTATAATTTAAATTTTTTTTATTTTTTTTCATATCCAAATAAACTTGAAGAATGTAATGTTTGAAGTATTAACAATGTGCGCTAATTCATTCTCTTTGTTTTTCACTTTTCAGTTAAGAAATATTGAATCTAGGTTACTCTTTGATTTATTCTGTTTATTTTTAGTTTATATTGATATGTCGTTTGTAATATCAGAGTGAAATAATATTTTATTTTCAAATTTCATGAGTAAAAAATATTGTGGTTAAAATAATTAATTAAAGAATTACTTCAAAAGGTTTCATGCGTGAAAAGTGTCGTGAGTGAAAATAATTTATTAAAATTATTTCAAAATATGTCATGGGTGAAAAGGTGCCACTGATAAATATATATCATCTCTCTGCTAAGAAAATGTCACGACCCAACCCACCGTGAGTGACATTCACTCAAAATTCTCGAATGAGCGGACCAATATCAACCCAACACTTAGTAAAGTCTAACAGCTTAAAACCAGTTTGCATTAAAAATAAATTAATATTCACCATCAAAATTCTAATAAAACAAAATCCTGCGAAAATCCCCTAAAATCTGAAAGTCATCGCACCAAAACATCTATTAAAAGTCTAGAACGGAAATGCAACTCCAATAAAACAAGAGTTCAAACCCGAAATAAATGGGCTACAACTAAATAGGATGAAGACTAGGTAGTCCGGAAGAAGCAGCTCACCCTTGAAATCTGGACTCGCCGGAACTACAACTGAGGTCGCGTAGGAGCCGCCGGAAGATGTCCTGTACTCATAAAGAAAAACAAGTACAGAGTCAGTACACAATCACCGTGTACTGGTAGGATCATCGGCCAGCTTCAATAAAAAAGTTATGAACAATAAACTAAAGCTGAGTAAAGTAAAGTAAACATGTAATACAAGCTAGCAATCCACTAGACTCTAAGTCTTTCATCTAGCTTACCAATCACATGTAACAAGTCTGATAGTCATTGCACAATACACCATGACAATAGCATATATCTCTTTCAAATATCTCGGACCAACTACGGATCCCCAAGACATCACCTAAGTGTTCAACATGCAATCCCGGTCTACACTATGATCAACCCCACAGTTAAGTACAATTACCGGCCTCTGAAGGACCATCATGCAAGAAACACATTCAAGAATACAACCCGATTCACTCATGAAACCATCGCCAAAATACAATTAAGGCAAGTAAAATCAAACCCGTACCAGGCGTGGTACCCGAGTCAATTATTATAAATCTCATACCAGACATGGTACCCGAGCTAATCGATAAATATCCCGTACTAGGCATGATAATTGAGCCAACCAATATATAACCTGTACCAGGCGTAGTACCCGAGCCAACCGAATGTCACACACAATCTAATAAGTCAATAAATAATGAACAACATCACACTTGTAAACTAATAAGCAACCAAACTCAGTTCATTTCACATAATTGACACAAGATAGCTAGACATTTATAATCCCATTCCCTAAGCATGCAAACTCATATAATACTAAGCGATAGTACATGAACACATATTGCATATTGGAAAAACAGTAACCATCACCTACCTCGAATAACTCAAAAGTTCTACTGGATCGGAGCCTTTCCATTTTTTGAAGCCTTTGCTTGTTCTTGGTCTAAAAATGATTACAAGATATACTAAAATCAGTCCACATGGCCTAATAATTACCCGTATTATACTCAAATCCCAATCCCCAAGCCAACCTATGATCATTTCACTCATCCTCGTACTTTCCCACCGTTAATTCACTTAAATCTATCATTTTTACAAATACATTAAGTGAAATAAGGTGAATTGATCATAACCCAATAATAATATTCAATACCCAAGAACTTCTACACCCTAGAATCCCTTTTTCCCCCAGATTCTACCATTCCTAGGTCAATCCAAACATTCCTCCAAACCCGTAACTATCAATTCTACTACGTAGAAAATATAGCATTGAGTTAGGGGAGCAATAACCTTATCTTTGAGACGAAAAATGATGAAAAATGGAGTTGAAGTCGCCCAAATCGCCCTTTCCCTTCTCCAAAATATTCTTGAGGAAAAACTGAATATTTTGAAAAAGTTTTTGCATTAAAATCCAACTCAGTCCACTATAGCAGTCCATACATCGCTATAGCGCCACCGCCGTAGTGGAACCGACCACTATGGCGGTGCTAATCGTTGTTGACTTAAACTATACCAAACATTATGCTGCTATAACGGTGGCTGCGGTAGTGCAGTGTCAACCGCTAAACAGGATAGAATCTCAAAAAATCTCATAAAAGTGCTCATTTTACAACACACCTTAAATCCTGACGTTCTGGATCAATCCTTTCACGTTAACCTTAATACCGGGAGTTCTACTTACCCGAATTCATTTTTAAAAAGTCTCCCAAACTCCTTAACATCTTAGCTAATGAAAAAACTAGCTCAATACAAGATACATCACCCAATCCTCACCCAAATTACCCTAGACCAAACCTCGCTTCAAAACCGACCGAGACTAGCCTAGCCCAAAATTTCCAACTCCCAAACTCAAAAGTTTTCTAACCCAAAATTTACCCGTAACGACGAACTCAGTTGTTATAACAAATATCAATTTACCCATTGTTCATCCCCAAATGATCAAACTCAAAAATATAAAATAAAAGAGGGAAATTGTAGTACCTGAATCCTCAAACAAGTGAGGGTACTTGTCCCGCATGTCCTTCTTAGTTTTCCAAGTGGCTTTCTTAACTGGATGATGCTTCCATTGAACTTTCACAGATTTGATCTCCTTTGTCCTCAACTTTCGGACATCCCGGAATCACAACCGATTCCTCTTCATATTGAAAATCATTTTCTAGCAAAATTGAATCCCACTTAATGATGTATTCCCCATCCCTCATGGTATCACTTCAACATGGATATATGGAAGACTGGATGGACTCCGGATAAACTGGGAGAAAGTGCTAGTCTGTAAGCCACTGGCCCAACAATCTCGAGAACCTCGAATAGACCGATATACCGAGGGCTGAGGTTGCCCCTCTTGCTGAATCGCATAACCCCCTTCATTGGTGACACCTTCAATCACACCTGCTCACCAACTTGAAAATCCATGTCTCTTACCTTGCGATCTGCGTACTCTTTCTGCCTGCTTTGGGCCACTAGAAACTTGGTTTGAATCCCCCTCACCTTTTCTTGATCTTTCCTCACCTAGTCCACGCCTAAAGGATTCACATCGCCTGTCACAAATCACCCTATAGGTGATCTACATCCTCTCCCGTATAGTGCCTCAAACGATGCCATATCGATACTGGAGTGGTAGCTGTTGTTGTATGAGAACTCACACAATAGTAGGAACTGGACCCAATGACTCCCAAAGTCGATCACACATGCTCTCCGCATGTCCTCCAATACCTGGATTGTCCTTTTTGACTGACCGTCTGTCTGAGGATGAAATTCCATGCTGAAACTGAGTTGAGTGCTCAACTCTTCGTGTAACTTACCCCAGAACTTGGAGGTAAACTGAGTACCCCTATCTAAAATGATTGAGAGTGGCACCCCGTGTAGTCTCACAATCTCCTTAACATATATCTTAGCCAACTGCTGCAAATTACAGTCCACCATGACTAGAATAAAATGAGCTAACTTGGCAGCCTGTCCACAATGACCCAAATAGAGTCGTACTTTTCCAAGGTCTTAGGAAGACCCACCACGAAGTCCATGGCTATCCTCTCCCACTTCCACTCGGGAATGGGCATTCTCTGAAGCAATCTTGCAGGCCTTTGGTGCTCATACTTGACCTACTGACAGTTCTGACACTTAGACACATAATCAACTATGTCCCTTTTCATCCCAGGCCACCAGTACAGTTGCCTCAAGTCCTTGTACATTTTGGTTACGCCTGGATGAATCCAATACAGCGAACTATGAGCCTCTGCCAACACCTTCTGAATTATGTCATTAACTTGAGGAACACAAATCCTCCCCCTGAGCTCATCACCCCATCGGCGCCCAATGTGGCATCCCCAGACTCTTTGGATACTACCTTGCTTCGAAGCTTGTTCAACTGTGCATCCTGAAACTGCTTGGCCTTTATTTTTTCTATGAATGTGGATTTGACCTCAATACTGGCCAACACCCCACCCTGTTCTGAGATTCCCAGTTGCATGAACTTAGATTCTAGTGCCCGAATTTCCTTATCCAGTGGTTGCTTGGACACACCCAAACAAGCCAAACTACCCATGCTAACTGTCTTCCGGCTCAACGCATCTGCCACCATGTTAGCCTTGCCCGAATGATACTGGATGGTCACATCATAATCTTTTAACAACTCCATCCACCTCCTCTGCCTCAAATTCAAGTCCTTCTAGGTAAACACATATTGCAGGTTGCGATGGTCCGTGAATACTTCACACTTGACATCATAGAGGTAGTGCCTCTAAATCATAAGTGCAAAGACCACCGCTACCAACTCCAAGTCGTGAGTTGGGTAATTCTTCTCATGAGGCTTCAACTGCCATGAAGCATACGCTATGACATTCTTGTCCTGCATTAACACATCACCAAACCCGAATGTGAAGCATCATAATACATAATGAAATCCTTACCTTCAACCGACAATGAAAGAATGGGAGCTGTACTAAGAAGTGTCTTGAGCTTTTGGAAGCTATCCTCACACTTGTTAGACCACACAAATGGTACCTCCTTTTGAGTCAACCTAGTCAAATGAGTAGGATAGACGCAAAATTCTTGACAAACCTACAGTAGTAGCCTGCAAGCCCCACAAAACTCCTAACCTCAGTCACAGAGCTAGGCCGGACCCAACTCTTAACTACCTCAATCTTTTAGGGATCCACTATCACCCCCTTTTCTGACACCAGATGCCCTAAGAAAGCGACTGAAGTCAACCAAAATTCACACTTGAAAAACTTGGCATATAATTTCTGGTGCATCAAGATGTCCAAAACAATACGAAGATGCTCAGCATGCTCCTCCCTAATCCTGGAGTAGATCAAAATGTCATCAATAAACACAATGACGAATGAATCCAGATAAGATTTGAATACCCCATTCATCAAACTCATGAATGTCGCCGGCGCATTGGTTAACCCAAACAACATCACTAGGAACTCGTAATGCCTATATTGAGTCTAAAATATTGTCTTAGGGATGTCCTTAGGCCTAATCTTTAACTGATGGTACCCTGACTTTAATTGAATTTTTGAAAATACAGACGCCCCCTGCAACTGGTCAAAGAGGTCATCTATGTGAGGTAAAGGATACTTGTTCCGGATGGTGACCTTATTCAGTTGCCTGTAGTCTATACACATAATCATACTACCATCCTTATTTTTCATAAATAATACCGGAGCACCCCAAGGTGAAGCACTGGGATGGATAAAACCTTTATCTAAGAGTTCCAGAAGCTGAGTCTTAAGTTCCTCCAACTCTGCTAGAGCCATATGGTAAGGGAGAATAGAAATTGGGTGAGTATCCGGCTCCAAGTCTATACAAAAATCAATGTCTCTGTCCAGAGGCATGCCAGGAAAATCCGCCAAAAATACCTCTTGAAATTCTGAAACTACTGGAACTGACTCAATCGATGGGGACTCCACACTATCATCCTGGAGATGATCCAAGAAGGCCAAACATCCCCTTCCCACTAACTTTCTAGCACGAGCAAATGATATGATCTTAGCCGGCTTAGGCCTGTACACACCTTTCCATTCTAGTCTATCCTTACCCGAAATCTCTAAAGTCACTGTTTTAGTATTACAATTCAACACCGCATGACATGGAGATAAATAGGTCATCCCTAAAATAATATCAAAATCTAACATGTCCAGAATAACCAAATCTACCCAAGTCTGCAATTCTACAAATCCCACAGGACATATACGATAAACATGGGTTACTATCACAGACTTTTCAACTGGGGTAGAAACATGAATAGGGGAATCAAGGACATCATAAACCAAAACAAACCCAAAGCAAAATTCACAGACACGTAAGAGTAAGCAGAACTTGGGTCAAATAGTATAGAAGCCATTCTATCACAGACTAGAATTGTACCAGATATCACTGCGTCTGACGTCTCAGCCTCAAACTTCCCTGGAAAAGAATAACAATTGGCTCGATCATTAATTCAAGAAACTTCCCCGGTTGGCTGCTCCACACCCCTTCCCGCGCTGCCATTCCCTCTGTCTCCCTGAAAGTTACCTCGCCCACCCTGTGGACGACCCCTAGCATAACCACCTCTAGTTGCTGGAACCACAACCTTACACTGCTGCTGAGTCTGATTACCTTCCTGCCTGTGAGGACACTCCCTCTTCAAGTGACCTGGATCACCATAATGAAAGCATCTGCAGTCAAGAGTAGGCCTGCTAGCAGAAGTATAAGAAGCCCCCTGGCCTCTAGGAGCTGAGAACTGACTGACTCCCGGATGACCACCTGTAGAAGCTGGCAAGGCTGACTGAATAGGACGAGCAGAATATACCTGCTAGTTATGACCCCTGGAGTATGAACCACTGAAATTTCCATCATTCCGGGACTTCTTGGCTCACACCTTAGCTTGCCCGACCTGTTTAACCCGCTCTAGCTTCTTTATCCGTTACCTCGTTAAAACTCTTTCCTGCTGAAGTCATATGCACAAACAATACCTGCAACTCAGTATTCAGACCCTTCACAAACAGACAAATCCTCTCCTCTTGTGTACCAAGAAGCTGAGTAGCAAAATAGGACAATGCATGGAATTTGGTCTCATAGGCTGAGACCGACATTTTACTCTGCTCCAGAGCCAGAAACTCATCCTTTTTATGATCTCTCAAAGTACGGGGAACATACTTCTCTAAGAAAAGAGCATGAAACTCTGTCCAGGTCAGCAGAGGCAAAGCTAATGGTCGACACTCCACATGAGACCTCCACCACTGCTTAACATCACCCTGCAGCTGGAAGGTGACAAACTCTACACCATGCTGTTGCACAATGCCTAGCTTATGTAGCCTCTCGTAACAGTCCAAAATGAAATCATAAGCATCCTCTTTCTCAGTACCCTAAAACGTAGGAGGTTTCAGCTTCAAAAACTTAGTCAACATCTCATGCTCATTCTCAGTCATAACCGGACCTAGCATCAGATGGAAGAAGTCATCAGTACCTGATGCCGCATCCATCCTAGGAGAAATTGCAACCGCTGGCTAGGTACTTGGAACCTGATCCGCAATACCCATGGGGGTGGCTCCAGCACCTACCAGTCCACTCAGAAAACTCCACACTTGCTGAAATGCTTGGAGCATTATAGAGGGAAAGCCTGCACCTCTAGCCAGTGTCGCCTCCTCCTGTTCCACGCCCTCCTCAACAACAACCTCCACTTCTTCCTCAACATGATCCTGTGGTGGGGGAGGGGTCGCCTCTCTTGGTCCAGCAGCTGCCTGAGCTTCACCCCCAGCGGGTGCTGCCCTTCCTCTACCTCTATATCTGCCCCTGCCCCTGTACCTCCCTCTTACTCTGACCGCTGATCCCACTGCTGGGATCGCCACTCTCGATCCATTATTTATCGTGTTAATCATTTGCGGACAAAAGAGTAAATGGAGTTAGATACCAATTTGTATCACCAGATACCAATTGGAATTAAGTTATAACACGAAGGAAGAAAGAAGAGATAGTTTCCTAAAGTCCTATAGCCTCTCGAAGAAAAGTACAGACGTCTCCATATCATTCCGCAAGACTCTACTAGACCCATTTTGGTATGACGAGATCAATGAACCTAGGGCTCTGATACCATCATTGTCATGACCCAATCCGCCGTGAGTGGCACCCACCCAAAACCTCGGATGAGCGAACCAATATCAACCCAACACTTATTAAAGTCTAACAGCTCAAAATCAGTTTGCATTAAAAATAAACTAACATTCACCATCAAAATTCTAATAAAACAAGATCCTGCAGAAAACCCCTAGAATCTGAAAGTCATCGCACCAGAACATCTACCAAAAGTCTAGAACGGGGATGCAATCCCAATAAAATAAGAGTTCAAGCCCGAAACAAATGGGCTACAACTAAATAGGATGAAGACAAGGTAGCTCGGAAGAAGTAGCTCACCCTTGAAATATGGACTCGCTGGAACTACAACTGAGGTCGCGTAGAAGCCGCCGAAAAATGTCCTGTACTCATAGAAGGAAAACAAGTACAGAGTCAGTATATAACCAATGTGTTTGGTCAGCTCCAATAAACAAGATATGAACAATAAACTAAAGCTGAGTAAAGTAAAGTAAACATGTAATACAAGCCAGCAATCCATTAGACTCTAAGTCTTTCTCTAGCTTACCAATCACATGTAACAAGTCTGACAGTCATTGCACAATACACCATGACAATAACATATATCCCCTTCAAATATCCCGGACCAACTATGGATCCCTAAGACAACACCTAAGTGTTCAACATGCAATCCCGGTCTACACTATGACCAACCCCACAGTTAAGTACAACCACCCGGCCTCTCAAGGACCATCATGCAATAAACACATATCAAGAATACAACCTAGTCCACTCATGGAACCATCATCAAAATATAATAAAGACAAGTAAAATCAAACCCGTAACAGGCGTGGTACCCGAGCCAACCATTATAAATCCTGTACCAAGCGTGGTACCCGAGTTAACTGATAAATATCCCATACTAGGCGTGGTAACCGAGCCAACCAATATGTAACCTATACCAGGTGTGGTACCCGGGCTAATCGAATGTCACACACAATCCAACAAGTCAATAAATAATTAACAACATCACACTTGTAAACTAACAAGCTACCAAATCCAGTTCATTTCACATAATTGACACAGGATAGCTAGACATTCATAATCCCATTCCCTAAGCATACAAAATCATACAATACTAAGTGGTAGTACATGAACACATATTGTATATTAGGAAAAATAGTAACCATCATCTACCTCGAATAACTCAAAAGCTCTATTGGACCGGAGCCTTCCCGTTTTCCGAAGTTTTTGCTTGTTTTTGGTCTAAAAATGATTACAAGATACACTAAAATCAGTCCACATGGCCTAATAATTACCCAAATTATACTCAAATCCCAATCCCCGGGCCAACCTATGATTATTCCACCCATCCCCAGAATTTCCCACCATTAATTCACCTAAATCTATCATTTTTACGGATACATTAAGTGCAATAAGGCGAATTGATCATAACCCAACAATAATATTCAAGACCCCATAATTTCTACGCCCTAGAATCCCCTTTTTACCTGGATTCTACCATTTCTAGGTCAATCCAAACCTTCCCCCAAGCTGTAACTATCAATTCTACTACGTAGGAAACATAGTATTAAGTTAGGGGAGCAATACCCTTACCTTTGGGACGAAAAATGATGAAAAACCAAGTTGAAGTCGTCCAAATCGCCCTTGCCCTTCTCCAAAATATTCTTGAGGAAAACTTGAATATTTTGGGAAAGTTTATGCATTAAAACCTTATTCAGTCCGCTATAGCAGTCCGTAAACTGCTATAGCAGCACCGCTATAGTGAAATCGACCGCTATGGCGGTGTGCTGACCATCATTGACTTCCGCTATAGCAAAAATTATTCCGCTATAGCAGTGACTGCAGTAGCGCAGTGTCAATCACTATAGCGGTTGATACGGGACAGAATCTCAGAAAATATCACAAAAGTGCCCATTTTATAATATACCTTAAATTCTGACATTCAGATCAACCCTTTCACATCAAACTTAATACCGGGAGTTCTACTTACCCGAATTTGTTTCTGAAAAGTCTCTCGGGATCCTTAATATCTTAGCTAATGAAAAAATTATCTCAATACAAGATACATCACCCAATCCTCACCCGGATTAACCTAGACTAAACCTCGCTCTAAAGTAGTTCGAGACTAGCCTAGCCCAAAATTTCCAACTCCCAAACTCGAAAGTTTTCTAACCCGAAACTTGACACGAAAGATTTACCCATAATGATGGACCCGGTTATTACAGAAAACCTTTCAGAACAAATGATTTCAACTATATTTCTTCTCTATAAATGGAGACATTATTCACTCCATATCTGTTACTTTAAGTTCAATTGATAATAAACTTATTGAATTTTAGAAGTGCATTGTTTGCTAACCAATTAACATACAATTACTTTTTTGAGTTACTGATTATATTATGCCTCAAGCCTTTTTCATCATATTACTTCTATTTCTATACTTTTCTTCTCTTTTTCTTCTTTCTCCATCAATTTTTTCAACAACTCAAAAGATAATTTTCAAAGGAAAAGAAGAATAAGGATCTTGTGACTTATGATGACAAATAGAATTTTTTTAAAGAGAAATGATGATGAATCTAACATTATTCTCACCTACTCAGATATAAATTTGAAATATCAAAAATGAAAAGAAAAGTTGCCAATTGTATAAGTCAAAACTTGAATTCACTAACTGGACTTATCAGAAGATAAAATGTGAAAATTAGAGACATATCAGACATGACTCGGCAAAAGATAACTCCAGTCTCAGTACTTGGGCTCGTTTAGTGAGCTTGTTCATATCTCCTGAAATTTCAATCCGCAATGTTGTGCCACCTGGCTCTGAAGGTGTAACTGATTACACCTCTGAAAAAAGTATAAAGTGGTCACTGTTTAAATATAAAACCTAACCAAGGTTAGGATCGAGCCCAAGAGGAATATAGTTAGGACCTAGGTCAACTGTGATTATTTGTGCTCTTAGTCGTATTATTTTCGAAAGGAAAAAATTGTGTAACAAGTAATCTTTGAAAATTGTAGTTAAACAAGTAGCAGAATATCAATTATCATTGTTGTTAATCAATGAGGGAAGTGACTAGGATTGTCTTCCCCCATAAGTTCATAATGCAGTAAGGCATTGTACTAGCAATCTATTCTGGTGCTCAGCATGCAAGATCGGTAAGTTAATTTCAACTAAATGGTTTGTCCCCTAGATAGATGAATATCACCATACAATTGATCCGTCTACATGTGTTTGCTGTACTAACCCTTAATTTTTTTTAATCTAAATTAGCTATTTGTGGACAAGTTCAAGCTTTTAGATGAGGGTTGATTGCCTCAAATATCCATTATGTAATCCCTTTTCCCATTCATTACCTCTTTGGTCCAGCAAGTAAGAATAAGGTGAGTTCTAACATTTACAACCATTAAAAATCAATCAATACGAAGGTAAGAATAATATATGCATGAACACCATTAAAGAATTAGTAAGTACTTTGCCTACTTTATTAATCCATCATGGTTTCCACAATCCTAGTTGTGAATTTAGCTACTCTTAGTCATAAGAGAACAGTCAGGAAATAGTAAAGAATTGATGATCATATACTTACAAGATGAATAAAGAAAATCAAAAACTTGAATTAATCAAGAACACTTCAATAATCAAGAATCAAGATGTGTTTATCTCCCAAAAATCAAGAACACACAATAGTTGATGTTTCTGATACTTTGATATTCAATAATAAAGCATAAAACATAAAAGAAAACATAGGAAAAGTATTTATAGATATTACAAATTCTATCCTACATCAACTAGGTGAACAAAACTTGGCAGATTCCAGGGGTACCATCCACGGTCCGTGGATCAATCCACAGGTCATGGATGCCTCCCGTGGAAATCAGGCTTTTTGTTTTCTTTCAAGATTAAGTCCATGAGGCTATTCCACGACTTGTGGAATGATCCACAGCTCGTGGAATGCCTTCATGGAAATTAGGCCTTCTGTATCTTCTCTAGACCAGTTTCACGGGTAAGATCCATGGCTCGTGGATGCTTGTCGTGAAAATCAACATAACTTAGACTCTTGCATCATCGGGTCCACGATCTTATTCCACAACTCATGGATGATTCCATGGCTTTTGGAAGGCAGTCGTGGACCTTAGTCTTTGTCCATTTTGCATTCTTTTCCTTTACTTAGCTTTAAAGCTCTGTTTTCCTGCACAATAACCAAAAACACATCAAATCTACCAAAAAAGGCTAATGAACATACAACAGTTCCAAGTTTTAAGCATCAAAAGTACCATAAAATTATGGCATATCAACACCCTCAACTTAAAACGGTTGCTTGTCCTCAAGCGACAAAACAAAAACTATCCTATCACAATGCTTAAGCAAAAGAAAACTAGAAAACTACGACAGTGACATGGCTTTCAGACAGTTTCAACTGACAAGTTCATTACCCCCCTCATTTTCAGTATAAAACAAGTGCATGTTCACCACTCATCAAGTTGACACGAGAGGATCCATGGATGACATTATGATATCAATATACAAATGCGCATACATATATGACAGTCACCCCAACAATCAATAATTAACAATGCTACTCTAGTGCCCTCTCCACAAAGAAGTCCCTTTCACACAGTAAACATTCAGGTCGGGACTAGTATAAACACGCTCGCTCTCACAAAGAAATTCAAACAACAAATGCACAATGCCATAGGCTTGCCCTTATTTTCTATATCTTAGTTTTTGAATAGTTGGATTAGAATCACTATAGGACTTTTACTCGACTTGTAACATAGGCTTAGGGATGAGTATGGTATATTTGGGACTAGTGACTATGCCCTCCTTGACATTAAGCTAACTTTACTCCATTTTCAGACCAATCTTTTCCTCCCTATTATCCTTTTATTTTCTTTGCAATGGGTGCAATAATTATTTCAAACTCAACTTTCTTACCTTTTTCTTCTTTTCTAGCACATGCCACACCCATTATTTCTCTTTTTTTCACTAGTCTGTTATTTTTATACCCTATTCTTCTTTTCATTAACCTCTATAATAGTCACCCTCAACTTAGGTGATTTGCCTGAGTTGAGGTGCATAATGTCTAAGAAGGGATCAGAGCCAAAATAAAGGTTCAACGAGAAATCAAAAAGGTGAATAGGCTAATCAAATAAAAAGGGTCAACTTACGCTTGCCACACCCATTATTTTCCCTTTTTTCACTAGTCTATTATTTTCATACCCCATTCTTCTTTTCATTAACCTATACAATAGCCACCCTCAACTTAGGAGATTTTCCTGAGTTGAGGTGCATAATGTCTAAAGAGGGATCGGTCCAAAATAAAGGTTCAACGAGAAATCGAGAAGGTGAATAGGCTAATCAAATAAAAAGGGTCAACTTACGCTCAAAATCAGGGATCAAAGGATACATTTTCTTTGGATGGTCATTTTAGGCTGAGTGGACTAAAATAAAAAATGACCTATAATCCTTTCCTAACCAACTATCCTACAACCTTAGAAAGACTAACTGGGCAAGTTCTGGATTGCACACACAAAGAAAGAATGATATGAAGTAAGGCTCACACACACTTGGTACAGAGTTACACTATCAACCGCTAACTATCAGGTTCATGCCCTAGCTTAAGTAACACTTTTCACATCATATTCATAATGTCATGCAAAGATCAAACATAGTCAATCTATCAAAGCAGCCACATGTTACACAAAATTTTGAGGGGTCTCTATTTGTCAAAATCCATTTGCATGCCATAGACTGCACTAAGTGTTCTTACTTTTCTTTCACAAACATACCAAACAAAAAAAACTCCTAAACATTCTGGTTCAACAGAAGTAAAAGCCTTTGGGGAAAGAACACAACAAGAAAATTTCAAGGACGTGGATACCATGTCACGCCCTGAGGCTATCCCCTAGGCGTAACACGAGATCCGGGACAGAAGTGCCCCAGATTAACCCTTGGTCATAGAATAACTCAGGTATAATAATTAAGCATAGCGGAAGCATAATATGAATTAGATAACTCAATCCATAAGAGAAAATTTAGAGAATATTATTCGAAGAAGAACCAAATATTGACTATGTCTGAAAAGCCTCTATACATGACATAAGGAGTTGCTAGGACAAGACCCTAGCTAACTCAAAGTACGAAAATAAGTAGTCTAAACAAACTAGAGTCATAACTAGCCCTCGAACAATGAGGACTCACCAACACTAACTGGATATTCGGCTTCGTCTAGCCACGAGCCTGATGGGGAATACCTGAATCTGCATCATCAAGAGGATGCAATGCAAGATATGCGTCAGTACTATATGATGTACCGAGTATGTGAGAGATGCATGAATATAATGAAAACATGCTTGAAACATGGATAATAACTTGGTTCATGCATAAATGAAGTTTCAAAGGTAGATGTCAATAATTGAACAGTAAATCATGAAATAAAAGTCAAAACTTAAAGTAGGTATCATAGGTTTAACCAATTCAAAACTTTCATATGGGAGTTTCTCATAACTGATAATAGACCATGTGAGCTACATAAAATCTAACTATGTAACCCTAGTTAGCAAAGCTGGCCCGAACCTTTCCAAAGTACGGGCCACCATACCCAACTATATAACCCTAGTTGACAAAGTTGTTCTATGCCCCGTTAAGGTAAGGACACCATTAATCAAGATGTGGATCCACTCTCATAAGCCCCTAGGGAAAATCATAACCTATGCTGGCAACGTAGCTTTTGGACTTGGGTAATCAAACCCTCATCACTCGGTGCTAAGTACTACTCCCAAAATATACATATAGCTCATAAGTTCATGAAGGTATAATCGAATACCAAATCTCTTTTGAAAGCATGAAGAGACATTGGGTACCATGCATTTCTCATATTATAAGTCTATGATATAAAGCATAGCCATAATTCAAATCATACTTTTCTTTCTAAATTCATAATTGAAGAATTAGGCATGTAATTTCGTAAATTCATAAAGTCATGATATCTAATCATGCCCAATTTCACTTGAAAAAATACAATTCAATGGAATCATGCTAGAAATCAACTTTAATGCTTGGGCTTTTAAATCCAATAAAGGAATCATGATCAAATCATAAATAAACAATAAGAAACCATGAATTTAAGTATAGAAGATGATTTTATAAGTTTTCCCCAATTTAGATCAAAACCCTAATTTCACAAGTTCATAAATCAATTTGAGAATTGTGGGTTTTGGGCACAAGGGTGAAAGGAACCCATTGTTCAATACCCACATACCTTGATTAGAGTTAACCCACTTGAAATTGAAAAGATTAGGAGACTTGGACTTGGAGCTTGAGACCTTGAGCTTGAGAGAGTTCTTTTCTTTTTTTGGGAGATGAATGAGGTAATGAGAAGGGACTTAGGCTAATAGGTTTAGAATTTATGCTAAAAATGGTCAAAATGACCTCACTTAGGAGTTAAAAGGGTGGGTAATAACTAAAATACCCCTGGGACTTAATTATGAAAAAACTGTTTTAAAACTCGGCTTCAGGTTCCACGGGTCATTTCCACGGACCGTAGAACTAACCACGACTCATGGACTTGAGTCGTGGTTCCTAAGCCAAAGTTTCAGGCTGCGGATTAGGTCCTACGGTTTAACAGGACGACTCGTGGAAACTTCCACGAGCCGTAGGACCAACTGTGCTTCCTGGAAAATAGAATACCCTCAGTCTGAGTTCCACGGGTGATTTCCATAACCTGTGAAACTAATCACGACACATAGACTTCACTCATGGTTCTCAGACCAGAGGTGGGAGCTGCAGAGCTAGTTTCACGAGTCTTTTCCACGAGTCGTGATTCCTTCCACGAATCGTAGACTTGACTCGTGATTCCTGGTATTTTCAAAATTTTCAAAATTTCTAACTTAAAAAGCTGAATCGAATTCTAGGGTATTATAATATCTCCCTCTTGGGATCATTCGTCCTCGAATAAAGACTAAGCAAGGGAAACTGAAGAGTAAATAGCCCAACCAGCAACAAAACATGGAAATCAAGGAATAAACATGAAAACTGAACTTTTCAACTTAAAACATGGTTAAATCAACTTCGAAAACATGAATGCATGCTAGGATCATGAGAGTAACTGATGGAATAGGATCGAAGGAACATACTAAGGATGAAACTATTACCTCAAGCTGGAACGGAATCAAAAGGAAAGAGATGAGGGTACTTGACTTTCATGGCTGATTTCGCTTACCAAGTAGCTTCTTCAACAAGCTGATTTCTCCAAAGAACTTTTACCGAAGCGACTTCTTTTTTTCTCAACCTCTAAATCTGATGATCAAGGATTTATGCGGGAACCTCCTCATAGGTGAGACTATCTTTCAAACCTACATCCTCCAAAGGAACAATCAAGGTCGATAACCAACACACTTCTTCAATAAGGAAACATGGAAAACTAGATGAACTGCTTCCAAATATGATGGCAAATCCAACTCATAAGCAACCTTACCAACCTTCCTCAGAATCCGATAAGGACCTACAAAATGGGGACTAAGCTTCCCTTTCTTGCCAAATCTCATCACACCCTTCATGGGTGATACCTTTAGAAAAACTCAATCATCAACTTTAAATTCCAATTCCCTTCTCCTCACATCCGCGTATGATTTTTGTCAACTCTGAGCGGTCTTCAACCTCTGCCTAATAAGCTAAACCTTCTCTATGGTCTCATGCACTGAATATAGGCCAATCAAAGCTGCCTCACCTACCTCAAACCAACCAATAGGAGATCTACACCTCTGACCATAAAGTACCTCATACGGAGCCATCTGGATGCTAGAGTGAAAGCTGTTGTTTTAGGAAAACTCGATAAGAGGTAAGTGATCATCCCAATTACCTTTGAAATCAATCACACAAGCTCTCAACATATCCTCCAAAGTCTGAATAGTACGCTCTGCCTGGCCGTCTATTTGAGGGTGAAAAGCTTTGCTAAGCTTCACCTGAGTAACAAGACCTCTCTGAAACGATCTCCAAAACTGAGAAGTAAACTGAGTACACCTATCTGAAATTATGGACAAAGGAACACCATGCAAACGAACTATCTCCCGGATGTAGAGTCTAGCATAATCGTCTGCTGAATTCGTAGTCTTAACAGGCAAGAAATGGGATGATTTAGTCATCCGGTCGACAATCACTCAAATCGAATCATGTTGCCTTCGAGTACGAGGCAAACCTGTAATGAAATCCATATTGATCACTTCCCATTTCCAAGTAGGAAGGTCAATATACTGAATCATGCCACCCGATCGCTGGTGCTCTACCTTTACTTGCTGACAGGTTGGACACTTAGCCACAAAACTAGCTATGTCCCTCTTCATACCATTCCACCAATATACTTCTCGTAGATTACGGTACATCTTGGTGGCATCGGGGTGAATAGAATATCTGGAACTATGAGCCTCAGTCAAAATATACTGTCGCAACCCATCTACATCTGGCACACAAAATCTACCCTGATAGCGAAGCACACCATCTCTCCCTTGGGAGAAAACCTCAACTCTTTGTTGATGGACTGCACCCTTTAGCAGAAGCAAAATAGGATCACTGTCTTTCTTTGCCTTCACTTCGGCTACCAAAGATGATTCGGAACCATTCTGGACAATAACACCACCTTATGTCGAGTCCATAAGGCGAACTCCCAACCGAGCTAGCCTATGAACCTCTTTAACCAGTTTTTTCTTCCCATCTTCGACTGAAGACATACTACCCATAGACAATCTACTAAGGGCATCCGCCACAACATTAGCCTTACCCGGATGGTAAAGCACACTCATGTCATAATCCTTAAGAAGTTCAAACCACCTTCTTTGTCGCAAATTCAATTCCTTCTGAGTGAACACAAACTGAAGACTCTTATGATCGGTGAATACATCCACATGCACCCCATACAAGTAATGCCTCAAAATCTTTAAAGCAAAGACCACGGCTGCTAACTCAAGATCATGAGTAGGGTAGTTCTTCTCATGAGTCTTGAACTGTCTCGAAGGATAAGCAATCACTTTACCACGCTGCATTAAGACACAACCCAAACTAATCGTAGAAGCATCGCAATACATAACAAAATCATCTAGGCCCTCGGGTAGATCTAACACTGGAGCTGTGCTCAATCTAGTATTCAATTCCTGAAAGTTCTTCTCATATAATTCAAACACTGAAATTTTACTTTCTTTTGAGTCAATCGGGTCAAAAGGGCAGCAATGGAAGAAAATCCTTCCACTAACCTCCTGTAGTAACCAATCAAACCTAAAAATCTTCTAATATTAGACGGGGAAGTGGGTCTAGGCCAGTTCTTTACTACCTCTATCTTTTGAGAATCAACCCAAATACCATTTTTGTTCACAATGTGACCCAGAAAAGCAACAGACTGCATCCAAAACTCACACTTGCTAAACTTAGCAAATAACTGTCGCTCCTTGAGAGTTTGCAACACAACTCTCAAATGGTCCGCATGCTCCTCCTCACTCCTAGAGTAGATGAGGATATCATCAATGAAAACAATCATACACATATCCAGATACTTCTTGAACATGTGGTTCATCAAATCCATAAAAGTTGTAGGAGCATTTGTTAGACCAAAAGACATCACAACAAATTCATAATGACCATACCGAGTCCTGAAGGCTGTCTTCAGAATATCACACTCTCTAATACGAAGCTGATGATAACCGGATCTAAGGTTGATCTTGGAGAAGAAACTAGCACCCTGAAGCTGATCGAACAAGTCATCAATCCTAGGAATGGGATACTTATTCTTGATATTGACCTTGTTCAATTCGCGATAGTCAATACACATTCTGAGGGAACCATCTTTCTTTTGCACGAATAAGATTGGAGCACCCCATGGAGATATACTAGGCCTGATGAAAGCCTTATCAAGACGATCCTTCAATTGATCTTTCAACTTCTTAAGTTCAGCGGGAGACATCCTATAGGGAGGAATAGAGATAGGATTTGTATCCAGAAAAAGATCTATCCCAAATTTGATTTCCAGCTTGGGAGGGACTCCAGGTAAATCCTCGGGAAAAACTTTTGGGAATTCATTCACAATGAGAACAGACTGAAGGGATGAGGTTTCGGACTTCGTGTCCATAACTCGAACTCTATGATAAACATACCCCTTTGAAATCATCTTCCTAGCCTTAAGATAAGATATGAAATGACCATTCAAGGATGGGGGACTATCTTGCCATTCTAAGATGGGTTTATTTGGAAACTTAAAATTGACATCCCGAGTATGACAATCAAACGAAGCATAACAAGCATGTATCCAATCCATACCAAGAATAACATCAAAATGTGTCATCTCCAACTCTACTAAATCCGGTAAAGTGACTTTGTGAAGGACTGAGATAGGGCAATTTTGGTAGATTCTTTTGGCTAGGACTGAATCCCCAACAGGAGTAGAAACACAAAAGGGTTCTAAAAGCAATTCAGGACATACTTCGAATTTGCATGCTATATAAGGGGTCACAAAAGATAAGGAGGCATAGGGGTCCAACAAAACATACACATCTATAGAAAAGACTGTCAACATACCAGTAACCACATCGGGTGAGCTCTCCTGGTCCTGACGAGACGACATGGCATAAAGGCAGTTCTGGCGCTGACCACCAGAACTAGAAGCTGTGCCCTGCTGGGCTAGTCGACATCTTGAAGCTATTGGGGTAGACTGAGTCCTACCTCCCAGTCCCTTTCTAGTCAAAGGGAACTCCCTAATATGATGTACAGTGTGACCACAACCAAAACAACTGCCTGAAATGGCTAGACACTCACCGGGGTGACTCTTTCCACACTTGGAACAAGAAAGGTAAGGGGCATCCTTTGCAACATTCCCCTGCGACTGAGAACCAACTCTCCTACCAGTCTGATCATGATGAGGCCTGGAGGCCTGGGTAGGAGTACTAGCTGAAGAGTGAATAGGGCCTGATAATTTCTTCTGAAACGAAGAGCGGTGTCCGCCTCCGGACCTCTGATGACTTAAACCTGAACCCTCGGATCTAGCCCTCTTGTTCTTCCTAGCCATCTCCCTAAGCCTGTCTCACTCGATCTGGTGAGCATGGGTCATGAGTTTGGAAATGTTCATATCACTCAACAACATAGCAGACCTATACTCCTTTTCACCAAATCTGAAACACCTTAGGTAAACTTGCTCATCTGATCATGAGGGTCCGCTACCATAGAGAGGGCATACCTAGATAACTGAGTGAACTTCAAATTGTACTCCTGAACAGTCATAGATCCCTGTCTCAAGTTCACAAACTCCTCAGTCTTCGCTTGCCTCAAACTCGAGGAAAGAACCGATCAAGGAAGGCTCTCTCGAAACACTCCCAAGTCATAGGGACCACGTCCCTAGCTCTATCTTTCTTCCATTGTGTGAACCAGATATGAGCCACATCCTTGAGTTGATAGGATGCCAACTCAACATAATCAACCCCAACCACTTGCATCATATCAAAGATTTTCTTCACTTCATTAATAAAATTTAGCGGATCCTCATTCACTTTCGAACCCCAAAACTCCGGCGGGTTCATACGGACAAAATCACGAACTCGGGCCGCTACCCCACCTTGAGGGTGGATGGGGGAATGAGCCTGTTGATTGGCCAGAGTGGCCAAGGTCTAGGCTAGAGAATGGATGGCATTCCTAAACTCTTCATTCGTGACCTCGGGGGCCAGAATTAGAGGAGCGACATTCCGAGCGGCTCGGTAAGGCATAACACGTCGAGGCATGATCTGAAACGTCCAAGGTAAGGATTAGAGAAACATTAGAGTTAAGCTCTATCGCACGACATGATCATGAAAGAAGTGAAGTTTTCTAAGACATCTCATAGCTTCCCTCTCATATGTGTGGCGCGCTTCACACATATGAAGGAGACTCTACTTAATGCGGCTTTCAGACATCCTAGGACTCTTGAACCTGAGGCTTTGATACTAAGTTTGTCACACCCCGAGGCTACCCCTAGGCGTATCACGGGATCCGGGACACAAGTGCCCCAGATTAATCCTTGGTTATAGCATAACTCAAGTATACCAATTAAGCATAGCGGAAGCATAATACAAATTAGATAACTCAATCCATAAGATAAAATTTAGAGAATATGATTCGAAGAAGACCCAAATATTGACTATGTATGAAAAGCCTCTATACATGACATAAGAAGTTGCTAGGACAAGACCCTAGCTAACTCAAAGTATGAAAATAAGTAATCTAAAAAAACTAGAGTCATAACTAGCCCTCGAACAATGAGGACTCCCCAACACTAACTGGATATCCAGCTTCATCTAGCCACGAGCCTGATGGGGAACGCCTGAATCTGCATCATCAAGAGGATGCAACACAAGATATGCGTCAGTACTATATGATGTACCGAGTATGTGAGAGATGCATGAATATAATAAAAACATGCTTGAAACATGGATAAGAACTTAGTTCATGCATAAATGAAGTTTCAAAGGTAGATGTCAATAATTGAATAGTAAATCATGAAATAAGAGTCAAAATTCAAAGTAGGTATCATAGGTTTAACCAATTCAAAACTTTCATACGGGAGTTTCTTCTAACCGACAATAGACCATGTGAGCTACATGGAATCTAACTATGTAACTCTAGTTAGCAAAGCTGGACCGAACCTTGCCAAAGTATAGGCTAACATACCCAACTATATAACCCTAGTTGGCAAAGCTGTCCTATGTCCCGTTAAGGCAAGGACACCATTAATCAAGATGTGGATCCACTCTCATAAGCCCCTAGTGCAAATCATAACCTACGCTGGCAACATAGTTTTTGGACTTGGATAATCGAACCCTCATCACTCGGTGCTAAGTACTACTCCCAAAACATACATATAGCTTATAAGTTCATGAAGGTATAATCGAATACCAAATCTCTTTTGAAAGCATGAAGACACATCGGGTACCATGCATTTCTCATATTATAAGTCCTTGATGTAAAGCATAGCCATAATTCAAATCATACTTTTTTTTTCTAAATTCATTATTGAAGAATTAGGCATGCAATTTTGTAAATTCATAAAGTCATGATATCTAATCATGCCCAATTTTACTTTAAAACATACAATTCAATGGAATCATGCTAGAAATCAACTTTAATGCTTGGGATTTTAAATCCAATAAAGGAATCATGATCAAATCACAAATAAATAATAAGAAACCATAAATTTAAGCATAAAGGCTGATTTCATAAGTTTTCCCTAATTTTACAAGTTCATAAATCAATTTGAGAATTGGGGGTTTTGGGCATAAGGGTGAAAGGAACTCATTGTTGAATACCCACATACCTTGATTGGAGTTAACTCACTTGAAATTGAAAAGATTAGGAGACTTGGACTTGGAGCTTGAGACCTTGAGAGAGTTCTTTTCCTTTTTGGGAGATGAATGAGGTAATGAGAAGGGACTTAGGCTAATAGGTTTACAATTCATGCTAAAAATGGTCAAAACGACCTCACTTAGGAGTTAAAATGGTGGGTAATGACTAAAATACCACTGGGACTTAATTAAGAAAAAACTATTTTAAAACTTGGCTTCAGGTTCCACGAGTCCTTTCCACGGACCGTAGAACTAACCACGGCTCATGGACTTGAGTCGTGGTTCCTAAGCCAAAGTTTCAGGCTGCGGATCAGGTCCTCCAATTTAACAGAATGACTCGTGGAAACTTTCACGAGCCGTAGGACCAACTCGTGGTTCCTGGAAAATAGAATGCCCTCAGTCTGAGTTCCATGGGTGATTTCCACGACCCAGTGAAACTAATCACGACTCGTAGACTCCACTCGTAGTTCTCAAATCAGAGGTGGGAGCTGCAGAGCTGGTTTCACTAGTCATTTCCACGAGTCATGATTCCTTTCACAAATCATAGACTTGACTCGTGATTTTTGGTAATTTCAGAATTTTCAGAATTTCTAACTTAAAAAGCTGAATCGAATTCCGGGGTGTTACATACTAGGTACCCCTTGGGTTGCCTCCCAAGCAACGCTTGATTTAACATCGCGACATGATGCAAGTATCTTGGCTACTCAGACTTTGCCAAGATACTCATCAAAATACACACGGACAAGCTTCTCCCACCCCACCAAAAAGGAAAGTGTATTGTCCCAATGCACAAAAAAATTAAATGTGAGGGAGGCGAGAACATACCTATAGCGCCTAAGAGCTGATGTCCGGTGTTGCAGACGGGGCTGGTGGTGTGGCACCCGTAGTGGTAATAGTGACATCGAAAGTGGCCATCATGCTCAATGGATCAAAAGTGGTAGGGGCCACAGAAGGCACTCTACCGATAGTAGTAACAGGAATAACAATCTCCGCAGGCATGGCACCTCCAACAACTGGTGCCGAACTGGAGGACTCTCCTCGTGCTCTCTGACGGTCTGCCTCCTCATGCTGTCTTTAGTCATCCAATGACCTCTGTGTGGCTGCCTCCATGTCACACTGTTGACACCCAATTTTGGCCTGATATTTTTTAAGTTATATTTTTAAATCTTTTTTTCGTTAAATTGCACAAAATATAATTTTTTCACATTTTTGTAATGTTAACACAATTTATTGATAATTATTCTCATTTTTAAAAATATTGAGATTTTTATCTATTTTTTATTATTTTAGTTTATTTTAGTTATCATTAATTTTTATCGCAATCATTTGCATGTAAATAAATATTATTTTATTTTTTTAAATCACAGTTGTTTTTGTTCAAATCACATTTTTTAAATGTTATTATATATATATTTTATTTTTTTTAACACAGTCCGTTAATACATAAGTCGGATGAGATATTCTTTACACAGATAAGTAAATAACCTATGGTTTTAGGTAAATCATGATTTTGAGCACACGACTTTGATAACCTATGATTTTATTTTTCCACATAGATGGTTTAGGATTTTAAGTTATCTATTAAGTGTCTCATACACTCAACATATTTCTTGGTGGTGGATATTTTCGAAATTGGTAAAAAATCTCAAAAGGAAAAGAGTCTTCTCTCCTAAAAGTTCCAAGAATAGCTGAGTCTCTCTTTATGGCCACCATCCACCGGAGCTCGACCATCGGCAACAATGGCCAAATAACCCACAACACCACTATTCTCTATCCCTCTCTCCCGCATCACAACCATCTCCACCAAAAACCCTCGCATCCCTTTTCCCCTATTTTTTATGATAAACACTACCACTGGACAACCACCCAACGCTGCCCCATTTTCCCTTTCTCCACTAGCTTATCACTGGAGAAGCCATTTTCGACGAGCTCGAAACAACAACCACAAGACTATCGCACCACACCTCTGCTCGAGTTTCACCATTAACGGTGAGCTCTAAGCTCCAAACAACCCATTTCACCAACCAAACAGTCCCTCCTTTGTTTTCCAGTGACCTCACGAGGCCATAATCTCGACAAACAAACCACCACTTCTCCACCCAACAACCCACAAACAACCTACTGGCAAGCTCACTGTTTCAACGAGCCCACCGCTTCGACCACCACCACATCATTGAGAAATATCCATTAATGGCGGGCAGTGAGTTTCAAGCTCCATCCAAATACACCATGAACCAGCCACCACCGCTAGAAACCAACACCCAAAACCCCATCCTCACTTCTCTCCTTCGTTTCACCTACAAACAATAACGTAACAGACACACACAACACCACCTTCCCCTCTTCCTTCCGTCATTTCGGCAAATATCAGTGATAGCTCTATCTATGACCCTTTTGCTTTAATTGTGCACAACTATTAATTTTAATTTTTGTGTTACTGCTGTTATTCTTTTAATACTATTTGTTATGACTGATAGAATTGTTTAGTTTTATTATTGTTTGTTACTTTGTTTTTTGTTACTGTTAATGTTTTTTTTTGTTCAAATATTGCTTTATTCTTAACTATTTTTCTATGTTCGTTAATAGGGTTTGACTGTAAACTTGGTGTTTAATTTTTTGTTGATTTGTCCATATCTTTTTTATATTGATTTTTTTTATAAGTTAAGTTGAACAAATATTAATTTAATTGGCCAATGAAAGAATCTCTTTATCAGATTTTTGAGGCCTCTCTATAATAAAAGATGAATGTTATGTTGAGTTCGATTATTTGAATATCTAATATCAATTTATTGACTGATGAAGAAATTTTCATCGATTTTCAAGGCCTCCAATGTACATAAGACAGGATTTATTTTTTTTAGTTATTATTTCTTTGATTCTCTTTAGTTAATATTTGTTCATTACTAACACTTTTACTAAGTATGTTTACAGGTACTCAGAGTTACTTTTCGAAGAAGTCACTCGAATTAAAATTCAAAGATCTTGTATAATTCTTTATTATATTTATTTATTTTTGGTTAAACGATAGGCAAATATTAGGCCGTCTCGTAAAAGCTTTTTCCTTTGATTCTTCGAGTTTTGGAGAGTCATTTTCTCTAACTCTAAAGAACTGAGATATTTATTTTATCTCCTCAATTGAAAAAATGAATTCAGCTGGGAACCACCATTGTGGATTCTGAAGGATGCCTAACCCCTTCCCTTCAGAATAACTTGAACCCTTACCTAAAATCTAATTGATTTCGTTTACTAAAGTTTTTGTTCAATTATTAAAAGGTTTCTCGATTTTCCTAAAATTAGGTGGCAACTCTCTAAATTCTTTTAAATAATTAATTATTTTTGGAGTCCCGATGTTGTGTCCTACCGTGAAAAAATAGGGTCTCACAAGATCAGCTCTAGCATCAGAAGTGTCCTCGCTTCGAGCCATATTCCCCCTAGCAATCGATGACTCCTCATCAACAAAGAGATCAAAAAATAAGGAAGGTGCAATCGGCATAGTCATGGGAATGGGAGGTATGACAGGGGTGGGCTGGTGGCTAACGATCCAATCTCTGCTCTGAGCTGTGACACATACTCCCATAAACCTCCCGAGTTGGGGCTCTGTATCTCTTGCAGCCTATCATTCACTCGGCGCTCAAACCCATCTATTCACCCATGTAACTCGCGGACAAAGCCATCTATCACTATTTGGACTTTTGCTGTAACTCTCTCCTCTGCGGTAGTGATAGAAGTCCAGACCCATGGTTTCAGCTGCTTCACCAACTCGAACAAATATGACTATGTCTGAGTTTGTCATTGAACTAACTCCTACAGAAACTGATAGGATATGGTGACCATACCAGAGGTAGAAGGGTGCGGGAACACGGTAGGGATGACTACTGATGGTCTGGAAGTTGAGGGTGCAGTAATTGAGACTGTGGCACCCTTTGCTGCAGGACTAGTCCCAAGAACTAGAACCTCTGTACACTGCTTTGTGGAACCAATGTCAGCATTATCACCCAACGCTACTGGTCCCTTAAACAAAATAGCCCTGGATGAAGTGGAGGGCTGGGCTCGTCTCTGGGTGATTGGGTTTATATCATCCTTAATCTGCCCAATGTCTTGGATTTGAGTCACCTCAATTGGGTGGTCAATGCCTGGCAGTATTGGGACACCTAAGCCTATACACAAGCGGTGATCCAAGCAAGGAAAGGGAATTCTGATGCTATCCCAAAAAGACCTCTCAAGGATCTCATCTATGATGTACCGAGGGATATTTATATTGTACTCTGCCATGATGCTAGCCACTAGCATTGCTCGATCTGGTGTAAGAGTATTATCAGCATGTGTGGGATAAGGGATAGGGTCAGCGAATATCTTCGCACATACTTTTATGAACCAAGTATGTTTTTGTTTATCATTATTATAGTAAATCACCTTATCAAATGCCTGAATATAGTCCCAATAAGTGAAACTCATGTTGGACTGATTAAGGCTTATCTGCCTTTCCCTCATGGTGGATATACCCCATTCTTTGACGGATATAATCCAGTTAATAATGATTTTTGAGAAGTTATAAACTTTCTCATTAGTATGATAACCTACGAAATGCTAAAATTCTGCACTTCCCGTATTTATCAAAATGGATTCATAGTAGTTTCGGGTTTTGTATGACTCACCCGGGTAGTATAAACCATCGATCAAATACCTTTGGAGTATCTTCCAAGGTTCATTGTTTGTCTGGATATCAGAACTTTCTAAGAGAAATATAATTTCCCTCTTTGATACCTTTTCGAAGGATTTGATATCATCAATATCCTCTTTAGCAATAGAAGCAAAGGTATCTCCTTGCTTTTGATTGGCCAAATAGGCTTTCAAATGTCCGTATAATGGACTATCTTCAGGAATATCCTTTAGATTAACGGATGATCCATCCTTCTGAGAAATCTTCTCATCAAATAAGCTCATTCTTCCTCTTTGTATAACAGGGAGTTTTGACGAGGATCCGTATAATGATCCAAATGATGATGCTTGGGAGTATGACCTCCCTTGCGAGCTAGGGGATGATCTTCCCTTTCCTCTTCCTTTGGTGATCCACGGGGGATCCATCCTGTACGTATAGTAGATTACAATCGTTAGATTTATTGCAGATATTCTCTAGATAAGAAATCCAGTAAGGAGTTATCAATTCCCTTTTTATAAATGATCTCAAAGTCAAAAGGGGCTAATTGAGCTTGCCACCTTGCAAATATCATTTTAGAAGCATCGTGTTTAAATTTCTTTATCAAACATATATTTAACAGATTGAGCATATGTTTTTATTAAAAACTTTTAGTTATAAAGATCGTCTTGAAATTTCAAAACACATTTAATAATGCAGAGCATTTCATGGGCCATAGTAGCATATTTTTTCTGGGCCTCAGTCCATTTACCAGAGTAAAATCTTATCAAATACTCTTTTGTATCATTGGGGTTGATTTGTTTCAGAATCCCACCATAACCGATATTGGACGCATCCGTCTCAATAACCTTTTTCCAAATAGGATTAGATAGGCTTAAACAAGGTAAAGACTGAACACGAAGTTTAATATTCTTTACCAAAGAAGTATGACTATTAGTCCAAGGAGATTTATAATCCTTTTTTAGCCGGTCATATAAAAGGGCTAAATCGCGGGATAGGTTTTTATAGAAAGGGGATATGTAATTTAAACTTCCCAAAAATCTTTGCAATTGAGTTTTATCAGTAATGATATCAGGAAATTTTGATGCAAAATCAATCGCCCTTTGAATATGCATAACCTTTCCTTGACAAATATGATGTCCTAGAAATCGGACTTCAGTTTGAAATAAACTCATTTTTGGTTTTGATATTACCAAACCATTTTGAATATCAATTTTCTTGAATATGTCAAGATGCTTTACGTGAGTTTCAAAAGTTTTGGAAAATACTAGAATATCATCAATATAAACAATGATAAAATCTAGATATGGATTGAAAATATCATTCATAATTTTCTGAAACTCGGATGGAGCATTTTTTAAATCAAAAGGCATTACATTCCATTCGTATTTCCCAAAAGGCACATTAAAAGCAGTTCTATAAGAATGCTCTTTAAAAATCTGAATCTGCCAATAACCTGATTTTAAATCAAATTTTGAAAATATATTGGCATCATATAATCTTGATAAAAGATCTCGTTTGTTGGGAATAGGATATCTTACCCATTTTAAATATTTATTTAAAGGTTTATAATTTATGACTAATCTAGGAACACCACGACTATTCGTCTGAACAGACTATTCATTTTTTAAACAAGCATGATATTGATTTATATAAAAATCGATATAATTACCTGCATATTGGTATGGTTCATATCTCCTTTAAACCTTTGACTCTTAAAGGGTTGCCTGAGACTTTCCTAGCTGCTCTTAGAGATGCTAGAAATTTAAATTTTCGACAGTCTCTAATGGGTTCGATAGAATCTACAGTGGCCTATGGTCCAGTGTGTTTTAATACACAACCAAATTTGCAGTTATCACTCTCTGATGTAAATATTATAGATGCTTTAACTTTAAATGTTAAAACGCACGGTTATAATTACGTGGCTGGTTCAGAACTGATATGTTTGTGCTATAGAATTTATTTTAAATTATTATCTACTTTAAACCCAAGATGTAAGTTATACGATACATCTGATCAAACTATATTGGTGGAAACCAATTTTGCAAGGTCCAAGGTCACCACTAGGAGACCCATCAAGTGGGAAGAAATAGATTTCCCAACTACATGGACTCTAAATTCGGTTATATCCCCAAGTCATCTAACAGATGCGGTTACAAATTCTGAGTATTCTCATATTTCACAAAATTCTGATGGTAGGATTTGTATTCAATTTTTTGATAATAACTATGCACCTCATAGGCAGTCTTTTTCTAATAATAAGCTAATACCTACCGAGAGTTCTATTTATAATAGACGTTCTTTATTTAGTCATAGACTTTTGCCTGATTTACATCATATCTCTCCGATTGAACCTATTTACGGTCCAGCTCATAAACATGCTGCTTTTTTACACACAATCACAACTGATAGTAATTCGATGGTAGAAAAGGTCAAAATTAACCCCCGAACTAATGTGGTTCAGGTAAATGATGATGGTTCTTACAAGGATATTCCTTCTACCTCCGATATGAAATTTGATTTAAATAATACTTAATGTTTTTACAACAAATTGATTTCAGCCCAGGTTCTCTGGCAAGAAAACATATTTAAAAAGAATTTTTTAGTGAAAAATGGAACCGGTTTAAAACATGGTTTTTTTATACTTATAGTAAAGAAGATATGAACAAAATCTCTCAAGAGTTTTATGAAACTTGTGCATTACATAATCAAATTATGTATTTTGTTTCTTGGTTTATAACTACTTATCTACCATTATATGTTAATGTGATTGAAAGAACTTATAAATATAGTAGTGGTAATCTCACAAAAGCGATTTACCGTCCGCAATCTCCGTTTATTTTACCAAATAATACAGGTATTAGCTTTACAACTTTTCAAAAATTTGTTGATGAAGAAATAGCTTCAGTCAGTATTTCTGAAATTAATAAACTTATTACCCAAAATAACTATTTGAGTTTGTATGTTAAAGTTTTAGGAGAACATATTAGTTCCCTCGATAAAAAACTTGATGAGTTAACTATTTTGATAAAAGGTTTAAAAAATGGTATGACTAGTTTGAATATCGCTAGTTCTTCAGATACAAAAAGTGATCCTCTGATTGTTACTACTCATGTTCAAAGACCTCCTGAGATTCAGGATTTTAAATTTAAATCTTTAAATGATTTGGAGGAACTTCTTGATAAAAAGTTTTCTGGTTTAAATATAAAACCAATTGATTTATCAAAAGATTTTTCGGATAAAATGGAATCAACTGTGGATTACAAAAATGATGTTTCTTTAGAGTTTAAAAAACTCAGAGGTTATCCTAGAAAAAATAATAGCTATGCTAATAAACCCAGCATGCAGACTTATTATTATCCTCGTCCTACTCCTCAAGATGTTTTAATAGAGGAACGAGATTGGAATCAGACTAATACATCTTATAATGGTTTCGAAATTTATGAATGAAATCTTGATGGCTTGACTGATAGACAGCTTACTATTCTTGTACATAGAATGCTTATGTATTCCACTATCTGTAAAAGTGTTAAAAATACAGATAGAACTATTTGTAAAATGATTGTTACAGGATTTACTGGCCAACTTCGAGGATGGTGGGATAACTACCTAAGTATAGAAGAGAGAGATTCTATTATTAATGCAGTAGCAGCTAATGAAGTTGTTGATAACCTAGGCATGGCTCTAGTGAGAAATAGAGAAGATGTCGTTTATACTTTGGTTCTGACTATATTAGAACATTTCAATGGTAGATTCACTAATCAGAATGAAACAATTAGAACTTTGCTTAATGGACTAAGATGTCAAACTTTAAGTGAGTTCAGATGGTACAAAGATACCTTCCTAAGTAGGGTTATGGAATTGCCTGAAAACAAATATGATCATTGGAAAGCCAAGTTTATAGATGGGCTTCCCTCCTTATTTGCTGAAAGAGTTCAAAAAACTCTAAGGGGTAGTCATACTGAAATTCCCTACAAAGATTATACCTATGGTAAGTTTATTGGAGTTTGCACTCAAGAAGGGTTAAATATATGTAATGAATTGTCTATGTCCAGATAGCTTAAGATGGATAAGCTTAAATAAAGATCTCAGCTTGGAGACTTTTGCACTCAGTTCGGTTTACCCGGACCTTCTACTTATAATAAAGACAAAAGCAGATATTATAAGTCCTCTAGAAATGAAGAATCTCACAGGAAAAGGAGATCTAGACGTAGGACTAAGGAAGAACGTGAAGCTAGAAAAAGCTTTCGTAAGTCTACTAGATTTACCAAAGATAGATCAGGAAGAGATCTGTCAAAAATCAAATGTTATAAGTGTGGAAACTTTGGTCATATAGCCCCAAATTGTAAGTTAACTAAGTGGAAAACTTTAGAATTAGATGTTGAAACCTTTGATAAGGTGTATGGTTTGTTATACACTTCTAGTTCGGATGCAGATTACTCCGATTCTAATTCAGGTTCTGATATAGAACTTCTAGATTTTTCAGATAATGATAAAGGAAATGATCAGTGTACTACTTGCAAAGGTGATACTTGCAGCTGTGAAGAAGATGAGATTTATAAGTTGCAATCACAATTCCAAGATCTTGGTGTTAGTACGATCACTTCTGACAATGTGATCGAACTTTTAAAAGAAGTTACTGATAGCAAACTTCGTGAAAGAATCATCAATTTAGCTACCACTAATAAGGCTAGTTCAAGTTCTTCTAGAACCCCTGATAATAAAAGGGATGATTTTAAATATTTTACTCTTTATTCTTTAAAAGAGGTTGATAACCGTCTTATGAGTAAAAATGAATTTTCCGAAAGAAATTCCTCTTTGATTGATTTAAAAGAAGAAATTGAGAATTTAAAAAAGGAGATCAAATCTCTTAAACAAAATCAAATCATTTTCGATCATAGAATTACTCAGATTGAGACTAATAATTCTGTTATTGTTAAAAATGATTACACTTTTTCAAAAAATAAAGAAAAATATATTTCTGAACCAGACCCTTGATAACGCTCAAATTAAACCTCAAATTAAGAAGCGTAAGCGGTCGTCGTCAAATATAGAACCCAACAGAGGTTGGGGTCGATCCCACAGGGAATAAGGTGCCAATTAAGTCGTTAGTGACTTAGTTGACTAGTAATCAATAGTTTCTGGTAAATGGGGGGGGGGGGTTTGCGTGATCAATATTTGAACAATGCAAATAATAATGTACGAGTTTCAATGAGTAATAATCAATATGAGAATGAACTAGGGAAGTGTTCACCATGGCGTCGTAACAGTTTCGACTCAAAGCTTAACCGGGTTCTTTCTATATGCATATCACGATGTGATTGAATTAATGGTATCATCTAAACGTTTCTCAACCAAATAGACGAATTTCCTTTTCAATTCTCTCGAACTTGAAAAGGTGAACTTTCTTATTTCAATCCTAAACATCAAGTAGATTAATCTAGTTACAACATTAATCATAAGAAGAGAGTTGGTAGTCTCGAATCCTCGTAGTTAATCAAATTTTCCGGTTTTAATCTCTTTGCTCAAGCAAATTAAACCTAGGCATGTCCTAATGTTTGCAACCACTAGAAAACATTAATAATGAATGATTAACGACGTGACAACATATAGATTGAACCCAATGCTACCCGGAATTTATATTGCTACTTTTGCCATGGCTCCCACAACCCTAGTTGTGGAAAGTTAGCTACTCATGCTATTAGGGAAAGAGAAGAAAATCATATTCATAATAGAGAGAAAAGATTCTTACGATATATGAACACAAGCTTCAGTTATCCAAGAACAAGAAGCCAAAATCCCAAGAACAATGGAAGAATAATAAGAAGAAGAAAAACGTGTTTGTCGTGTTTTCTCCTCTCAAAAAGTCGCTCAAACCATCGCACAAACTATTAGTTAATGAATATAAAATAACCCTAACACTGGGTATTTATAGCAGTCCAGGAAATAAAATCCAAAAATAAAATTTTTGGAATCCCGCGTCGCGTTGACGGGTCGCCTGACGGAACATCACGAATGTGACTGGCCGTCACTTGAGCCGTCACTGCTAAACAGTGAGCTTCCAGGAAAATTCTCAGGTAAGTCGTCCAGCAGGTGACGACTTACAACTTTATATGCGTTTTATGACAAATTTTCAGGTAAGTCGTCACCTGCTCGACGACTTACATGTATATAGGGTAAAAATACATTTTGAGGAGTGCATTTTATCTAGGTGGCTTGGGTGACGGTCCGTCAGGTCAGTGACGGGCCGTCACTCCTAGGCAGTGCTCGATGACTTGCTGTCTTGTCCTGGCAGCCTGGCTGACGGCCAGTCACAGGTGTGACGGTCAGTCATGCCAGCCGTCAAGCGTAACCAGTTGAGGTTTTTGAACATTTTTTTCTTCCGTTTCTATCTCTAGATCCATTCCCTGCAAATATAACAATAAAACATCAAAAACCACAAAATTTGCTTGAAAACTCGCGAGTATTCTTAGTTAAAGGCGTCAAATGTGCCGTAGAATCCCGGCACATCAACCCTAAAAACAATATTTATGAACCAGACCCTAAAAATGATATGTTTTTAGGACTTATGCAAGTTATTACTGCTCATAAATGGTATGTTAAATGTACTATTTTGATTGATAATAGTTTTTCCATCACTAATATTGCCATGATTGATAGCGGTGCTGATGTTAGCTGCATTCAGGAGGGCTTAGTGCCTACAATATATTTTCAGAAAACCACTCATATGGTTAATCTGCTTCAGGACATGCTTTAGATATAAAGTATAAACTGCATAATGCTAATATTTGTCAGAATAAGGTTTGCATTCCTCATTTCTTCTTTCTGGTAAAAAACCAGTTATACCCTCCAATTATACTTGGAACCCCGTTTATAAATGCTGTCTATCCTTTTACATACATAGATTCAAAAGGATTTTAGGCTACATATAAATATAATAAGATAAGTTATACTTTTGTTACAGATCCAGTAACTAGAGATATTAATGCTCTTATTAATATGAAACAAAAGCATGCTGATTATTTACAAAGTCTGAATATATTCGACTCTATGAATTCTGCTAAAGTAAGGGGAAAAAATTAAATTAATTTCTGAGCAGATGGCCGTTGATATATGTGCTGATCATCCTAGTGCTTTTTAGAATCGAAAGAAGCACATTGTTACCCTTCCTTATGAGGATAATTTTTCAGAAGATAATATTTTCACTAAATCTCGTCCTTGCCAGATGAATGCCGAGTTAGTGGAATTCTGCAAAAAAGAAATTGATAATTTGTTACATAAAGGTTTGATAAAACCTTCCAAGTCTCCTTGGTCCTGTACTGCATTTTATGTCAATAATGCTGCAGAAAAGGAACGTGGTGTTCCTAGATTAGTCATAAATTATAAACCTTTAAATAAATATTTGAAATGGGTAAGATATCCTATTCCCAACAAACGAGATCTTTTATCAAGATTATATGATGCCAATATATTTTCAAAATTTGATTTAAAATCAGGTTATTGGCAGATTCAGATTTTTAAAGAGCATTCTTATAGAACTGCTTTTAATGTGTCTTTTGGGCAACACGAATGGAATGTAATGCCTTTTGGTTTAAAAAATGCTCCATCCGAGTTTCAGAAAATTATGAATGATATTTTCAATCCATATCTAGATTTTATCATTGTTTATATTGATGATATTCTAGTATTTTCCAAAACTTTGAAACCCACGTAAAGCATCTTGACATATTCAAGAAAATTGTTATTCAAAATGGTTTGGTAATATCAAAACCAAAAATGAGTTTATTTCAGACTGAAGTCCGATTTCTAGGACATCATATTTGTCAAGGAAAGGTTACGCCTATTCAAAGGGCGATTGATTTTGCATCAAAATTTCCTGATATCATTACTGATAAAACTCAATTACAAAGATTTTTGGGAAGTTTAAATTACATATCCCCTTTCTATAAAAACCTATCCCGCGATTTAGCCCTTTTATATGATCGGCTAAAAAAGGATTATAAATCTCCTTGGACTAATAGTCATACTGCTTTGGTAAAGAATATTAAACTTCGTGTTCAGTCTTTACCTTGTTTAAGCCTAGCTAATTCTACTTGGAAAAAGGTTATTGAGACGGATGCGTCCAATATCAGTTATGGTGGGATTCTGAAGCAAATCAACCTCAATGATACAAAAGAGTATTTGATAAGATTTTACTCTGGTAAATGGACTGAGGCCCAGAAAAAATATGCTACTGTGTCCCATGAAATGCTCTGCATTGTTAAATGTGTTTTGAAATTTCAAGACGATCTTTATAACCAAAAGTTTTTAATAAAAACAGATGCTCAATCTGTTAAATATATGTTTGATAAAGATTTTAAACACGATGCTTCTAAAATGATATTTACAAAGTGGCAAGCTCAATTAGCCCTTTTTGACTTTGAGATCATTTATAAAAAGGGAATTGATAACTCCTTGCCGGATTTCTTATCTAGAGAATATCTGCAATAAATCTAACGATTGTAATCTACTATACGTACAGGATGGATCCCCCATGGATCACAAAAGGAAGAGGAAGGGGAAGATCATCCCCTAGCTCGCAAAAGAGGTCATACTCCCAAGCATCATCATCGGGATCGTTATACGGATCCTCGTCAAAACTCCCTATTATACAGAGAGGAATAATGAGCTTATTTGATGAGAAAATTTCTCAGAAGGATGGATCATTCAATAATCTAAAGGATATTCCTGAATATAGTCTGTTATACGGACATTTGAAAGCCTATTTGGCCAATCAAAAGCAAGGAGATACCTTTGCTTCTATTGCTAAAGAGGATATTGATGATATCAAATCCTTCGAAAAGGTATCAAAGAGGGAAATTATATTTCTCTTAGAAAGTTCTGATATCCAGACAAACAATGAACCTTGGAAGATACTCCAAAGGTATTTGATCGATGGTTTATACTAACCGGGTGAGTCATACAAAACCCGAAACTATTATGAATCCATTTTGATAAATACGGAAAGTGCAGAATTTCAGCATTTCGCAGGTTATCATACTAATGAGAAAGTTTATAACTTCTCAAAAATCATTATTAAACGGATTATATCCGTCAAAGAATGGGGTATATCCACCATGAGGGAAAGACAGATATGCCTTAATCAGTCCAGCATGAGTTTCACTTATTGGGACTATATTCAGGCATTTGATAAGGTGCTTTATTATAATAATGATAAACAAAAACATACTTGTATGTGCGAAGATATTCGCTGACCCTATCCCAACCTGGTTTCTGAAATAGTGGTCATACCACGGTCCTACGGTCAAGATACTACCGGCCGAATTCTTAAAGTTATACAAAGAATGGGTGAAGATTTTGCCCGATGTTAATAACCTCTACATGGCAGATCATATTTGCTATCCAGAGAAAATTGATCAAATTTATTTTTTTATCGAATTTTCCATACCATGGATTCACAAATGGAGCCCTGAAGTAGGCCAAACTGAGGATCAAATCCCCTGCCTTTATAGCGCATTCTACAACAATTTCTGGGATAAATTGACAAAAATTAACCCCCAGACTAAAGTTATACACGACCAAGAGTTGATAGACTCTATTTCTAATCAAATTCAACTCTATGGCAAGGCTCCAAGAAAAGAATTAATGGTGCAGCCATCAGTAAAACATATGGCTAGGAAGATTTCCTACCAAGAAGGGGACAAAGAAAAAATGATCAATGACTATCTCGAAGAAGTGAAGAAAAATCTTCTTCAAAATATATCGCAGATTGATAAATCAGACACTTCGATGAAAAGTGTAACAAGCGATGAAGGGGCGGTTGAAGAAGCTCAGTCAGCAGAGACAGACAAAATATTGTCAGCCTACGAAGTCGAATATGCAGAAGAATTTATGCAACGAATGAAAGCCATAGATGAAAAATATGGCAAATAATGGAAGAGTAGAAGACAAGACATCCAAACAGTAGATATACTGTTTCATCAACAGGAGATATATTGTTTCAACAGAAGATATACTGTACAAGGACCCAGATGGGACCCAATTTTTTACTGTATAAAGATTCTTTCTGTCTTTATTTTTGTTATTTAAAGGGTCTTTCGCTGGAGTGAAAGACATCAGAAAAATTTGTAAAGTTCTCTCTTTTCTCTCTCTAGATAGTTCTTGTAAAGTTTGAAAAACAAAGTGTTCGCCGCTGTTCCGAATTGTAATAAAAAAATTTGGATCAGTTTAGCAAGCAATCACTTGGCCCTTGGTCGTCTCTCAAGGTACTTTTGTTATTTTAATTATAGTGCAGAATAGTACTCTCCTAGCCAGGACGATGTCCGGCTAAAGATATCATATCTATGTCGAATAGCTAACTTCTCTCCTATATACACCATGAACGGATCTAAGCTTTATTAAAATATAAAGGAATTTTGATATGGTTTCTCGACTAGGTTCTGAGATCGAGGTACAGTCAAATCTAGTACTACTCTTATTGAGGAGAAAAAGGGCTAAAGCCCACTATTGAGGAGAAAAAGGGCGTCCTTTCTCGGTTAGAACCACCAGATACATGGGCTCAATAGGAAGTATGTATTAGATTCTCGACAGACCCTTTGCTCGGATAAACATTTCACCTTGCTGTCTGAAAAGCTATATAAAAATTCTTGTATATTTCAGTTCTTATGCAGTGCGGACTACCGCTAGCTTAAAGATGTTGAGTTGCTAGATCTGGTTGGTAGCGCGGATTACCACCAGCCGACACCCGATCCTGAAAACTTAAATACATACACTTTAGTATATCATGGACAATATTTTTATATATTTTATCAGATTCTAATTTAAATCAAATGTCTTAGAAAAAGCGAGGTGTTACAATAAAATTCTCAATTTTTTGACCGTAGGCCTTCGACACAAAATGATAGATAACCTTGAAAGCATGAGATGTTACATCATTCTTCCCTTAAGAAAATACATCCTCAAATGTGATTCATACACACGATTAAGTCTAAGAAGATTCAGATTTCCGGCAAAACCTCCTCTATGCACTAAATTTTGTCATACCTACAAAATAGACCACAAAATATGCCATATGCCTCACAAGATCAGTAGCAGCTACCAAAAACCCATCAGGCGTCATACAATTGTCAATGACACAAACTTACGATGAGAACTGGAACTTATTTCAAATGCGAACAACTCCATTCCTAGAAATGCCCTGACGCGTTGAATCAGAATTGACCTTTTCATAAGGTATACTATGGTCCAATGACCGTGTATCTCTATTGAAAAATCTCGATCACCTAACTCTAAGGAATTTCTAACAACCACTAACATTTCTTGGGGACTCACACGGCCACCCATAACCTATATTCACTTAGACGTGCCTCAACTATAAGAAACGGTGCTTCTGAAAATGTTACGTCCCAAATAATTTAAAGAAATAAGCAGAAGTTAATCACCTAACAAGTTATGAACTGCTCCCACAAGGCACCTATAACGGTCAAATAAGACTTTTATAGAATAAATATCTCATAAGCTTTCTCTTAGTTAGGACTCAAAGTTGAGAAACATCTCATGAGCTCGATCCCTATAACATCATGAAGCAATGAGTATTTTGGTAACCTAGAGGCTAGTTCCTTAGGTACTTGCTTTTACAACCT
The DNA here is from genome assembly GCA_003996215.1 of Jaltomata sinuosa. Taxonomy (NCBI): domain Eukaryota; kingdom Viridiplantae; phylum Streptophyta; class Magnoliopsida; order Solanales; family Solanaceae; genus Jaltomata; species Jaltomata sinuosa. The sequence continues at coordinate 818,615 of QJPP01000524.1, forward strand.
TAGAAATTGTACATTTATTCATTTCAAACAAACAAGCTTGTAATTAAGAATATTAATCATGCTTAACCAATCAAATTCAGCGAGTCATGTAGACTAGCCAGTCAAAATCATGCCCAATCGTATGAATAAATTTATTATGACAACTATTTTTGAATTTTCATGAGAAACCACCGCTACAAGATCATGTCAAGAGGAGTGCCATATGTCAATACTTCATATAATAGGTAACACATAATCGATTTTATGTAAAACAAGTGACACATACCCAATGTTATACATAGTACGTAAGAGGTAGACAGAATATCTGATGCGTGAATGATTTGTAAATTGTTAACCCTTAAACCATAAGATATGCAACTCAAATGATTTTTACAAGTACATAATCTATCATATATACTTCCTGACTCTTTAATGACTTATTCTAATGAGATTCCATTGCCCCTGGGTTTACAGGCTATTTCATGATTCTACCTCGTCACAACTAAAAATCTGTAGTGTATTCATACAAATCATCATATAGCATATAAGCATTTTTCATATGGGATATCAGGACTTTACTAATAATATCAACGTAGTACAATAACTAATCTTTTTAAAAGAGACAGCTAACATAGAGTTAAAAAGCTCCAAAAAAAGTAATATATACTGGCTAAATTTGTCAAGCAAGCAAGATGTAAACAGGTGAATCATAAGGCTTGTATCACACCACTAGCGAACCACAGAACACATATTGCACACGAGCTTGTATTGACTTAACCCAGTAAAAAAACTAATGCTCCAACAATTTATACAATTACCTTTCTATTCCTCAAAGCAATTGTTCTCTGACTGAAAACCTTACCTTTTCATATTTATTAAACTCAAAATATTTTGATATCATGCCATCAATTTCAAATGTAGACATCGTTATTAAAATAATCATCTACTACCATCTCTCCTATTATTCTCGGCATTTCTATACATCCTCACAAAGTTTATCCCCTCAATTTTTATTGACTCTATCTTAAGGAAGATAACAATTCCTCCTAAACTTTGGCGGATAACATAAGAGATAATTTTTACATGCATATTCCCATATAATAATTTCTAAATACTTAGCCTCAAGCTCGATACAATGAGACCAACATAGGTCATAATCTAGCCAGCACACAACCTGTAGAAGTCACCCATGCAACTAACAATTATAAACTGAAAGCTACCCCTACGGCATTACTAGCGCTTGGGCTCTTATCCTAATCTGAAATTGCCTTCAATAAGCATATACTGAATGATTCTTAACTGAGAGTGACTAAAAATAACCCTTCTTGACTTAGCATTATCTCACGATTTAGAGGGAAAAAATAGTAACCATTTCTGAATGCCCAGTAGCCTTCTGATTATAAGTATGGTGCACAACACACCCATAAACAAGACTCTACTAGACATGGCTCGCAGATTCCCTAGGATACGACGTTGCTCTGATACCAAATTTATCACGTCCCAAACTAGAAGGGACGCAACTGGCACCTGATGCCAAAACTTAGGCCTGAGCCGACTGTGCTAAATAATTTGCCAATAGTGCATAGCAGCCACACGTAATTAAGAAAATGAACAAGTATATCTCGGCTTAAATATAAGACCTCGGTCGGTAAGGCCCCTGTCAACAATCCTATAATGAAGAAAACTACTCCCAATAGTTTATATAAAGCAATAAATAGATAGCATGCAAGTCCTGTTTGGGCCATCGAGGCCACCATGATATCTAAAAAAGTATGAACTGAACACATGTATGCATATATGATGAAGGCTGATAGGCTATTATGCTAAAAGGACAAATCAACAAGGCTAAAACGACCAACAATGCACATCTAAATAACTCAAAGTCTGCAAGCCTCTAAGAGTAATAACTTGGTCAGGATAGGGTCCTGACCTACCCAAAAGCTATCTACAACAAAAGGTAATGAACCTCGGAACTCTGGTAGCTCTGAAAAAGGGAACTAACCAACTTGTTAGAGCTTGACCGTGCTACTGAAAAAGGTCTGTCGGCCATTTATTAGGGCCTCCAGGAATGAATGCAGCCTCCCCCAGGCAATGAGGCATCAGTACGAAATAATGTATCGAGTATGCAAGGCAATTGAACAACTGAGTAGATATGATGAAATGATGATATGTAATCAAATAAGAGAGTCAAAGATAATTTGAGCATACTTATCTTCTCCTGAATCTATAAATAGCTTAGACTGATATCATAAGTACTATAAATACTTGAGTAGGGAGTCAAAGGTTATCCAAAACGTACTGACCTGTCTTCAACTTAAACCTTACAAACCGTAACTAACTGAGCAATCTGCTTCTCAAACTGAGCTAACTAATATCATCAAATAATGAAGTACTCAAAGAAAAAGATCAACAATTGTCATAATATAGCCTAACCACTTCTGACATAAATCATATAATAATAATTAAACAATAACCTAACCGGCCCCCATAAGCACGATAGGTACAAATAACAAACAAGACCACCTACCCGGGCCACCATAAGCCTGAGAGGTGCCAATTCAATCTATATACCCCTATAGGTAATCCCCTAGCCCCGTAGGGGATCATTATATCTTCATAGCCCCTCAAGCATTCTACACATAGCCCCAAAGTCAACTATATCTAGCCCATAAGGCACTTCATATCAAGCCCTTAAGGCACATCATATAAAACCAAAGGCAATCATTTGGCCTGTAAGCCTTAATCTAGGCTCTTTCGGAAAATATTTAAGCTTGGGACTGAACGGGATTCATTATAGCCTTGTAGGCCTCAATCTAGCCCCTTTAGGCAAACATTATAGCTCGTGAGTGAACATGATTCATTATAGCCCCGTAGGTAACTCTTTAGCCTGCAGGCCTCAATTTAACCCCTTTCAGAAAATATTATAGCCCCTGAGTTAATAGGCTTCAATATTGCGCCGTTAGGCCTCAATCTAGTCCATTTAGGCAAACATTATAGCCTGTGAGTGAACAAGATTCATTATAGCCCCGTAGGCAAACAAAATAGCCCATAGCTTTAATAATATTCAATATCCCCTTAGGCAACCTGCATATAGCCCCTTTGGCAACCTGCATATTGCCCCGAAGGCATGGTAATATCCCTGCAGCTCACCATAATAGCTTAGAGGGAAACAACAACCGCCAAATAGCCTAAAGTATCATAGTACTCAAGCAGCCCCAAAGCTAAGCAAGATATGATACAAGCGACTTATACCAGTAATATGAGTCACATCTAGCAAAAGGTCACTATCCATAGAATAAGAGTCTCAGCAAGGGATAAATATATCTACCCTGGCAGCCAACACAATCAACCACTATAACTATAAATAGCTTGTCTATAATATACTAGCCATATCACTCATAGGCTCTAGAAATCATGCCGAAAAGAAAGGATAGCCTTAACATACCTTTCAAGTGAAGCCTTAAAGGTGTTTCTATGAAACTCGATCAATTGGTCATAATGCAACAAGTGCAAGAATCAGCAAGGACGTAAGAATGAGCCATAACCAATCAGTAGGGCATTAAGGTCATCATTAAGATCAACTCACTTTAACTCAACAATCGATATCACAATTTCTACCAAACCAATATCTAACAATAATAACAAGAAGCTATTAATACCTCACAAGAGCGGCGAGCTCCCGAGACAGTATAACAAGATATACTTCACGCTATTCAATCCGACAACCATCGTACGTGATTCCAAAAAGAAGCACAACAACTACCCAGTCCCTATAACACCTTAACACCATTAATATATGATAATGATAATCTAACTTAGTGAGAAAAAGGGCTGCCCAGAACCACTGTATCCAAAATACTACCTCGTGGCTCAAAAATCTATAAAAATAATTTTAGAACGTGGAATAATGAAAGAGGGTTATAGGAGAGATATTATCTTAAAAAAAGCTTCAAAATACCAAACTAAACAAGCTGTTAGAAGGAACCACCACCGCTACTACATCAGAACTACATCAAAATGCAACCTTATAATAATTTCGGCCCTACCCATTCTGCTCAGACAATCTGTGATAAAATGGCCATAACATTTTACTCTGATGTCGTATTAATGAATGGTTTGATGTTTTAAAAACTAGACTCAAAGACCTTTATTTTGATATATAATAGTGATGCAAATTCGGAAATTACTTATTGCATGAAAAGATTTCTAGTTGACATCAAGAGCTTAGAGTATTTCAAGAGAGTATGAAAATCAAGAATCAATCTAAGAAAAGATTAACATTATGTTTTGGGTTCTTTTTATCATAGTATGATGTACATGTAATTATGTAATTATATAATTAAGGGCATTTATATCTTATCTTATATAAGTAAAACCTAGTAGTATAAATAGAATAGGATGAACATTATTAGAGGTAGACAATACTTTGAGGTTGATACTATTTGTGAGTTTTGTGGGTTTATCCCTTTGTCTCTACATTGGATCTCTCTTGAATATCTTTTGGTAAGATTATTCATGTATGAGTTCAATTCTCTTCCTCCTTGAATTTAATCATGTAATTGTTTGTTCAAATTAGAGAATTGCAAATCTATATTTGTATGTCTCTAGTTTACTTCAATTGTGGGATTGTTCCTTCTTTCTTCTCCATTTCCCCCTTAATTTCTTGATTATCTCTTCAACATCTATGTATCTTGTTTTACATCAATTGGTATCAGAGCAAGGCGAAAGAATTGTTCCTACAATTCTTAATCCTTGATTTATTATCTTTTTTGAAGGTGGGAAAAAAAATGGATCTGAAAATTGAAGAAATTTTCAAGTGGGTGTTGTTGGATCTTGTTGAAAATAGTCTAAAGTGATTGAATATCAAATTTGAGAGCATTTAGAGTTGATTTGGAGTTGATTTTATCCAATTTTATCTCATTTTTGCACTAAATTTTTTTTGCACTTTTTAGAGTGTGAAAATTTAAATTTTGGTGCATTTTTGTGTGAATTTTGGCCTCATATTTTGAATCTAAATTCTTTTGATCATGGGTAAACTATATTAGGTTCTAATTTTGAAATCTAATGATGAATTTGAGGTCAATTTTGGGTTCCAAAAATGGGCTATTTTCCTTATGCGAATTTTCTTGAAGATTTTGAAGTTTGAGTTGATTTCTTGCTTCAAAAACTATTGGGTGATGCTTAAAAGTGCTCTAAATTGATTGGGCTAACTTGATTTGAGTTGGGTGTTGATATATTTAATGGTGACTTTGAATGACTTTCTTGTGGATTCTAGATTCTATTCGTCATTCATAACTAATCTTTGCTAATATTTTAGGATACTTGTTCTTATCCTTTGTATTAGTAATTGACTTCTTTAAATTCATTTCGTGTCAATTTGTTTCGTACCTTTTTTTTCCCTTTTAGTTTCATTGTGTGTTTATTCATTCCTTGCCCGTTAGTGTATTTTGTCCTTCTTTGTTATTGATATAAACTTCATTCTGAACCGATACTTGAAAGCTTACTTTGAGCTTATTTGAGATTGTAGAACCGTGAAGAGACTAAGGGATATCCTTGAGTGGTAAAAGACTTGAGTGGTGAAATAATTTGAGTGTGGTCCTAAAAGCCTACGACCTTTGAGTGTATACACGAGTGAAAAGAAAATTGAGTGCAATCATTTGCGTGATACACGTGAGGAAGTAACTTGTGAGGTCCATTATTTTTACTAACCACTTTTCTTTTCTTAATTATGTATTACATAGGTTCAAGAAGTTATAAGGGAGATTTGGATGATTATGGATAAAGGAGAATTTCATCTTATAATTCTACTTCTTGTAGAAATTATTGTGAAGTTTTTCATGATAGTAATGCTTCCACAAGAAAAAGAGAGAATGAGCCTAATGAAAGTTTGACTAAATTTGAAGTCATTGTTGAGGGATTTGAGAGTGGTTGCACATTTGATTGCACTTTAGGTGTAGATGAATTGTGTTATACTAACTTCATTGATCCATCTTTGGTTGAGTGGTTGGATATACCTTGTCATACAAAAAGTTCTCCATATAAATTTGGTGGAAGGTGGGTTGATAAGGAGGTGAGAATCATTGTTTACCATGGAAGCTATCAAGAGGGAATTTGGTGTGATGTCTACCCTTGACTACTTGTTCGGTGTGTTTGGGAGCTCCTTGGTTCAAATGTAATAAATTTTGGTTTGATAGAAATTTGAAAAAGTTTGTTGTTGTAGATTCAATGGAACGAAAGCATGTCCTAACACCTATGGTCATTAAGAAATCTTCAACAACAAATGAGGAAGTCAAGCAAGTGAAAGTGAATGCTACTAACTTGAAATTTGATATATAAGGTCATTCCAACAATTCAAGTAGAGTCTTTAAAGCTTCTAGTGATGCCAAGTTGAAACTTGATGTGAAGAGTCATCCCAATGACTCAAAAGGGATTCTTGGAGCCTATTGCACTCCTAATGAAATGATTGAGAGAGAAAAGAAAAAGAGGAGTATAGGAGTGAATAGTGGCAACTCAAAAGATGAAAAAAGGGAGGACATTTTGAATGAAGTGAGTGAGTGGATACAAGTACAAAAGAAAAGGGAGTTGAAAAACGAGAGTGAGTTATCACAAGAAGAAAAGAAGAAAAGTGAGGCAAATGAAAGGAAAGAAGAGGAGATAAGAAAAAAACAAGAAAGTGTAAATGAAAGGTTTTCTTATTCTAACTCTAACCTTTTGAATTCTTGTTCTTATAGTGTTTTCACTTCTTTTGTAGGTATACTTGAAGAAGAGCACAAAAAGAATGATTCAACATGGAAAGAATTGAAAGAAGCAAGAAAAGTTGAAACTATTTCTTCAAGTGAGCAAGTGAGCTTAATTTTAGAAAATCAAGGTAAAGAAGGTTCTTTAAGTTCTTATCAAGGTAAAAAAGCTAATCTTAACTCTCTAGCTACTTCAAATGAATTTTCTAGTGACTTGAGTGTGAATGTTAGACCATCTTTTGGTGAGGTTGTTGATTCTTTACTTTGTGCTAATATGCAAATGGATAATGACCATACACTAGTTGAATATGATTGTGGAGCTAAAATTGTTATTGATTGTGAGCTTAAAGGGTTTCAAGCTAGTGGTATGTCAATTATAAAAAAATATGGGATACAAAGTGTTTCCTTGGATTCTTGTGATGAAGATGAATTTATTTCTTCTTTAACTACTAGGAACACTAAAAATGTGATTGATGATGAATGTCTCTTTGCAAGTGAATTTGATTGTAATAATTATTTATCTTGTAAGAACATGAATATGCTTTGTGGTAGTACTCTTGAAATGAAAAATGGAAAGTGTGATGATATCCTTTTTGAACCTAAAGAATATCAATATTTTAAAATATTTGACAATCCTTTATTTGGTGAATTTATTCAAGATGCTTTGAAAGGTGATTTTTGTGTTGATAATTTGAGTCATTCATTGAGTTGTCCTAATTTTGATTGTGTGATTCACATTGATCATAATTTAAAAATTGAGTTTAAAAGTGTGAACATCATTGATGAACTCCAATTGAATAATTCATTCCTTGTTGACTTGTATGCACTTGATGAAAGTGATGATTCAACATTTAAAGAGTGCATGACTTGTGAAAGTGATTCTTGTGACTTAATTGAGGGTGCTAGTTGTTTGGATGTTAGCAAGCTAATTCCGAAAATATTTGTTGAAAGCACACCTTGTGTTGAAAAGTCCTCTAAAAATGAAGAATGTTCATTAAAGAATGAGTGAGGCACAAGTGATAGTAGTAGTAAATTGATAGATGCTAGTTTTTGTGTCAATTTATTTACTTACTCTAATCTTGTCTTTGAGGATATTTTTTGGATAGAATTTTTGAATGCTTCTAGAAATAAATGTAAACATGACCCATTTGAAGCATTACCAAATATCTATGGGCGTAAATGTGATAATCCTTCTTTTGGTGAGTTTATTAACCTTTTTGATTTATTTGTGAAACACTATCAAGAGAGGATCTACAAAGAGGTAAGATACTTGAGAGCATCTTCTTGGGCTACAAAAAAGTTTGAGGTATCTTTGTATTCTAAAGCCAAGAATGATTTGTTTGAATGGCTAGTGCTTATTTTTGGGCTTTCTAAAGCCATGAAGGTAAATTTCTATGCCTTTGATCTTTATAGTAGCAATGTTGTTATGATTAGCAAAAATTATTTAATGTTTCTATTTGATTCATGTTGTGAGTTGCTAAGTGAGAAATTCAAAGAAGTTTTGAGATTGATATTCGTGTTTGATCCCGGGAATGCATACTTGCATTTAAGGATTGTGAATGATATTGTTAATTCTCTTAATCTTGTGGTTAGAAGAGTACAATTAAATTGTGAATTGAGGAACTACTTGGTCCAAGTTGTTGAACAAACTAGTTTTAATTTGAAAATTTTAATATTTAGAATTATTGGTTTTTTTGACCCATTTTATGATTATGGTATACTTTTGAGTCAAGATCTTGGTACTATGCTTGAAAAGTTAATTTTTATGGGAGTTCATGATTCTTGGATCTATCACAAAAGTGTGCATTTTTTGAAATGGTATATAACTTGTTTGGAAGTTAATTTTTTGGCTTGGGTACTAATTCCCTTCTATATTTTGCAAGGTTTGAATTCGAGGTCGAATTCTTTTTAAGAAGGGGAGAATGATGCAAATTCGAAAAGTACTTATTGCATGAAAAAATTTCTAGTTGACATCAAGAGCTCAGAGTGTTTCAAGAGAGTATGAAAATCAAGAATCAATCCAAGAAAAGATTTAACATTATGTTTTAGGTTCTTTTTATCATAGTATGATGTACATATAATTATGTAATTATGTAATTAAGGGCATTTATGTCTTTTCTTATATAAGTAAAACCTAGTAGTATAAATAGAATAGGATGAACATTATTAGAGGTAGACAATACTTTGAGGTTGATACTCTTTGTGAGTTTTGTGGGTTTATCCCTTTGTTTCTACATTGGATCTCTCTTGAATATCTTTTGGTAAGATTATTCATGTATGAGTTCAATTCTCTTCCTCCTTGAATTTAATCATGTAATTGTTTGTTCAAATTAGAGAATTGCAAATCTATATTTGTTTGTCTCTAGTTTACTTCAATTGTGGGATTGTTCCTTCTTTCTTGTCCATTTCCCCCTTAATTTCTTGATTATCTCTTGAATCTCTATATCTTGTATCTCGTTTATATCAAATAGGCCCTCTAATTCTTCATAGATTGAGAGATATACTCGTCCCAAGTCAAATCATCAATAAGATTACCTACGTAATTACTACTTTCAACTTGACCAGGAACCGATACTACCAAATACAAGCTCATGCCAAAGAACAATGCTACAAGAGGTATACAACAACATGTCTAATCAAAAGCTCTACAAATGGATCCTCCAAAGCACCATAAATTTGAAACCTCTAGTATCAAAGAATCATGTTAAAAAAAAAAGAAGTCTTTATACACCTTATTCCAAAGTCAAATATTTCACCGAGAAATTTTGCCATTCAACTCTCACGATCCAAAGTTTTCCATGAACGTGAGTTTTCCATGAACGTGATTTCCCTTGTTCTCTTTTTTTTGGTTGAGAAGCCAAGTGATATATAATGGAGATAAGACATGGGTTTTAAAAGAAATTCGTATAGATTGGTAATGTAATACTTTTATATATTATATATGTATATACTTAGGCAGTGGTAATTATTTTGCACCATGTCTTATGTTATCGATTAGACAAATAGGTCCCACCTAGCTAGTAGAGAAAATTAAATCCCCACTTTCCCTTATTCTTTTACCTCCATGTAGTATACATAGGTAGCAGCCATACATATATGTATATACTAGATACGAAATCTGGTGCTACGCACGGGCTCAATATTAATACTCAAATATTGTAAGATATGCCTAATTTAGATATGCATACATTATTATTTTATTTAGATCAATTAATTTTTTAGATATGTATACATTATTTTATTTAGATCAATGAAATTCATATAAGTATATACACAAATTTTCGTACCAGTACGAGCCCAATATATGTTACATAGATAGAATTATACATTCTTTTTAATTGTTGTGATTTATAATACTTTTTATGTCATTTTTATCCCTATAGAATTATACATTTTTTTTAATTGTTGTAATTGATAATACTTTTTATGTCATTTTTATCCCTTTATGTGGTACTAATACAATTTCAGAGTCAATCAAAATTTTATATTGTGATTTATAATATCTTTTATGTAATTATCAAATACATAACAGAATATTTTAATCAAATATATAATATATTAAAATAAAAAGTAAGACAAAAAAATTAAAACGGAGAAAATATTTAATTTTTCGAAGCAGAAATCTTCAAGCAAACACGTTGTCCAAGAACTGTCTGCTTGAAATCCTCCTGCCAACCTCTTATATATAGTAAGAATACTGACTCTCACTAATTTACAAAAAACAAACAAAACATATGATGAAAAAAAATCATTTGGACAAATATTGTCTGATAAAATAATAATTTCTTTAGATAACTAGACTTAATATCTCCACTAAACTTATTAATAAACTATAAAATCTTGTGAAACTTAAATACATACACTTTAGTATATCATGGACAATGTTTTTCATAAATATCAAAGTATTCAAGAAGACAATACAAAATATATTTTATTAGATTCTAATTTAAATCAAATATTTTCGAACAGGCAGGGTGTTACGATAAAATTCTCAATTTTTGGATCATAAGCCTTCGACACAAAATGATAGATAACCTTGAAAGCACCGGATATTACAGCTAAGGTATGGGTTGTTTGGTTCTTCCACCAGAGGGTTAGCGTGGGTGTCAATCACAACTCATTTGGGTCGAAACACCAACTAGCCATGACCTGCAGGGGATACACCAGGGTCTATGTACCTATCGAAATCATTTTCCATCGGTGCAAGTATCAATCCGTACCGACTCGTGGGTACCCAATCCATAACAATTAACATTTTCAATGCACCTATGATTCTCAGTTTTATCTCTCAGGATGTAAAACAGTACACTTACATCATTTCAAGTTCATAATTCAGTTTATGTATATTTAGCTTTTTCATTCAAGCACAACATAAAAATACTTATCATTCAAACATGTCCGAAGACAAATCACAAGTCAGATAACTCAATCACATACAAGTATTAAAATAAGTCTAAACTTCAATTTAAACTGTAATCTACCTCGATTGTCAAATTGTCAACCACAAGCTACCTAGAAATGGCCTTGACCTTTCTCAACGCTTCGGAGCGTTCTAAGTCTATAAACACAAATAAAAGAGTGATTAATCATTTACTCTCTATTCCAGGCCTTGAAAATTTAACCTACTAATTCCACCCTTATCTGAGGTATGAATATTCCTCAAGGATCAATTAACCATTAACTAGTCTAATAACATTCATATAATCATAACACCCGAAGGGTTTCTAATCAAGTTAAAAAAAATTAGCCATTTTTACGCTAAAAGGTCTCGTATTTATGGAACCCAAGTTCTCCATTAGCCTTAATCATGTTAAGAACTATTAATTTCATGCTAGAAATTATAAAATACATTCTAGGATCAATTCTAGGTTAAATTGCACCTACCCATAAAATTTTTCCCAAGTTTTATGCTTTTAGGCCTCAAATTCAAGAATTCCACCATTAATCTTCCCTCTAAAGTTACTACAAGGATTAATGATTGATAAACAAAGAGTTTTACGGAGTCACTTACCTCAAATGAAGGAAAACGCCCTAGTTTTTGAAAAAAATGCCTCTTGGAGCTCTACAACGAAATAGAAGTTTGTGGAGAAAAATAACACAAAAAAACTAAATTAAGTGTAGATAATCTTCCCCATCATTCATCACGATGAGCCGGGTCTCATCACAATAAGTCACTATGACGAGGATTGGCACTCGACGGTGACTCATCAAGATGAGATGTCCTCTCGTCACGACGAACTGCAAATCCCAGAACATCAAAAATTCATCCCAAACCCCTTATTTTATAACACACTTTATTTTCTATATAACACGAATTAATTTTGACATGGCAACTATCATAACCGGAGTTCTATGAACCCGATTTCTACCTTAGAACTTCCTACCGAACCCTACAACACAGTCGACTATGCATAAATGGATACCACACCATCATAGGATTAACCACGAGATCCCAACTGCCTCTAATGCACAAATACTAGATTTTTATCAAAACTCACCCTAGCCTGAAATTTTATCAACTCTCACCTTAGGAACTTTTCTAGCAAGGTACTTACTCCCTTACTTTATAACAACGGAACAAATCGTTACAGCGTGACATATTTTTAGGGCAGATACCCGTTAACCAATTATATAAAACTCATTATATAAAATTTGTTTGACCCATTTCAAACGGGTCTTTAATTAAAATAAATTATGTTCGTGTAATAGAGAAAATAAGAGGTATAATCTAAAACAATTTTTTCATGAAAAATCAATACCATCTTCTCCATTTTTTGCCTACAAATTAGTCTAAAGTTTGCAATTAAAACGATTTGATATTTAAGAAGTTTCTCTTAACTGAAAATAAAAAATTAGTTAAAAAGAAAAAACATTGAAAATGAATAATTACTATCCATCTTTGCACATCTGAAATACAAAAAGATCTACTATTAGATTGGATTTTAAACTAAAGAGTAAACTAAAAAGATAAATGTATAAGCTTCCATTAAAAATAAAAGATACATGTATAAACTTTTTAATGGAAGATTGCAACTCTATTTTACTCTAATACATGAATATAATTTGTTTTATTGATGGTTAGTTAGTATTGTGTCTAAAAATGGATTCTAAAAAATATATGTATAAAATTCCGTTAAAAAATTATCTACTCCGTTAGTTTTCACCTTGTTAAAAATATGTGCATACTGCATAGTTTGATGATCATGTTTTTCAAAAAAAATTCAAAAGTTACTTTAGTGAGATATTTCTACAAGTTCCTTGACCATATTTTCTAAAAAAAATTAGAAGTTACTTTAATGAGATATTTCTACAAGTTCAATGACCATTTAAAAATTTGAATCCTCAAAAATGGTAGAAATGCGAATAATGCGCAATATTATTAGTAATCAACATTAATGAATTTATCAAATAAGGATTAATCAATAGTCAACTTCCAATTTTCCTACAAAAGACTACATATGGAATTGATGTTAAAATCTTGACATTTCTAACCTAACATTTAATATAGGATCAAAATATGGTTTCTGTAAATGTCGATATTAATTTTTTATCTATAATTTTTTTTTATTTAAAGGAGAGGCAAACTATCAAAACTACAAATTTAATGACCATTTAAAGATTTGAATCCTAAAAATGGTAGAAATGCGAATAATGCGCAATATTATTAGTAATCAATATTAACGAATTTATCAAATAAGGATTAAGTCAATAGTTAACTTCCTATTTCCCTACAAAAGACTACATATGGAATTGATTTTAAAATCTTGATATTTCTAACCTAACATTTAATATAGGATCAGAATAAGGTTTTTTGTAGATGTCGATATTAATTTTTTATTTATAAAAGAAATCAATATTTTTATACAAAAGAGAGACAAACTAACAAAACTACAAGTTCAATAACCATTTAAAGATTTGAATCCTCATTATAAATGCGAATAATGCGCAATATTATTAGTAATCAATATTAATGAATTTATCAAATAAGGATTAAGTCAATAGTCAACTTCCAATTTCCCTATAAAAGATTACATATGGAATTGATTTTTAAATCTTGACATTTCTAACCTAACATTTAATATAGGATCAGAATAAGGTTTCTGTATATGTCGATATTAACTTTTTATCTATAAAATAGATTAATATTTTTATATAAAAGAGAGACAAACTATCAACACTATTCCCCAAGAATCACCCATTATCATCACAAACAATTATAATGGCTATATGTACCAACTTGTTTCATGTATACTGTGTTATTTTCTTTGCTTTTCTCTTCACCAGTCCAATTAGATGTGTTGATGGTGAGGGACCTTTACCTGCTCTATTTGTGTTTGGTGATTCAATTTTAGATTCGGGAAATAATAATTACATCAACACTACTACTCAATTCCAAGCTAATTGGCCGCCTTATGGTGAAACCTTCTTCAAGTCGCCTATTGGTAGACCTTGTGATGGTCGCCTCATATCCGATTTTATTGGTAACGCTATAGTTAGTCACACTATTTTTTTTTAATTGATGTGTTACCACTTAATTCTCGACACTTTTATTTTTGTCTTGTATTTGTAATTGTCAAGAACTAATTTTTATTTTTTTTAGCGGAATTTGCTAACTTGCCATTAATTCCGGCATATTTTGAAATTGGAATCGATAAGTTTCTTCATGGGGTAAACTTTGCTTCCAGTGGCTCAGGTTGTTTAGTAGAAACCAATCATGGTATCGTAAGTAACTTCTTTTTATTTTCTTATATATATATATATATATATATATATATATATAACTATCTTCTCTGTGAATTAAAATACTCAAAATTTCAAAAAAAACTAATTAACAAAAGTAATTTGTAGGTTATAGATCTTCAGACGCAGTTGACACATTTCAATGAAGTGGTTCAATTGTTGGAGAATAAGTTAGGGCCACAACAGTCGCAACAACTCCTTACTGATGCTGTATACATGTTTAGCACTGGAAGTAACGATTATGCTTTTCCTTACCTTACCAATCCTAAGTTTCCATTTCCTAAGGAACAATTTTCAGAGATGGTATTGGGTAATTTTACTGCTATTTTACAGGTAATTAATCAGTTTGTTAACTAGTCTTATAAACATTAATTATTTGGAGTCATCATCTGCTTTCTACTCTCCTTCCTTTTCAGTTTAATTAAATAAATGTGTTTGACTAAATACAAAGTTTAAAATATTTATTTAAATTAGCTATATATAATAACAGGAAAGTATTAAAGTAGTGAATAATATTATTAATTAAATGATTCCAAATAATTTAATTTTGTTTGCCTGAAATATAAAGAGTGTCATATTCTCAACTTTTTTTTTTTATAGATGTCTGGTTCAAGGTTTTTTATTTGATAAATTTTCATTAACATTCTCTGAATCAATATTGTAACAGGCAATTTACAATAAAGGAGGAAGAAAATTTACCATATTTACATTGCCCCCTGAAGGTTGTTCCCCAGGTGGAAGGGCATTTAATGCTCAATTAAGTGGTAAAAGTGGTGAGTGCATGCAAGAACTGAGTGGACTACTGGAGATGCACAGCAATGCTCTACCCAAAAAGCTCACACAATTACAACAAAATTTGATAGGATTTAACTATACATTATTTGATCTTTACCAACTCTTTACTGAAAGAATTGATAACCCTTCCAAATATGGTAAGTTCTATTTTCTTTATATCCAATATTTATGTTTCATATGAATCATAAGGTGAATTTTGTGTAGGTTTTAATATATCAAGAGAAGCATGTTGTGGGACGGGTGCGTTTAAAGGAATTAATAGTTGTGGGGGAAAGAGGCAAGTAAAAGAATACGAGTTATGTGAAAAGGTGTCAGATTATGTGTTCTTCGATGCCAGCCATCCAACAGAAGTAGCCAACCAACAATTTGCTCAACTATTATGGAATGGAACGACCGCTGTCATTGCACCTCACAATCTAAAATCTTTTTTCCAACTTTAGTATTGTAACTCAATATTGGCATTTGGGTATACTCAACTAAATAAAATTCTTCTGTTTACATATATATGAGAGAAATTCATAGAGTGTCGTTGACTCTCTAGTTTCTATTCTCTTCTCTCTATTTTTTTCAAATTCTTCCTTATATTGAGGACATATAGCATAAGTTAAATTTAATGATTAAGATTTAATAGGTCAAAGTAAGTCTCTAACCATGGTTTAGATGATAAGTACATTATATATTTGGTCAAAGATTATTATAATCCCACAATCTTAGTAACATATTATCTTATCCATAAATATAGTAAAAAAAACTATCTTCCTACTTTTCCTACACAAGATCTATCGTTCAATTACTTTTTAATTAATAACTTATAGATTGAGTTACAAAATAATGTACCATTACTTTCAAGCTTGGACGATAATTTGATATCTTTAGGCGAATAATAAATGAGAAAAATGATTCTTTATGTTTGAGGGTAGGGTCAAATAGTCCATTAAGTATACAATTAACAGTTTTGATTCTTTAAATTTATCAAAAGGTTAGCACTTTTAGTCTCTATCAAATATTTACAAAATTTTGTCTATTAGATTTGACGATAATAATGTAAAAAAAGAATTAGGGGGTATTCATATTTAGAGGTATAATTTTTGTAGTTTCTACTATTTTAAATTTCTTTTTAGAGTCTGCCATAGTATTTTGAGGTGTAATATCTGCTTGTTTACATATTTTTAGTGTCTAATGTAGTTTTTTGTGTTGTATATTATAGGATTTGATGAGACTTTCTTAGTATTTATAGTTTTTTTTCATAGATCTTGTCAAAGTTTAATGGAGACTAAAAGTATTTGACTTTTGACAAACTTAAAAAACCAAAATTATTAAGTGTATACTTAAGGGTCTATTTTGAATCTATCCTCAAATATTAGGGGATCATTTTTGTCATTCTTTCAATATACACATGGTATGAATTAAATGTGTGTGAAATAGTAATACTCCCTCTGTCCCTATGTCATGACTCTCGAAATCTGAACTAGGATATGTAATACTCTTTTCGTCCCATTTTATGTGGCATATTTCGGATTTCGAGATTTAAACAAGTCTATTTTTGACCGTAATTTTCTTATATATCTTTTAAATATTTTGAATTGTTTATTATTGAGACTTGTAGTACCTTTTATGTAGTTTTCAAATATATAAATTTTATTTCAAAAAACTTAAAGATTGCATGTCCAAATTCACGATCAAACTTAAACTGTTTGACTCTCGAAAAGCGAACACTGCCACATAAAATAAAATAGGACAGAGGGAGTACAAATTGGGATGAAGGAAGTATGAGAAAAAGAAAATGAATGGACCACAATAGAAAAAAGTGGGCCACGCCTACAATGCCACACTTGACATCACGTGATAACGGGTCTTGCTATGAACCTTAACTAAGACAAGTTTAATTCATGTTTTTTATGATGAAAAAAATATTTTATTAATCTCCACTCAAAATATTACATTGTTTGACCTACAAGGGAAAGCAGTAAAAATTTAAGCTATACAAACCTACAATGTTCTAGCTAAGTATATTTTCTATCCATTTTTTGTATCTATGGCTTTGTCTCCTATTCAAAAATTTCATTTTCCGCATCTTGCATTTTTGTAGTATTTTCTCCTGTAATATCTCTAGCCTTGTCAATTTATACTCTCAGAATACTGAGTTTCATGCTTTTCATATTCTGTACAGTAAGGTTGAAAGTGTTGACAGGACAAATTCTCTACACCCTCAACCTTTTGTCTCCCCATGCAACAACCTCCACATTCCTTTGAAATCTAGCATGTATAGCCCTTTCCTTCATCATGGGATCAGTAGGTTGAGAAAACAAGTCTTTGAATATACACATTCAAATAGTAGATGTTTTGTAGTCTTCTTAGCATCACCACACATTAGGCATCTGTCATCCTGACTTATATTCATCTTCGTTAGCCCCTCTTTGGTTAGTAATCTTCCCTGCATAATGAGCCAGCACATAAAACTGTGGTTAGGCAGAGTCCCTTTACTCTACCCCCATTGACTCAACTCCCAACTTTCATGTTCCCCTCTGCTTCATTTGTACCCACTGCGCCTTGTGTACTTACCTACTACTATAAGCTAACCATTTTGTTTGTATCTAGGTGCAAATTTGTCCATGGGGTAAAAAACTTTACTTTCTTCCAATACCAACAACTGTCTTGAGGCACTTCATAGTTCCACCAATCCCTTCCCTTCAGGTATACATGATATCTACCCATTTAACCAATAGGCTGCCAGCTTTCTGAGCTATGTTCCATATGTATTTAGCCACAGCTGCTTCATTCCATTGAATACATTAAGTTATTCCCAATCCTCCCTCCTTCTTTGTTATACACACAAGGTCCCAGGCTATGATAGACACCTTGTTAATGGCTGCCTGACATGCCCATAAAGAGTTTCTACTACACTTGTGATGCTCTTAAGCACTTGTTTTGGCATTATGAGCATGGAGGACCAGTAACTATGAATATGTAGCAATACTGCATTCACCAACATCACCTTCCCTGCATAGAAAAGATGCCTAAATCTCCAACTCTTTATCCTTGTTGTCAGCTTATCCAATAGAACTTCACAGTCTACCTTAGAAATTCTCCTAGCTGATATGGGTACCCCCAGGTACCTAAAAGACAACGCCCCCTCTGTAACTTGTTAGCTTACAAATATTAGCAATTCATTATGATTCCATGTTAGTACAATATATATTAGACTCAGATGTATTTGTTTGAAGGCCAGATGCATCAGAGAAGCTTTTCAAAACCCTCAATAACAAAAAGATGGCCTGGGACTCTCATTTGCAAAATATTAGCACATCACCTGCAAAGCAAAGATGTGTTAATTTTAGGCTTCTTCATTGGTCATGGTACTCAAACTCCTCCTTAGTGTCAGCTACATCCGTCAATATAGTGAAATTCTCCATCCAAATGACAAATATAATGGGGAATATTGAGTCCTGTTGCCTGAGCCCTCTTCTTTATTTTATATTTCCATTCAGACCCCCATTTATTGCAACTATGAATTGAGTAGCTGTTAAGCATTTCATTGTCCATCTGATAACTGAGCTGGGAAGTTTAGTGCATGGAGCATCTCTCTAACAAAACCCCACTCCACAGTACCATATTCTTTCCTCAGGTCCAGTTTCATCAAGTAACTTCTAGCGGCCTATTTCATGTTATACATTCTCACCAAGTCCTGACATATAAGGATATTCTGTGTTATTGTCCTTCATGCTACAAAAGCACTTTGATTCCCTGAGATTATATGAGGTAGCACTTGTATAAGTCTATCGCACAACATCTTAAATTACTTTATACATTTTATTACAACATTTAATGGGTCTGTAACCCCCTACTCTTACAGCATGCTCTGATTTGGAAATTAGTGTAATCAATGTACTATTCCACACCTTCAGTATCTTTCCATTCCTAAGAAGTTCCTTTCCAACTTCTATCACATCTATCTACACTATGTTCCAGCTATCTTTAAAGAAATAACTTCATACCCTTTAGGTCCTGGGACTAGGGATGTTCATGGTTCGGTTTAGATTAATTTTTGTATAAAACTAAAACCAATCAATTTAGTTGGTTTTAAATTTTTAAAAGTAAATCAAATCAAATAAAACCATCAGTTTTTTTGTCCGTTTGGTTTGATTTTCTAGTTTGTAATTAGCCAATGATAAGTTGAAAATAGTAAACTAACAGAGACATAAGATAATTATTTTAAATGAACATTATGAATCAATAAATTTTTCTCTACTATCACAAAATGAATGTATCTAAATTTTCTATTATTTTTCAATATTATTCCAAAACTTTAGTGTGTTTAAGTTATATATCTATGAAGGTGACTCCATTTCACATGTCTAACATTTACATAAATAATATACAAATTTAAATAGAGTGGTCAACTCTAACAACCCACATAGTGATTTTTAGATTTTCTTGTATTTTGACTGTTTAGCCCTTTTTTATAGTGGATATTATGCTATTTGTGATCTGCGAGGGTGGGTGGCACAGTTTTTGAGGTATTCAAATACATTTTATGTGAGTTTTTCATTTTCGAAGGTTTTGAAGTTAATATGGTTGACTTTATCAATATTTGAAGATTTAGACATCATATGAGAATTTTGTTAGTTCTGTTAGCTCCAAAATGCCATTTTTAGGCTAGTAGCACTGTTGGATTGGGTCCAAAGTTGTCCAGATGCATTTTGAGTTGTTGGTTGAAAAGTTAGAAGTTTTTGCCTAAAGTTGACGTTGGTCAATATTCATTGATAAAGACATCCGTTGGTGAATTTGATGATTCCAATGAGTTTGGAATATTGATTTTAGTCTAGTAGCATAGTTGATTTGTGTTTCTAGAATTCTGAATGAATTTCGGGGGTCCGCTTGGGGAATTTTGGGAAGTTTGAGAGTTGTTGTCAGCTGATATCTGGTACCTTTTTCGCATTTGCAAAGCTTGCCGAGGGGTGGGCCTTCACATTCGTGACCTATCAACCGCATTCGTGAAGGGTTATCCTGGTTTAGGTCAGGTTTTTGCCCACCGCGTTCGCAATGGGCTAGTCAGATTCGCGATGGTGGGTTGGGTGAGTCCATTGCATTTGCAACGGGCTCACCGCATTCGGAAAGAACTAAATGCCTGGGATAGGTTTAAAATTTTATTTTTGGTCATAGACCCCATTAATCAATTTTGGAGCTTTGAAACTCATTTTAGGAAGATCAAAGAGGGATTTTTGGGATATCTTCGTTGGGTAAGTTTCTTATACTTATTTTACGCATTCTCAAATGATTATTTCATGATTTCACCTTCAAATCTTGGTTTTTCAACTTGAAATTTTAGGATTTTCTCGGTATAGTTAAAGAATGATATTTTAATAATTTCACACTTGATTTTAACCCCATTTTCGATGAAATTTCATATTTGAACTCCTTAAGCTTTGTATATATTCATTTTCCAATAAAATTCTAGTTTTTCCTTTGTGGGCTTGGGGTTGACTTTTGGGTTGACTTTTTAGATCTGAATTAGCACCTTAGTAATATGGATATTGTTGGACTCGTGTTTATGTATAGAGCTTATTTTTCATAGAGTGGTTGCGTTTGGAGACTGTTCATAAAGGAAAGGCTCAAGTGTGATTGCGTAGAGTGTTTATTGTTCGACTTCAAGATAGGTTATGACTTAACTTTTTTTAGTCTTTGCTTGGGTGGGGACTTATCATATAAAATATGCTATGGTGAGTGAAATTGTGGACTTTTTTTTCTTTACATTTCAGTGGATTGACAGACTTATGAATTCTATCATCACTTCTTGAAATTGTGGACTTGAGTACTAATTGAGATGGATTATCATTGTGATGCCAAATTGGGTCTTATACTATGTTGAGTGATAAAAACCTAGATTCTTGGCTCGATATTGAGGCTCGTAGCCTGTCTTTATAAACTTGTAATGATTCTGAGATTTTTGTCATATTTATGTAATTGGCTTGTTTTTCTTTTCGTGTTCATGCATATTCATTCATCTCTTGGAATACTGAACCGTACCAATGGAAACACTAGTTTTTTTAAAAGAAAATGAAATACTTTTACTGATTTAGTCTGATGTAGGATCTCGGACTTGAATATGTAATACTTTATTGACTTTGTCCAAGGAAGGATTTTGGGTGGGTATATGGACATCACGAGTCCCTCATAGGTCCCACCTTTGCAGCAAACCACTATCAATCACTTGGACTGTTGTTGTGATATCTTTGATATTGAACTGCTGGGACTTTTCTGCGTGCAAGGTTATTTTAGTACTTCTTTATTTGATATATAACTGCTTAAGCTCAGCCGGCCTATGATATCTACTGATTACAAGTGTATCATACTCAACCCTACTTTTATGCATCCTTCATATGCAGATCCTTGAATGAGCCGGTAGCGTGGACCTTGATTCTTGTGGATTTTGGTTGATTTGAAGCTTTGGTGAGCTCCTGCCTTCGGAGACTTTCCCCTGCTTCCTCTATCTTTTATTTATGTCTTTCTTACTTTTTAGATAGTTTTGTACTGGTTTTGGAATGTTGTATCAGAGTTGTTCTTGTACTTATGACTTATGAGTCTTGGGATGGATAGTACCTTATATGGTTCTAGTCTGAGTGTTTGAGACTTCATAAGGTTGAGCTAGTTTTGAGTGAGGTAAGGTCTAGGGCAATCCGGGAAAGGATTGGGTAAAATTTCTAAGCTTGAGCTAATTTTTCTGTTAGCTAAGGTGTTAAGGAGTCCGTAGGATTTTTTAGAAGTGAATTTGGGTGAGTAGAACTCCCGATATCGAAGTTAACGTGAAAGGGTTGGTTCAGAACGTCAGGCTTTCGAAGTGTATTGTAAAATGGGCAATTTTGGTGGACTTTTCGAGGTTCTGTCCCATGTCAATCGCTATAGTGGTTGACACTATGCTACAACAATGACCGCTATAACAGAGAAATTCTCGCTGTAGCAGAAGTCAAGGTGGTCAACTCTGCTATAGCGGGTGGCTACCGCTATGGCGGTACCGCTATAGCAGGATTGGGCCGCTATAGCAGGATGACAGGACCAGAAAATCCAAAATGGGTCTAATAACTTCATTCTCTCCTCTTTAGTTTCAAAAAGGCGAGGGTTTCTCCAAAAATCCTCCTAGGCTGCTCCAAGGCCTTGGAGCCATGGGGAGGGGAGATTCCGGCTAAAGAGGAGCAAAACCATAGATTTTGGGCTTGTTCTCCGTTAGGAAATGCCTTCACAGAGTCAGATTCTTCTTGTTCAGACCTCTGCAGGTGAAGCATGGCGTATAGGTAGGCTAGTTTTTTCATTGAGTAGATTTAGACCTGTATCCATTTTATATTGTTGTTATAGAATGACAGGAGGATTCATGTTTAGGCCTTCGAGCACGGAGTCTGGAGGAATATTATATTATCTAGCTAGATTTTTGGAATGGGAATGAGAGGGTTAGGGTAATGTATTTCATTTTGGGCTATTTATATCTGTTAATTGATGTGTGATGTTAGAATCTAGGAAAACTAGATTGTTGGGTAGGTTCAGGGAACTGGAAATATTGTGAATTAAATAAGTGGTTGGTTATAGCGGGTTTTCAGAATGATCTCAAATAAGGGGAATGGAATAAAGAGAAAGGGTTGGAGTTTCAATGTTAGGGGATGTCTTCCCTGAACTATATTTGTTTTTAAAGAAGGGTTCTAGATGTGTTGTTGCGACTACATGTGTCTAGAGGGTAACCCAAAAGTTAGTCTTCGGATGGGTTGTCAAGATTGAGGTTATGAGCCATGTTGCCGGGTAGGTGATGGTTCTTGTCTTACCAAATTTAATGTATATACATGTAACTTTAGCTTAGTGATGTACGTGCTTTCATGATTAGGGGATGAAGTTATGAATGTCCAAGTATTTGGGGTGTCAATTATGTGAAATGAACTTGACTATTGCTTGTTGGTTTTACAAGTGTGTTTTTGTTCACTTAATTATTGACTGTTGGCTTTGCGTGACATTCAGTTGGCTCTGCTACCACTCCTGGTACGAGATACTTAATGGTTGGCTCGGGTACCACACCTGGTATAGGTTCTATTATGGTTGGTTTGGGTACCACGCCTGGTATAGTTTCTATAATGGTTGTCTTGGGTACCACGCCAGGTACAGGTTCTATTATGGTTTGCTTGGGTACCACGCCTGGTACGGGATTGATTTCTATATGTGTGTTGGTTCCTTGAGAGAACCTGGTTTATCTGCTACTGATGCTCATTACTTGTCGATTCCTTGAGTGCACGGGGCTTATTTGCTATTGATGTTCATTACTTGTTGGTTTCTTGAGTGAATCGAGCTTATCTACTATTGATATTCTTTACATGTTGGTTTCCTGAGAGGGTCGGGATCTATTGTTACTTAACATATATATTGCTCCATGAGTGGCCAGCTAGTATGTGTAAGTGTTCAGGTGGGTTCTGGAGTAAACCAGAGTTGCATGTTAAATGCCATAGACAATTTCCTAGGGATCCTTAGGTAGTCTGAGTGGTTTACAAGTTGTGACATAATTATATGTGATCTGGTTACTTGCATAATTGGATATGACTTATAAGGTTGTTGAGTCTGATTGTTGACTAGGGGTATTATTGAGAGTCATAAGGACTTGGTTGTTTCATGTTGTCTGGTAGTATTCTGTTAATGGCGTACACTCAAATTTCCCATTTTTCACAAGAGTGACAGTCCGGCTAGCGATGATGTCTAGGCTAGTTGGGTACAGGACTAGAGGTGTTATGATGTAATGCTTGACGGGTCCAAGATGAGTGAGATTAGAGGGATTAAGGTTCCTACAGAGTCACTTTTGATTGAGTTAGTGAAACAAGGCTAGTATTTTGTGAGTGCCTGAACCGACAGGATGTCAAGGTTAAGAAAAATTGGGGTTGAATACGCAGGACTCATAGGTAACCTATTGTTTGGCTAAGGGCTAAGGGTCAAGGTGGTTGACTTAGGATCTTAATTTGAGTCAGGGTGGTAAATCATGATTTTGTAGGTTGTCTCTCAACTGGCTAGCAGAGGATGATAGTGTACATGATTGTTGAGACTGGAAACACTGAGGTGTTTATAGTGGTTGGTAAGATGGGTGACTTGGGAAGTCCTAGTGTTAAGTGTGACTTGGGAAGTCTAGTGTTAAGTGTGACTTGGGAAGTCTTAGAGCTAAGTGTGACCTGGTAGGTCCCAGTGTTAATGTGATCGTGGGAAAGTTCTAGTGTTACGTTGGACCAGGATGGGATGGTACAAAGTCTCCCTATTGTGGAGTTGGCAGCGAAGCTGGTTAGGAAGGCTCGGGGGCTAAACATACAGGTTTGTAGTGGTAATAGTACGGAGGTAAAAGTAGATGATGGAAAGCTGGAGTTCTTGTAATTTACTGCATGGTTTCTCTTGATTTTCTTATATGATAGTATGCGGTGGATTTTGGTCGACCGATGATACCTACCAATACGTGTTATTTGTACTGATACTATTCTTTCTATACCTTTTTGGGTATAGTCTGCTTGCAGGTTCAGTGATATTTCTTAGGTACATGACAATAGTGATCTCCAGCGACTTCTACTCTTCGTTTCCATGGTAGAAGTTGTGTCTCTTTTAATTCTTGTAATTCTCCTGTAGAAGCTCTTGTACCTATTTAGACCAGTTTCTAGGGAGGGTTTCTTTTCAATTTGTAAATGGTTTTCTTGTATTAAAAAGGGTTATTTTCTTATGCTTACTTTATTTTCCGCATTACCTGTTGGATCGAGTGGTAAGGGTTCTCATATCTAAGTGTTTAGAGTAGGTGTCCATATGTCCCGGTAGTTGGGTCGTGACACTAAGCCAGAGATTGAGGATGATGATAAGTCTTATTATCCAAAGGATGTGGGAGCAACTCAGGTTCCACCTGGTTTTGTAGCCACCCTAGTATTGAAGGATACTATGATAGAATTCTGAGTTTCTTGGAGGGTATGACTCAGACAGGGGTTTTGCCTGTCACTCCTAATGGATTATAGACTAGAGATGGGGTTCAGCCTTATGAGAGTGTACTGGTTCAGGGTTTTCAGACTCCTGGAGCACAGCACATCCTACTGCTACGGTGGATCCCTGAATTTAATTCTTTTCGAGTCAGACTTGTTTCTCCATAGATTGTGGCTAGGCAGGTGATAACAGTTGAGGAGCAGAAAATGTTTGACAGATTCGAGAAATTGGGCCCTCCCAAGTTCACTAGGGCACTTGGGAATGATGCATATGAGTTCTTGGTTAGTTGTTCAGAGTAGTTGCATAACCTTGGGTTGGTTGAGTCTCATGGTGTAGATTACACTACCTTTTAGATGGTCCGAGCAACAAAGCAGTGGTGGAGATCTTATCTTAGTTGTAGACTAGGGAGCTTGCCTCTTATGACTCGGGCATAGTTCTCCGTGGCTTTCCTTGGGAAGATGTTCCTCCGTAGCTTGAGAGAGAGTCTGAGGGATGATTTTGATGGCTTAGAGTAGGATACCATGACAATTACGAAGTATAAGACGAGGTTCCATGCTCTTTCTAGGCATACTTTGATGAGTGTTCCATCAGAGGAGTAGATGATTAGGAATTTTGTGAAGGGATTGATTACTCCACTTCAGTTGGCTACAACACAATTAATGACTACTGGGGGTATTTTTCAGCAGATAGTGGATCATACTAGGAGTATTAAGGGCATTTATCGCAATGCTTATAGAGGTAGTGTCAAGAGAGCTCATAGCCATGGTGGTTTCAGTGGCTCATCATCTTAGGGCAGAGACTTCTCAAGTAGAGGTCATTATTATCAATAGGGAAGACCGGATGAAGCAACATTATAGAATGTGGATGGTGGTTATTCGGGGTACAGTGGTCCGAGCGGTCAGAGTTTGGGACAAATTTCTAGAGGTTCTTATGCAAGATTTTCTAGTCATACTAGTCACTCTAGTTCGTTTAGACAACCATAACGTACCTTTTTGGGCAGGAGGTTTTATGATTGTGGATCGTTTGCTCATATTGTGAGAGATTGGCCCAGGCATTGGCAGGATCTTCCATATCAGGGTTCTCAAATGCAGACTTATCGAGCATTGGCACCACCGGATAAAGAAGGTACATAAAGTGGTAGAGGTGGTTCTCGGGACAATAGGGGTGGAGCCCAGAGGGATCATGTTAGTGGTGATAGAGTTTCCTAACCCGGGGACAGACATGGTCATTATTATGCATTCCTAGGTAGACCCGAGAAGGAGGCCTCTAATGCAGTTATAACATGTATCTTCTTAATTTTCCATCGACCTGTTTTAGTTTTATTTGACCCTGGTTCCACTTATTCATATGTGTTTGCGTATTTTTTTTGGATATTGATATGGTGTGTGACCGTTGCTATGCCTATTTGTGTTGCTACCCTAGTAGGTTATTCTTTTGTGGTGGATCGGGTGTACCGATCCCGTGTTGTGAATCTTTTGGGGAATGATACCTGGTAGACTTGATTATCCTTGACATGGTATATTTTGATGTTATTTTAGGTATGGATTGACTCTCTCCACATCATGCTATTGTGGACTGTCAAGCCAAGACTGTTACTTTGGTTATGCCAGGTACGCTGAGGTTGGAGTGGAAGGGTACTCATGGTTTGTACCCTAAGAGTATTCTTTCATTTCTTCAGACTTAGCGGATGGTTGAGAAGGGGTGCCTTTCTTATTTGGCATATGTGTGTGATACTAGTGCCAACTAACCTCCTTTTGAGTCAATGAGGGTGGTGAGAGAGTTTCAGGATGTGTTCCCTACGGATCTTCCAAGTGACCCTATGGATAGGGACATTGATTTTACTATCAATTTGGAGCTGGGCATCAAGCCTATTTCCATACCTCCTTATAAGATGGCACCGACACAGTTGAAGGATCAACTTCAGGATTTGTTGGGTAAGGGTTTCATTAGACCTAGTATTTCTCCTTGGGATTCTCTGGTGTTTTTTGTGAGGAAGAAAGATGGGTCTATGAGTATGTGTATTGACTATCGATGTCAAACAAGGTGACTATCATGAATAAGTATCATATTCAGCACATTAATCATTTATTTGATCAGTAATGTGAGGCTAGAAGTAGTGATTTTATATTATAAATTGCCTCACATGTTACTTGTTTAAAGATGTTTTTGAGTTTACTTTATATGAAATACACTTATGTAGCTTGTACTAATGTGTAGGTTTAAAAGTAAATGATTTTGCACGGATTTGGAGCATATTGGATCAATTATGGAGCTTTGAAGTCTGAGTAAGAGCTAAGGATGATGATTCAGAGCATGTCCATGGATAAGAGATTAAAACGGGAGCTTAATGGAGGTGAAATAATGAAAAAAGGTAAAAAACAAATACACCATGGGAGGGCCCTAGGTGCCGCCCAGGTTCTCCAATAGTGAAATGGACTAGAGGCAATAAGTGGGCTTCCCAGAACCACTGCAGCGCTGCACAAGGGGACGATGTAGGCCAAATCCTGGCCTAGTTTGGTCGGGTTTGGCCAGTTCAACTCAGATCCGACCCAAAACCCTCCTAAACCATAGAAATTCTAATTTTCTTTAGACTTTTAAGGAGGAAAACATAGAAGAGGATAGAACATCTAGAGAAGAGATTAGAGCAACACAAAGGGACATTTTGGGAGAGAAAACATGCTAGGACGAAGATCCAACGGTTTCTACCTAGGTTTTTCTTTTCCTTTTCCTTTGTATGATTGAATCTCTACTTATTCATGAAATTATTGCGCTTGTAATCTGTTCATGAGTATCTAAACTCATAGTATCTAGGGTTGTGGATGAACCTGAATGTTGTTGTTTGAATGTTAAGTTAGTTTAATTGAATTTCCACTATTGAGTTGCTTATCTTTTCTTGCTCTTAATTACTTGCTTATCTAGCCAATTATTAAGTACTATATATGGTTCGTAAGTTGGACTAGGAATAGGGAACTTTTGTTTGCAACATGAAAAGGTAGAGCTTGGTCCTGGAACCTTTCTGGCGGGAATGATTCGCTAATGTGGATAGAAATATACCCTTTAGCCTTGTGTCATGCCCCGAGGCTACCCATTGGATGTAACACGGGACCCGAGTTCACAAGTGGTCCCATGCTAACTCTTTACATTAGCATAACTTAAACATAAACATAATCAAAATGAGCGAAAGCTTAATAATAGGCAAAGAGAAACTCCATAGATAAAGATAAAGCATAGGTCTAGGAGCAACAATCTGAGACATTAAAAACACTGACTGTCTAACTATGTCTGACAAGCCTCTAAAACTGACATAATGAGTTGTTGGGACAAGACCCCAACTAACTCTAAGTACTGAAGAAAATTCAATAAGACACCTAAACCCATAACTAGTCCTTGAAGGATGATTGAGAACGAGCGCCTGAATCTTCATCATGATAGGATGCAGCACAAGAAGTATATGTCAGTACTATAGGATGTACTAGGTATGCGAGCTTATGCAATGTCATGATAAAACATACTTGGAAACATAATTAAAATTGAGTTCATGCATAATTAGAAGAAATCATAAGTAAATATCATAATTTGAACATAAGTCGTAAAACAATGAGCCAAGCTTCAAAATAGAATATCATATAACTTAGTAACTTAAAACCATTCTTACAGGAGTTTCTCTTAACCGACAACAAACCATATTGAGCACCATCGAGTCTAGTGTCATACACCCACATCGAAAAAGGTTGTCCTAACTGGCCAAAGTTAGAACCATAAACATATGGATCCTGAAATAAGCCACAAAGGGCAACCTACAGTGGCAACGTAGTTTTGGACTTGGATTATCTAGAATCCTCATCGCTCGGTGCTAAATACTACTCCCAAAATAAATCATAGTGCTCACATAACATGTGACATATCTAGATGTCAAAGCTTATTCATAGCCATAATGGAAAACTTGAATGTCATACTACTCACCAACGTTTCTTTAAAATAAATAGTTCATGAGCATTAATGGCATGTCAGGATGTCATATCATTCATAATATATCGTATCTTAAAGTCTTGTATGTCACTAGTTCAAATTCATAACCATGTAGAAATCCATAAATTTAGGAACTAGGCATGCAATTTCTTGAAACACAAGCTCATGTTGTCTAAACATGCCAATTTTCTTAAAACAAGTCATGCATGACAAATTAGATTAGGGTTATCCTTCAAATCATGAGATAAGTAATTACTTGTAAAAACACATGCAATATCATGTAATTGAAATTAGGAATCATAGGAAAACATGAGAAAAACGAATTTATAGAAAATCATAAAATTGGGTAAGAACCCTAACTTGAGAAATTCATGAAATCAAAGATTTGAAGTTTTGGGCATAAGGGTGAAAGGCATCCCTTATTGAATGCTCACATACCTGAATTTGAAGCTTTCTTAACTTAGAGCTTGAAGATGGAAGACTTGAGAAGGAACCCTAGATCTTGTAGCTTAGGAGAATTGAACTTATTTTCTTCTTTTGTAACTTGATTGAGAGAATGGAATGGAACTTAGGCTAAGTGGGGAAAAACCCTTCTAATTTTACCCAAAATAACTTAACTTAGGAATTAAAAGAGTGGGAAATTATAAAAATACCCCTGCGAAATATTCTTGAAAAATTGCTGAGGAAACTCGGCTTCAGATTCCATGGACCATATCTACATCCCATTGATGGAACCACAGCTCGTGGTTTATGGTAGTGGTTCCGGAGCCAAAATATTAGGCTGAGGGTTTGATTTCCACGGATGGATTTCATGGCTAGTGGAACCATCCACGGTCCGTAGAATCTGTCTGTGGTTCCTGGGGGATTTGATGACCCTCAGATCTGATTCCACGAGAGGAAACCACGATCCATGGTTTGATTCACAACACGTGGATCCCAATCGTACTTTCAGATCAGAGGATGGACTCTGTAGTTCTTCTTCCACGGGTCCTTTCCATGGCCGATAGTTCCATCCACAGCTCGAGGTTCCACCCATGGCTCGTGGTCTGGGTCTGTCGATCCTGGGAACTTCAAAACAATTTAGAAATCCAAGTTAAAAAGTTGGTTTGAATTTTGGGGTGTTACAATATCTCCCCCTTGGGATTATTCATCCTTGAATGAAGACTAAGTAAGCGAAGTTTAGAGAGAAAAGCTGTAATACCAACCAATAGAACATGAAAAGCTAAAGTATAGGCATAATGACTGAGTTCTGACTTAAAATATGACTGAACTAACTTCTTAAAACATGTAGGCATGCTAGGATCATGAGAATGGCTGATGGGATAGAACCAAAGGGGCATACTAAGGAGGAAACTATTACCTCAAGCTGAAACTGGATCGGAAGGAAAAAGATGAGGGTACTTGGTCATCATGGCCGCTTCTGCTTCCTAAGTAAATCCCTCAACTGACGGATTCCTCCAAAAACCCATCATTGAAGCGACTTCTTGATTCCTCAACCTTTGAACCTGATGATAAAGAATCTCCACTAAAACTTCTTTATTAGTGAGACTATCCTTCATACCTACATTCTCTTAAGGCACAATCAAGGTTGGATCACCAACACACTTCTTCAATAATGAAACAAGGAAAATTGGATGAACCGCTTCTAGCTTGGGAGGCAACTCTAACTCATAAGCCACATTACCAACTCTCCTTAGAATCCTGTAGGGACCTATAAACCGGGGACTAATCTTTCTTTTCATACAAAATCTCATCACACCCTTCATGGGTGACACCTTCAGAAATACCCAATCATCTACCTCAAACTCCAACTCCCTTCTACTCACATCTTCATATGATTTATGTTGACTCAGGGCAGTCTTCAACCATTCCTTAATAATATGAACTTTCTCCATAGTCTCATGAACCAAATCTGGGCCTATCAATGCCTAGTCACCTACCTCAAACCAACCAATATGTGATTTACACCTCCGCCTATAAATTGCCTCATAAGGAGCCATATGAATACTAGAATGAAAGCTGTAACTCAATAAGAGGTAAGTGATCACCCCAATTACCTTTAAAGTCGATCACACAAACTCTCAACATATCCTCTAAGGTCTGAATGATACACTCTACCTGTACATCTATGTGCATATGAAAAGTTGTGCTAAGATCAACCTGAGTGCCAAGACCTTTCTAAAATGATCTCCAAAACTTGGATGTAAACTGAGTACCCCTATCTGAGATGATATACAAGCGAACCCCATGCATCCAGACTATCACCTGGATGTAGAGTCTGGCATAATCCTCACTGAGTCAGTAGTCTTGACAGCCAAGAAGTAGGCTGACTTAGTCATCATGTCCACAATCACCCAAATGGAATCATGTTGTCTGCGAGTACGAGGCAAACCTGTAATGAAGTCTGTATTGATCAAATCCCATTTTCAAGTAGGAATGTCAATATCCTGAGTCATACCACCTGGTCTTTGATGCTCTACCTTCACCTGCTGACAGTTGGGACACTTAGCCAGAAACCTGCAATGTCCCTCTTCATGCCATTCTATCAATAAACTTCCCATAGGTCACGGTACATCTTGGTGGCACCAGGGTGAATAGAATACCTGGAACTATGAGCCTCTGTCAAGATCTACTGCCTCAAACCACCCACATCTGGGACACATAATCGATCCTTTTAGCGAAGCACACCATCTCCCTCTTGGGAAAAAACCTCTACTCTCTGTTGATGGACTGCACCCTTCAACTGATGCAAAATAGGATCGTTGTCTTGCTTCTCCTTTACCTCAACTACCAAAGAAGAATTTGACCCATTCAGAACTATCACACCACTATCCACTGAGTATGTAAAGACAACTCCTAACCAAGAAAGCCTATGAACATCCTTAGCCAACTCCTTTACACTACCCATAGACAATCTACTAAATGTATCATCCATTATATTAACCTTACTCGAATGGTAAAGTACACTCATGTCATAGTCCTTAAGAAGCTTAAGCCATCTTCTCTTACGAAAATTAAATTTTTTCTGAGTGAACACATACTAGAGGCTCTTATGGTCAATAAATACATCCACATGGACACCATACAAGTAGTGTCTCCAAATCTTCAAGCCAAAAACCACCGCTGCTAACTCAAGATCATAAGTTCGATAGTTCTTCTCAGGAATCTTAAGCTGTGTAGAAGCATAAGCAATCACCTTATCACACTGCATCAAAACACAACCCAAACCAACTCTAGATGCATCACAATACACAACAAAACCATCTAAGATTTTTGGTAGAGCCAAAACTGGAGCTGTGATTAACCTAGTCTTCAATTCCTGGAAGCTCTTCTCATATTCATCAGACCACTGAAACTTAACCTTTTTCTGAGTCAACCTGGTCAATGGGGCAACTATGGATGAAAACCCCTCAATGAATCCCCGATAGTAATCGTCCAAGCCCTAAAAACTCCTAATATTTGTAGAGGAAGTGGGTCTAGGCCAGTTCTTCACTGCCTCTATCTTCTGAGAGTCTACTCGAATGCCCTTCTTAGCCTCTACATGTCCCAAAAAAGCAACAGACTGCATCCAAAACTCACACTTACTAAACTTAGCAAATAACTGGCGATCCTTGAGAGTCTGAAATTCTACCCTCAAGTGATTTTCATGGTCATCCTCACTCCGTGAGTAGATAAGAATGTCATCAATGAAAACAATAATAAACATATCCAAGTACTGCTTGAATACCTTGTTCATCAAATCCATAAAGGTTGCAGGAGAATTCGTTAGTCCAAAAGACATAACCATAAATTCATAGTGACCATACCGAGTTTTGAAGGTTGTCTTTGCAATGTCACACTCTCTAACTCTAAGCTGATGATAACCGGATCTAAGGTCCATTTTGGAGAAGTAGTTGGCACCCTGAAGCTGGTCAAACAAGTCATCAATCCTTGGAATAGGATACTTATTCTTCATTGTGAACTTGTTCAATCGGTGTTAGACAATACACATTCCGAGTGAACCATTTTTTTTACGCACGAAGAGGACATGAGCACCCCATAGAGAGATGTTGGGTATGATGAAACCTTTATCTAGGAGATCTTTCAATTGATCATTCAGTTCCTTAAGTTCAGTTGGAGTCATTCTATAAGGAGGAATAAATATGGGTTGGGTATTTAGGAGAAGGTCTATCCCAAAGTCAATCTCTCTTTTAGGAGGAACTTCGAGCAGATCCTCGAGAAACACATTATGAAACTTATTCACTACAGGAATTGACTAGAGAGATGGGGTTCTGGAATCTGAATCCATAACCCCAACTATATAGTAGACATACCCCTTAAAAATTATTTTCCTAGCCTTGAAATAAGATATGAAATGACCCTTAGAGGATGAAGGACTATCCTGCCACTCTAAGATAGGCTCATTTGGAAACTTGAAGCTGACTACTCTGGT
This sequence comes from Jaltomata sinuosa, assembly GCA_003996215.1. Taxonomy (NCBI): domain Eukaryota; kingdom Viridiplantae; phylum Streptophyta; class Magnoliopsida; order Solanales; family Solanaceae; genus Jaltomata; species Jaltomata sinuosa. The sequence continues at coordinate 852,236 of QJPP01000524.1, forward strand.
TTGACAATCAATAGAGGCATAAAATGCATGTAACCAATCTATACCAAGAATAATATCAAAATCAGTCATCTCCAACTTTAGTAGATCGGCTGAAGTGGCTCAATGAAGGACTGAGACAGGACAATTTATTTAAATTCTCTTGGCTAGGCTGACTCACCAATAAGAGTGGAGACATAAAAGGCTTCTAAGAGTTGCTCAAGTCTGACTTCAAACTTACAAGCAACATAAAGGGTCACAAAAGACAAGGAAGCTCTGGGTCTAACAATGCATAAACATTGAAGGAGAAAACTCATAACATATCAGTGACTACATCAGGTGAGTACTCTTGATCTTGATGAGATAACATGGCATAGAGACGGTTCTGGCGCTGACCGCCACCAATGCCAAAAGTGGTACCTTACTGAGTTGCACGACTTGCTGGAGCTGCTGAAGTAGACTGTGTCCTGCCACCTCCATTTCCCTTCTTGACTGAAGGTCAATCCCTGATCTTATGACCTAATTATATGCATGCAAAGCATCCACTGGTGTCATTAAGGAACTATCCAGGGTGAATCTTTCCACACTTGTTGCAAATAGGGTAAGAAGCCCTTTTTGCAAAACTTCCCTTCGACTGTGAAGCTGATTCTTTACCTACCTGATCATGCGTAGGCTTGGGTGCCTAAGTAGGATCACTAGATGATGATGGTACTGGTCCGGATGACCTCTTCTAGAAAGAAGTTTGGTGTCTACCTCTGGACTTCTGATGACTAAACCCCAAATTCTTTGTCCTTGCCATGTTGTTTTCCCTTGCCATGTCCTTCAAATTATCTTCCTCAATCTGCTGAGCATATGTCATGAGATTTTATATATCCATATCCCCTAATAACATAGTTGTTTTTCACTCCTTCTTCACCAAGTTGGATACCCTAAAAACAAACTTACTCATCCAGGCTCTTGGCTCGACCACCATAGATGGAGCATACCTAGAAATCTGAGTGAACTTCAGTCCATACTTCTGGACTGACATTGATCCTTGCCTCAAATTTATAAACTCTTAAGCCTTAGATTCTCTCAACTCCCTCGAGAAGAGCTTGTCCAAAAAAGCTCCCTTAAAGCAATCCCACGTCATAGGGGCTGCATTTCTACCCCTAGCATCCTTCCACTGAGTATACCAAATGTGGGCTATATCCTTGAGCTGGTAGAAAGCTAGATCAATACCATCGATACTAGTCACTTGCATCACCTCAAGAATCTTCTTGACCTCATCAATAAAATTTGGTGGGTCCTCACCAACCTTCGAACCCAAAAACTTTGGCAGGTTTATACGAACAAAGTCTCTGACTCTGGTAGTGGTTGTCCTACCATTTGGGTCGGCAGGAACAAGCGCCTGTTGATTAGCCTAGTTCATCATCGCCTGAGCTAGAATCTAGATAGCATTTCTGAACTCAACATTCGTGACACTGTGGTCCAGCACTTGAGGATTATCATTACAGGCATTGGCTCTGTGATGAGGCATGATCTAAAATGCATAAAGAATGGATTAGAGGGATAAAAGAGTCAAACTCTATCACACGATATAGATCATGAAAGAAGTGAAGTGTTTCCTAAAACATCTTGTAGCCTCCCTATCATAAGTGTGGTGATGCACACCCATGAAAGAGACTCTACTTAATATGAATTTTAGATATCTTAGGACTTTTGAACCTGATGCTCTGATACCAAGTTTGTCATGCCCCGAGGCTACCCTCTGGATGTAACACAGGACCCGAAATCATAAGTGGTCCAAATCTAACCCTTGGCATTAGCATGACTTAAAAAAAAACATAATCAAAATGAGCAGAAGCTTAATAATAGGCAAGAGCAACTCCATAGATAAAGATAAAGCATAGGTCTAGGAGCAACAATATGAAACATCAAAACATTGACTGTCTAACTATGCCTGAGAAGCCTTTAAAATTGACATAATCAGTTGTTGGGACAAGATCCTAGCTAACCCTAAGTACTGAAGAAAAGTCAATAAGATAGCTAAACCCATAACTAGTCCTCGAAGAATGAGGAATCACCAACAACGACTAGAAAACCTGCGATTTCTAGCCACGAGTATGAGAACGAGCGCCTGAATCTTCATCATGATAGGATGCAGCACAAGAAGTATATGTCAGTACTATAGGATGTACTGGGTATGCGAGCTTATGCAATATCATGATAAAACATAATTGGAAACATAATTAAAATTGAGTTCATGCATAATTAGAAGAAATCATAAGTAAATATCATAATTTGAACATAAGTTGTAAAACAATGAGCCAAGCTTCAAAATAGAATATCATATAACTTAGTAACTTAAAATCATTCTTATGGGAGTTTCTCTTAACCGTCAGTAGACCATGTTGAGCACCATGGAGTCAAGTGTCATACACCCACTGTCACGCCCCAAGGCTACCCCCTAGACGTAACACGGGACCTGGGACCACAAGTGCCCCAAGTTAACCCTTGGTCATAGCATAACTTGAATAATCATAAGAAAACATAGTGGAAGCATAATTAGGAAGTTAGGCAAACCAATCCATAAATGATAAAGTCAAGATGAAACATAATCCGAAAGAGAGACTCAAACACTGTCTATCTTTGAAAAGCCTCTACATATGACATAATGAGTTACTAGGACAAGACCCCAGCTAACTCTAGATACTGAAAGGACGATAAAAATCTAAACTCAAGAACCGATCCTCAAGAGATGAGGACTCACCAACACTAGATCAATGGCTTGCGATCTCTAGCCATGTGTCTGAGGAAAGAAACCTGAATCTGCATCATCAAGAGGATGCAGCACAAAATATACGTCAGTACTATAGGATGTACTGAATATGTGAGATATTTAAAATCTAAAGTAAACATGATAAATATGCTATAGAAACTGATATCGTGCTATAATGGTAAAATTATAATGTAAATAACTCAATGCAATATCATAAGCTAAAAACATAATCATAAGTAGTAAGTCTGAAATCTGAGATAGAGTCAAATACATTTTAAAACTTGAAACTATTTCTGTGGGAGGTTCTCTAACCGACAGAGACCATGTGAGCTACATGGAATCCGATGTATCTTCCCCATCGAGAGGACCCAATATACCTTGCCATGGTATAAAGGCATAACTCTAGCGTGATCACTAATTCTAATGCCCAATAGAGGGGACTTATGAACCTATGGGGGTACGCAGTTCTGGGACTAAGGGTACTCTCATCCCGTCTAACTTGGTGCTAAATACTACTCCAAAAAATATACATATAGCTCATATAATACTAGGGCATATCTGATGCCAAAACTGATCATAACTAATGAAATATTTGATGTTAAAATTGTTCATAGCTTAGGTAGACATATCTAGATGCCAAACTTTTCATAAAATGTAGGGACATATCTGATGTCCAAAACTGTTGGAAAAGCATAAGGACATATCTGATGTCATGCAATTTAAATTCGTAAGTCTTAAAACTTAGTATAACCATAATTCAAAATATACTTTTCTTTTTAAAGTCATAGCTTGAAGAATAAGGCATGCAATTTCATAAATACATAAGTTCATGTTATCTAAATATGTCAAACTTCACTTAAAAATATGCAATTCAATAGAATCATACTAGAAATCATTTTTAATGCATGGGATTTTGAAATCAAATAAGGAACCTCAAATAAATCATAGATAAGTAATGAGAAACCATGAATTAATGCATTAAAACTGAACCCATAAGTTTTTCCCAATTTGGGTAAGAACCCTAATTTCATAACTTGAAAAATCAAAGTAAAAGTTTGGGGTTTTGGGCACAAGGGTGAAAGGATCCCTTGTTGAATAGCCACATACCTTATTGAAGCTTGTTTGATCTAAGATGAAAATAAATGGAGACTTGAACTTGGAGCTTGAAGGAGTTCTTTTCCTCTTTTGGTAGATGAATAAGGAATAATGAGAGACTTAGGCTAATAGGAGTAGAAATCCTACTAAAAGTGGTCAAAACGACCTCATTTAAGAGTTAAAAGGTTGTGTAATTACAAAAATACCCCTGGGAATAAATTTAGAAAAAGCTGTTAAAAATCTCGGCTTCAAGGATCACAGGTGCAATCCACGAGCCGTAGACTGAACCACGACTCGTGGTTTCCATTCGTGGTTCCTAGACCAAGTGATCAGCTGCAGATATGGTTCTACGAGTCAATAGGACAGGCCGTAGAATAAACTATTGTCTGTAGACCCATTCGTAGTTCCTGGGAAATAGGAAACCTCAGATTAAGTTCCACGAGTGAACAGTATGGTCAGTAGAATAAACTACGGTCCGTAGAACCCACTCGTGGTCCTTGAGGAAATAGTTAGTCCTTAGATATAATTCCATGAGTCAACAGGACTTTCCGTAGAATAGACTGTGGTCCATACAATCCACTCGTAGTTCTCAGACCATAGGCTGATCTTGCAGACTTGAACCACGGGTTCATTCCACGGCTCGTGGTTCCAATCATGGTCCATGGTTTGGACTCGTAATTCTTGATTTTCAGGGATTCTAAGTTTAAAAGCTGAATCAAATTCTGGGGTGTTATAATATCTCCCCCTTGGGATCATTCATCTTCGAATGAAGGCTAAGTAAGGAAAACTGGAGAGAAAACATCCCAACTAACCAACAAAACATAAAACTCAAGGATGAACATGAAAACTGAGCTTTTCAACTTAAAACATGATTGAACTAACTTCAAAAAACATGAATTCATGCTAGGATCATGAGATAAACTGATGGACTAGAACCGGAGGGACATACTAGGGAGGAATCTATTACCTCAACCTGAAACTGAATCGGAAGGAAAGAGATGAGGGTACTTGGCTTTCATGGCTGCTTCTGCTTCCCAAGTAGCTCCCTCAACTAACTGATTCCTCCAAAAGACCTTTACCAAAGCGACTTATTTGATTCTCAACCTCTGAACATGACGATCAAGGATACCCACGGGAACTTTCTCATATGTAAGGCTATCTTTCACATTCATATCGTCCAAAGGAATAATCAAGGTTGGGTCACCAACACACTTCTCCAACAAGAAAACATGGAAAATCAGATGAACCGCTTCTAAATCTGTTGAAAAGTCCAACTCATCGCAACACTACCAACTCTCCTCAAAATCTGATAAGGACCTATATAGCAGGGACTAAGCTTCCCTTTCTTACCAAACCTCAGCACACCCTTCATGGGCGACACCTTCATAAAAACCCAATCATCAACCTCAAACTCCAACTCTCTTCTCCTCACATCTGCATATGATTTCTATCGACTCTGAGCAGTCTTCAACCTTTCCCTAATGATCTGAACCTTCTCCATAGTCTCATGAACTGAATCTGTACCAATCAAGGTTGCTTCACTTACCTCAAACAAACCAATGGGAGATCTACACCTCCACCCATAAAGTGCCTCATAAGGATCCATCTGGATGTTAGAATAGAAGTTGTTGTTGTAGGCAAACTCGATAAGAGGTAAGTGATCATCCAAACTACCTTTGAAATAAATCACACAATATCTCAACATATCCTCAATAGTCTGAATAGTACGCTCTGCCTGGCCATCTGTCAGAGGGTGAAATATTGTGCTAAGCTTTACCGGAGTACCAAGGCCCTTCTGAAATGACCTCCAAAACTGGGATTTAAACTTAGTACCCCTATCTGAAATGATAGACAGTGGAACATAATGCAATCTGAGTATTTCCCGAATGTAGAGTCTGGCATAATCATCTGCTGAATCTGTAGTCTTGATAGCCAGGAAGTGGGCTGATTTAGTCATCCTGTCGACAATCATCCAAATAGAATCGTGATGTCTGCGGTACGAGGCAAACCTGTAATGAAATCCATATTGATCGCTTCCCACTTCTAAGTAAGAAGATCAATATCCTGAGTCATACCACTCGGTCGCTGATGCTCTACCTTTACTTGCTGACAGTTGGGACACTTAGCCACGAAACCTGCTATGTCTCTCTATATATCATTCCACCAGTAGACTTCCCGTAGGTCACGGTACATCTTGGTGGTAATGGGGTGAATAGAATACCTGGAGCTATGAGCCTCTGTCAAAATCTGTTGTCTCAACCCATCTATGTCAGGAACACACAATCGACCCTGATATCCAAGCACACCATCTCCACCTTGGGAAAAAACCTCTACCATTTGCTGATGGACTGCACCCTTCAACAGGTGCAAAATAGGATCACTGTCTTGATTTTCTTTCACTTCAGCTACCAAAGATGACTCAGACCCATTTTGAACAATAACACCACCTTCCGTTGAATCCATAAGGTGAACTCCTAATCGAGCAAGTCGGTGAACATCCTTGGACAATTCCTTCTTTCCGTCCTAAACCGAAGACACACTACCCATAAACACCCTACTAAGTGCATCCGCCACGATATTAGCCTTACCCGAATGGTAAAGCACACTCATGTCATAATCCTTAAGAAGCTCAAGACATCTCCATTGACAAAGATTCAGTTCCTTTTGAGTGAACACATATTGAAGACTCTTATGATCGGGGAATATATCCACATGAATAACATACAAGTAGTCTCTAAATCTTCAAAGCAAAAACTACGGCCGCTAACTCAAGATCATGAGTATGGTAGTTCTTTGCATGAATCTTAAGTTGTCAGGAAGCATAAGCAATCACCTTACCACGCTGCATCAAAACACAACCCAAACCAATCCTAGAAGCATTACAATACACAACAAAATCATTCGAGCCCTCAGCTGGGTCAACACTGGGGATGTTGTCAACCTAGCTTTTAATTCTTGGAAGTTCTTCTCACATAGATCAGACTACTGAAATTTAACCTTCTTCTGGGTCAAGTGAGTCAATGGGGCAGCAATGGAAAAAAACCCTTCCAAAAATCTCCTGTAGTAACCAGCCAAGCCCAAAAAACTCCTAATATCGTATGAGGAAGTGGATCTAGGCCAGTTCTTTACTGCCTCAATCTTTTGAGAATCAACTCGAATACCATCTCTAGTCACAATATGACCCAGAAAAGCAACAGACTGCATCCAAAACTCACACTTGCTAAACTTAGCAAATAATTGTCGATCCTTGAGAGTTTGCAACACAACTCTCAAATGGTCTCCTTCTTACTCTGAGAATAGATAAGAATATCATCAATGAAAACAATCAAGAACATATCCAAATACTGTTTGAACACACGGTTCATCAAATTCATAAAAGTTACAGGAGCATTCGTTAGTCCAAAAGACATAACCATAAATTTATAATGACCATACTAAGTTCTAAAGGCCGTGTTCGGAATGTCACACTCTCAAACACGGAGCTAATGATAACCGGATCTAAGATCGATCTTAGGGAAGTAACTTTCACCCTTAAGCTGATCGAACAAGTCATCAATTCTAGATATAGGATACTTATTCTTGATTGTGACCTCGTTCAAGTGACGGTAGTTGATACACATTCTAAGGGAACCATTTTTCTTTCGCACAAATATAATTAGAGCACTCCATGGAGATATGCTGGGTCGAATGAAACTCTTATCAAGGAGGTCTTTCAATTGATCTTTCAATTCTTTAAGCTCCACGAGACCCATCCTATAAGGAGAAATAGAGATAGGATGTATATCTGGAAGAAGATCTATTCCAAAGTCAATCTCCAGCTTAGGAGGGACTCCGGGTAAATTCTCGGGAAACACTTCAGGAAACTCATTCATAATAGACACTGACTGGAGAGATAGGGTCTAAGACTCTGTGTCCATAACCCGAACTATATGATAGACATAACCCTTAGAAATCATCTTCCTAGCCTTGAGATATGATATAAAATGACCCTTCGAGGATGGAGGACTACCTTTCCACTCTAAGACAGGTTCATTTGGAAACTTGAAATTAACAACTCGAGTACGGCAATCAACCGAGGCATAACATGCATACAACCAATCCATACCAAGAATAATATCAAAATCAGTCATCTCCAACTCTACTAGATCCACTGAAGTGACTCTATAAAGGACTGAGGTAGGGAAATTCTGGTAGATTCTTTTGTCTAGGATAGACTCACCAACAGGAGTAGAAACACAAAAGGGTTCTAAAAGCTGTTCAGGGCAAATTTTGAACTTAGAAGTAACATAAGGGGTCACAAAAGATGAGGTACCGGGGTCCAATAAAGCATATACATTGAGAGAGAAGACTTTCAATAAACCATTAACAACATCCGGTGAACTCTCCTGGTCCTAGAAAGTGGACATGGCATAAAGGCAGTTCTGGCACTGACCACCAGAACTAGAAGCAATTCCCTGCTGGGCCGGTCGACCTTTTGGGGCTGCTGGAGCAGACTGAGTCCTACTACCTCCTTGTCCCTTCTTAGCTGAAGGGCAATCCTTAATCCTGTGTCCAACCTGACCATACCCAAAACATCCCTCTCTACCAACCAAACACTCATCGGGGTGACTTTTACCATATTTGTTACAAGTAGGGTAAGGAGTCCTCTTTCCAACACTTCCTTGCAAATAGGAACCTAATCCTCTACCATTATGATCATGATGAGGCCTGGGGGGCTGGGTAGGAGCATTATCTAAGGAATGAACGGGTCCTGATTATCTCTTCTGAAATAAAGGGCGATAACTGCCTCTGAACCTCCGATGGCTAAAACCGGAACTCTCAAACCTGACCCTCTCTCTTGCCATCTCCCTCAACTTGTGTCCCTCAATCTGGTGAGCATGAGTCATAAGTCTAGAAATATTCATGTCACTCAAAAGCACAGCAGACCTGCACTCATTCTTTACCAAATATGACACTCCATAAATGTGCTTACTCAACTGATCTTGCGGATCAGCCACCATAGAAGGAGCATACCTAGAAAGCTGAATGAACCTCAACCCATACTCCTGAAGTGACATAGATCCCTACCTCAAATTCACAAACTCTTCGGCCTTAGCTTGCCTCAACTCTCTAGGGAAGAACTGATCAAGGAAAGCCCTCTTGAAGCACTCCCAAGTAATAAGGACCACGTTCCTAGCCCTAGTATCTTTTCACTGAGTGTACCAAGTATGAGCTACATCATTGAGCTGATAGGAAGCTAGCTCAACACCCTCAACACCAACCACTTGCATCACATCCAAGATCTTTTTCACCTAATTCATGAAATTTTGCGGATCCTCACCAACTTTCAAACCCAATAACTCAGATGGATTCATGCAAATGAAATCTCAAACTCGAGCCGCTACTCCACCTTGAGGGTGGAAGGGGATAGGAGCCTGTTGATTGGCCTGAGCAGCCATAGTCTGAGCTAGCATATGAATGACATTTCTTAACTCCGCATGCATTAGTAACCTCGGGGTTGGGAATCAGAGGGTTAGCATTTTGAGAGGCTCTGTCAGGCGTGGAGGCATAATCTGAAATGCATAAAGATTGGATTAGAGGAGTAATAGTGCTAAACTCTATCACACAAGATTGACCATGAAAGAAGTGATGTTTTTCCTAAGACACCTCGTAGCTCCCCTCTTATAAGTGTGGAGCACTTCACACACATGAAAGAGACTCTACTCGATGTTACTTTCAGACACCCTAGGACTCTTGAACCTGAGGCTCTGATACCAAGTTTTTCATGCCCCGCGGCTACCCCTTAAACATTACATGGGACCTGGGACTGCAAATGCCTCAAGTTAACCCTTGGTCATAGCATAACTCAGGTAATCGTAAGAAAATATAATGGAAGCATAATTAGGAAGATAGGCAAACCAATCCATAAATGATAAAGTCAAGATGAAACATTATCTCAAAGAGAGACTCGAACACTATCTATGTCTGAAAAGCCTCTACATATAACATAAGGAGTTACTGGGACAAGACCCCACCTAACTCTAGATACTGAAAGGAAGATAATAAGCTAAACTCAAGAACTGGTCCTCGGGAGATGAGGACTCACCAACACTAGCTGAATGGCCTGCAATCTCTAGCCACGTGTCTGAGGAAGGAAACATGAATCTGCATCATCAAGATGATGCAGCGCAAATATGCATCAGTACAATAGTATGTACTAAATATGTGAGATATGCAAAATCTGAAGTAAACATGATAGATATGCTATAGAAATTAATATCATGCTATGACGGTAAAATTGTAATGTAAATGACTCAATGCAATACTATAAGCTAAAAACATAATCATAAGTAGTAAGTCTGAAATCTGAGCAAGAGTATAATATATTTTAAAACTTGAAAATGTTTCTGTGGGAGGTTCTCTAACTGACATAGACTATGTGATCTACATGAAATCCGATGTATCCACCCCACTGATAGGACTCAATATACCTTGCCATGGTATAAAGGCATAACTCTGGCATGATCACTAATTCCAATGCCCAACAAAGGGGACTTATGAACCTATGGAGGCACGTAGTTCTGGGACTAAGGGTACTCTCACCCCATCCAATTCGGTGCTAAATACTACTCCTAAAAACATACATATAGCTCATATAATATTAGGGAATATCTGATGTCAAAACTGATCATAACTAATCACATATCTGATGTCAAAATTGTTTATAGCTACGGTAGACATATCTAGATGCCAAACCTTTCATAAAATGTAGGGACATATCTGATGTCCAAAACTGTTGGAAAAATATAAGGACATATCTGATGTCATGCAATTTCAATCCGTAAGTCTTAAAACTTAGCATAGCCATAATTCAAAATATACTTTTCTTTCTAAATTCATAACTTGAAGAATTATGCATGCAATTTCATAAATACATAAGTTCATGTTATCTAAACATGTCAAACTTCACTTGAAAACATGCAATTCAATGGAATCATGCTAGAAATCATCTTTAATGCATGAGCTTTTGAAATCAACTAAGGAACCTCAAATAAATCATAATAAGTAATGAGAAACCATGAATGGATACTTTAAAACTGAACCCATAAGTTTTCCCCAATTTGGGTAAGAACTCTAATTTCATAACTTGAAAGATCAAAGTAAAAGTTTGGGATTTTTAGGCCCAAGAGTGAAAGGATCCCTTGTTGAATACCCACATACCTTATTGAAGCTTTCTTGATCTAAGATGAAAAGAAATGAAGACTTGAACTTGGAGCTTGAGACTTGGAGCTTGAAGGAGTTCTTTTCCTCTTTGGTAGATGAATGAGGAATAATGAGAGACTTAGGCTAATTGGAGTAGAAACCCTACTAAAAGTGGTCAAAATGACCTCATTTAAGAGTTAAAAGGTTGAGTAATTACAAAATTACCCTTGGGAATAACTTTAGAAAAAGCTATTAATAATCTCCGCTTCAGGGATCACGGGTGCAATCCACGAACCATAGACTAAACCATGACTCGTGGTTTCTACTCGTGGTTACTGGCCCAAGTGATCAGCTGCAGATATGGTTCTACGAGTCAACAGGATAGGTCGTATGATAAACTATGGTCCATAGACCCATTTGTAACTCTTGGGAAATAGGCAGACCTTAGATTAAGTTCCACAAGTGAACAGTACGATCCGTAGAATGAACTACGGTCCATAGAACCCACTCGTGGTCCTTGAGGAAATAGTCAGTCCTCAGATATAATTCCACGAGTCAATAGGATGGTCCGTAGAATGGACTTTAGTTCATACAATCCACTCGTGGTTCTCAGACCAGAGGCTGATCTTGCAGACTTGAACCACGGATTCATTCCATGGCTCGTGGTTCCAACCACAGTCCATGGTTTGGACTCATAACTCTTGATTTTCAGGGATTCTATATTTAAAAGCTGAATCAAATTCTGGGGTGTTACAATATCTCCCCATTGGGATCATTCATCCTCGAATAAAGGCTAAGTAAGGAAAACTGGAGAGAAAACATCCCAACCAACCAACAAAACATAAAACTCAAGGATGAACATGAAAACTAAGCTTTTCAACTTAAAACATGATTGAACTAACAACATGAATGCATGATAGGATCATGAGAGGAACTGGTGGACTAGAACCGGAGGGACATACTAGGGAGGAATCTATTACGTCATGCTGAAACTGAATCGAAAGGAAAGAGATGAGGGTACTGTTTTATGGAAAAATGACTTTAGTGTTTGAAAAATCATTTCGAAAAATCTAAGTTGAAGTTTCAAAACATTTTCAATTTGAAAGCAAGAGTCGCCACTTAGTTTTTATAAAGTAAAAACCAAGAAAAAACTTGTGAAAATTTCTAAAATCCAAAATAGGTAAAGACTTTAAAAATTATGAGATTAAGGGTAAGGGTTCAAATTAATACTCTTGGAAGGATGTTAAGGCACCAAGAGTATCTGCTAACTCACGGTTATCCAAACTTGTTCGAAAATAACTTATTTTGACTAACTTTTTTTTAGAAAAGGGTGATTTTTGTATGAAATATTTTGTTTTTATCTCGATAAAACATAATGAATAGAACTTAATGAAAAAAGATTTCGATATTCATTTTTCGCAGAAGGAAACATACCAAGAATTAACTTTAAACAGAATGAAGCATGCTTGTTTTGACAACTTTTTAAAACATAAAATTTTCTAATTGTTCATGAAGAAAATAATTTAAAGCAAAACTAAATCAGAAATATTTTAACCTTTGGGAATAATCCAACTAAGTTAAAGATGTCAGTCCAAATTAATTACAATTAATTCTAACTAAACAATTAAAGAATTAAAGGCATAATTAAACTATTAATCTAAACCTGTCCTAAATCTAATTTGTGGGCCCTCTTTAGGCCCACCACCGTTCTTTTGGACTTTTAGTCCAATTTTCTTCAAACTTTTTGCCCTTTTTGGGCTGGCTGCTGCTGTGTCGATATGGGCCTGACCCATTTGTTCACTCTTAGCCCTTTTGGACTGTTTCAGCTGTTGGTGCAAATTTCATGGGCCTGACCCATTTCCTTTCTTCAATTAGTGGCATGCTTCATTTTCACATATTCAGTCCCTTTGGGACTTGGACGGGCTGACTCGAATGCTGTTGGGCTAGGCCCAAAGAGAAATGCAATGGAGGTAATCTAGGAGTCCATTTGGACTCCGCCATAGCATCATACATAAAAAAGGAAAGATAAAAAATTAGTATGCATATAAGTAAGGCTAAATAAAATAATTAAGCAATTAATGATGCCACACACAGATTTCATACTTAATTTCTAGACTTGAAGCTAATATTCTTCTAACAATCGACACATTTGAAGTCAATCACAGAAATGCATACAAGGTTCAGGCATACCAAACATGATACATGATTTAATTTAAGGCAGTAAACTACTAATTTAAAGCAGATATGATCATGCGTGGACAACGAATGCATATTCACAACAGTTCAGTCCTTTAACCTAAACAAAGAACAAAGACTACTCGTTCAAATTCACCAATTCTTAGAGTAAGTAAATGATAACGCCCAAACTACACCTCCAATTAAGAAGCGTAAATGGTCGTTTGTCAAATATAGAACCCAACAGAGGTTGGGGTCGAATCCCACAGGGAATAAGGTGAAAGTTAAGTCTTTAGTGAATTAGGTGACTAGTAGTCAATAGTTTCCGGTAAAAAGGGGGGGTTTGTGTGATCGAATTGTAAACAAGACAAACAATAATGTATGAGAGATAATCAATAGGAGAATGAACTAGGGAAGTGTTCACCATGGCGTTGTCACAATGTCGATACTAAGCTTAACCGGGTTCTTTTTATATGTATGTCACGATGTGATTGAATTAATGGTATCATCCAAACGTTTCTCAACCAAATAGATGAATTTACTTTTCAATTCTCTCGAACTTGAAAAGGTGATCTTTTAGATTTCAATCCTAGACATCAAGTAGATCAATCTAGTTACAACATTAATCATAAGACGAGAGTTAGTAGTCTCGAATCCTCGTCGTTAATCAAGTTTCCCGGTTTTAATCTCTTTACTCAAGCAAATTTAAACCTAGGCATGTTCTAATGTTTCCAACCACTAGAAAACGTTAAATAATGAATGATTAACAACGTGACCACATATATATTGAACCCGACGCTACCCGGAATCTATAATGCTACTTTTGCCATGGCTCCCACAACCCTAGTTGTGGGAGTTTAGTTACTCATGCTATTAGGAGAAGAGAAGAAAGTCATATTCATAATAAAGAGAAAAGATTCTTACAATATAATGAAAACAAGCTTCAATAATCCAAGAACAAGAACCAAGATCCCAAGAACAATTCAAGAACACGATTTCAAGGAGAGAAAACGTGTTGTTGCTCTCAATTTCTCTCTCAAAACTCTCCTAAAACTATAGGGTAATGTATTGGTAAGTGCCTGCATAAAATAAACCTAACATAGGGTATTTATAGGAGTCCAGGAAGTAAACCCAAAAACGTTCGGATTCCGCGTCGCATTCTGTCTCAACTTGACGGCGTGGGTGACGGACCGTCACAAGCTTGACGGACCGTCACTGTGGCCGTCGTGGCTAGGCAGTGAGCTGCCTCAGGTTGACGGTCTGGGTGACGGACCATCACATGTGTGACGGCCCGTCATGGTAGCCGTCACTCTTAAGCAGTGGCGCGTTTTTGATCGTATTTCCTTCCTTTTCTACGTTTGTCTCCATTTCCTACAAATATAACATAAAACCATCAAAAACGACGACGGTTGCTTAAAAATGTACGATTGTTCTTAGTTTAGAGACGTCGAAAGTGCCGTAGAATGGCGGCACATCAACACCCTCAACTTAAAACGTTCGCTTGTCCTCAAGCAACATGACACCAAAAACAATAACACGACTCAACTAAGAAAACAAACTCGTGTCTCTAGCAACTCATGGTCATTCGATGCTTATTCGATTTCAAATCAAGCTCCCTAGTAGCACACAAATGTATGAAACATTAACTTGCAAGGATCCCAACATGTCATTCCGATATGATAGAACATTATACATACACACTCGCAGCTATCCTAACAGTCAATAGACAATACAGAAATCTTGGTGCCCTCACCACAAGGAAGTCCCACACACAAAATTTAGGACTAGGTAGGACGCTCACTCTCACAAACGATTTCAAACAATGCACATGCGATGCCATAGGCTTGCCCTTACTATTCTATTTCAGTTTTTCAGAAAGCCGCTCAGGATCACGATAGGACTTGTTTTGGCTTGTAATGAGGCTTCGGGTGCAGGTAGGATACGTTTGGGGAATAGTGACTAAACCCTCCTTGGAATCACCGGCATCTTATTATCACATAACTTACTTTGTCCATCCTTATTCACCTTTTTATTTCCTTCTTTCTAGCTACAGGTGCGGCCTCTTTAGTTTGAAAATTCTTTTTATTTCTTTTTCGTTCTTTTTCATCTCTTTTTTTTTTCTTTTCTTAGGCACACACCCGAAATTTCCATTCTATCCCCAACCAATCTTTTCCATCCTATTTTTCTTATCATTTACCTCTATAGTAGCCACCCTCAACTTAGGCTGATTGCCTGAGTTGAGGTGCACGATGTCCAAGGAAGGACCAGGGCCAAAACAGGGATTCAAAGTTAAACAGGAACAGTGACAGGTTATTTAAAGAATATGGTCAATTATGGCTCAAACAGGGATCAAAAAGGATTATTTACATTTGGACGGTCTTATAGGCTAAGTGGACTGCACGCAAAAAGGGTCTGTGATCCTTTCCTAAGCAACCAACTTCAAACTTTAACAAAATAGACCGGGCAAGTTCTAGATGCATGCACAGAGTAAGAATTTATAACAATACGCTCACACACACTTTGCACCAAGAAACCATACCACTACCAACTATCAAGACAACAACTCGGCTTAAGCATGCTTATTCCAATCATAACCACACAATGACATCCAAGGATCCAGACAGTCAATCGTTTCAAACATAAGTACAAAATCAAAAAAATTCAGAGGGGGCTCCTTTTAAAAAAACGCCATGATGCTTGCTATAGACACTAGAAAACAACTAACAAAATTTAAAAGAACAGCCTAAACATGCTGGTTCTACTAGATAGCACACCGGAGGGAAAAGAAACACGGCAACAAAAACCCTCGGTGGTGTATGACTCACAGGTATCCCAACACCCTCAACTTAGACTCATGCATTGTCCCCAATGCATATATGTGAAAGCTAAAATTAGGAGAGAAAGGAATACCTGTGAAGCCCATAGGACTCAGATTCTGACATGATGTTGGAGACCGCCAGGGTCTCCAAAGCAGGAGGTGCACGCTACACCATTCTGTTTAGCTCCAACTTTCTCTTTTATCGGCTCCGCAGCTAGTTATGACCACCTCTTAACTCTTGCTTTGTGATGTTTCCTTCGCCTTGCTTTGTTCTCACCGCCTTCTACATGATTCTCTCTTTACGGTTGCGACCTCATTCTCGTGACAGCTCGGGTTTCAACAAAACCCTTCTCCTCAAGATGCACATTCGCAGGGGCTTCCTCAATAACATTGACGACCGCGACCACCCTCATGTCACTTGGTTGCTTCATCAATTTACACACATCAAACTTGACAACTTCATTGTTTAGTCTGAATGTCAGTTCGTTTCTTTCCATGTCAACCAATACTCTTGCCGTGGCTAACAATGGTCGTCCCAAGGTTATGGGAACTTCAAAATCCACTTCGCAATCCAAGATCACAAAGTCAGCTGGGAATATAAGCTTACCGACCTTGACTAGCACATCAGATAATATTCCCACCGGTCGCTTTACCGAACGGTCAGCCATCACCACTCTCATGGACATTGGTTTGGGATCTCCCAAACCCAATTGTTTGTAAACTGCTAGCGGCATCAGGTTGATGCTAGCACCAAGATCACACAAGGCTTTTCCGAAGTTGAGTTTCCCAATAGTACAGGGAACAGTAAAAGCACCTGGATCTTCCTTCTTGTCCACTAACGATCTTGAGGAAATAGCACTGCAGTGGTGGAGGTTATCTTCTGGTTCAATACTCGCTGACCTCTTCTTGGTAATCAAGTCCTTCATGAACTTGGCATATCCGGGCATTTGTTCAAGCGCTTCCACCAGTGGGATGTTTATTGATATCTGCTTGAGCATGGTTATGAAATTCAGGAACTTACCATCTTCCACTTTCTTCTTCAAACGTTGCGGGAACGGAGGCGGTGGTCGAGGCATCATAGTTGGAAGTTTTTCGGCTTCCTTGCTTTTATCCGCGGGCTTATGAGTAGCCTCCTCAACTTCCTTGTCGTCCGCGATCTCACCTTGAGTCTGAATTACCGGATGTGATTCCGGTAATGTTTTACCGCTTCTTGTAGTGATCGCCATACAGCTCACGTCATTCCTCGGGTTTTGTATAGTGTCACTCGGCAAGGTGTCAGTCCTTCTTTGATTTAGAGATGCTGAGATTTGACCCACTTGCTGTTCCAATTGCTTGATCGAGGTGGAATGTGAATCCACTAACTGACTCAATGCTGATAACTCAGTCCTCATCTCCTTTACCCCAGAGTCAGTCGATTCCACCTTCAGCAGCATCTTAGCCATCATGTTCTCTAGTTTGGACATCCCTGCCTCGTTGCTAGCTTTGTCCCGATTTCCAGGTGGTACATACAACCCACCTCTATCAGTGTTATTCCTCCAGTTTCCTTGGTCACGATCTCTGTAGCCAGCTTTTTCATAGTAGTTGTCCTTCTGATAGTTCCGACCTTGGTTTCCTTGGTCGTTGGCCTGGAAACCACCCAAATAATTCGCCTCCTCATCAGATTCAAACTCTGCTGCTCTACCTTGGGAACCCACAGCTTTCACCTTCTCAATACCTCCTGACATCAAATGCTTGGTCATCAGGTCCATTTGCGTTTTTAGATGGGCCATGTCTTGGTCCCGTTCTTCCTCTTTTCTGCGCTGCTCTGCTGACATGCCAACTGCATAGGTGCTAGCTGCTACTTCTGTATCACGTGTATGCCAGGCCCTGTTGGTTTTTGTGAGCCTGTCCAAAATAGCTGTGGCATCGGCAAACGTGCGACCCATAAACGCTCCACCTGCTGCGTTATCCAATGTCGGCTTGGTAGCCGAATTCAGTGCCCTGTAGAATGTCTGCATCAAAAATTCGTCGTTCAATTGATGGTTAGGGCATTGTGTCAGCTTCTTCTTGAACCGTAACCAAGTCTCATGTAAAGCTTCGTGAGGTTGCTGTCTGAAGTTGCTAATTTCATCCCTCGGCTGTATCATCCTAGAGGGAGGAAAGAACCTTTCAAGGAAAGCTCCTTTCAACTCTCCCCAAGTTGCGATAGAGTCGGGGGTCAGCTCTGTCAACCATAGCGCTGCCTCATCAGACAGAGACAAAGGAAACAACCTGAGCCTGATCGCTGTCTAACTCACTCCAGGCAACTCAAACGACTTGCAGATGCCCACAAAATTCATCAGGTGTTGGTTTGGATCATCACCAGCAGCTCCACGGAACACTCCTCTCAAATTCAACAGCTGAATCATCGTGCTAGTAATGTTGAACTTGGCCCCGGGCGCTAGCGGAGGAAACGCAATAGCGCCCGTGGCACCAACTCCATCTAAGTCGACCTCCTCATCATTCAACTCAATATCTGGCTGCAGACCACCAGCGTTCAGAGCTTGTTGGGCCTGCAGTTCTGCAGCGAGCCTTGCTGCCTCTTGTTGTGCATTCATGTTTCGCCTTAACGTTCTAGCAAGCTCGGGATCGTAGGGTAATATTGATTCACCCGAGCGCCGGGTACTTGGCATGCACAACTGTGTACCCTGTCAAAAACAAAAACAACAACCAAACATAAAAGCAGGAAATATGACTAAGAGTCAAATAAACACACCGGACTTAATAAACAACCGTATTCCCCGGCAACGGCGCCACTTTTTGATAACGCCCAAACTACACCTCCAATTAAGAAGCGTAAGCGGTCGTTTGTCAAATATAGAACCCAACAGAGGTTGGGGTCGAATCCCACAGGGAATAAGGTGAAAGTTAAGTCTTTAGTGAATTAGGTGACTAGTAGTCAATAGTTTCCGGTAAAAAGGGGGGGTTTGTGTGATCGAATTGTAAACATGACAAACAATAATGTATGAGAGATAATCAATAGGAGAATGAACTAGGGAAGTGTTCACCATGGCGTTATCACAATGTCGATCCTAAGCTTAACCGGGTTCTTTTTATATGTATGTCACGATGTGATTGAATTAATGGTATCATCCAAACGTTTCTCAACCAAATAGATGAATTTACTTTTCAATTCTCTCGAACTTGAAAAGGTGATCTTTTAGATTTCAATCCTAGACATCAAGTAGATTAATCTAGTTACAGCATTAATCATAAGACGAGAGTTAGTAGTCTCGAATCCTCGTTGTTAATCAAGTTTCCCGGTTTTAATCTCTTTACTCAAGCAAATTTAAACCTAGGCATGTTCTAATGTTTGCAACCACTAGAAAACGTTAAAAAATGAATGATTAACAACGTGACCACATATATATTAAACCCGACGCTACCCGAAATCTATAATGCTACTTTTGCCATGGCTCCCACAACCCTAGTTGTGGGAGTTTAGTCACTCATACTATTAGGAGAAGAGAAGAAAGTCATATTCATAATAAAGAGAAAAGATTCTTACAATATAATGAAAACAAGCTTCAATAATCCAAGAACAAGAACCAAGATCCCAAGAACAATTCAAGAACACGATTTCAAGGAGAGAAAACGTGTTGTTGCTCTCAATTTCTCTCTCAAAACTCTCCTAAAACTATTGGTTAATGTATTGGTAAGTGTCTGCATAAAATAAACCTAACATAGGGTATTTATAGGAGTCCAGGAAGTAAACCCAAAAACGTTCGGATTCTGCGTCGCGTTCTGTCTCAACTTGACGGCCTGGGTGACGGACCGTCACAAGCTTGACGGACCATCACTGTGGTCGTCGTGGCTAGGCAGTGAGCTGCCTCAGGTTGACGATCTGGGTGACGGACCGTCACATGTGTGACGGCCCGTCATGGTGGCCGTCACTCTTAAGCAGTGGCGCGCTTTTGATCGTATTTCCTTCTTTTTCTATGTTTGTCTCCATTTCCTACAAATATAACATAAAACCATCAAAAACGACGACGGTTGCTTGAAAACGTACGATTGTTCTTAGTTTAGAGACGTCGAAAGTGCCGTAGAATGGCGGCACATCAGTAAAGAAGGGAAAGATCAAATGGATTTCTTCTATAATAAACCCCGGACTGATGGTGATCGAAAATCATATATCCAAATGCACAGGTTTTGAAAAAATAACATATTACCATAGAGACACAAACCAGTTCCAAGATGCAAACATACTCATATTTACTAGACTTTTCTTAATAGCCAAGTCTTTGAGATTAAACCATAGTTCAAAACATAAGAAGTGCAGATTCTGATTACAAAAGAACTCCTTGAATCAGAGATTATAAGAATAGTTTAACACAAAATCATTTAGAATCTTGAAAAAATTAACTATGGAGCATGATCTTAATATTACTTATTATGAAAAAAAATGGTCAAAGAAGAAGACAAGAATAGGCTGAGGCAGATTTCAATATGAAAAATACCAATCACAAGTATATAATCAGTTTTTGAACATCATACAAGGAAGAGGGGTTTTCCGGAGAAGAGATTATCATGACAAGAACCAAAAAACTATCAATCTTATGCAATTTTGCAAAGAAAATCAGACTTGAGATATTTAAGACATCAATACGTTAGATAGTGATGTAATCATGCTAGTTTCAATGTTCAATATGAAGCATATCATAGACAAGGAGGGTAGTGAGGTTGATACCTATTAAAAGAGTCTGAACATAGGAACTTGCAAAGATGAAGAACATGTCATAGAAGAGACCCGCCTCATCTTTAGTTCTAAATCACAGCAAGGAACTCATAAAAACAACTTGAAAATATTCACATAAACAATACTATGATTCATATTTCTCAAGAAAAACCAAGTCAGAATTCAAGCCAGGATTGACAAGCTCACACACAAGCAGATGTCAACACACAGTCATCTTAAAATGGGCAGAATAGAAAAGAAAAAGGGAAAAACAAAACGAAAACATTCAAGCACTCTAGGGTTTAACAGCCATTTCAACCCAAATGGACTTTAAGCTAAGCATTTCACAATCTCTTAACACTAAATCAAATGAACAGCCTAAAACCACCATGAATGTCTCTAAAGAAAATGAAAGGAAAACAAGCAGTTCTACATTATTCTAGAAAGAAGAAAAAAGAGAAAGGAGAAAGTGAAGAGTGTTACCTTTCTTTTGGCAGCGGACAGGACAACAAGCTTCACCAGAAACTTTACCACTGCAGGGACTAGTGACAAACTCGTCGGAGTTTGATTTTTTAGTGTTTCTTCTCTCTAAATAGCAGATTTGGGGAAAATTAAGGGTTTTGGAGAATCATTTCTCTAACCTTACGCAACCAAATTGGAGGATATGTTGAGAGCTTATGTGATTGATTTCAAAGGTAATTGGGATGATCACTTACCTCTTATCGAGTTTGCCTACAACAACAGCTTTCATTCTAGCATCCAGATGGCTCCCTATGAGGCACTTTATGGGCAGAGGTGTAGATCTCCTATTGGTTGGTTTGAGGTTAGTAAGGAAGCCTTGATTGGTACCGAATGGGTTCATGAGACTATGGAGAAGGTTTAGATCATTAGGGAGAGGTTGAAGACCGCTCGGAGTCAACAGAAATCATATGCAGATGTGAGGAGAAAAGAGTTGGAGTTTGAGGTTGACGATTGGGTATTTCTGAAAGTGTCACCCATGAAGGGTGTGATGAGATTTGACAAGAAAGGAAAACTTAGTCCCCGCTATGTAGGTCCTTATCGGATTCTGAGGAGAGTTGGTAGTGTTGCATATGAGTTGGATTTGCCAACAGATTTAGAAGTGGTTCATCCGATTTTCCATGTTTCTTTGTTGAAGAAGTGTATTGGTGACCCAACTTTGATTGTTTCTTTGGAAGACGTGAGTCTGAAGGATAGCCTTACTTATGAGGAAGTTCCCATAGAGATTTTTGATCATCAGATTTAGAGGTTGATACACAAAGAAGTCACTTTGGTGAAAGTCTTTTGGATAAATCAGCTAGTCGAGGGAGCTACTTGGGAAACGGAAGCAGCCATGAAAGCCAAGTACCCTCATCTCTTTCCTTCTGACTCAGTTTTAGATTGAGGTAATATTTCCTCCTTCATATGTCCCTCTGATTCTATCCCATCAGTTTCTCTCATGATCCTAGCATGCATTCATAGTTTCCGAAGTTAGTTTAAATCATGTTTTGAGTTGAAAAGTTCAGTTTTCATGTTTATCCTTGAGTTTATATGTTTTGTTATTTGGTTGGGCTATTTTCTCTCCAGTTTACCTTGATTAGACTTCATTCAAGGATCAATGATCCCAAGGGGTAGATATTGTAACACCCCGGAATTTGATTCAGTCTTTAAACTTAGAAACTCTAATTTTTTTGAAACTTCCAGGGATCACGAGTCAAATCCACGAGCCGTGGATAGAACCACGAGTCGTGGAAGTGACTCGTGAAACTAGTCCTACAGATCATCCTTAGGTCTGAGAACCATGAGTCAGGTTCACGATCCGTAGATACTTCCATGAGTCATGGAACCAACTCGTGGAACTCAGACTGAGGATTACCAGTCTTCCTAGGAACCACGAGATGATTTCACGAACCGTAAAAGTTTCTATGGGTCATCCTGTTAACTCGTGGAAAGTTATCTGCAACTTTGTATTTTGGATCAGAAACCACGACTTCAATCCACGAACCGTGATTACTTCTACGGCTCGTGGAAGGGACCCGTGGAATCTGAAGCTGAGATTTTAATAACTTTTCTCTAATTAAATCTCAGGGGTATTTCTATAATCACCCACCCTTTTAACTCTTAAGTGAGGTCATTTTGACCACTTTTAGTAGATTTTCTACTCCTATTAGCCTAAGACTCTCATTATCCTCATTCATCTACCAAAGAGAAAAAGAACTCCTTCAAGCTCCAAGTCTCAAGCTCCAAGTTCAAGCCTCCATTTGTTTTCATCTTAGATCAAGCAAGCTTCAATAAGGTATTTGGGAATTCAATAAGGGAATCCCTTCACCCTTATGCCCAAAAACTCATGTTTTACTTTAATTTATGAAATTGTGAAATTAGGGTTCTTACCCAAATTGGGAAAAAGTCATGGGTCTTCTTTTTAAGCATCAATTTATGGTTTCTCATTACTTATCTATGATTTAATTGAAGTTCCTTAGTTGATTTCAAAAGTCCATGCATTAAAGGTGATTTCTAGCATGATCTCATTGAATTACATGTTTTAAGTGAAAATTGGCATGTTTAGATAACATGACCTTATGTATTTATGAAATTGTATGCCTAATTCTTCAAGATATGAATTTAGAAAGAAACGTATGTTTTAAATTATGGCCATGCTAAGTGTTAAGACTTATGATATGTAAATTGCATGACATTAGATATGTCCTTATACTTTTCAAACAGATTCGGCATTAGATATGCCACAAGTATGAATGGAGCTATATGTATGTTTTGAGAGTAATATTTAGCACCAAGTTGGACTAGGATTTAGTGTACCCTTAAGTCCCAGAAATATGTTGCCACCGTAAGTTTCCCTCTATGGCTTATAACAGGATCCTGATAGATATGGTTCTAACCTTGGCCGGTTAGGACAATCTTTTTCGGTGTGGTTGTATGACACTAGACTCCATGTAGCTCATCATGGTTTATGTCGATTAAGAGAAACTCCCATATGAATGTTTTCAAGTCTTACGCTATGTTATCTCCTATCTTATGCTTAAATTATGATATTTCTTACGATTTCTCTTACTATGCATGGATTCAGTTTTATCTATGTTTTAAGTATATTTTACTACATTTATACATATCTCACATACTCGGTACATCTTATAGTACTGACGCATATTCTTGTGCTGCATTCTCTTGATGATGCAGATTCAGGCTCTATCCCTCAAGCTCATGGCTAGTCATCGCTAGTCATCCAGATTGTGTTAGTGAGTCCTCATCATTCGAGGACTATAGTAATGCTAGTTGCTTTCATGTTTTATCTTTGGATTTCTGAGTTAGTTGGAGTCTTGTCTCATCAACTCTTTATCACATTTTAGAGGCTTCAGACATAGCTAGACTTGTATTCCGTATTTTGGATTTGGTATTTCTTAGACCTTATTCCTATTTAGTATGGTTGACTATCTTCATTTAGTATGCTTCCGCTATGTTTTCTTGTATTTATCTGAGTATGATATGATCAAGGGTTAACTTGGGGAACTTGTGGTCCCCGATCCCATGTTACGCCTAGGGGATAGTCTCGGAGCGTGACAAGTTTTGGGCTAAGTTTAAACTAAGGTCAACTTCAAACGAGCACTCCTTCGAAAATATAAGGAGTTATAGGGTTCAATATCCACCAAATTAAAGATCTCTGAGTTTTTTTTTTCAACGCCACCAATCATTTATTAATTCGCTTTCTGAGTAAAATGTTATGACTGTTTTATTGAAGACTGTCTGTGGTGAAAATCTGAGCCACTATAGTGGGATCCAGCCGCTACAGCGGGCTACGCGCAGTTAAATGCAGTTTTTAGACCTGAAATGTTATTTTTCTCTCCAAACTCATGCAAGGTCAAGCTAGAGCAAGGGAAGGGTGATTTCTTCAGTTCTCTATTGATTTTCTCCTTCAAGGTAAGTTCTTCCATCAATCTAACACTCGTTTGATTTTAAAATCCTTAGAGTAACATTAGATTGATCATGGTGGGGGTAAAAAGTTACATAGATGGAATTTTTTGGTGTCAAGTGAATTAATAGGTTGAAATTCCTTGAATTTGAGTTAGTGTTGATAGATTAAGCCCTTGAGACTAGAAATTGATCTAACCATTCAAAAATGTAGAGATTTTGAGTAGATTAAAGGGTAGAAAATCCTGGAATGACAAGTTTAGGCATGAGCTTGAGTTAAAATCAATGAAAATTAGGTTATATGCCTAGAATATATAGAACAATGGTTGAATTATTATTTTATTATTATTGTTAGACCGAGATCCAGTTGAGCAGCAATAAAAGGCAAGGCAACCGCGTAATAGTGCACTCCATAGTAGCAGCTCGACTCTCAGGTAGGTTATGCTTTATGAGTAGTAGACTGTGATTAGAAATCATACTCATAATATAGATTTGACGGGAGAAATCATGCTTAGGTCTGCGGGCACGGAGTTCGAATGGATAAAATATGTGATTAATGTAATAAGGACCTAATTATGTGTTGATATGTTAATATATGAATCCTTGATGAGATTTGTGTTTGTATGACTCCATGGTGGATTGTAATGTGAATTATGTGATTATAGATGATAAGGAGATTATGTGAGCTTATAATCTAGTGATTCAGCCTAATTACCATAAAAAGGATGAACTTGGCATTATGTGTGTTTGAAATATGAGATAATCTTGTTTAAGGTTAATGATGAGAATTGATTATGCTATGAGGAGGCCGTCACATAATTTAAGAGCCTAAGGTCAAGTTAGGCCACGGGTTAGAAAGTAAAAGGTATAAAGGTGTATGACTTCAACTAGAGTTTAGGCTCCATTGGATTGAATGTGCACTCCTAAAATAAGTACTTACATTCAATGAATATGGCTTGATAATGCTTGCTTGAATAAGCTGGGGATTGATCTTCGGACATGCTATAATTCATGAAACTAATGAATCATATCTATTTGTGATTTGGTGTGTTAAAGAATGATTGTTGTTTTGCATAAAATGAGTAACTTGAGTTGATTATGTGCTTGGAAAGGGTTTCCGTTGTATTTTTAAAAGGTTTCATTGTATTCAAAGGTTTTGTAACTGGTTGTAACATTTAAAGAAAAATTTTATGGTTTCTTATTGACCTCCGCATACCTGTTTTAATGGGTTGTAAGGGTTCACTTATCTAGGTGGATTCTTGATCGTGCGAGGTTGTTGTCTTTGAAGTTGTGGTGAGCTCCTATGTTCGGAGACTGTCTCGACTTTCTCTATCCTTTACTTCTGTCTTATTTTACTTCTTGGATAGTTCTGTATTTTAGTTATGACATCTTGTATTAAATTTTTTCTTATATTGGTGACAGCTGAGTCTTGGAATTTTGGGTTGTATTGTTCCATTTTCATTTGAGGATGACTTTGAGTTATTATTGGTTGTTCGTTATGATATTATACTATTTCCTTTACTTTGAATAAGTTGTGTCTGTTGTGTTTGGCTTACCTAACATGTTTGGATTGGGGTAGGTGTCATCACAACCCTTGCTAATTTCGATCATAGATCTATTTTTTTGGGAACATATTTTTACAAAAAAACGACCCTCGTGATGTTGATTTCAACAAAAATAAATAAAAATATGTATATAAAAATTCGATGATTAATTTATGTGACCAGCGAGATATCTTTTTACTGATTTCTTTTACTCTAATCGATCTTTTCTACATTTTGTCCAAATAGGATCAATCGCATTGAATAAAAATTGTTTTTTTTTTTTACTAAAATTGACCTTCAAAGGTCTTTTTTTTTTTTTTTGCAAATAATAAATTTGAAGAGTATACATTAAAAAAATTATAATCTTACACCAACAAAGACAATGGTCTAGTAGTAGAAATATATTCTACCACGGTAAAATGAGGATTCGATCCCCGGGTAATACATTTTAATTGTTTAGTTTTCAAAATCGACCTCCCGAGGTGAGTTTTAAAAAAAAAAAAAAATTCTGACCTCCAGAGGTCTATCTTTTTTTAATAGATCAAAACTTTATCGACATTCGATTTGAGGTCAACTTTTCAAAATAACTTACCTTCTGAGGTTGGTTTTTTAGGTCGATTTTTAACAGTTTTTAGTAGTGTTTGAAAGAAACAAGTCAAGAAAATTAGTGTTGGACCAGTGAAGATTTTGTTGCAATGAGTTTGAATCTTCTTTAAAAAAATGAGATTTTCGCGCCTCAACCCGAAGATATTCTATTTTTTCTTCATTTTAATTTTCAATTATAATTATATTTTCACCAACACTTTTTCTTTGCTTAATTTAGAGCGGTCATATTGCAAGGTTCAACGAAATAAATCATGTGTGATCAAACCAATTCTTGTGAATTAATTAGTTGTCTAATTAATATTTTGAACAACTATATAAAGCACACTACAAATGCATAACCTTAAATATAGAAAAGAAACTAAGAACAACAGCCAAGTCAATATATTCCCAAACAACATTGAGACCCTTGACCTCTTAATAGCATACATTTTAATATTGTTTCACCTCCAAGTCACACTCAAAATAAATAACCACATCACACCATTTTCTGCACATTTCCTCCCCCACCTTTCAACAACCGAAATTAAATTACAAAAATTATCAAACAAAAATAACTAAAAAGAAAAGAAAGAAAAATCCCTTCTTATCTAAACTTCATCAAAACCAAATTTTAATTCAACCATAATTAATTGTTCTTGTTACTCATGATCATTTTCCCTGTCAAACCACAAGCCAGGGCTTCTTTAGGTATTTTCTTGACAAGATGAACACCTTCGGCAAATATTACTCCCATGCCCATATGTAAATGAGGCTCAATGTGACAATGAAAAGCCCAAACTCCAGGATTATCTGTCACAAATCTTAGTGCAGTCCATCCATAGGGAAAAATCACAGCTGTATTTCTTAATGGTGGATTCTTCAAATTAAAATTGTTGACATCCTTTTCACTAAACTTCCCTTCTCCATACCCCAAAACCCAAAAATCATGTCCATGCAAATGCCATGGATGAATTTCACTTGCACCTTTAGCTAAGGCATTGGCATTTTGGAGGATAATGTCAATTGTAGTATTGAACTTTAGCATATACACACCATTGCCATATGTAGAATTAGAATTTGGTGCTTGTATCATGACATCATAGTCTTTAGGGAAATTGTCTGGTGGAGGTCTAGTGTCGAAAGCATTGTTTATGCCATATCGAATGGACCCTAAATAGGGCGTCGTTGGCAAGACTAATGACACATTATTAATAGCCCATTTTGTGTAACCATCGATTTTATTTTGAGTATTGAGCAAAATAATACGACGATGGTTCTGAGGTGGTGGCTTAGGTGATCCCATTAGGGCAAGAATTTTGTTAGTAAATGACTTACTATGGTTATAATCATTCCAAAGGGGTGCAATAGGTGGTGGTAATGTTGGAACTTTGGATGCAGAGTTTGGGAGGTAGTTCAGTAAGGTGAGGCCTTGAGGTGTTTTTGGTTCTCTTCCTCTTACACTAATTGAAATCCAATAGTTTTTGGAAGGGTCTTGATCTGTGGTGAAAAGAATTGAATAGCTTTCACCTGAATATATGTCCATGTCTTGTACTGAAAATGGTTGAACATAGTTTCCATCTGCCTCTACCACCACCATCTTGTGACCCTATACATATAGACATGAATACATGTGATAAATTTGATTTTGTTGTTTTTTTTAAAAAAAAATCAACCCAAAAGATAAAATATACTCATTTCATTTCAATTGTGATATTTTTTGCTTATCAAAAGTAAACTTTAAAAACTATACGTAAAGTACTATAAGATGCAATTCTTCTCATGTCAATACAAAAAAAAATTAAAATTTTGATCAAACTTTACATACTTTGAATTTCAAAAAATAAAAAATTATTACATAAATTGAGACGGAAGGGATACTTCGAAATATGTCATATTTTTTCGTGCTGAAGAAAATACTTGTTAGCCTAACTAAAATTTCATAATTAGTCAAGAGTTGAATCTACCTAATAGTTATGCATCTTTTGGTTCTCCAAAAGTTTACCTTTTGTGTTGGTAAAATTCCTAGCGCTTGCCACTATGCTACCAACTTCTAAATATTATGTTAACACGAAGGCCCATTCCCCACCAAGTGAACTTTCCTTGTGTTGATAAAGTTATATCTTCCACTATACAATTTTCAAAGTGATATACATATCAAAAAGTCATAATTAAAGAAGAAAAGTTGGTACTTGTCTAAACTCTAAATAGTAATTGTGATAAACAAATTGAGATGGAGGGAATAGAAAGTAAGAAAAGAGATATTTTTCCTTTCACGAAATGAAACAATGTCCAATTACACCACAAGGTTCTTGAATATTGTTAGTATATTGAATTCCAGAAATATGAACAATCTATTAGTATCAAAATAAAAATAATTTCGCAAGAATCTCTATTTTTCTATATCTTGTACTATTTGTTACTATTTAATTCACTTCCATCACAAAAAATTTCATAATGAGATTTATAATCTAGTTGTTCTTAGACCCCACTTATAAAATTACACTAAACATGTTATTATTATATTTATTTTCTAGCTGTACCAGTAAGTTTTTTATTGTGCATTTTCGATTTCACCGTCCTCCTTCTCCTCCCCTAACAAATGAAAATTTTAGATTAAAAGTTTGTCAACATCCTAGGTCACCCTACACCTACCTCCAAAAGAAATCTAAAGTAGGGGAAAATGTAGAGAATCTACAAGTACAACTCATTGCACTTCCATCCAATAGCACAACTATTACTTTATCTTTTTGGAAAGTGGAAATTAGAATGTACAAAAAGATAGATTATATTGTTTATAACTTTACCCCAATGGCCAAGTTGAGTGAAGCCAATGCAGTGGTACTGGCTAACCTAAGCCTGTATGTCTTGTTGGGACGCACGCGAAGAATCTGGGGTGCGTACTGCTCACCCCCTCTTAACTTGCACTGTGCAAGCGGCGGTTTGCTAAATTTCGCCGCCATTGAACAATTGTATTGACCTCTCCCATTTATCAACAATGTCTGGAAATTATTAAAAAGGAAGTTATGATCATTCTCATGAAGTTTACTGTTAATAAATAAAAATATAAAGGTAATAATACAAGCAAAAAAGAGTAAGAACGTTTTGGATATAATTAATCAATCTCAGTGTTAATTTACTATGATTAAGTAATGACTTAAAGTAATAATGCTTATGAATTAATCATATTAAGTAATAAATCGTATATGAGGGACGTATATGTCATGCATTTAGTTGTTTAGGTTTTGTGTAAAAAAACTATTTCTTTAAATATAGCAATTCTCTTTCCGATCGATAAAATGTGTTTTTTCTAAAATCACTTCTCACATGCCAACATAATATATGCTTCACAAGTACCGCACCATATGCTTGAAAGTTGAATACTTGTACCTTATTGTTACTCGACAAAATTATTCGGTTAAAATCGCAGAATATATCTATTTGAAAGAAAAAAAAGTTTGTTAATTTGTAGGGGAAATAGATATTTTGCATTAGCTACAAAGGCGGTCTTCCACTATATATTTTTCATTGTTGTTTTAAGTCAGAGAATTTTTTTAAAATATTTATCTTTTTCAAATTATGTATCTATAGTTGGAAAGAAAGGTCAGATTTTGTCGAAATTTTGTATTAATAAATATAAAAATATTAATAAAAAATATCAAGGAGATTACTGTGGAACGCGGTCTTCAAAAAGTCCAAGAATAAGAAATTGGAGATTCTTGTCTGTAGCATAAGGAAAAGAACAGAAAGATTTGAATAAATTAAGAGATAACACACAAGTACATTCCTAAACTATACTTAAAGTTGATATGATATAATTAAACTTTACAGGGGTTTTACTACCTTTAAACTCAATTTTTTTATATTTTTATGCTCCTTTTGTGCTGACATAGCTGTCAAGTCAGCACAAAAGAAGCACAAAAATATTCTGCTACTTGACAGTCACATCAGTAAAAAGGAGCACAAAAATACAGAAAAAATGAGTATAAGGAGGTAATAGGACCCCTATAAAGTTTAGGCGTGTCATAGCAACTTCGGGTATAGTTTGGGAGTACCTGTGTATTATCTCAATAAATTAATAAACGAATAATTGTTAGCATGTTGCCTGATCTATCCCTAACTTAACAGTGAAGTTAAGAGAGAGAGAAAAAACGTTAATACTTGTACATGTTAACTCCTAAAATTCTTCTATATATCCATTTATACATATATTCCCTCCGTCTATCTTTACTTGTCCAATATATTAAAAATAGATATTCAATTAAATTTGTCTAATTTATAAAATCAAGAGATAATCTTACATTTAGTTTCTAATTTACCCTTATCATTAATTATAGTCATTTTCCTATTACATTTTTTAGTTTCTAATTTACCCTTATCATTCATTATAGTCATTTTCCTATTACATTTTTCAAGACATTGTATTTATTATATTCAAAGGGTGATATGATAAAATTACCCTCCTATTTCTAATTTCTTAACAAGTGTGCAAAATCAATAGTGGGCAAGTATTATTGAACGGAGGGAGTAATTTATTCATTTAACTCAAAAATTTATAACCGCTCGAACATATTCGAATATTTTTCAACTGTTGTTATAGATAACATGTATCATAATATTGTTTGAAATAGAGAGAAATAAATATTTCTTGAAGTACTCCAAGAATTTAGACTTTGGATTATAATGGCACGAAAAAGACATCATCATTCGAAGATACATATATAGGGACCAAAATTCCATTGACAAATAAACATTCCATGTGTGCTATGAGTGTTTTGACAATCGAAAAAAAAGAAATATAACTTTTTGGATGTGATTTCATGATTAAAGCGTGTAAAAAAAGAAGGGTGTGAAAAAAATGCAGACAGAAAGGAGGCAGGGATTTGTCAAAAAAGTACAAAAAAAAAAATCCAATTGAAGATGGGAGCGTTGGTTGAACAGATAATTTTAAGTAAATAAACGTGTAGTAATTTTTATAACAAATTTAAGCTTGAAGATATTAGGTCATATAATTAAACGTGATAGAAAAAACTTTTTTACATATTGATTTATGCATTTTACACCATATTTAATTGTTTAAGCAATTGATAAATCTCTTTGTGGATTTTTTAATTAAACAATAAGATTGTAAAATTTGAGTATATATAAACATATACCTGGGGTTCACCAATCCAACGAAGAGGATTGGAAGAGAGGTCAACTTCTTGTTCATGTGAACCTTTGTGCCACCAATCACTTAGCAATAGATTGAATTCTCCATCATAATGGAATGGTTCCTTTTCACCTTGTGCAACATCCACTATGAGTGAACCATATAGCCCTGCTGATCTTTGCATCCCATAGTGTCCATGGTAGAAGTATGTCCCTGCCTGTTTTCACACACAAATGCATTTAGAATTTAGATATTTGTTATAATAATCATTTGTTTGTTGGACTCATATCAGATTAGTTAATTAAAAAAATGGATACTAGATTTCTTCGAGTCACAACTATGTATAAACAAATAAATTGCACTTCAGTGACACTGATCCTAAGGTGAAACACGCCGCTTCTATCAAAGACTATAGGACCAATATCATGTTGTCAAAATTATTACGAATAGGTTAAGTGCAGTTAAAGGTGCCAAGTGGGTGGGATAGTTGAATTTGGGCAGGTTAAGTGGACTGAGTCAATAAAGAGGCAAGTTATTCGCCCACTCAAAGTTATTTGGGCTGAAATGTGTTAGGGACTAAAACATGGGTCAAAACCTAATCCGTCTAATTTTTTCTTAGTTTTAATTATTTTTTTATTTTTTAATAATTTTATTTTATTTTATTTTTATTATAGCTATATATACAACAATAACATATCCAGTGTATTCCCACAAAGTGGACATAGCTAGATACTCTTATAATATATCATAAAAAATTATTTTTTAAAAATATTTTCACAATTTCTCGTAAACCATTTTGGGCTATATATAACATGCTCCTTTGATCTTTTTTGATAAACGCTACTTCCTTTGTCTCAATTTATGTGGCACTTTTCGCTTTCCGAAAGTCAAACAGCTTAAGTTTGATAGTAAATTTGGGCATGAAATTTTTCAAGATTTTTTAAATAAAATTTTATATATTTGAAAACTATGTAAAAAAAATACTGTACGTCATAATAATTGACAATTCAAAATATTTAAAAAATATATGAAAAAAGTTACGATAAAAAACTTGTTTGAATCTCGAAATCTAAAAGGTTCCACATCAATAGGACAGAGGGAGTATATTCAACTATGCCCACCGATTTAAGTAATTTTATAATTTGAACTAATTAATCTTTTTCTCTTTTGTCTATTGAGTATTATAAGACAGCATTTTCCCACGTCAGACCAAATCTATGGACTTATGCATTTTCTAATGCAAGTAGGCACAAAGTTACAAAAATAAAAAGGCACCACTTGAAAATAAATACTACTAGTACTAGTTACTAGTTAGTGAACTTTTAGATATTTGTACCTACTATATATGAATAAAATGAAGGCACTGGTAATATAATATTCACCACTAAGTTGCATGAAGAATCCAGAATAAATTAACTAATTAAATCACCAAAAGGAAAAGAAGAATGTACCTTATCAACTTTAAACCTATAGACAAATGTCTCTCCAGCATTGATGGCACACTGAGAAATTGCTGCGGTTCCATCAGCCCATGGTGTTCCAAGCTATTAATTAAAAATTATTAAATAAATAAATAAGAAGAAAAAAATGAGAGTGATATAAAAGCCATACTCGTAGGAAAGAGGGGCTTCTGTGAGAACAAAATTGAAAAGGATACAGATTAAAAAGGAAAGATGATAATGTCTTTATTAGTACTATAAAATCAGTTACTCCATTTATTTTAATTTGTTTGAGCTACTTTTTTTCCAGTCTATTTAAAAAAGAACGATTGTTTCCTTTTTAGCAACTTTTTATAGCAATTTTTCTCATGACATATTTAAGATCACAAGATTAAAGAGAAATTTGATATATTTGACATATCTTTAAATTCAAAATTTTTTTTTACTTTTTTAAACTTAGTGTCAAGTCAAAATATGTCAAAGAAATTCAAATGGGGGAGTACCATATTTCAACAATACTGTTATGGTTTTCAAATATTTTACTGTTTTTTCATCAAGTCCATTTAATGTGCCAATTAATCTGATATATATATATCTAATATTCTGCCAGTTACATAAACTTCCTAAGATAACAAGGGTACCCCGTTAGGGTAACGAAGTTGGTGAAACAAGTGCTAGCCCATATATAAGAGAGGTCAAAAATTGATTTTCCCTGTGATCAACGCTTTTTTAGTTGAGTTTGTTGCTTTAATTAAACTTATCTAGTATAATTTACTTTTGCTATGTGATTTGTAAATTATTGTACAACATCAATTTATTCAATTCGTACTCAAAGAATAAAGGCTACCAATTTTTGGGGGTTCAAAAAAAAATCTAGTGGTTCGGTAGAGGGAGACTAGACAAATACCTTTATATATATATATATATATATATATATATATATATATACTAGTTATCGGCCGCCCGTGATATTTACGGGTCCAATATATGCTACTTTCTCTGTCTCAATTTATGTAACACATTAAATTTAGATAATCGATTAATTTTTTTTACGGTTTTTAAATATATTAAGTTATTAATTATTGTGAGTTATAATACTTTTTTTTACAAAATTTTCAAATAATATATGTTACTCTCTATGTTCCAATTTATGTGGCACTGGCGGAATTTGGAGATTCACTCCAATTTTTTATATAGTTTTTAGATATTTTAAGTTGTTAGTTATTTGTGATTTACAGCAGTTTTCATGTAATTTTTAAATAATATATGTTACTCTTTCTACTCAAATTTATGTGAAAATAGACAAAATTTGAAGTCAATAAAATTTTTTATGTCTTTTAAATATTTTAAATTATTAATTGTTGTGATTTATAATACTTTTTACATCATTTTTAAATAATATATGTTACTTCCTTTATCTCAATTTATGTGACACTGATAAAGTTTCTAGAGCCAATCAGTTTTTTTATGCCTTTCAAATATTTTAAATTGTTAGTTATTGTGATTTATCTTTTTACGTATTTTTTAAATATATAATAGATTTTTAAAAAAATAAATAAATTAAAACGAAGATCGAGCCCACAAATAAATAAGTAAGCGAGGGCCACAATTTTGGAAATGGCCTAAGCAGGCATGTTGACGGGGTGGTGCCTGCTTAGCCCGTTCCCACTTATCAGCATTCTTCTTACCTGCGACTAATTATAATTACAAAAGATTTTCGGTTCACTAGGAGTGAAAACTGTCGACTCACTTTCAAGATTTAGCACATATATTTACAGTGTCACTTACAAAAAGCCAATTATAAATGACTATCGATTGATAAACCAGAGAAAATGGTAAGTTACCGGGGGCGGATCTAGAGAGTAAAGTAGTGACAGACTTCATTCGAACCTTCTCGGCAAAAATTACATTATATGTATAAGGTATCTTTTTAATATATTTTTGTGTATATATAGAACCTCTTGATCATAAGATTATAAGTAGACTTAGTGGTTGAGGGGTTCAAAATTTACCTTGAGGTTTCAAGTTCAAATTTCAAACACTACATTTTTATTTTTTGAATCCCCTTAATGAAAATCCAAAGATTCTCTTATATGATGTGATATTGTTCGCTTTGGGTCAAGCCCTGGTTTTCCCTAAAAGACCTCACATCATTAAGAGATCTATATGTAGCTTTCCAATCCTTTCAGCTACCAATGTGGGATTTTTGTTGGCACACTCAACATTACCTTCTAGTAATAACACATTAAATTATATATACAGTTAGTGTATATAACAGGGCATGGGAGAAGAGGAAGAAAGAAAACCTGTCGGATTCCATGCCAATGAATGACAACACCTTCAGTATGAAGCTTGTTAGTAAGCTCAACAACAATTATGTCCCCAGCTCGCGCCCTAATTGTTGGACCAGGAAACTTTCCATTTATTCCCATCACTACACTTTCTTCACCATCTGGTGACCAATGAATATACTCCACTGCCCATTTAAAATGCCTTGTTTTTGCTGCCATTGCTGAACTTGAACACGAATATTCAACCAATATCAATGGCAACAACAATAATAACAACAATCTTAAGGAAGCCATTGTAACAAATAGAAGATAAAAGAAAGAGAATTAGTTTTTTGTACAAAGCTCACACTAATGGAGCTTTGTACTTCGTTTGTGAAAAATGTTGTGATGTGCAACATATATATATATAATATAGCTAATACACTATCTTGGTCTAAAGGGGTGGCCGGTGGGGTGGGTGAGGGATGAGAGGAAAATAGTATCTGTGTAAGGGGTTATACAATTTTTTTTGATGAAATTATGTGGGGTTACATATATAGGGTCACCTAGTATCAAAAAGGATTTTTATATGAATGACGCATGAAAAAAGAAAAAATCACGTTTACATTGAAGAAACCTGCTACGATATAATTAAGTAAATAATAAAAATGTACTATCTCTAATAGTTGAAACTTATATATGAGCCTGTCACAAAATTCTAGATAATAAGGTAGCAAGGCCAAATCTTTTATTTTTGAAAAGTATAATTAATATATTTATAAAGAATAAACTAGATGCTAATGGTTTTTACAAAATCTTGAGGGTTTACAGTGTACACGCTCGAGTATCTAACTACATTATTTTTATAATTAAAAGATCTCAACTTTAGTGTACCAAAGTTCACAATATTAAAGAATATTAACAATATAGTCCTCTTGGATTTCTAGCAAACCTTTTCTTTTCTTTTCCTGGCAGACTTTTTGGTTTTTTTTAAAAAAAAAAATTGTTTTTTAGTTCGTCTGGGAGGGTGGGGGGCGGAAGATTATTTGATTTTTTTTTAATAATGTGATAAATTGAAATGAAATTTGCCCACTTATAAATAAAAGGGCTATAATATATATTACAAAGATTTTAGCATTGTTTCCAAAATATCATAGAGTGAATAAAACTTTATCTCCTAATAAGCCCAATGTGTGATTCCACTCCTCTTGTCCCCTTAAAAAAGGAAATTATAATTAATAATTCCTAAACTTAAGCAATTTTTAATTCTACCCACGGTTTGTTAAAATTTAGTTACTTTATTTCTCACCCCAGATATAGTAAAATCTATTATTTTTATCTCTTACCTAAATTTTGTTAGTATCTTACTGGTATAATAGATATATTGATAATTAATTTAATGATATATCTAATAGTCACTAGTAGAAATAAAGATTTTTCTCACCGTAAATCAGTAGGAAATTTGTGCTATAAAATATAATTGTTTTACATATTTCACATCGAACCATCTCACTGAAAAAATAAATGGTGAGAAACAGATTCTCACTGAAATAGTGGAAAACTTCCTAATTTTTCCATATCAAAACATTACTATTTTTTCTTTTTTCACCGATTCAATCAATCTATGAGATTTTTTTTTTAATGATCACTAAATATTTTTCAGTAGAAAAATAGTATTTTTTTAGTAGTGAGTGAAAACGTAAGATCAATATAACAATAAAAGCAAAAATATTACAATAAAATACTTTGAAATAACAGGTACATTTTGTATAACACCAACAAACTTGGAATATAGCAGGAAAAAAATTAATGGTATAATAGATATAATTGGTATATATTTTACATAATAATTCTACTACATTACATATTTATTAGAAATGTTTAACTATGTAATTGGCATAAAATGATATAATTATAAAAAAAAATGAAGAATCTTACTCCAATGGATATATATAATATATATATATATATATATATATATATATATATATATATATATTTCAATTATTTGGATGGTAAATTTGTAATCAACAAAAGAGAATGGAAAAAAAATGAGATAATAGGTGGAGATTATCTTAAATCTAGTATAATGAAAACAAAGAGAACAAGGAAAGGCATTATAAGAATGATGGAGATCTATATAATTTTAGATGACCAAAATTGTTCCTATTTTATTGTAAATTACCTATTTAAAATGGTTTACTATGAATAACTTTAGTAATAATAAAGAAAGAGAAAGTGGTAATAGATTAATAAGTTTATCTATAATTAATGTCTTAATTTGTGGACCGACGTTTTTTTTTTTTTAAACTTTGAAATATGCATTATTAATAAATAATTATGTTATTTCTGGAATAAAAACAAAAGTGATCTCATTTATGATAAAAATATAATATTTAATAAAAATCCTCTACCCTGTAAATCAATGTATTTGAGGTGTAAAGCCGTGACATATTCGTAAATCATATTATCATTCTTCTTTCCCTTCTTCTCTTTGCTTTTTTTCTCTTAATAATTGTGGTGGCTATCATGTAAGCTTCAGTGTAACGCTGAAAAATAAATAAATGCAGTATACTTTAATTATAAAATAGAACTTCATGGACCATAAACATCTTTTTTTGGTGTAAAGAACAAATAATTCAATATTCCCTATGTTATTTCCTATTTTCAGGAAAAGAACATCACATAATTGTTTTTTTTTAAAAAAAAAAAAAGAGAAGTAAAAATAGAATCAATGATACCACTTGATCACTAAGAAAAGTCCAGCTCACACCATGCTAATAGAGTATATAGCCAAGAGAAAAGCAACAAAAATAAAAAAGGAGACAAGAAGGAAACTTCATTCAGATCTTCACAAACCTAGTGTCAATGAAGAATCTTTGATTTATTTTCTCATTTTTCATAAATATCGAAAGAAAAGTGAAAAAGACTTCTCAAATCTATTTATTCAATATTGTACTCGCTCTATTTGAATGTACGGATTGATTTCTCAAATGATTATTCATAATTGAACTAATATTCATTTTATTAGAAAGTCACTTTCTTTATTGAAAAACACTGAAATCAAGAAGAAAAATGACTCTATGAAATACTATTAGTAAAGTAATCATTTGAGAAAAAGTAGAAAAACTTTGATCTTACGGTTAAAATTTAAAATGTATTTGTTGAAACTAATTAAGAAAAAAAGTCAAATGCATTAGTTGAAATAAAAGAAATACTGTAGTAAACAGTAAAATAAGATAAATAATGAGATGCAAGTGCGCATAGATGCTTATCATGGATATCGTGTGTGCAAATTATTGTAGTCTACAACATAGCTTGTGATGAATTTATTCTTCTTTTATAAGAAGTAATATTAATAATTATTGGTAATTCACAGTCACAAACTAAATAAGAGAGTTCAACTCAAAAGACTAATTTGATAAATGGGATAATTTATTTAGCTTATAAACTTATTAATATTTTTTTATTTATTCGATAAGAGACAATTGGCTCATAACAATTACCCCTGCTTGAAAACCAACGACCTCTTTGGTCACAACTGGCCCAGTTGGTCACGACTGACACCCTTTTTGGGTTCAGACAACCACTCCTGGTGTTAGAGGTGTGCATTATTCGGATTAAACCGAAAAACCAAACCAAATCAAACTGAATTTTGATTTGAATTGGTTTTTTGGATTTTTGGTTTGATTTCGGATTAAGAATTTACTTTTTTTGGTTTGGTTTCGGATTTAGAAAAATAAAAATCAAAAAAATCAAATTATATATATATATATATAACTCTAATAATACTCTAATAAAAAACTAAAAAGAACAATTATGATTTAGTTTATATTTTATGTTTGGACATCTATTGATATACTTTTTAGGTATTGTGTTTTAATATTTTATTCGTGACTTATATTAGAATATATTTAATTCATTCAATATTATTACTTCTCCTTGTATATAATTTTTATTTTTTTCAACATGCAAATATAACTTTGATTATGTTATTCATTATTAACATAACCGAATAGCCGAACCGAAAAAAATCAAATCGAATAGAGAAAAATCGAACCAAACCAACTTTTTTGCTCAGATTGGGTTGCACTTTTACAAAACCGAAAATCGAAAAACCAAAATCGAATAATATAAAATCAAATCGAAAACCGAATGCACACCCCTACCTGGTGCACAGGCCACCACTTGAAGTTCTCGTTGGTTATGACTGGGCCCAGTTGGTCACGACTGGGACTCCTCTTGGGTTTAGGCCACCACTCCTGGCGCCCAGGCCATTACTCTGAGTCGCGGTCTCAACTCTCACTGAAAGCACCAACGTTACAAACTAAACAAGAGAGTGCAATCCAAAAGACTAGTCTGATAGGTGGGAGAACCTATTTAGCTTATAAACTCATTAACATTTCTCTATTTATCTGATGAGGGACAATTGGTTCATAAACATTCACCGTTTCCTCTTCAATTCAGAGAAAAGAAAATAGCATTTGAAGATACTTCATCCATCCATGTTTAACTTGACATATTTCTTACGAAACGATAAATAAAATGATAATTTTATTATATTATTCCTTATTAATAAGTTATTTCACTCATTGAGAAATGAATTAGAAATAGTTAGTACTATTTAATAGTAAGTGTAAAATACGTATAAAGTGGTAAATTATTTTTTAATTTTTTAAATTAAGCAAATAAAAATAAATATTTATTTTTAATATAATGAAAAAATAAAAATAGACCAAAGAAAAATGATATTAAACATCCGAATGACTAGAATGTTAATGAGTTAGAATCAAGTATCGTTACTTCCGATCATTATAACAGACAATTTGGGAGTGGAACAAAACTTGATTCTAAATTAAATCAAAATATTTGCTGGTGCTCGAGCTGGAGGAAAAATAATTTTGGAGAAGAAGATCTATATTGAATATTTTTCACTCTTTTTTTTTTTTGTATAATATTATATTATATATGCATAATACTAGTTACCCATAACACGCAATGTGATCAAGTCAATATTAGTATTCAACAACAAATTCAGGATTTTAAAGTTATGGATACACCTTGTATTCAAAGTACTACACAACTAAAAGATTATAATTTTTTTACTTACTAAAATTTCTCACTAAAAAATGTTTAGTAACTATTCTCACAGATATTTTGATTGAATCGATGGGGAAAGAAGAAATAGTAATATTTTCATATGAAAAAAGTTTAAATTTTTTTTACTATTTTAATGAGAATCTGTTTTTCACCATGGATTTTTCCAGTGATTTGATTCAGTAGGAAATGAGTGTTCTATAACATAAATTTTTAATTGATTCTCAATAAAAAAATCTTTGTTTCTGTTTGTGATATAAGGATAACCACCATATATAAGGGAGCAACTATTTAAAACCGGATGATGAAAATATTCATAATAAATATTATTATAATACAAGTAGATTATTTATCTTGAATTAATGATGGTGTTTCGTATTTTGAAAATAATGTACAACACTGGTGTTATCTATATTACTTTAAAAACATGAAGTTTCTTAAAAATATTGATTAAATTTTTACTCTTTATTAAAAGATCTTATAATAAATAAAATTTTATCAAAAAAGTGAGACAATGTAAATACCAAGTTGGATGAAATAAGAAGAGATATGCAAGATTAAGGTTGGGATCAAGATTATACTTTGTTTCATTGAAGGTATAAATTTATGCCGGGCTATATTTATACCTTCAATCAAACAAAATATAACTTTATTTTCAAATTTAATCTTGGGATATCTCACCTATCCTGCATGATTGTTTGATTAGGCGATAAATTTATCCCGATATTATAGTCCTGAAATTATAATCCTGGGACTAATTTATTCTACCTGGGAGGTGAGATAAAAAAATATCAAATTGAATGGTATAAGGTGAAATATCTAGGAATATTAAGCTAGCGTTTGGCCATAGATTTTCAAATATTTTTGACAAATATTATTTGGGTGAAGATTTTGGTG
The DNA here is from genome assembly GCA_003996215.1 of Jaltomata sinuosa. Classification (NCBI taxonomy): domain Eukaryota; kingdom Viridiplantae; phylum Streptophyta; class Magnoliopsida; order Solanales; family Solanaceae; genus Jaltomata; species Jaltomata sinuosa. The sequence goes on from QJPP01000524.1 coordinate 893,838, forward strand.
AAATTTTACCATGTGTTTGGCCATAATATTTGGGAAATATATTTTACTTTTTTAAGAAATATAATTTATACCCATAAGTTTTAAAAACTATCAAATCTAACCATAAGTTTGTATTACATAGAAAGATAGAAACGTCGGCGTAACAAGATTCATGACTTCCTCAACAAGTCAGTTGGATCTTCGTTGAAGCAAATAACAAGTAGTGAAGCACGACTATTGTTCCTTTCAAAGATAAAAATTTGGTGTAGAATTTAAATTTTTAAAAGCTCTCAAATAATGAGATTTGACCCAAATACTAGTTTTTTCTAGTGTTTGAGAATTTGGATTGCTTGTCAAAAAAAATTGCCAAATAATGACAAATTATATGGATAAACACTATTTGTCAAATTTCCCCCCAAATTTTACTTGAAAAATCTATGGCCAAACGGGCCCTAAGGTTGAATTAAATTTATATCCTATTTGATTGAAGGTATAAATTTATCCCAGACTAAATTTATACTTCTAACCAAACAAAATATAATTTTAATCCTAAACTTAATCTTAGAATATCCCACCTTATCTCGTATACCAAACTACTCCTTTTAAGATATTCTTTTGTATGTTATTATGATAAGAAGTACTTCAGCAAGTTGTTAGGAGAATTTAAGATTCTAAGGGTGTGTTCCCTACGGAGTAAAACATTTTTGTCACTCCTCAAATTTGATCCTGTATAACATGCATTTGATATTGGTGAATCACATCGAAAACACCTGTATAACATGCATTTGATATTGGTGAATCACATCGAAAGCACTTGTATAACATGCATTTGATATTGGTGAATCACATCGAAAGCACCTCATAAATGTACTACTTCACGCGAAAATCCATTAATCTAATTATGCATAATTAAGGTCAACAAGATATTAAAAGAAGTAAGAATAATATAAATACGAAAGATGTGATATAATTGTCAACTTAACAAAGTAGTGTTCCCAATAAGTTAAGCACGACTTCACGAAGTATTCAGGATACAACATCTATCTCTGGAGCCTCTATGAAAGAATAATTACGTCGACACGTAACTCAAAGACTAATAAAGCAACAAAGATAGTCAATGACGCCCCACGAGCAAGAGTGTGGGCTCACCAAAAATCTGATGAATAGCAAGTTCATCTTAAGTGCCCCGAATAACTGGAATATGCTTCTCTTTGTTATCTAACACACTATCAAAAAAATTATAATATGTTTGAGTATTGGGTACTCAGTGAAATAAAAATATTGTAAGTGAAACAGAATTCGAATTCAGTAATCTCTGCATGAACACTTGGTCAAACTCAGCTTAAGTAGGAGTAGCAGAAGAACGCTCACCCTTATATATCAAATCATGCATGATCAACTGCATCCTTCTATTGATAAGCAATAAACTCTACAGCCTCGAAATCGTGAGCATCCATAATTTTTGAGATTCTTGAAGGTCTAATCCATGAAATAATGTGAATCATCCTTTTCGTGCGTACCATAGAACTTAGTCATGTTCAAGCTAAGAAAGTATTGAAGTCTTCCTCCTGTCATTGCAGATGAAGTACCAAAGTTCGCGTGTTGATGCTGGGCCGCCTCTTTAGTAGTAAGCATTTGGATGACCTTTTTCATTGACCCAATATTAGTGACACCTCCAACTTGGAGAGGAATGGCGAAACTTGTGAAGGCACCTGATTTTCAGTATCAATCACCACTTCAATATTACTAGCCATAGTAGCAGGATAGACAAATAGATGCCCATCCGATGTTACATCAGAAGCTTTGATGTTAGCCCTATTAGTTATTTCAGCGCGTTTTAACACTATTTTTTGCGAGACACGAGTAACAAACATATTAAAATGATCCAAAGAGAATTTCGAGCTCTACAACACAAACTAGAATCAAGAAGAATGAGAAACACTTATAAACATCCTGGGAGTCCTTTGATCATGCAACTGAACTGTTTGTATGAGGAAGGCCCCACTAGACATAACTTCATAGACATATCCTAGGACATTTCTAAATCTATAATTCTAAAACTATGCTTGTCACGCTTTAAATTCGATCTTGACGCAACAAGCATTGAATCCTGGTGAAGCACACCAAAAGTATCTTTTAAATATATACTACTTCACGTGATAGCTCCTTTTTATTAATTAATTTAATTATACATAATTAAAGTCAGCAAGATATGAAAAGAAGTAAGAATATTATTAACATTATAAATGTGAAAGATGTGATATAATTATTAATTTAACGAAGTAGAATGCATTATAACTCAAGCAGTGACTTTACAGAGTACACATGACACAACACTTATATTGAAGTCTGTATGAAAGAATAACTATATCAAGAAACAACTTAAAAATTGACAAAGCAATAAAGATAGTCAATGTTGTCCATGAGCAAAATATGGGTTCACCAAAAATTAGATAGATAGCAAGTCCTTCTTAAGCGTCTCGACTAACTAAAACATACTCCTCCTCGTTAACTAACATATCATCAAAAATAATAATGGTATGTCTGAGTACTGGATACTCAATGAGTGTCTTCGGGCAAGCATTAATATAAATAAAATAAAAATTATACGAACAATTAAACAAGTAAAGAAATGTAAGTAAAACAGTACGAATTCAGTAATAAAGTAGATCACAAAAACTAAACTGAAATCGTCACTAACAAAGTAGTATTTTCAGTTCACTATGTCAAAAATTCATATTGTTCAATCAAGCGCATATCAACCATATCACGCTCATACAGGCCAAAAAGAATATAAAATAAGGGAAATCACACTTAGCGTCCCTAAATAGTCCAAAGATACCTCATCGGGCTATCAACCCACGAAAGCTACTCTTTCTCTCGAAAATCAATGCAAACCTTGCTAGGATCTATAAAAACTACTCTTCCTCTCAAATAGCAAGGTCACATACAAATAATAGAAATCATAGCAATAGAGGGAACACTTCATTGTTTAGATCAACTTTTCATAGTAGGGGCATTTCAAATTCATGAATCAATTTAGAAATTACATGCAAATCAATTATAAAATTTTAAATTCCACGACTCATATATAAAGCAAAAGCATATTTTTAGAGGTCAACACTTTAAAGATTATCATATAAAAAATTAAGTTCAACAGTTCTCTTTCGTAAAGTAAATATGTTCATGTACATATATTTGTCACGACCCAACCTACCGGTCGTGCGGGCGCCTACTCTATGCACCTAGATAGACGAACCATCACCACCCATTCAACAGGAAACCGCAGAAAACTCATGTGTAACCATGAACCATCATTTAATACATGAAAAACTTGCAATTGTTTTATTCAGGAATAACTCCTTATTGATGAAAGCAATGAAAATATTTTACAACTTTTAAATACCCTCACTAGGACCTAGTCTAAGCAGGTACAAGAGCTACTATATGATTTATATAGAGAAATGTAAATGAGACACAACTTCTGTCAGGGAATCGAAAGACAAAAACTGTTGCAGATCACCATCGTCATGTACCTAAAAACATCACCAACCCTGCAACCAGACTATACCCAAAAGGGTATAGCAAAAGTAGAGTCAATACAATTACACGTACCGGTAGGCATCATCAGTTGACCCGAATCCACACGTACCATCATATAGGAAAACAGTGAAAACATGAAAGTAAACAATACAGCTCCCTCCTTCACCATTTAGTCAGTCTTCCGATTCACGCTAAGCTTAGACTTATCAAGTCACATTAACCTTAGACTTCCCAAGTCACACTCACCTTAGACTTCCCAAGTCACAGTAACCTTAGCCCAACCTCTAAATCCAACCTTGACTGTCTCACCACTATCCTAGTCAACCCCCATGACTATGTATCCATAAATGACTCAGTCCTTGTCTTTCTAGACCCGCTACCCCCATGGCACTACTCGCGAATACCCGAATCCCTAGAAAACTCGTTACAGGATAACACCATCTAGTCACGCCATGTCAGACTCTCAGTCATTCCCCTAGTTTATTAACCACATGTAAATCACTCCACCACCATGATCAACAATCCACAACAAACAACCATTGTAATTCATTACATATTCCGGACCCACCCTGGATCCCTTCTAGACAACACTTAAGTGTCAGACATACAACCCGATCTACACCAAGACCAAAACTCATAATACAATACAACAACCCGGCCTCTCAAGGACCAAAATACACAACCACAATTCATAATCACAACCCGGTCCACTCAGAGAACCATTAATAAAGATGCAACAATACATTAAAGTAAATCCATACCAGACGTGGTACCCGAGCCAACCGTTACTGTTATCCCATACCAGGCGTGGTACCCAAGCTAACCGTTAATATTTCTCATACCAAGTATGGTACCCGAGCCAACTGAATGTCACATAAATCCACAGTCACAAACAATGAACAATCAACACTTGTAAATCAACAAGCAACAACACTTAGGTCATTTCACAAGAAAAAAAAATAGGACTTTTGGACATTCCTAAATAATTCCTTAAGCAATGCAATTGTCATACAATCACTTAGATAAGAGTACATGAACATACAAGGTATACATGAATCAATAACTATCACCTACCCTTCTTCTCGGATACGTAACTCAATTTCTAACCCGTCCAAAGACTAAATCCCATTTTCCCCTTTTATTAACACATCTTAATAACCAAATTGATTCCGAACCTTTACGAGTTAGTTACAACATAGGAAAACCACCCCTTAACCTTGGTGATTTCTCCACTAATTATAATTCTATTCATAGCCCAAAATCTCATCTAGGAATTTCTCCATTTTTATTACCCATTTAGCTACCCCACGCATTTCCCGGTTCCCCAAACTTTTCCGACATCCCAGCCACTGAAATCCTAACATTTTCCCCATATCAAACAACATGTACAACCAACAATTTCACACTAGAAACTCACAATTTCAACCAACCAATTCCTAGTTCACACATAACCAATACCGAATCTGCCAGACTCTGTGCTCGGAGGCCTAATCATGGATTCTCCTTTGCAACTATACAATAGTACAAAAGTAAACAGGTCTATCTACTGAAATAGAAACATAGCCTACCTGGATACCAAGCAGCTGCAATGATGCATTTCTGGCTCTGTGAAGGCGTTTCCAGCTGAATGATGGTCCAGGAATCTGATTTTCTGCGTCCCTTCAGCCATAGTCTTTCCTCCCCATGGTTCCCAAGTCCTGGAGCAGCATAAGAGGGTTTTTGGAGAAACCCTCGTATATTTCTCAACTGAGGAGGATAAATCTTTTAATAAAACTCATTCTGAGGCTACTGCCTCCCGTTATTCCGCTATAGTGGATGGCCTTCCGCCATAGCGGTTCCACTATAGCAGATAAAATACCTCTATAGCAGAGTGACGTCAGCCCGGATGATTTTCAAAAATCTAAAAAAATTTCGTCACGTCACCCCACTTGGTATCAAAAATATTTTGATTCATTTTCGAAACTTCACGACGTCGTGGTTACTGAAATAACAACGGATCTGGTCATTACAACAGATACCAATATACCCATCATTCATCCCTGAACGATCTCAAAAATTAAGAAAGTGAAAGAAACTAGCTCAGGACCCTTACTGTCCCAAATGACCGCGTAACTTATGAACCTACGTGAATTACCAACCTTCCCTCGATTAGCCGTATCGATTTGAAAGAAATTAGATGATCCCACTCCCTTGGAAAATTTACACGTGACCTTCTCGAGTACCCAAGGAATCTAGGGTCTCATACAATGTTGGAGCAAAAGAATTTGAAAATACTCGGGAGAACTTTCCTTTCTCAAAATGGATCTCCGTCCACTATAGCGGATATTGTTCCGCCATAGCGCTTCCGCTATGGCGGACTGTCAACCGCTATAGCTGTTGACAGCAGGTTGAAATAGGGGGAAAATGGATTTCACCCCTCATTTTTCCCATATTCCTTCTGAAAATACCACATTCTCTCCCGATCACCTTGTTCCTAACATTGAAATTTCCATGTAAGACTCGTTTTTACTTGTTTCCTTACTTCCTTGCACGAATTTAGACATGATTTTGGTAGAAAATAAGGGTTTGGGGTATACATTGTAGTGGGTTTTGAACTCGAACCTTAGGTTGGATTTTTGTTGGATTCCCAAAGTATGGATGTTTCCCTTACATTTACAACGCCTCCCAGGTGTTATGGGCGTAAGGATTACACTATTTTTGGCCAAAAATGGGGTGGGAGGTGAAGGGTTGCTCTTGAACGAGAGTTGTGATTTAAACAGAATTTAGGGGTTATAATGCCCAATTTTTTGTAGAAACAGTAATAGAATATTTTAGGAGCACTGATCTGAACTTGGATTGTCAAAAATGGAATTTTGGGTCAAGGGGTGCTATTGTTGCATCCCTTGAAGCTTCGGGGATGATGAATACTGCTATAGCGGTTGGGCTCTGCTATTACGGTTCCGCTACGATGGATATTTTTCCGCTATGGAGGTTCTGCTATGGCGGATGATCGTCCACTATATCGGAAGGCCGCGAACCAGTAGCTTCCCAAGCTGACACTTAGAAAAAAAAATTCCCCCTTTTCTAAATCCCTTATGCCTTATCGAGCTCTAATGCGATTTTCTTTCTACATTATAGGTTATACTTCCAATGGCTGGAGGACAACAATTGCCCGTGTATTCCTACAAGCGTTTCCCCGATGAAGCTAGACAGGAGAGGTTCATGGATTACCGAAGACTGGGCATTTGCTACGAGAGGGGGTGAAAGCTGACAGGGGTGGATGGAAAAGCAGCCGCCTTCCACCGCAGAGTTAGATAGTTGGGTTGGGAGTCCTTGTTAGTAGCTACTCCTCCCACACAGACAGGCTGGGTGCAGGAGTTCTATGCCATTCTTCCTACAATCCGTTGGTAGGATCCCAACTCCACTATCCGTATCCGAGGAGTGGACGTCCCCGTGTACTCTCAGACTATCAATAGGGTGCTTGGAGTGCCTCACGTCTCCAATGAAGCCTACGAGGCTAAGTTCTGGCTCTGGGACATGACTTGGTTGAGGGACACTCGGGTGGATGAGACGTGCAGGGATTAGGTCTAGTGGGTCAGCCTCGAGGGCGTCACTAGTAATTACTTTTCTGCGGAGGCTAGGATGTGGCTCAACTTGGTGTCTCGGAGGATCCACCCATAAGGTAACAAGACCGACGTGGCCTATGCCCGGGCCCTGGTGATTGCTTGTGCCATGTAAGGCATTATCATGAATGTGGGGGAGCAAATCATCTCTGAGTGGAAGGAATTCTACTGGTGTCACAGGAAGGGCCCCTATCTTCTGGGCTTGGTGTCTGAATTATGCAGGCGGTTTGGAGTGCCTGAGGACCATACTGACTTGGAGGTGGCTATGGACGACCCCTTAGACCCTGTTCGAGTGAAGGTAGTCTCCAAGAAAAAGATAAAAGTGGACGAAGTAGGAAGCAGTCAGTCGGTCGAGGAGGCCGACGACGATGATGATGATGACACCCCTGCCCCTTTCCAGCCTCAGCCCCCGATCACTAGCACCCAGCTAGAAGAGAACCTGGATGCAGTCAAGAGGTTTATGGAGGGCACTGCCGCTGCTGAAGGTACAGCCCCACCCCTACTGCTCAGGACTTTGCTGCACTCTGAAGGGAGTTAGAGAAGGAGAAAAAGAAAAGGCACTCCCGGGATCGTATGTTTGCCCGGATGTGGAAGACCGTCAAGGTCATGTTCTCTTATATTACCCCGGGACAAGAGTTTCCCACCCTGGATCCCGAGGACAGATAGGATTTTCCCTTCCTGAGCGATGATGAGTCTTAGGACCTTCCCCTCCTTTATCATATGATTTTACTACTTTTTGGGATTTGCCCCCGTTTGGGGCTTGTGTTAGACAATATTCCCCTTTCCTTATTCCCTTTTTATTATCGCACATGGATGCTTGTTTTAGATGATTTTTCTTGCATGCACACTATGATAGTTAAATCGTTGATTTCTTGTTTTACCTAGCAATTCATAGCTTAATTTCCTGTTTTTAAACCGTCCTGGGAATGAGTGAAAAACAGGGGAAAACAGGGCAAGGTTTCTGCCTCCCACCCTTCCGCTATAGCGTTTACCACTCTGCCATAGCGGTACTGTTGTAGCGATAAAATTTCTGCTATAGCGGGATCACCATAGAAGTACAGTTCCGCTATTGCAGTCCCAACGGTGACAGCCCAGAAATTTGAAATTTCCAGCAAGTCCATCCCTCCCCTTTCCCGGTTATATTGCCCAATCCTGTCGATTCCACCATGGTCTTAGACTACCCCCAAGATCATTCCTGGCAATGTATATATCAAAACTCATGCATCAATCACAAAAGATTTACCAGGATTATTGTTCCCAATAATACCTTTCTGTTATTATGCACGAATAACCCCCTTGCTCCCATGGTTCCCAACCAAGTCCCGACCATCCTGAAACCGACGTTTCTCTATAGTCACAATTTTCATCCCCTTATCATCTTTACCAATGATAAGTACTTTTCAAGATGTGATTCAATTTCAGTCAATATAATTAATAGTTATGCACAGACTCAATACACACTACTTCCAACCTATGACCCTCTGCAGACTCAACATTTATTTCCAGGCAACCAAGTACACACAATTCAAGTAGGTCCTACGAACACAACAATACACAACATTTTCACTTCAGGCCACAGCAAAATTAAGTCACATAAATTTACCTTCTATTCGTATTCATGAATGACACCTAGCCGGTTATCCATGTTTCACCACAACCTCTCAAGCCAGATACCAATTGGAACCTTTCTGGTTCCAATTTCCATTGCTTGTCTTATTGCAACCGGAGTACAATGACTCATTTACTCCATCGAGATACCAATTGGGATCGAGAGATACCAATTGGGATCGAGAGATACCAATTGGACTCAACCCATATAAGCAAGTGAATAAACCAAACGAAAAGGAATGAAGGAAGAGATATATTTCCTAGAATGCATCATAGCTTCCCAAATATTAGGTGTGGACGTCAACACACCAATCCGTAGGACTCTATTCGATATTTTGCTCTTGTACTGGGAGACCGGTAACCTAGGCTCTGATACAATCTGTCATGACCCAACCTACCGGGCCGTGCGGACGCCTACTCTATGCACCTAGATAGATGAACCCTTACCACCCGTCCAACAGGAAACCGCGAAAAACTCATGTGTAACCATGAACCATCATTTAATACATGAAAAACTAACAATTCTTTTATTCAGGAATAACTCCTTATTGACGAAAGCAATAAAAATGTTTTACAACTTTTAAACACTCTCCCTAGGACCTAGTCTAAACAGGTACAAGAGCTACTACATGATTTATGTAAAGAAATGTAAATGAGATACAACTTCCGTCAGGGAATCGAAGGACATAAGCTGTTGCAGATCACCATTGTCATGTACCTATGAAATATCACCAAACCTGCATCCAGACTATACCCAAACGGGTATAGCAAGAGTAGAGTCAGTACAACCACACGTACTGGTAGGCATCATCGGTCGACCCAAATCCACACGAACCATCATATAGGAAAATAGTGAAAACATGAAAGTAAACAATATAGCTCCCTCCTTCACTATTTACCCTTACCGGACCCGATCTCAACCGATCATCTACTCACACCCCTTACCTCAACCCTTTTTATTCCTTCCGCTGCCAACTCCCTCCCTTTCAAGTCTTTCGAGTCACGCTAAGCTTAGACTTTCCAAGTCACACTAACCTTAGACTTTCCAAGTCACACTCACCTAAGACTTCTCAAGTCACAGTAACCTTAGCCCAACCGCTAAATCCAACCTTGACTGCCTCACCATTATCCTAGTCAACCCCCATGACTATGCATCCAGAAATGACCCATTCCTTGTCTTTCCAGACCCACTACCCCCCATGGCATTACTCGCGAATATCCGAACCTCTCCCGGATCCCTAGACAACTCGTTATAGAATAACACCAGCTAGTCATGCCATGTAGGAATCTCAGTCATTCCCCTAGTTTATTAACCACATGTAAACCACTCCACCACCATGTTCAACAATCCACAACAAACAACCATTGTACTTTATTACATATCCCGGACCCACCCTGGATCCCCTCTAGACAACACCTAAGTGTTAGACATATAACTCGGTCTACACCAAAACAAAACTCATAACACAATACAATAACCCGGCCACTCAAGGACCAAAATACACAACCACAATTTATAATCACAACCCGGTACACCCAGGGAACCATTAATAAAGATGCAATAATATAATAAAGTAAACCCATACCAGGCGTGGTACCCGAGCCAACCGTTAGTGTTATCCCATACCAGCGTGGTACCCGAGACAACCGTTAGTATATCCTGTACCAAGCGTGGTACCCGAGCCAACCGTTAGTATTTCCATACCAGGCCTGGTACCCGAGCCAACTGAATGTCACATAAATACACAGTCACAAACAATGAACAATCAACACTTGTAAACCAACAAGCAACAACACTTAGTTCATTTCACAAGACAAAAAAAAAGCAGGACTTTTAGACATTCCTAAATCATTTCCTAAGTAATGCAATTGTCATACAATTACTTAGATAAGAGTACACGAAAATACAAGTTATACTGGAATCAATAACTATCACCTACCCTTCTTCCCGGGTACGTAACTCAATTTCTAACCCATCCGAAGACTAAATCCCATTTTCCCCTTTTATTAACACATCTTAATAACCACATTGATTCCGAACCTTTTCGAGTTGGTTACAACATGGGAAAACCACCCTTAACCTTGGTGATTTCTTCACTCATTATTATTCTATTCATAGCCCGAAACCTCATCTAGAAATTTCTCCATTTTTATTACCCATTTAGTTACCCCAAGCATTTCCCGATTTTCCAAACTTTTCTGATATTCCAGCCCCTGAAATCCTAACATTTTCCCCATATCAAACAACATGTACAACCAACAATTTCAAACTAGCAACTCACAATTTCAACCAACCAATTTTTAGTTCACACATAACCAATACCGAATCCGCCAGACTCCGTGCCCGGAGGCCTGATCATGGATTCTCTTTTGCAATTATACAATAGTACAAAAGTAAACAGGTCTATCTACTCAAATGGAAACGTAGCCTACCTGGACGCCAAGCAGCTGCAAGGATGCATTTCTAGCACCGTGAAGGTATTCCCGGCTGAACGATGGTCCTGAAATCTGCTTTTCCGCGTCCCTTCAGCCATAGTCTTTCCTCCCCATGGTTCCCAATTCCTGGAGCAGCATAGGAGGATTTTGGGAGAAACTCTCATATGTTTCTTAACTGAGGAGGAGAAATCTTTTAATAAAATTCATTCTGAGGCTACTGCTCTCATCATTCCGCTATAGCGGATGGCCTTCCGCCATAGCAGTTCCGCTATAGCGGATAAAATACTGCTATAGCGGAGTGACGTCAGCCCAGATGATTTCTAAAAATCTGAAATTTTTCATCACGTCACCCCACTTGATACCAAAAATATTTTGATCCATTTTTAAAATTTTACGATATTGTAGTTCCTGAAATAACGATGGATCTGGTCGTTACAATATTATAGTACGAAATTAAAATATGAAGACTCGATGTGAGCTTGTCCCACATGCACAAAAAGTCCTAGTTTAAATCACCACTTCAGTTAAAAGTATGTTAAAAGAGAGATATACACAGTAAAAGTCGTGCTTCAAGAGAGTTTTCAAAAATAGACATACTTTGAATTTTGCTAAAATGCTCTAAATATGCTCAACAACGTTCAACGATAGATCTACAATCAATCATGATGATAAAATTTAGAACTTCAATCGAATCTATAAATTTTTCACCCTTCATGAACAACTAGAGTTATAAAATAATATTCATGTTCTAACAAATTTGATAATCACCTAAACGATTACATTGCCCTTTGATAGGCTACATGAACCCCAATTATTCCTCTAATAGCTTTAATTAAGCAGAAACTCATCTCACGAAGAATCTCTAAATAATCCTTCTTCAATGATCTTGAATCGAACTCCTAGAATTCACGAATTAGGATAAAAATTTGTGCGTTAATTCATGTTAAAATTTATATCAATATTAAAAGGATTGAGTAGAAACTTACCTTAGATGTTTGAGAGAAGCTTTAAGGTGTTTTCTCTCTCAAAAGTCATTCAAAATATAATAGGATAATTTTTTTTGAGTTAATCACATATTTATAGATCTCTAACCGAGTTTGCGGTGGTCAATGAGCCGCATTCCCACGGCATCAAACTTTGACGCGATGATGGGTGCTCTATGACATCCATACCGCACGATATGTGACGATGTATACTCCATAACATCGAACTTTGTCATAGAATAGCATGCGTCTGCATGGTAAAATATGAAACACTTTGAATGATTTCCCCCAGTTCTAGTACACGCGACAAATTTTCTATTGCGTACAACTTGGACGCATTGATCATGCGCCGCATCGACTTGATGTTCAATACTTAGAATAACTTTAAGTGCATGACATTAGAAAAATGTACATAAGTTTTTTTAGAAGTCTCGGATTGACGAACGATTTGAAATAGCGGGTCCTAGATGCGAATACCTTTACATAGATATATAATTCACTGCAACATGCACAATTTCAACGGTTCAGATCTAACCACAAGCATAAAATTATTTTAAATCCTAACCCAGATTTGTAAAGTGTTACAATTTTTGAAAAAATATCTTTTAATTTTTCATATTTGGTTGCTAAAAGATTTAAAAAGTATTTTCTCTACGATTTCGTTTTCACCATCCCACACCATTACCCACCCCAATACCACACCTTTCATAATATTTGTCTAGATTATATATAAATATTTTTAAAATAATATTTTTTGCTTACGTATTAAACAGAAGAAACTAAGTAAAAAATCTCCTTATTTAATTTTTTATGAAATATATTTTAAGAAAATATTTTCTTGGATGGCGTACACACCCTAAATACACTTCAAATCTTTGATTACTGTCATTAGGATTGAGATTTCAAACAATAAAATTCTTAGTAGCTCTATTATGACAAATTATATCCCAATATATAAGGTTCGTTTTCTTTTTCTCGTCTATATGACGGAGCTAGAATTTTTTTCCAGGGAATTTAAAATATGGAGGATTAAACACATAAAAATTATGGTATGAAAATCAAAGCACGTACCCACTAAATTTTAACTCTCGTTACCATGCCCTTTTAATATTTTTTCCCATTTTTGCATGCACCATAAACAATATTGTGCCTCTCTTTTTTCACTTTCACTTTGTAATGTCTTGCTTTTTTTAAATTTTGTATTTTTTTCTTTCAAATTAATGATCTCCCACCCATAAAAAAATAAGGTTCTGAAAAAAGTTTAAAAATTAAATTATAATATATATTTAGGCTCAATAATAAAAATAAATAAAAATAAAAGTATAAAATATCGAACAATATCAATATTAACATGTTGAATGATAAAAGTATAGTTGAAAAGAACGATCTACCTAACTCGATAAACTAAACTGTAAAAGTTGAAAAAAATCAAGAATCTTGTACATGTATTTTGAGGAACTTTCAGAAAATAGCTAACCTTTGGCCTTAATTAGTGAGATGTAGCTATAGTTTCATATTTATGCTATACTTTTAGTTGCTATTCATTTGTATTTTTTGCATCTCAAATTAAAAAATTACAAATACAAAATAATTTATGATAGCCTGTTCAAATTATAAAAAGAAAAATTGACAGAAATCTCTATTGAATAATAATTAGAAAGTAGTCTCAAAGCTCATCATTGAAACATCAATGGCGAAAAATTAAAATAATTTCAAATGAAGAACTAACACAATTTCAAAATATATGATCAGATTTGAGCAGCTTTTATTCCTCCATTATCATACTAATTGAATTACGCAAATTATTTCATTAGATTGTGTATGTATCAACGAAACAAATTTGTTAGATTTGAATTGTATTAATATCTTCTACGTAGATCTGAAGTTTCTTATTATCACAATTTCATTTTTTCAATTTGTGTATGATTGAATTTTTGGGTTATCAATATGTGAATATCGCAGTTCTTTTTCATATATGTATCAATCAAATAAATTTGTTAAATTTAAATTGTATAAATATCTTCTACGTAGATCTGAATTGAATAATTTATATTTTCTATTATCACAATTTCTCTCTGTCAATTTGTGATGCAAATAGTAAAATTATATTTTGCATTCTATGTATTTGTATTTATCCAATGCAGAATCTTAAAAATATAAAATTTTCAGTTTGTATTTGTATTTGACAAACTAAATCAATTACAATTATTTAACAGAGACAGTCAAAAATTTAAATAAAACATCTGGGAATTTTTCATCTTATATATTTGTATTTATCCATTGCAGGATCTGAAAGATACAAACTCTTCAGTTTGTATTTATATTGACAAATTCAATCAAATTTAATTTTTTAAGTTATGTATTTGTATTTACTCATTGCTCAACATTCAAAATACAAACTCTTCATTTTGCATCTTATGTATTCGTATTTGTATTTGACAAATTCAATCAAATACTATTTTCAAGTTATGTATTTGTATTTACTCATTGCTCAACCTTTAAAATACAAACTTTTCATTTTGCATCTTATGTATTTGTATTTATCCATTGCAAAATCTGAAAAATACGAACTCTTTAGTCTGTATTTGTATTTGAAAAATTCAATCAAATTTTACTTTTCAAGTTATGCATTTGTGTTTACTCATTGCTTAACCTTAAAAATACAAACTCTTTATTTTGTCAGCTTCCTGTGGATCATATACATATCAAATTGGATCAACGAATACGATTTGTATCACAACGAAAATAATTAAAATGATACAATTGGGTTTAATGAATACAATTATATCGAATTGTATCAATGAATATTATTTATATAACAAAAAATATAATTATATAATAAATTTTTTGCCTTATTTATATCAGTAATATCTCAATTGAAAATTCTAACATAAACAAAATTGGAGAAATCAAAATTGAAAATTCATTGAAAATTCTAACAGAGACGAAATTGGAGAAATCAAAATTGAAAATTCTAACAGATATGAAATCCTAGAAAATAGTTTATTGAAAAAATACAAAAATATAAAACACAATCATAAGAAAAAAAAACAAAAATTACCCAGAAAGATTACCTAACTTTGAGAGATAAATTATTTTGGGTGGTGAATCAAGTAGAAATTGTGATTTTAAAATAGAAGAAAATCAGTTAATTTGAGTAGAGATTCGGAGAACTCAAAATCAAAAATCTAACATATATGAAATTGAAGAAAACAGGATTTAGGTAGAGATTTGGAGAACTCAAATTGAAAACCTAACAAATATGAAATTGGAGAAGAGAGGTTATTGAACTTGAAATTTGCTCTAGAACAAATATAAAAAATGCAAAACACAACTATACGAATATGAATCAAAAACTACCTAGAAGAATTACCTGACTTTGAGGAGTAAATCATTTTGCGTGTTGAAATCAAGTAGAAATCGTGATTTCAAAAAAAAAGAAAATCAATTGATTTGGGTAGAGATTTAAAAAACTCAAATTTGAAAACTCTAACAGATATGAAATTGGAGAAGATAGTGATAATGAACTTTGAATTTGCTCTAGAAGAAATACAAAAAAATATAAAACAAAACTATAAGAATATAAATAAAAAATTATCCAGAAAGTTTACCTAATTTTGAGGAATTCACGATTTTGGGTGATGAATCACGTAGAAATCGTGATTTCAATATGAAAGAAAATTAGTTGATTTGGGTAAATCAGAGAGAAAATAGGTTAGAGATAGAGTGGAGTTATATTTCCCTAAAATGGTGCTTGGTATTAAGGGAACTACTTTTTACTACAGATTTGCTATGTAAACTCAAAGGTTGGCTACTTATCGTAATTTTTGTAAACTATAGATATGTATAGTAAATACATACCACATATTTGTCATTACCTGTAATTTTTCCTATTTTTTAAAATTTAGTTGAGAAGTGTGTTAATATTGAAATCAATTCGAAATAATGTAAATTATTTACCAAGAAAATAAATAATATAAATCTATATATATACTTGGGCAAAATAGAAAATAACTAACTATTAAGTAAGAGAAAATAGTAAATACATATAAATGGGTAAATATGCTGATCTCAGTCCCATTAAAAAGAAGAGCAAATTTTAAAAACATCGGCCCAACTGAAATTAATTGGGCGAAAATACCAAGAGTTATGCTAATTACAAACCGTATCAGATGTTTGAGTACCAATTGTATTTCGCACCAATTGTATTCTGCGTCACTTTTTTTTTTTGTATTTCATGTTACTATTTTCACTGTTATACAATATGTATTCAATTGTATCAATGTGGATCATCGAATACAATTGTATCAACGAAATACAAAATATAATTCGTATAAATGAATACAATTTGTATTCAATTGTATCAACAAATACAAAATACAATTCATATCAACTGAATACAAATTATATTCAGTTGTATGTATCAACGAATATAACTGAATACAATTGTATTCAGTTGTATCAAGGAATACAATTGAATACAAATTGTATTCAGTTGACTGATTTTGGTCAATTTGAACCAGGGAGGGGGAGGGATAGGGAGAAAGAGGGAGAGATAGAGGAGAGAGAGTGAGGAGAGTGTCCAGCGAGAATGAGAGAGAGGGAGGAGAGTGGCGAGAAAGGGATAGATAGGAGAAGGAGAGACTATAATTGTATATACCAATAGTTTTGACTAATTGGCAAGGAGTGTAATTGAATTATACTATCGGTATGGAGCGTAATTAGGCCTCCAATGTTGATATGTTATGTAATTTTCCTTAAAAAGAAAAGGCAAAAAGGAGTGAGAAAAGGAAAAAAAAACTTTTAAAAAGCTACAACAGGTGCGAGCGGGATTCAAACTCGCAACATTAACTAGAAAATAAACCACTTGACCATTGGGCTATACCTTTCAATTGTGCCGAGGAGGTTCACTAAACGCTATATATTCACAATATTCAAAATTTGACCTTATATATACAATGTAATTTTTTGATCGAGGGGGATCGAATGAACCCCCACACTCCCACGTAGATCCTCCCCTAGCATTCCCCACGACATCAAACTTTAACGCGATGATGGGTGCTCTATGACGTCCATAGAGCACGCCAGGTGACACACCACATGCTTCATAGCATCGAACTTTGTCACGGTATAGCATGCGTTTGCATGGCAAAATATGAAACACTTTGAATGATTTCCCCCAGTTCTAGTACATGCGACAAATTTTCTATTGCGTACAACTTGGACGCGTTGGATCATGCGCCGCATCGACTTGATGTTCAATACTTAGAATAATTTTAAGTGTATGACATTAGAAAAATGTACATAAGTTTTTTCAGAAGTCTCGGATTGACGAACGGTTTGAAATATCGGGTCCTAGATGTGAATACCTTTACATAGATATATAAATTCACTGCAACACTCACAATTTCAACGGTTCAGATCTAACCACAAGCATAAAATTATTTTAAATCCTAACCTAGATTTACAGAGTATTACAATTTTTGAAAAAATATTTTTTAAGTTTTGATATTTGGTTGCTAAAAGTTTTAAAAAGTATTTTCTCTAGGATTTCGTTTCCACCATTCCACACCATTACCCACCCCAATACCACACCTTTCATAGTATTTGTCTAGATTATATATAAATATTTTTAGAATAATATTTTTTACTTACGTATTAAATAGAAGAAACTAAGTAAGAAATCTTCTTATTTAATTTTTTATAAAATATATTTTAAGAAAATATTTTTCTGGATGGCGTACACACCCTAAATACACTTAAAATCTTTGATAACTGTCATTAGGATTGAGTTTTCAAACAATAAAATCCTTTGTAGCCCTATTATGGCAAATTATATTCCAATATATAAGGTCCATTTTCTTTTTGTCGTCTATATCACCCCATAAGAAATTCATGTTGATTCTATGAATCTTCGCAATAGGGAGATCATTAGTAAATATTGCACAAGTTGGTAAGGCGTAAATCCCAAAATTATAAGAGTAATTCTACTTAGCAATAGATAGTTTTGTTACCTTTCACCCAGATAATATCTTTTGAATTTTCTCAATAATGTAATCAAAGTGGTTTATATTGAACCTAAATGTAAACAAAAGAACACCTAAATACAACAATAACAGTAACAACATATCTAGTGTAATTCTACAAGTGAGGTCTGGGGAGGATAGTGTGTACGTAGACCTTATCCCTATAAAGTAGAAATGTTATTTCTGATAGACTCTCGGCTCAAGAAAAGCATTACAAAGCAGTTCGAAAAAGAAACAATCGAAGTTAATAAGTCGAGACAAAATGCTTAGGAAAGCATGTAAAAAGCATACTAAAAATGGAACAGTCACAACCACAAATTAATATGATAATCGAAGTGTTAGAAATAATATATAGTAACAGAAAAGAAATAACAATAAACTCCCAAAGTAATACTACGACTACTAGTATGAAAGGCTAGGTGAGACAACTCTCAACTACCTAACTAACCATATACCCTAATTCATGTCCTCCATAATCTTCTATCTAAGGTCATGTCCTCGGTAAAATGAAGCTGCATCATGTCCTGTCTAATCATCTCCCTAATATTTCTTCGGCCTACCTCTACCTCTCCTTTAATCATCCATAGACAACCTCTCACACCTCTGCATTGGTGCATCCATGCATCTCCTCTTCACATGCCACACCATCTAAGCTTGCTTTTCGCATCTTATCCTCCATCAAGACCACTCCTACTTTGTCCCCCATATCTTTATTTCAAATCTTATCTCTACTAGTGTGCCCACACATCCACCTCAACATCTCTGTTTCCGTAACTTCTGAAAGTGAGAGTTCTTGACTGATCAACATTCCTCTCCATACAACATAGACGGTCTAACCATTGCTCTGTAGCACTTGCCATTGATTTTTGGTAGAACCTTCTTATCACATAAGACTCTGGATGTGAGTCTCTATTTCATCTACCTTGCACCGACATGACGTGTGACATTCTCGTAGATTTTCCCGTTACTTTGGATAATAGGCCCACGATACTCAAAATTTTCTTTCTTATGGATGACCAAGTCTCACCTCCACAACATCTTTATGTGTTACGTCACTGAAATTGCACTCAAAGAATTTTACCTAAATTGATCAAGTCAAGGGAATACTAACTCAATGACTATTAGCATAATTTCTAGAAATATTTACTATATATACTTGATTTTTGATATGTTTTACTTGAGTCGAGAATCTATCGAAAATAATCCTTCTATCTTCATAAGGTAGTGATAAGGCTATGTACACACCACTCTCTCTAAATCTCACATGTAAAATTATATTAGGTATGTTGTTATTATTATTGTTGTAGTACAAAAATCTTGGACTTGAAGAAATATTAATACAATGTCCTCACATCTCAAAAATATATTTAGAACTTTTAGCGATGTAATATAGTTTTGAGCTGAATATTATAGGTTTACTCAAACCGGATGCAGAATATTTAGATTTTAGATATATCTGCCCTAGCTTGTTGAGATCATTTTCCTACAACTCTATGGTTGTGTTCGGCATATAAAGAAAAAAAAATTCTATGGAAAATATTTTTAGAAAAATAAGTGAATTTCTTATTTATTTCTTGTGTTCGATACACAAATAAAAAAATTATTCTAAAAATATATGTATAATCTAGGTAAATAATATAGGGTGTGGGGTTGGGTGGTGGGAATGTGGGGTGGTGAAGACATCTTTAAGGAGTTTATTTTCCTAAAAAAATATTTTCCAAAATTTTAAACCAAATTAAGATGAGAAAAATGTTTTCCCCATACCGAACCCACCCTATATTCAACTTTTTGCAGTTTATGAACACTCCACATGTGAACTATATATACATATACCTTAGTGGGGAAGGATTTATTCTTTCACAAGAAAGAGCAAACAAAGAACAAAATCATTGCTCAATTGTCATGTACTAAACCTGGCTACTTTAATCAATCCCCTTGTCTACATTCTAATTTTGAACCAGACTCACGCATGATCCTCGTTAAAGTGTAAAACAGAATCTACCATTCTTATAGAAAGAAAATGTTGAGTGAAACAAAACCTATTCACAGTCTATTTTTAGTGAATATTTGGTCATGAAAATCAAAAAAAAAATTCACTTTTTTTGAAATTTTCAAAATTGGAGTTGGAGTTATGTTTGACCATAATTTTTGCAATAAACATTTAGAATTTAAATATATTTTTTTAAAAAGAAATATAAAATATGATTTAAACATGGAATACAATTTAATTGGAGTTATTTTATGAAAAAAAAAAAATTAGGATTTTTTTGAATTTCTTTTAAAGTGAAAAAAGTAAAAGTCAAAACAGTGTTTTGATTGTTTTCGAAATTCTAAATACAACTTCAAGTTATATTTGAAATTTTTATAGCCAAACACTATTTTTCAAATAAGGCGAATTATTTTTTCGAAAAAAAAGCGAAAAATTTCTGTGACCAAACAAGTCCATATAGTCACAGTATAACTCGGGTGCATTTGTAAAAGACCTCTTTTAAGTCTTCAATTGGGTAAATATTTGTGTATGAAGTACTTTTAAGTGTAGGAAAAATCTCAGACAAAATAATTGGTGAATGTGTCGCGTAGCGATGGAAATCGCGTTTAAATTCCTTACTACTCAAATTCATTCAATATCTTGATTTGCTGTCACGTCGGCCACTTCACTTTCATTTTTTCACAATTTGCAATGTGTTATTCCTCTAAGCTTTATTAATGATTGTGTTCCCCTAGTGTCACTCATTTTATCAGGTTCTTACTTCAAATCTCTTCATTTTTATATTACTTTATTTATCCACATAAAAAATATAATATTAAACACAAAGTAACATAAATAGTATTTAAAAATAACAAAAACACTAAAATTTGAGGTAACTTCTCAATCAAGCCCCACACGTGAGCCAACTTGAGATATTTTGACTGATTCATCTTCATCGTCTTCAAAAAAATCTTGAATGACATTCAATATATACACTACTAAAAAAATAGGAAAGATCGACTTCCTGAAGAAGTTGGAAAAAGCCGACCTCAGTAGGTCAGATATATTTAATGAATATTTCTTTTAGAGAATCTAACTTTTGGAGATCGGTTTATTTTTTTTAAATAAAGGGAAAATATATTAACCAGCCTAAGGAGGTCGAAAACTTTTTCAGAAAAAATTAATTACAGACATCGACCTCAATAGGTCAATATTAGATATAATAAAAGAAATACATATAGTTAAAACCGGCCTAGGGAGGTCGGTATGTTTAAAAAGCAAAAAATAAATATAAACACACATATACATATATATTACTAAACTGACCTCCGGAGGTCGATTCTAATTAAATATATTTGATCGACTTTATTTTTACAAATTGACCTTCGAAGATCAGTTTCGTTAATGAATTATACAGATTCAATCAGATTTTTTATCAATTACATTTTCTAATCTCTCTCTCTCTCTCTCTCTCCTCTCCTTTTCTGATCCCTTTCCCTCCTCTATTTCCCACCGGAGACCCCCGACCTCTAGGCGGATGGACAATGCTGCTGCGCCTTTGTTGTTGTCTTCTCTATCTCCCTCGTCTCTTCCATCTGCTGCCGTGGAGGCACACTTCCACCACCTAAGAGATGGAGGTATTTTTTTCGTCAAAATTTTAGTTAGTAATGTTATATTACACTAATTAATTGCAATGTATGTCAATTTTGCTTTGCGTGTACCTATGTGTATATGTGGTAATATATATTTAGGGTTTATTTGATTTATTTTCATCTAAATGTTGAATGTAATTATTTTAATTTGTTAGTTTTGAATCTTAAATTAATTATATTGTTAATTTTGAACTTTAAATTGCTAGGAATATAGTAATTACATTAATAGGTTTGAACCTTGATTAATTTAGATCTTTCAAGTGAACTTTAATTGAGTATTATATTCTAGTTAGTATTCATGAAGTCATATATAGCCATAAATGATTGGGTATATTGTTAGTTTGAATATTGAATAATTCCTATGAATAGATAGAGTAATTACATTATTAGTTTTGAACCTTGATATTTAAGTTGGAGCTTTCAGTTGAACTTTAGTTGAAGATACATTCTACTTAGATTTGAGCCTTTAATGATTTGAACTCTAACATACAAGTGATAAGTTGAAATTTGAATTATTTTAAACATTGAATTAGAAAACAAAATTGAATCAAGTAAATGATGAATAACTAAGTGGAATTGTGTAGTACGATAGTTCTAATTTGTAAAGATATGGTTTTGTACTTTTATTTGAGTAAATTAATTAACTTTGGATAATTTTATCTTATTTGTGGATGAAATCTGATCGTATTTAGATGTATAATAGAAATAATCCTGGTTAAGTGAAAAAAAGGGAGAAATTTACGGATGGTGTAACTCTTTTTGTCAATCATGCTACGACACTTGAAATTATTTTAACCTCGGAATTAATTAGGTGTCCTTTGTTAGATGTGAATGTGAGCCTATGATAAATCAGAGGTTGTTACACTACATCTCTTTGAAAAGAGATTAAAATCAGAATATAAAGTTTAGACTAGTCATAGTGAAACTGAGAGTAATGATAAGTTTAATAACTTTATTATGGGTGAAAATAGTAAGTCTACAAAATATAATTAAGTCCAATATTCTAGGATGCATGGCATGGTTCAAGATACTTTTGGGATGCATTCCAATTTTAAATCTGAGGAAGATATTGAACAAGCTACAAATAAAGAAGCCCTCCATATTTATGAACAATTACATGCTCCTAGTCTTCCTTTATGTCACAGGAGCCCGCACTCTTAGTTGTATGTTGCAATCAGATTAAAGAAGAAATGAACTCTGTGATAAATCTTATTGAAGAATTAGTTGACTTATTTTTAGAGGTTCCTGATACTTTCCATTAAAATAAAGAAATTGGTGTTTAAGTTAGGATTCTACTCGATCAGAATTGACTGTTGTAGAAATGGTTGAATATTATACTATAGGGATGATGTTAATCTAGAATCTTGTATGTTTTGTGAAAACAAAGAAAGTTTCTGTTAAGGCGATGCAATAATTACCTCTTATACCAAGGTTGAAAAGGTTGTATGCATCAAATAGCTTCGCTCCCCATATTAGATGACACTACGAAAAAAAAGATCATCGAGTGTTTTATGTCACCCATCAAGTAGAGAGGCTTGAAAGCATTTTGATAGAACTTATCCTGATTTCGTAACTGAACCAAGTAACATTAGGTTGGATTTGTACGCAAATGGTTTCATCCCATTTTTGGTTTCAGCTGCACCATATTTATGTTGACTTATTTTTATTACACCGTATAATTTTCTACCTATAATATGTATGACTAGTCCATATATATATATATTAATTGCATTGTTCCCGACTCCGTTATCCAGAAAGGGGTGTCACGCCCAAATTGTCATTTTCTTTATTCTTGTAGGATTTGAACTTTAAGACAAGGCCATTTTGTACTTTGTAAATAATTTTAAACATGATTTTTAGACAATTTTTATTTGGGGAGAGCTAGACGCCACTGTAAAGCCGGAGTTCATTGAGTTTAACCTTTTCTTTCTCCATGCTATTAGTTTTTTATATTTCTTTGGATGAATTATTAATTTTGTACCATATCTATCTGGAGTTAAATTTTTTCTTATAAGGTTATGGTTCTTTCATGATTGTTGGTATTCAAAAACTGATTTTAATTAATTAGTTCATCATTATCGATTTTGTATGGGGTAGGGGAAGGGGAGTGGGGGAGGGGATTAAAAGGTGGAGAATAAACTCTCACCAATAAGGTGAAAGTTCAGATACCTAACCAACTGAGCTACTAAGATTTTTCCATTATTATCGATTTATTTATGTAACGTAAGTTTAATTATTTTGCTGCTTAGCTACTAGGAAAATATCATCTACGAATCTTGAATTGAAATAGAAAGTTGAAATTGAAGATTGCAATAAGATTAATAAGAGCTAGTTCTTAAGCTTAGACATTGAAAATTGGATTCGCAATTAGAATAGACATATAAATGTGTTATCTGTTTAAGGTTCACTCAGTTGACATATAGGCGTGAACATGAGTTAATTAAATAGGCGAGTAAGAACTTTAGAGATTTTTATGAGCAATATTAACTCTGATAATCAATAAATTAGATAAATTAATTAGTTAATTCAATTGAAGAATGCAACTTGAATATTAGATAGCTCATAATCCTAAATCAATTTCATCTCATTGATAATATAAAATCTATTTTTTCTTGGTTAGAGTTCATTATTATTTTTAGTTAATTTATAATTATAATGTTTGTTTTTTTATTTCTTGTTTAGATAATTAGGATAGATTAATTTAATTAATATTTAATCACATGTCTTTATGTGTTTGATACTTTAATTTTATTACTTTATTGCTCGTACGATTGTGTATACTTATGTATGCGTTTATGAACAACAAATGACTATTGTTAGGAGAATATGGAGTTTTCCATGTTAGGCCCTCAAAAATTCATCAAAGACAGAAGAGAAAAATACCCATCTCAAGATGAGAGAGAAAATGATTGTGTTTTTGTGGTGCACAAGGGAAATAAAGAGGTTGGCTAATCCTTTCAGTCTTTGTACAAATGGAATATTCTCCATATTGCCTATTGATTTGCCTGGAACAACTTATAATCACGATATCAAAGGCGGAAGAATTGTGAGGAATAAACTTATGAGGAGAAAGGAACTAACTTAAAATCAAGAGACAGAAGGAGGCAAGGACTTGTTGTATAAAATGTTGCTTCTTGATGCAAGTCATGTTTCATCAACATCTTCGAATGAAGAGTTGAAGCTCAAAAATATATTAAAGTGAAAGTATAAGACTCCACATGGAAGACTACTCGAAATAGCAAAAAGAGTCTATGAATGCAAAGTGGCTAGTATTGAAATACAAGCCTCTTGACTAAGAAAACTCTTATTTCATTAAGGATATTTTTATAATAATTAGCTTAGGCTGTAAATAGTGGAGAATAGATCCTTTAGAATTTAGATTAGTTTAAGATGTTATGAATTGGAAGAATGAAACTTTTGTGAGGGTATGTTTATGGTCTTGGTTGCTAAGCAATGTTGATGAGATTGCATGCTTGAAGATTCAATCTTCTTGAGGGTATCTTTATAGAATTGGTGCTTGTTTTGGTCCATTAATTGAAGATTTTAACTTTTTATAGCTATTTTTGTCAGTTAATTCTTTTACTTGTGTCTTTCTCCTATCCATTGATTCTTGTTCTTATTTTAGGGTTTGCTTCTGCTATCCATATTATATCATTTGGTATCAAAATTGAGTTTCATTAATATCTATGAACACGGACATATCTTATGTGGGGAGTGAATTTAATGGGGTGTTTGAATGTTTTCTTGACCAAAATGTGTGGATATCATTTCCTTTTGACCCTGGTGATAATTTGGATTTATCTGATTTGCCCGTGGTACCATCTTAGAGGCAATCTTGTCTTAAAATAGAGGATTAATTGTGTTGCATGTCAAATAGAATCAATGTAACCTTGCTTGTTATTTCAAAATCATTGGTTTTTTTTTATGATATCATTATTTTTCGATCTTTGGAATAGCCAAGTACTTCGTGCCTCATTTGAAAGATTTTTCTTTATGAGAATAGCATGAACCATGAGTTTCTTTCTATGTTACTATCACGACCCCAACCCGCCATGAGTTGCACCCACTCAAAATTTTCGGATGAGCGAACCAATATTAATTCAACACTTGACAAAATCTAGCAGCTCAAAATCAGTTTGCATAAATAAACTAACATTCAACATCTCAAAATACTAAATAATAAAAATCTGCCGAAAAGCCTCCCTAGAACCTGAAGGTCACCGTATCAAAATATCTACCAAGTCTAGAGTAGGGGGATGCAACCCCAAAATAAAATAGAGTTTAAGCCCAAAATAAGTGGGCTATAACTAAGAGAAGAAAACAAGGTAGCTCGATCGAAGCAGCTCACCCTTGAGATCTGAAACCGCTGGGATTACAAGTGAGGTCGCGTGTCAGCCGCCGGAAGATTGCCTGTACTCACAAAAATAAAAGTAAGTCCAAAATCAGTACACAACTACCGTGTACTGGTAAGATCATCGGCCAGCTCCAATAAACAAGATATGAACAGTAAACCAACACTGAGTAAAACAAAGTAAACATGTAAATAAGCCAACAGTATAACTAGACCACTAGTCTCTTCCTTAGCCTTTAATTATATGAAACCAATTAACAATCATTGACAACACTCAAGGATCCCCCTAACACTACCTAAGTGTTAAACATTCAACCCCGATCTACACCAAGATCAACCTGACATTTAAATACAATTACCCAGCCTCTCATGTATCATATGCAATAATTACAATTAAGAATACAACTCGATCCACTCATGAAACCATCATTAGAATACAATCAATGCAATAAATCAAACTCGTACCAGGCGTGGTACCCGAGCCAACCGATATTATTTCCATACCAGGCATGGTACCCGAGCCAACTAACATATAACCTGTACCAGGCATGGTATCCGAGCCAACCGAATGTCACACAATCCAACAATCAACAAATAATTAACAAAACACACTTATAAACCAACAAGCAACAACATCTAGTTTATTTCACAAGACTGATAACAGGATAATTAGACATTCATAAACCATTCCCTAAATATGCAACTCATACAATACTAAGTATTAGTATATGAACACACATTGCACATTGGAAAATAATAACCATCACCTACCTCGAATTATTCAACAGCTCTATTGAACCGGAGCCTTCCCATTTCTCGAAGCTCTTGTTTGTTCTTGGTCTAAAACAACATACAATAACTATAATCAATTAACTGGCCTAAAATACTCAGATTATACAAAATCCCAATCCCCCAGGCCAAACTATAATCATTCCACCCATTACCGGGCTTTCCCACCATTAATTCACTTAATTCTATCATTTTTACGGATACTTTTAGAGAATTATGGCTAAGTGATCATAACTCAACAATAACATCAAGACCGAAGAACTTCTACGCCCTAGTATCCCCTATTTCCCTGCATTCTACCATTCCTAGGTCATTCCAAACCTTCCCACAAGTTTACAACTAGCAATTCTACTCCATAAGAATTAAAGTACTAAGTTAGGGGGGTAGAATCCTTCTTTTGGGATGAAAAATGATGTAAAATGGAGTAAGTTTGCCTAAAATTGCCCTGCCCTTCTCCAAAACGCAGTTGAGAAAAAACTAAATATTTTGGGGAAGTTTCTGCATTAACTCCTGACTCAGTCTGCTATAGCGGTCCGTACACCCCATAGCGGAACCTACTACTATGGCGGTGCTGACCAAGTTTGACTTCTGCTATAGCAGACATTTATCTGCTATAGCGGTCACCGCTATGGAACTGCGACCGCACTCTTCATGGGCAGAAACTCAAGAATTTTCCCAAAAGGGTCCATTTTATAACATACCTTCAATTTTTGATGTTCCAGAACAACTCCTCAAGTCAACCTCGATACCAGGAGTTCTACTTCGATACCAGGAGTTCTACTTACCCGAATTTGCTTCCAAAAAGTCCCTCGGACTCCTTTATGTATTAGCTAATGGAAAAAATATTTCACTACAAGACACATTATCCAATCCTTACCCAGATTTCCCTAGACCATACCTTGCTCAGAAACCATCCGAGACTAGCCTAGCTCAAAATTTTCAACTCCCAAACCTGGAATTTTCCTAACCTGAAACTTGGAACAAAACATTTACCCATAACAATGGACCTGGTCGTTATAACAGATACCAATTTACCCATCGTTCGTACTCGAATGATAATACCCTAAATATGAAGTAAAAGGGGGAAAAGTGTAGTACCTGAATCCTCAAACAAGTGAGAATACTTATCCCGCATGTCCTTCTCGCTTTCCCAAGTGGATTCCTCAATTGGATGATGCTTCCATTGAACCTTCACCGATTTGATCTCCTTTGTCCTCAACTTTCGGACATCCCAATCAAGAATCACAACCGGTTTCTCTTTCTACTGAAGATCCTTGTCTAGTAATACCTCATCCCATTTAATAATGTAATCCCCCTCCCTATGGTACCACTTCAACATGGATATATGGAAGATTGGGTGGACTCTTGATAAATTGGGTGGCAGTGCTAGCTTGTAAGCCACTAGCCCTATAATTTTGAGAACTTCAAATGGATTGATAAGCCGGAGGATGAACTTGCCTTTTTACCAAAACACATAACCTCTTTCACTGGTGACACCTTCAATAATACCTGCTCACAAACCTGAAAGTCCATATCTCTTACCTTGTGATCCATCCGCATATTTCTTCTGTCTGCTTTGGGCCACTAGCAACTTGGTCTGAATGCCCCTTACTTTTTCCTGTGCTTCCCTTACCAAGTCTATGCCCAGAGGCTTCACATTGCCAGCCTCAAACCACCCTATGGGTGACCTATAACCCCTCCCATACAGTAGCTCAAATGGTGCCATGTTGATACTGGAATGGTAGCTAATGTTGTATGAGAATTTACACAATGGTAGAAACTGGTCCCAATGACCCCGAAGTCGATCACACATGCTCTCAACATATCCTCCAACACTTGGATGGTCCTCTTTGATTGATTGTCTATTAGAGGATGGAATGTTGTGCTGTTGAGTGCCTAACTATTCATGTAACTTATCTCAGAACTTAGATGTAAACTGCGTACCCCTGTCTGAAATGATGGACAGTGGTACCTTATGCAGTCTCACGATCTCCTTCATATAGATCTTAGCCAACTGCTGCAAATTATATTCCACCCTGACCGGAATGAAATAATCTGACTTGGTCAGCCTGTCCACAATGACCCAAATAGAGTCATATTCTCCCAAGGTCTTGGGAAGGTCTACCACAAAATCCATAGGTATCCTCTCCCACTTCCACTCGAGAATGGGCATTATCTGAAGTAGTCCTGCAGGCCTCTGGTGCTCATACTTGACCTACTGGCAATTATGACACTTGGACACAAAATCAGCTATGTCCCTTTTTATCCTGGGCCACCAGTAAAATCGCCTCAAATCCCTGTACATCTTGGTTACGCCCAAATGAATCGAATACCATGAAACATTAGCCTCTGTCAAAACCTTCTGAATTATATCATCAACCCGAGGAACAAAAATCCTCCCCCTGAAGCTCATCACCCCATCAGCACCCAAGGTGGTTTCCCTAAACTCTCCGGACACTACCTTGCTCCGAAGCTTGCTCAACTGCGAATTTTCAAACTGCTTGGGCTTTATCTCTTCTATGAATATGGATTTGACCTCAAAACTGGCCAGCACTCCACCCTGTTCAGAGATGCACAGTTGCACAAACTTTGATTCCAAAGCCTGAATCTCCTTTGCCAATGATCGTTTGGACGCCCCTAAACAAGCCAAACTGCCCATGCTACTGTTCTTCCAGCTCAATGCATCTGCTACGACATTAGCCTTACCCAGATGGTATTGGATGGTCACATCATAATCTTTCAACAACTCGATCCACCTCCTCTGTCTCAGATTCAAGTCCTTTTGAGTAAAAACATACTGCAGACTGTGATGATTGGTGAACACTTGACACTTGACACCATAGAGATAGTGTCTCCCAATCTTGAGTGCAAAAACCACCGCTGCCAACTCCAAGTCATGGGTGGGATAATTTTTCTCATGATGCTTCAACTACCTAGAGGCATATGCTATAACATTCCTGTCCTGCATTAACACAACACCAAAATCTGAATGTGAAGTATCACAATATACAATGAAATCCTTACCTTCAACCAGCAATGATAGGATGAGAGCTGTGGTAAGAAGTGTCTTGAGCTTTTGGAAGCTCTCTTCACACTTGTCAGACCATTACGAACCGTACTTCCTTCTGAGTCAACCTTGTAAAGTGAGTAGCGATGGACGCAAAATCTTTGACAAACCTGCAGTAGTAGCCTGCAAGCCTCACAAAGCTCCTCACCTCAGTCACAGAGCTAGGCCAGGCCCAATTCTTAGCTGCCTCAATCTTCTAGGGATCCACCATCACCCCTTTCTCTGACACTACATGCCCAACGAAAGCGACTGAAGTCAACCAAGATTCACACTTAGAAAACTTTGCATATAGCTTCTGGGGCCTCAAAATTCCCAACACAATGTGGAGATGCTCAACATACTCCTCCTTACTCTTAGAGTAGATCAAGATATCATCTATAAACATAATAATGAAAGAATCTAGATAGGAATTAAATACCCCATTCATCAGACTCATGAATGCTGCCGGCATATTGGTCAAACCAAATGACATCACTAGGAACTCGTAATGCCCATACCGAGTCTGAAAAGTAGTCTTAGGAATGTCCTCAGGTCTAATCTTCAACTGATGATACCCTGACCTTAAGTCAGTTTCAACGCTGCCGTTACCCCTATCTCCTCGACCTCCCCGAGAGTTACCTTGCCCACTCTATGGATGACCTCTAGCATAGCCACCTCTACCTGCTGGAACCACAACCTTAGACTGCTGCTAATTCTGATTCCCCGTCTATCTGTGAGGGCACTCCCTCTTAAAGTGACCCAGATCACCATAATGGAAACACCCATTATAAAGAGTAGGCCTGCTGGTAGATGTGTAAAAAGCTCCCTGGCCTCTAGGAGCTGAAAACTGCTGACTAGCTCCCCGATGACCACCTATGGCAGCTGGCAGAGCTGACTGAATAGGGCAGGCATAGTACACCTGCTGATTATGGCCCCTAGAGTACGAACCACTGAAATTTCCATCATTTTGGGATTTTTTGGCTGACACTTTAGCCTGCCTAACCTACCTAACCCCTTCTAACTTCTTGACATAGTCTGTGACCTCATTGAAGCTCTTTCCTACTGAAGTCATGTGCTCGGACAACACTTGTAATTCAGTAATCAAAACTTTCATAAACAACCAAATCTTCTCCTCTTCGGTACCCAACAATTGAGTAGCAAAATGTGACAAGGCATAAAACTTGGCCTCATAAGCAGAGACTGACATGCTACCATTTTCCAAAGCCAGGAACTCATCCTTTTTGCGATCCCTCAAGGTACGGGGCACATACTTCTCTAAAAAGAGAGCATGAAACTTCTTCCAAGTCAGTGGAGGCAAGGTCGATGGCCGACATTCCACATGAAACCTCCACCATGCGTAGCATCACCATACAGATGAAAAGTGACGAACTCAACCCCATGCTGTTGCACAATGCCCGACTTGTGCAGCCTCTCATAACAGTCCAATATGAATTCATAAGCATCTTCCTTCTCAGTACCCTAAAACATAGAAGGTTTCAACTTAAGGAAGATAATCAGCATTTTGTGCTCATTTCCTGTCATCACCGGACCTAGCATTGGCTTGAAGAAGTCGTCTGTGCCCGATGCTGCATCCATCCTAGGAGCTATAGTAACCGCTGGTTGGGTGCCTAGATCCTTATCTGTAATACCTGCCGGGTGATGTATCGGTGTTCTACGACATATTTGACTCCTTTAACTAAGAATAATCATGAGTTTTCAAGCAACCGTTGTTGTTTTCGATGGGTTTTATGTTTAACTTGCAGGAACGTGAACCAAACTGAAAAAGATGGATTTTTGACACTAAAGGGCTCTACTGGTTAGTGTGACGACTCACTTGACGAATCGTCAAGGTTTTGATGAGTCATCACACCAACCGTCAAGCTAAATAGTCAATTTACTAGCAATTCATCACTGCGCGGATGACTTACCAGAATTTTCCAGCAAGCCATCACAAGCCCAATGACTTACCAGAAAAATTCACTGGATAGTGGCGACGGATGGCTTGACGGCTTATCACAGACCTGACGGACCGTCAGGTAAGCCGTCAAGCTTTGACAGTCGAAGTTCAGCCACTGCCTAAGAGTGACGGTTCACTTGACGGCCAATCACATGCTTGACGGCCCGTCAAGCAACCCGTCAACGCGACGCGGGATTCCGAAAATTCTATTTTTGGACTTTATTTCCTGGACTACTATAAATACACTGTGTTAGGGTTATTTTATTATTCATTACCAAATATTTCTAGAGACTAATTGGGATGACTTTTTGAGAGGAAAAATACGACACCAACGTATTCTTCTTCTTCCTCCATTGTTCTTGAAAATTATTGGCTGCTTGTTCTTGAAAAACTAGAAGCTTGTGTTCATCTAATGTAAGATCTTTTTCTTTATATTATGAACACTATTATTTTCTTTTTCTCTAATAGCATGAGTAGCTAATTTCCCACAACTAGGGTTGTGGGAGCCATGAGTAGCAATATAAATTTCGGGTAGCATTGGGTTAAATTTATATGTTGTCACATGGTTATTCATTCGTTATTCACGTTTTATAATGGTTGCAAACATTAGAACATACCTAGGTTTGATTTGCTTGAACAAAGAGATTAAAACTGGGAAATTTGATTAACTACGAGGATTCGAGACTACCAACTCTCGTCTTATGATTAATGCTGTAACTAGATTAATCTACTTGATATTTAGGATTGAGATAAGAAATTTCACCTTTTCAAGTTCGAGAGAATTGAAAAGGAAATTCGTCTATTTGGTTGAGAAACGTTTAGATGATACCATTAATTCAATCACATCGTGATATAAATATAGAAAGAACCCGGTTAAGCTTTGAGTCGAAATTATTACGACGCCATGGTGAACACTTCCCTAGTTCATTCTCATATTGATTAATACTTATTGAAACTCATAACTTATTATTTGCATTGTTCAAATATTGATCACACAAACCCCCCATTTACCGGAAACTATTGATTATTAGTCATCTAATTCACTAACGACTTAATTTGCACCTTATTCCCTGTGGAATCGACCCCAACCTCTGTTGGGTTCTATATTTGACGACGACCGCTTACGCTTCTTAATTTGAGGTGTAATTTGAGCGTTATCAAATTTTGGCGCCGTTGCCGGGGACTACGGTTGTTTATTAAGTCCGGTGTGTTTATTTGACTCTTAGTCATATTTCCTGCTTTTACTTTTATTTGTTGTTTTTGTTTGTTAAAGGGTACATAGTTGTGCATGCCAAGTACCCGGTGCTCGGGTGAATCAACATTACCTTACGATCCCGAGCTTGCTAGAACTTAAGGCGAACCATGAATGCACAACAACAAGAGGCAGCAAGACTAGCTGCAGCTCAACAGGCCCAACAACACGTAAATGTTGATGATATTGAGGACGATGTTGGGATGGATGATGAGGCTGCAGCGGGTGATGGTAGAGCTGAGGAGCGTGTTGAAAGTATAGCCCCCGCAAACCAAAGGCAGCAGCAGAGGGGTAGTGGTCGACAGCAACCAAGGCAATTTGCTTTGGATGATGATGAGGATATCGACTTAGATGGAGTTGGTGCCACGGGCGCTATTGCACTTTCTCCGCTATCGCCTGGGGCCAAGTTCAACATTACTAGCACAATGCTCCAGCTGTTGAACTTAAAGGGACTGTTCCGTGGTGTTGCTAGTGATGATCCAAACCGACACCTGATGAATTTTATGGGTATCTGCAAGTCATTCGAATTGCCTGGAGTAAGTCAGACAGCGATCAGGCTCAGGTTATTTCCGTTGTCTCTGTCTGATGAGGCAACATTATGGTTGACAGAGCTAACCCCCGACTCTATCATAACCTGGGGAGAGTTGAAAGGAGCTTTCCTAGAAAGGTTCTTTCCTCCCTCTAGGATGATACAGTTGAGGGATGAAATGAGCAACTTCAAACAACAACCTCATGAGGCTTTACATGAGACCTGGTTGCGGTTTAAGAAAAAGCTGATACAATGCCCAAACCATTAGTTGACCGACAATTTTTTGATACAGACATTCTACAGGGTACTGAATTCGGCTACCAAGCCGACACTGGATAATGCAGCAGGTGGAGCATTTATAGGTCTTACCTTTATCAATGCCACAACTATTTTGGACCGGCTCACTAAAACCAACAGGGCTTGGCATACACGGGATACAGAGGTAGCTGCTAGTACTTATGCAGTCGGTATGTCAGCAGAACATCGCAGGAAAGAGGAAGAGCGGGACCAAGATATGGCCCATCTGAAAACGCAAATGGACCTACTGACAAAACATTTGTTGTCAGGAGGTATGGAGAAAGTGAAAGATGTGGGTTCCCAAGGTAGAGCAGCAGAGTTTGAATCTGATGAGGAGGCAAATTATGTGGGTGGTTTCCAGGCTTATGGCCAAGGAAACCAAGGTCGGAATAATTAATATGAAAAGCTGGGTTATAAGAGTCGAGAACAAGGTGATTGGAGGAGCAAAGATGATAGAGGTGGATTATACATACCACCTGGGAATCGTGACAAAGCTAGCAATGAGTCAGGGACATCCAAACTAGAGAATATGATGGCTAAGATGTTGTTGAAGGTAGAATCGACTGACTCCGGGGTAAAGGAGATGATGACTGAATTATCAGCAATGAGTCAGGTAGTGGATTTACATTCCACCTCGATCAAGCAAT